>OZ012738.1:615712461-616312461 GCA_963859935.3 Lathyrus sativus | reverse complement strand
ATAGCTGGAACATGGAAAGATTCATGTTGAGGTAGAGCATGTTGATACTGAATTGTGTACCCCAAATGAAGTTGAAGAAGATATAGAAGATGTTGTCGAAGATGAGGAGACTGATAATGACTACTTGCTAGCAAGAGACAGATCTAGAAGAGTCATCAAGCCACCTCAGAGACTTGGGTATGCAGATCTTATAGCTTATGCCTTAATCTCTGCTAGTGAGGTTCTAGATAAAGAACCTACAGGCTATAAGGAAGTTATGAGGGGTCGAAAGAAGACTGAATGGATGAAGACCATGGATGATGAGATGAAATCTCTTCATGATAACAACACCTGAGAATTGATCAAGAAACCTGCTGGATCCAGGTTAGTCAACTGTAAATGGATTTTCAAAGTTAAGGAAGGAATCAAAGGAGTGGCTTCAAAGAGATACAAGGCAAGATTGGTTTCTACGGGGTTCACTCAAAAAGAAGGTGTCAACTTCAATGATGTGTTCTCTCCTGTTGTGAAGCACAGATCTATTCAAATTTTTCTTGCCACAGTGGCACAGTTCGACCTTGAATTGGAATAGATGGATGTGAAGACTGCGTTCTTATATAGTGACTTAGATGAAACATTCCTGATGAGGCAACCTGAAGGGTATGTCGAAAAAGGGAAGGAAGATTATGTGTGCAAGCTGAATAGATCCTTATATGGACTGAAACAATCTCCTCGGAAGTGGAATAGGAGATTCGACAAGTTTATGGCATGCATAAGTTTCATCAAAAGTCAGTTCGACCACTATGTTTACTTCAGATTTCGACCGGGTAATTCATTTGTTATTTTGTTGCTCTATATGGATGATATTATAATAGCAAGCAACAATGTTGAAGATGTAATGAGGGTGAAGGTTGGACTCAATAAAGAGTTCGACATGAAGGATCTGGGAGCTACGTCCATAATTCTTGGGATCGACATCCGGAGAGATAGAAAGCAGTCGAAATTATGCTTATCTCAAGAGGCATGCCTACGGAAGACTCTTGAAAAGTTTGGTATGTCGAATTCAAAGCCTGTTGTGACTCCGACAAACCCTCAATTCAAGTTGAGTATAGATCAGTGTCCCAACGCTGATGTTGAAAGAACTTATATGAATAGCATTCCATATGCTAACATAGTAGGTTTTTTATGTATGTTATGGTTTGTACTAGACCCGACATAGCATATGCATTAAGTCTTGTAAGCATGTACATGGCGAATCCTGGAAAGGCTCACTAGCAAGCATTGAAGTGGATTTTAAGGTACATAAATGGGTCTATGAATAGAATCTTAATTTATAGTGGAGTCTTGGGTGAAGATAGTAAAGTAGCAATCAAAGGATATGTCGACTCTGATTATGCAGGTTGTATGGATTCTAGAAAATCTATCTCTGGATATATGTTCATTATGTTTGGGACAACAATTAAATGGAAAGCAACACTTCAGAAGGTCGTTGCCTTATTAACCACTGAAGTGGAGTATATTACCCTAAGTGAAGCTGTGAAGGAAGCATTGTGGCTTGAAGGTTTTGCAAATGAGCTAAAACTTTAAGGTCGAGTTATCACTATTAAATGTGATAGTCAAAGTGCAATACACTTGCCGAAGAATTCAGCCTATCATGAGTGAACCAAGCACATTGATGTGAGGCTACATTTCGTCAGAGGGGTAATCGAGCCTAGAGAAGTCCAAGTGCTGAAGGTTTCGACAGATCATAATGTTGCTGATATAATCACCAAGATGTTGCCCAGTTGCAAGTTTTTCCACTGTATGCAGTTAATAAAGTTGCATGAAGAAAGCTAGTTTCTTGTTGTTATAAAGTTATATCTAAGGTGGAGATTTGTGAGATGTTGGATCGAACTCTGGTATGGTCGAAGTTTGTTCGCGAGTAATGCGTGTTGCAGTCGAAGTTTGTTCTAACATGCATTAGTCAATATTTCTAGGGTTGTTAGCATGTTGAATTGGGTCTTGCTTGTAAGCCCAATTATTTAAGTTAGCTTGTACCTTAAGTTAGCTTGTAATGGGTAATTGTTAAAAAGCCCATTAGGTTAGTGTGATATTTTTCTTATAAATAGGATGCTAGTTTCTCAATCTTGGCATAAGGAAAAATAGGAAGATAAAATCCTCATTTCAAGAGAGAGAGAGAGAGAGAGAGAGAGAGAGAGAGGTTATTTTGTTATTCTTGTATACTTATAATCATGTTCTAAGAGAAAGGAAAGAATAGTAGTTTAATAACCAATCCTTGTTGTTCCTTGTTATTTTGCCTTGTTTTCTTTGTTAACCCTAACCCTTGTGTGTTTCTTGATCAAGAAGAAACCATTTATACTTTGTTTAAAGGTATCTGATTCACAATATATGTAAATTAATATTGTATATATTCTAATAATATCATCAACAACGTTAATAGTTGAAGTCATGATTACCCTACATTGAACATAATGAGGATCTTTTGTAGTTGGTAATGAAATTCAGATATGTTCTTATAACAATTGCTTCAATTGTATCAGTAAAATCAGATATTAAGAATTCTTTTAGAATTGAAAATTCAGCATATCCATCATTTGGTTCGGATATTTTGCCATCACCAATTTGTAGTATCCAATCTGAAAACCTTTGGGTATCCTCGGGGTGTTGATGATGTAGTACCACTATTTAGGCACATATTCTTTGTAAGTCGTAAGACTTTGTAATGATCCCAAATGTATGAAGCATTAATTGTTGCCTGTATAATATCAGCTCTAGTACCTCTTGGTATAATAGGGAGGTTCTGTCGGAAATCACCACTAAACACAACAACTTTTCCTCCGAATATTTTCTTTGAAGCATTTTTGGTTTCACTCATAATATCTTTCAAATTTTTGTTGAGTGCTTTAAAACAAAACTCATTTGCCATAGGAGCTTCATCCCATGTGATCAAATTTGTTAACTTCAATAGTTTAGCAAGTTCATATATCCTCTCAATATTGCAAATAAAAGTTTCAATAGTTGGGACTGAGATCTTGAATTTAGATTGAGTTGTTCTATATCCTGGTAATAATAGACTTGCAATTCCACTTGATGCTACAATTTAAACAATTTTTTTTCTAGATTGGAGTGAAACATAAAGGGTTGTCCACATGAATGTTTTACTAGTTCCACCATAACCATATAGAAAGGAGAAAATAAACCTCCTTTATGGTTGAACACTTGCCATGATTTGTGAATATATTACTCTTTGCTCATCTAAATATATATATAAATGAGGTACAATTGAAGTTATCAAAGTGAAATAAGGATATTTTGATGCATGGTTATAAAAAGAAATATGGTTTATCACATGTGAGAGAATAAAACAAGCTTTTAAATAGATTGGTTTGACTAGTAGTATCATATTATCTTTCTTCATAAATTAATCTATTTATAAGGAAATTTAGGACATGATTTTTTTGGATAAGGCATTGGTTTGAAATCCTTTAAACTCCTTCTGTTGTTTTGTACCAGTGACTCAATTTCTATGAGTGTCAATTGTTGTATTTCTTCATCAGTGAGTAATAGTTCTAATATACATAAAATAGTCAAATTATAGTAACAGTGCTATACATAGATTTTGGGACACATATTTATTACATACATGTTCTACTTAGATGTTTACATTAACATGTTAAATAAACGCTCCAAAATAAGTTGTTAAACTACACATGCAATTTTTGAGTTGTGTATGATAGAGGTTGCAAGAGGCTATATCAAAAAACTACTACACCACGAATGAAGCTATAGAAATGCGAAAAAGTGGTAGTTTATATATTGTATCATAGTTACTCATTGTAACCAAAAATATCAAAATTTTGTGCATTTGATAAAGCAAATATGGATAAAACATGTGTTGCATTCGACATGGTAGTTGTTGTTATACTAATATTACATGTTATTGTAAAAAAATGTTATAGCATACAACATGTTAAACATTGATTTTGGAACATATTTGTTTTAAAATAATTTGCACTTATTGTCAAACTACGTCATTTTAATGGGTAATTAAAGTAAACCAACTTGTTGTAATATTGGAGAAATATGTATTTAATCTCTTGGGAAAATTGTATTTGTTATTTTTTATAGTTCACTAAGTAGCACAACTTGCACCAATCACAAACATTTAATGTTGCAAATGCTGACTAAAACAAATAGTAAAGTTATAACTACTCAGATATTTAGCCAATCGACGTTGCTCGTAAAGAATACCATCAAATAAGTAATGTCATGATTCAAGCCAAACATTTTTAGGTTTATTCATTGACGCAAATAAAAGCATAGTGGCATATAACTTCCTTAAAAAAGTACTTGAACCCTAGTGATGTACCTTTTTTATTGTACCAGTATACTCTAGACCATTTTGTAGAAATCTCATGGAAAAATATGCATCCCTAAAGGTTTCATGTTGAAAATCATCCACATTCTTAATGTCATTGTAACATGTTGGGCCTTTATTCGTAGTTAACATCATTTGTAGATAAAATAACTTCTTTGTACTCTGTAGAACCCATATAAGTCGACCAATGGTGTATCCTCTTTTCTGTGGTTTCCAAGACCTGTTTTGCTTAACATAAACAAACTTTGAAACAATTTTCCCATAAGTTAACAACCTTGCTTCTTCAAAGATTTATGTGATTCAAATCAAACAGTAAACATGGATTCAGTTGCATTTGGCTTGATTAAAACATTTTCGATTTGCTCATAATCTTTGTAATAAATCGAATGTTCTCCTTCCATGTGAAAAAACATTATCTCCACATCAGGATTTCTGCCATGTATTGAATATGAGAAAATATGCAAACATGCTTCACTTGGGGAAATATACCTACAATCTAGATATTGTTTAATTTCATCGATATTATTTCTGTCACCTCCTGTGATTGAATCTGAAGGTGTTATAATAGCTGAAATTCTATCAGACCTTTTGCTAATGTACTTGAATAAGTATTTAACTGAAGTACTTTGATTGCACCATTCCATGTTGATGTGTGCTTCATACTTTAATAACAAACTTGGGTTGTGAAGAGTGATATGAATGTTATGAAGGATTATTGCATTCTTCTCAATTTTGTGATCGTTATCTCTTCTTATGTAAACATGGTAGTCATCTTGATCAACTAAAGTAGAAATTTGAAATATATTTTTTACAATACTTTGAACATTTACCACCTTTCATGCAGGGTAAGTTTTTGTTAGCCAAGCCACAAGGCCCATGTATCATCTGATTCTTAACCAAACTATGCAACCTTGTCTCTTTTGAAGGACCTGGTATATTACCACTGATAATTTATCTATATCTTCAAGGATTCGGTATTTGTTAGAATCACTACTAGAAAATATACCTTCAGTGACACAAAATTACAATGGACATTTTTTCATTATCATCATATCACATTTTGTACGTGCATGTTTTTTTTATTAAAAAACTTTTCATCATGGTTTCTTAAAAAATTTGTGGTCATAGAGTTTGGATGACAAGTTTCGAGTCCCATCATAAACATTTTTCCTTTTTTCCAATAAAAATTAGTGTGTGTCCCTTCTCAATTATTATTATTTAAAAATTAAAAGTATAACAACCACGATTGTTTAGTTCAACTGTGGTTATATGTTCCATATTTCACTATGGTTGAAGCTTGCAACCATTGTGAAATGTTTTCCCACAGACTTAATACATAACAAGTACTGCATTTCGTTCATAACACATAAGGGTGTCTTAGTGAACGAGACGACAGCGATAGCGAAACCTTCACCATTTTTATATTTTTGGAAACGAATATCATTTCTCGAAAGGAAATCGTCATCATATTTGAATTACAGTATGTTGTCAGTCTTTCTCTCTGAAACTTTTGAATGTTTACGTTCTTCGTAAGGGTTATTTACCATTATCTCTCTCTGACGCTTATGAATGTTAATGTTCTTCGTTGGGATTTTGTGTGTATTAAAATTGTCATGTGTATTATTCATGTTTTCATGTTCATGTTTTATTTAGATTTTGTGAATACGCTTTTGGTTTTTATGTTGGATATATTTATGTTTTATTCAAACACTGTGGCATTTCTTAATATGTTTATGTTTTGGTGTTGTCATGTTCATGTTTTATTCATACATTGTCATATGCATATAATCATATTAGGATATTGTATGTGTAGCATTAGGTTGCCATTCACATTATTATTTTAATATAAATTTTAGAATTTGTTATGGATTATAGTTGGATGAAAGTCGATAGATTAGGTCTGGTGTATGAGAAAGGAGTTCTTGAATTTCTTGAACTTGCCAAAAAAAATGTTCCTGACAATAATGGTATCTTTTATTGTCCTTGTGCTAGCTATTTGCGGGAATATCAAAAAATGGTCAAAGAAAGAAATATTACATCACATATGTTATGATGTAATATGTCAAAATTATACAACATGGACGCGGCATGGAAAAGTGGATAATAATCAAAATGGAATCTTACAAATCGATGGAGATGATGATGATGATATGGATGATCGACTAGAAAATATGATTCGTGATATTGAAGAATCTTCTTATATGAAAGCACATATTTATGATACTTTATGTATCGACAAAGATATGCCTTTCTACAAGGGGTGCACCAATTTTACACGATTGTTTACGTTGTTAAAATTGTTTAATCTGAAGGCAAAATGTGGGTGGTCGAATAAAAGTTTTAAAGTTTTACTTAATTTGTTGAAACAAATGCTACCAGAAGATAACAATTTGTTGAATCGATATTATGAGGCCAAGAAGATGTTGTGTCCAATGGGTTTGTAGTATGTAAAAATACATGCATGTCCTAATGATTACATATTATACATAAAAGAGTATGAAAACTTGGATTAATGTCCAGAATATGGTGAGTCGCGCTACAAGTTGAAGAGCAAAAATGGTGATGAAAATGACAATGTTAGTAAGAAGCGTCCTCCTACAAAGTATTATGGTACATTCTAATAATTTTGAGGTTAAAGAGAAGTTTTTCTAATGCAGATGATGCAGGAATATTAGATGGCATGCAGATGAAAGAAAATATGATGGAAACATTTGCCATGTAGCTTATTCTTTACAATGGAAGAAAATTGATTTGTTGTTTCTGGATTTTGGCCTTGAGCCTAGAAACCTTAGGTTTCGGCTTTCCACATATGGAATGAACCCCTTTGGTAATCTAAGCACTAACCATTATCTGTGGCTTGTTCTTCTCACGATTTACAACCTATCTCTTTGGTTGTACATAAAGCGTAAGTATGTGATGTTAAGTATGATGATTTTTGGACCAAGACAACTTGAAAACCACATAGATTTTTTATAAGTCCGTTAATTGAGGATTTAAAATTTTATGGGATAAAGGTGTTGATGTTGATGATGCATATTCTGGTGAAAAGTTTAAGATGTGTGCAATGTTATTTTGCACAATCAACGACTTTCATGCATATAGTAATTTGGATGGATAGAGTGTCAAAGGACATAAAGTGTGTCCTATATGTGAATTTGATAACTGCTTTCACCAACTTGATTTTGGAAAAAAGACTATTTATCTTGGGCATCCTAAATTTCTAAAACTCTATCATCCTTATCGTAAATTACGAAAGGCTTTTAACAGAGAGTACAAGTTTGAAAGCGCTCATAAACCTTTAACTGGCGATGAAGTTTATCAACGACAAGAACACCTTAATGTTGTCTTAAAAAGAAAAATGACGATCCCGTTGAGAGAAATATTTGGAAAAAGAGATTGGTGTTTTTTGATCTTCCATATTGGTCTAGACTTGATGTAAGGCATCGTCTTGATGTGATACATGTGGAGAAAAATGTGTGTGATAGTTTTGATAGGAACACTTTTAAACATTCTAGGAAATACTAAAGATAATAAGAATTCTCGTTTATATATGGTGGAGATGGGTATACGATAACAGTTGGCCCCAGATGATAGAGGAAAAAGATCTTATTTGCCTTCGGCGTGTCACGCTCTATCTAAAAAAGGACAATAAAAGTTTTTGTGAGTGTTTGCATGATATTAAAGTTTCCCAAGGTTACTCTTCAAAC
Source organism: Lathyrus sativus (assembly GCA_963859935.3). NCBI lineage: Eukaryota > Viridiplantae > Streptophyta > Magnoliopsida > Fabales > Fabaceae > Lathyrus > Lathyrus sativus. The sequence continues at coordinate 616,304,400 of OZ012738.1, read as the reverse complement.
ATCAAGAAACTTGTATCAATGAAAGATCTCAAGTTAGCTGGCTTAAAATCTCATGATTGTCATGTCTTGATGCAACAGCTTCTACCAGTAGTTATTTGTGGCATCCTTCCAAAAAATGTAAGAGTAAATATAACTCGATTGTGCTTATTCTTCAATGTTATATGTAATAAAGTTCTTCATTTCAAAAAATTAGATGAATTAGAAGATGAGGCTGCAATAATATTGTGTCAATTGGAGATGTATTTTCCTCCATCATTTTTTTGACATTATGGTTCACTTACGTGTTCATCTAGTCAGAGAAATCAGATATTACGGTCCAGATTATTTAAGGTGGATGTATCCTATAGAGCGATACATGAAGATATTTAAAAGATATACGAAGAATCATCACCGACTGGAAGTTTTGGTCATTGAAAGGTACATACAGAAGAATCTCTTGTGTTTTGTTCAAACTATTTGTCAGAAATAGAGTCTATTGGAATTTCAAAGTCTCGTCATACTGATAGATTTGAAGGTAGAGGTACTCAAGGTTTAAATGTTAATTCAATGGGTCGGGATGTAGTACTTCAAGCATATTTCTATATATTGAATAGTCTTACTGTGGTTGAGCCTTACATAGATGCTCACAAAAAATTTATAAAGAAAAAATATTCATGAATGAATGACAAGTTGTTATTAACACAACATAACAAGGAATTTATAAGTTGGTTTAATATGAGGATTTCTAATGATGATTGTGCACCTGATACAATTAAATGGTTATCATACAATTAAATGGACATCATATGACATTTCTAATTATTTCTTTTATACAAAAGAAAAATGGTTTGAATCGATGTCGCCAATAATAGAATAAAGTATTAGAAAAAGATTTGAGTTTTCTTGAACAAACACAAGAAACCCTATTAGGTTTCACAAAAGGGAAAGAAGAAGGAAGAACAAGAATATAGAATTGGTTAAAACTGTTTTACTATTCACTTTCTCAATAAGGGTTCAAAGATTACAAATGAATACCAATAATTAACCTCTCTCACCCTAATTAGGATTTTCACCACATTACAAAGATGAGATACTAACATACTATTTATAAGAAAACTAACATACTAACCTAATGAGATTTTACACACAGGTCCATTACACAAGCTAACTTAGGAAACAAGTTAATTTAAACAATTGGGATTACAAACAAGGCCCAATTCAACATACTAATTTAAATTACAAGTTAATTTATTTTGACAGTATACTCGAACAGACATTAACTACTATATACATAACTCATGTCGAACCATGAAGCTACCCTTGTCGACACTAGAGTTTGATCCAAATACCATATAAAATATTATCGTAGTACAATTAAAAATATTGGGGGTTACGGTTGAGGGCGAATCCATGTATTTATCTAGTTTAAAAGATACGAATACTATTTTGGCAACCACCGTATTCTATGGTTTCATTGAGAAGATTTTGTAGATTGATTATGTTACTTTCAAAGTGCCTTTATTTAAATGAAAGCGGGTTTCTAATAACAATGGTGTATAAACTAATGAGTTAGGATTCACGTGGGCTGACCTTAGCAAGGAAACTTATAACACCGAACCATTCATCGTGGCTACTCAAGCAAAACAGGTTTTTTATCTGACAAACCTTACGGACATTTCGAGGAGATGGTCAATTGTTCTTAAAAGAAAATACATTCATCCTAGTGAAATGAAAGTTTTTATATTCCTTCCACTTCTCCTTATGCAACGCAAGTGCCGAATTCATATGAAGAAGTTGATAGAAATGATATACATGTTATTCATAACGATCATCAAGAAGACATATGAGAAAATTAAAAAGTAAGTATTTTATATTCCTCATTCATAATTTATTGTAGGTTATAATTACTAATGATGTCATTTTCTAACAACTACTATCATTTAAAATTATAGGTGTTTAAAGTCAAGATACCACGAGACAATACACCAATACAACAAGATAGTATTATTTGTTGTAATGATGTGTACATTGTAGGTTGTTTTGGTCTAATTCAATTCAAAAAAGGTTGTATTGTTGTTTCTAGTCTGATATGATTCAAAAATGTTCTGGTTTATAATTTGGGAATATTGTGATATAATTTGTTATATATATATATATATATATATATATATATATATATATATATATATATATATATATATATATATATATATATATATATATATATATATATATATATATATATATATATATATATATATATATATATATCACAATGGTTTTTAACTTAACTGTTGTTATAAGTAGAGCGCACTATCCAGAATAGTAAAAGGCGAGAATGGCTAGGCTGGAATTCAAACTAAGGACCTATAAATTATTTCACAATGGTTGTTTAAATAAATTGTTGTTATAAGTAATGCGCTACCAAACTTATAACCTCGGCCTGTCGCTCTATTGTTAAGTACAAATTTTGACTTAAATTGAACCATCTTTCTTTATATTTTTCAACTCATTTCTCATATTTTAATAGATTTAATTCTTGTTCTTGTGTGATTTTTCAACATATTGCAAATACCTTTGGATTCTTTGATGTGTGCGTTATTGTGCAAAATATAGGCATGAAACATCAATGATTAAGACATAAAGGAGTGGACAAGGAAGCCAAAGAAAATAAGAGGAATCAGCATGTTCTTTGTGCGAACACCAGCGAGCATCCGGCGAATATTCGATGGGCGAAGTCCTGGCGAAGGCCCAGTGAACCATCCCAGATTAGAGGCAGTAGGAAAAGGGTCCAAAGTTCCCTGGGCGAAGTTGAAGCGAAGAGGATCATTGTGCGAAGAAGTGTTCACACGGCGAACTCAAATATTTTTCAATGGCAATTTAACTGTTCCTGAGGCACTTGAAGTGCCCAAAAGTAGTCTTTGCTGGGCGAATAGGTTGTTCGCTAGGAGAACAGGACATAATTTTTAAATATTATATATGTACTTTTCTCACTTTTTAGAAAAATATTTTATATTTTCATATCAGAACTTTCTCTCTCTTTATTTCAAGCATATTTTAGAGAGAGAAACACAAACCCTAAAAGAGTGAAAGTAAGATCTTCGATATCTTGTTGGGTTTGGATGTAATCTTTTGATACCTTATGTATTTCATCTAATTTATGTATTATGAACTAGTTTTGATTCAATATTGATGTTATCTTTGATTTCTTATTTGTGGGTCTTGACAAAACCTTTTTCAAATCTTTGATCTAAGATACTCATCTATCAATGTGCAAATTTTTGACATAGTCTTGCAAGTTGATATTCACTAGTATCAGTTTTATTTTATTATGTTGATTAGTACCATGAGTATAATCAATACAGTAAAGACCATGATAACGTTTTTAACGTGAACGGTATTGTGAGAATGCGTGATAATAGTGATGAAGAACTATGTTCCCATACATTTGACAAATTAGGTGAATGCATTTAAAAATGGTTAAGTGTATGTACGTATTCTGATCATGGCATTTTATGTGAATCAATCATGAATCTTATATAGGTGTCATCTTTAGATACCTGTTAGGTTCTAGACTCTAGACATAAATTTAGGCTTAGCATTTGCTTGAGTATCTATTCTTAATGTTATGTGTTGTTGAGTTACGTGAGACAATACGGTTGTTCTCTCAATGTTGCGTTAGACATAACCTCTATTGTGGATGATACATAAGGATATCAGACGAATGATTGATTGGTGTTTAACTGGTTAGAAGAATGCATGTGTTATCAATTGAAGAGATCCAATCCCAACAAGGCTCCGTTTATATTTTCCGTCTTTATATTTTTTGCCTTTATCTATTGTATTTTTGATCTTTCAACCATTTTGTAATTATAAGCTTAGAAATGTAGAAATCATTGAACGACATTCTTTCCCTTGCACCGATCTCTGTGGAGACAATATAAATTTCAGAGGGAATCCTTCCAAAACTAAATTTTTGCTTCTTGCCGCTTTATTGCAGCTCGAACACCTATGTGAAAACCACCGTATATACAATTATATGATACCTACCAACGGACATGCAATTGTCATTACATATGTTTCACAACCGTTATTATATGTGTTTTTCATAGTAGTGAATGATGCAAAAAATTAGGATGTGTGTATGTGGTGATCCTCTTTTTTGGAACTCAAAAAAAGTTAAGGTATAACTAAAATAATAAGAACAAATAGTAATAACTTACATGCAAGGACTTTCTCTAAAGTTCCCTTCTTGGTTAAATTAGAAATAGTTGATCAAAATTTATTTTAAAGATTTTGAATTTTATATTTGGTCTATCACGTGGTTCCAGGTGAAGTGGGCGAAGTAGACTATGTATTTCTGGCCAATTTGGATTCCATGTCAAAGTAATAAACAAATCTGGAAATCCAACCTTACTACAAATTGACACTCCATCATAATATAGTTGGTCCATAAACCTACGACTTCCAACATATGTTGATAGTAGAATCAATATTTTTTCTATACTTGAGTTTAGTTGTTGACTTTGATCTACCTCTTCATTTAGACATTTGTACTTCGACACTATTAGCTTTGCTTAGTTCTTACGCAGCCATGTAAGTCTCTTATATTCCAACATTGAAGAACCATCAACTAAAAATTATTGAAATAATCTCCTAGATGATAACAAAGTTTTCTTCTTCTTTTGATCTGATATGTATATAAAATGATAACCACTATCTGAATGTAAGTCTATTACATTTGTTGTCATCGAAATTTCCAAATCCTAGTGTGCTACATTAGGTATATAACCATCTTGTCCATACTGAAAGATCAAAGGATACCGGTAGGCTAGATAACTTGCATGAAACTCATTTATACGTTGAAGTTTTCCACCTTTTGGTTGGACGATAATATCTCTTTCTTCAGTTGTGTCAACATCACCAACAATTAATGTCGTAACTTCAAAAATACTTGGTTGATTGTATATTCTTCCATCGGTGTTTCTCTCAGAGATTAGTCTCAACTTCAGATTATGGACATTACCATCATTTGATCGTTCTTTTTCCATTTGAAAACTCTTTGCATGTGTGTTGTGCTCATTAAACATTTCAGACAACTTCTTGACAATGATGGGATCAATGTTTTTGGTATTTCTAATAATAAAATAGGAGCAAGCATTAGGTGCCAAAAAGTTGCTAATGTAAGTGATATTGAAAAAATAAATTTACTATTTCAATATCTTAGATTATTCATACTATTTTGCACTTAATTTTCAGTGTAATAGATGTAAAGTTGTGCAGAGTTTGACAATTGACCTTCTGGTGGTAATAAATTATCAATTCGGTGACAAAATTGTCCTTAAATTCGCATTGTCGTGGGCCCACAAAAGTTGTTATACTTGTTATCCAATTTTGCACCATGAGATGTAAATGTAACCATCATGTTCTAATCTTTGTTTTGTTGTTGAAATTTTTGGCAAGACAATGATTTGTGATAAAATGAATTGAGTGTTTATAAAACTTCAAGTGGTGATTTTAAGAATGGGAGTTCAACTTTTTCGTTTCCACAACACAAGTAATTCTTAGGATTTGTCGAATATTTATATTTGTCTGACCTGTTTTGATATACCACATCAATGCTTTACAATATTGACATTCTATTAGTGGACCACCAATATTGTAATACTCTACAAATAGATTAAGGAAAAAAATACACAAGAGATCTTTTAAGTTATTTTTGTATATCTGGTTGGTCCTTTAAAAAAGATTTTGTAATAACTCTTTTAGGTTAGTTTCTACATCTTTTTCCTCACATTTTAACTATTTAGAAATTTGTGACTATTGTATTGATGTTTGCACATTATCATTTTCACATCACTCAAAATAATTTCATCCATAATTAGCACTTTCACTCTATTAAAAAAGAGTAACCGTACACACTTTTGTTAACTTAAATGACCAAATTGTTACAAAACAAACTTAAAAGACCAACCTATTACACAAAAATAACTTAAATGACCTATAGTGTAATTTTGCCTAAAATTAAACATAATAAATGACATTATAAAAGTTTTTCATTTGAAGTAGAAGTTTCTATGGAGCTTATGATTCTGTTGACAAACAATACCTTGACTTGTAGCTTTTGATGGATGTGGTATAAACACAAGCTCAACATCATCGTCATCTTTAGAACTTGTATCGTCTTCTGATTGACAATCTACATATGAATTTTATAGATATCATAAATGGGAAAACTGTAACACTGTAGTTGAAATGTTATACAATTGGCTTGTAGTTTGTATGTAAAACATGGGGTGAATGTAGAGAAATTAAGAGTTAAGAAATAAATAGAAACCTGCAAAAGGATTATAGTCAGAATCCTCATCATTATCACTATTAAAATCCAAATTCCTTGTTGATGTAAAAAGAGGGTGTGAATTAGTTACAGTTGGTTGATCAGCAGTTTGTGCGGATGAAGCAGGTTGGTTTGAGAGTCATCTTGATTGCAGAATTTTCTCATCACTCTTGCTTGCAAAAAATACATTGTTAATACATAGGTAAACAGGTTGTAAAATATATTATATCTCCCTTCCTAAATTAGATGGTGAACTGCATTAGGGATTACCAAAAAATGTTAAGCAATTAGTTGAGAAACAAAGGTTGTATGAAAATGGAGTAATATGAAATATTGATTTTAAAAAATATTTTATGGGCTCTAGTTCTAATTCATATAATTATTTTTTTTTGTGATATTTAATTAAGACAGAAAAAAATATTTTGAGAACAATGATATTTTTTTAATAAAAAAGTAAATGGTTAAATATATTACATCTCTATAACGTAGGCGAGTTATAATTTACACCTTATATTATTTATTTATTTTTTGAATTTTTTTTTATAATATATTTTTTTTGTTTGACCTGTTGCATGTAATTTAAACATTGAATCTAGAATAAATAAATAAAATTACAGGTAATTTTGACGCTTATAAGTTAAAAGACATAGAATCTTACTATTTTCGAAGATTCAAAAATACTGTTTTACAATAGATAAATCGAACTCAGTCTCTGTTATAGAAATATTATATATTTTTAATGGGTTTTAGTGTTTTCTTAGTTCAATATTATCTATTAAGATTGTTCCTTAGTTTAATTATATTAGCCATAGTTTTAGTCACAAATTTTAAGAATGAATTATAAAGCAAAATAGAACACAATTATAAAGGTGGTTAAACATGTTCTTTTTAGGAACAGTCCCCTTTATCATTGAGAGCATTGAGAATCATTTTTGTGACATCAGTATCAATAATATTTTTAAATAATTTTAGGAAAAAATGGCAGGGAGACTACTCAAGTCAATGAAAGCTTTTATTTTTTATAGAATTATTTCACATAATATTAAAAAAGAGTATATAAATGAAAAAGAAAAAATTTATGTTTTTATAAAAATACCCGTTATGATGTATTTAAGTGATCAAAGTGATAATAATTAAGGAGTGCAATTATATAAAAGAAAAGAATTAATATACATTATAAATTAAAATTGATCATTTATTTTCAAATATTTTTTATTTTATTTTATAAATAGGACATTTGTTGTAGAACTTTCTCATTAGAAGAGACTTTGCTAAGCATCTCTTTCATATCATTAATAACTCTCTCTTTAACCTATTGAATAATCTCTTCAACTGAATTAGGATTTCCATAAGTAAACAAATCTTGAAAATAATACTTAAAAACCAATTGAATTTGCTTTTCATAATTCACTCCACCCATTTTCTTGTCAAAAATGGAAAATAAAAATATTTTCCTCTTTCTTTCGGAACCTTTAGGGGGAGACTTATTGTTCTTATCCCCATGATTGAGTCAAAAGCATTTGGCTGTTTACTCCCATCAAATTTCTTCCTCTAAAATAGCTTTGTCTCAAAGATTTTTTTTATCTTTAATATTTATTAGATTTATTATCAAAATGACTTCAAATACGAGATAGAGATGAATTGTGAGATATAAAGTGTTTAGAGATTTTAAAATATAAATTTGAATTTAAGTGAATTTAAGAAGATGAGTAAAAGATGAAGATGAGAAATAAAGAAAAGATAGATCAAAGAATTACACACTGAATTTTATATTAGATCGGCCCTAAATCACAAGATTGTGTCCGACCACCAAGGATAAATCCATGAGATTGTATCCCACATCCACAACCTTTTTACACCAAAATTTTATTTTAGATTTACCTTGCAACTATTATATCAATATATCAGAGTCTAAGAGAACAATATTTTCTTGTTTTACAACTACAGATCAACAATGATTTACACAAGACAACTCTACTTAAGTGTTTGTTCTCTCAACACTAAAATAATGTTTAAGCAAATGTTAACATTCTAATAGCGATAAAATGAGTAAAATAGTGGTTATGTTCATATTTCTTGTGTGTTTTCAAATTGCCACGAGTCCTCCTTTTATAGTGAGCTATTTAGCCGAGAAAAGAATGTTTTTAGAGTCGAATTTGCACCATAATCGATTAGGTTGCAGCCACAATCAATTAAAACATAACAAAATAGGAAATTTTTTACTGGATATAAACCATAATTAATTAGAAAACTTTCTTAATTGATTATTGAGTGAATTCACCCTATTATCAATTACATAAGTGTCATAGTCAATTAGAGAGCGGATTTTGCTGTATAATCGATTAAGTAAGCAGTATAATTTATTATACTTCATTTTTCAAAATCTTTGTCCAAACCAAAAAAAAAAGTTTTAAAGGAAACTTATGTGTGTGTGTGTGTGATGCAATATATTCATTGAATGACTTACCTTTGAAACAAAAGTGTCTTGTGGTAAATAACAATAATGATTCATGGCTTTGTCACAAAAGAATAACACATATTCACATGGAGTATTTGAATAAACTAGTTAAGCATGATCTTGTCGTTGGATTACCCAAGATAAAATTTATCAAATATAGGTTGTGTGATGTGTGACAAAAGGGAAAGCAAACAAAAATCTCATTCAAGTCAAAGAATGTGGTGTCGACTACAAGGCCTCTTAACTGATTCATATGGATTTGTTTGGTCTCTGTCTCTCAAGGATTAGAAGCTTTGGCGGTAACTTTTATACTTTAGTTATTATTGATGACTTTTCTATATTCACTTGGACTTTGTTTTTAGTATAGAAAAGTGATGCATTTAATGCATTCAAGAAGTATGCAAAGCTGGTGGAAATGATAAATCCATGAAGATCATATCAATTATAAGATACTATGGTGGAGAATTTCAAAATTTATCTTTCAAAGAATTTTGTGATGAACATGACATCTCCCACAACTTTTCAGCACCAAAGACTCCTCAATAAAATGGTGTAGTTGAAAGAAAGAACTAGTCTTTAGAAGAACTTGAAAGGATAATAGTTAGTGAATCAAATCTTCCAAAATATTTTTGGGCTAATGCGATGAGCATGGCATGTTATGTAACTAATCGTGTCATTATTAGACTTATTTTAAAAAAGACACAATATGAGCTTTACAAGGGAATAAAACCAAACATTTCACATCTTCATGCCTTTAGGTGAAAATATTTTGTTATAAACAATGACAAAGACAATCTTGGTAAGTTCAATGAGAAATCTGATGAAGGTATATTTCTTGGCTATTCTCTTACAAGTAAGGTCTATAAAATTTTCAATAAAAGAACTATAGTTTTTAGAGAATCTATGCATGTTACTTTTGATGAATCCAACTCCTCTAAGGAGGATAAAGTTGTTATGATGATGATGATTTAGTCAAGTAACAATTAAAGGCAATATTAAAAAATGATCATGTTGAACAATTCGAACATAAAGATGAAGCTATTCAACAAGAGAAGAATCAAATTGATCTTCCTTAAGAATGGAGAACCCACAATGATCACCTAATCGACAATATTATTGGTGACATTAGCAAAGGAGTATCTAGTTGTCTCAATATTAAAGATGTTTGCTTAAATGGGGACTTTGTCTCATAAATAGAACCTTTAAAGATTAATGAAGCCTTAGAGGATAACTAATTGATACTTACCATGCAAAAAGAGTTAAACCAATTTGAAAGAAAGAAATTTTGGGAACTTCTTATTAGACCTAATGGTAAACACATAATTGGCACTAAATAGGTGTTCAAAAATAACCTTGATGAAAATAGAATAATTGTTCTAACAAGGCAAGATTGGTGGCTCAAGAATATAATAAAAAAGAAGGAATAAATTTTGACGAAACATTCACTCATGTTGCAAGGTTGGAAGTCATTTGTTTATGACTTACATATCCTTATCCCTTGAATTTTTAGTTATACCAAATGTACGTCAAGAGTGCATTCTTGAATAGATACATCAATGAAAAAGTCTATGTCAATCTACCTCCTGGTTTTGAAAATTTCAAGAATCCTTCACATGTGTATAATTTGAAGAAAGCTCTCTATGGCTTAAAATAGGCATAAAAAGCTTGGTATGGAAGACTTAAACACTTTCTATGTGAAAGAAAAATTAACAAAGGTAAGGTTGATACAACATTTCTCATCAAGAAGATCAAAGATCACACTATACTTGTTCAAATATATGTTGATAACATCATCTTTGGATCAACAAGTAAAGACTTGTGTGAAGAATTTTAAAAGATGGTGCAAGGAGGATTTGAGATGTCTATGATGAGTAAATTGAACTATTTTCTCATACTACAAATCAAGCAATGAAAGAATGGTATCTTCATCAATCAATTCAAGTATTGCAAAGAACTCTTGAAGATATTCTATATGGAAAATTGCAAAGAGATTGTTACTCCAATGGGTTCAAGCACTTATGTTAATCAAGATGAATCTGATGTTCCCATTGATATAACAAAGTATCAAGGTATGATTGGTTATTTACTATATTTAACTTCTAGTCATCTTGACATCATGTTTAGTGTTTATCTATATGCTCAATATAAATTATGGCCAAAGGAATCCCACCTCTCTCCAGTAAAAAGAATCATGAAGTACTTAAGTGGAACCACAAATTTCATGTTATGGTATCTAAAAGGTAGTATATGTGATTTAGTTAGATAGTCTGACTCAGATTATGCAGGTTACAAAACTGATAGAAAAGCACGAGTGGTACATGGCACATGCTTGGTAATGCTCCGGTTGCATGGTCATGTAAAAAGCAAGCTTGTGATGCTCTTAGTACTGCAAAAGAAGAATAAATTGCATTTGGAAGTTGTTATACTCAAATTCTATGGCTAAAGCAACAACTCTACAACTATGACTTGAATCTATGATGCATTCTACTTAGGTGTGATAATACTAGTTCAATCAACTTGTTAAAGATTCCATTTATGCATTCTTGAACTAAACACATATACATTTGACATCATATCCTATGGGATCATATTATTTAGGGAGATGTTGAAGTTACATTTGTGGATACACATGATCAAGTGGTAGATATTTTCACGAAACCACTAGCCAAAAATCCATTTTACAAATTGGTGTTTTGGATGAAACTGGTATATATGAAAGATCACATTTTCATCATTACTTATGACATGATGATTGTTTCTCATGATTCTTCAAAAATATCAAGGTACATGTTATTCTTCTCCTCGTATAATACTTGTTTTATGCATAATTCCATTTGTGAATTAATTAAATCATGATTATTCATTTATGTTTAATGATTATATAGTTATGTTTATGATCTAAATAAATGTGTGTTGTATGCTAAAATTACGTTTAATCATCATATATCATGTTCATATATTTTTTCCTATGTTAAACCATGCCTAAATTTGAAAAAAAAATCAAAAAATTTAAGTTTTCATGATGTGCAATCGATCGACACCTCCAATTTTTCAACTTTTTTGAAACAGACTCAACATACAATCGATTGCATGAAAAGATCAATTGATTGCTCCCGCGCGATTTTCATTTTTTAAAAAATCAAATTCAGTCAATGGTCATTACTCTTCATTCTCTTCCCCTTTAAATGTTGTGCCCCCACTTCTTCAAAAACCCAAGCAGCCGACCAAAGCCATCTTCAAAGAAAAAGCTCTCATCTCTCATCACTTTGGTGCTCTTCTTCTTCAAAGCTCCATTACTACTCCATTAAAGCGCAAGATTTTCTTCATCAAAACATCGTTATTCATCATGTCTACTCAAAGAAAGGGTAAAGGCAAGGCTACAACTTCAAGCTTTAGACAACCATCCATGGATTTGTCAAGATTAACAACAAATTCATAACAAAAGGAAACATTTATGGCTTTTTTTCATGAGAAGAGATTAATTGCTACAAAATATGGTATAATTGTCTCATTTCCCTCTAAGATCTTTTCATTTCATCAAATTTTTGTATCTCAAGGAATAAAGGATTTAGTTTTTGGACATGGGTCATACTATCTTGATTTGGTTAGAGTATTCTATAGAAATTTAAGGTTGAAGGACTATAAGCTAACCTCCTATGTTAGGGGTGTTTCAATTTCTCTCTCATCAAAACAACTAGGAGAATGTCTAAATATTCCTTTTGTTGGTAGTGAAATTAGGGAAAATTTTAATCATCAGTAGAAATTACAAGAGAACTTTTTATTACATAATAGTTTGCTTTTTTGAAGAAAAGATTTACAACAAGAGAAAATGTACTAGTGATATCATGTCTACTAGAAATTTATCATGTCTACTAGAAATTTATCTATTGATGATAAAATGCCTCACTATTTCTTGTGTTATCTGTTGGTTCTAAGATTCTCAAAACATTCTATAATCACTAATGTAGAAATGCATTTTCTTTTTTCTCATAAGAATAGAATTCCGATAAATTATGCTCATGTGATTATGAACCACATGTTGTCACATAATGAGAAATCATGTGATCTTCCATATGTATTGCTTATAACAAGAATCCTCAAGTATTTTATGGTCAACACTTCTAGTGAACCCTGTGTTTAGATGATTCAAAAGGAGTGTGAGATTAACATTGAAGTTGTTAACAATAAATGGATGCTATCTATGATCCAGGTTCACAAACCTTCAGATATTTCAAATTTTAAAGAGTCTAATCTTTCAACTAAATAAAAACCTTGTAATAATGCTAAAAGACCATTTACACTTACGAATTTTTACATAGCTTTAAAACTTTGACAATACTCTAATTTCAGTATGGAAATAGGACTTCAGAAAGACTTCAACGTCAAATATTTTAAATTAACAAAATAAAGTTTTAACATGTTTGTCCTTATAAACTCCTCTTTTGTCTACCTTCGTTGACAAGTCTAATGAAGCCATGGTCGAACAAAAAAACAGATGCCTCAAATACTTTTCGATCTAACAATTCAAACAAATAATCACTCATTCTCCCACATTTGGTGTCCCATGGCCCTCATCGGGTAAAAATAGTAGTTGCCCCAATATTTACAACATAGAATAAACAATTAAAATAAAGTTAGAAGTAGACTATACGACTCGAAAGGACGAAAAAATTGTGCTTTAAAATTGTTTTCATAAAGAAAGTTAATATTCAAAATAAATAAAAATAAGAGTCACTTTCAAACCTTAATTAATTAAAATTATATGACCTTTTTCTACAATAATTTTTAATCATTTGAGAAAATAAATCAACATTGTATCGTTTTATAGTAAAGTGTGAAAATGACCAAAAAGATTACTTCTCAAAAAAAAGAACCACACAAAAACACACACACTAAAAACTTGATACAATGAAAAAAATTTAGATCTAATTTCACACATAAAATAAAGTAACAATAACTTTTAAATAAATATTTCCAATACAAAAAATTTAGCAACATGCCGAAATTCATATTAAAAAAAAAAGTTACAACTCTAGAAAAATTGATCCTTTAAGTTTCAAATATACAATACAGCTAAGTGATTAAATTACAACTCAAAGGACTAACCATTTCTAAACAATATGATTTTTTTTTAATTAATAAGCATGAGAGCTAAAGTTTCAAAATAAGAAAATGCTTTTATGAGTCTCAACATCAAAATAGAATTGCAGCCACATTACACTATCATTCAAAATTTCAATCCAAACAACACAAATTAAAAATTCGAGAAAAATAAAGCTTTAAGCGTTTTAAGAAATATTAAAATTTATGCTCACGATTCAAAATCAGATCAAGGATGGAATTTAAAGAGTTATTGCAATCGTTCCAAAAATAGTTTTAGATAAAAGTGGAGATTGCGACTTTTCAATAAAGATGTGGTTTTTTTTGCACATAATTAAAACTAGGGTTTTGTTAACTATTTTCGTAACAAATTATTTTAAGAAAATAGAGGCTAAAACTTCAATGTAACAGAGACAATTTTAAATAAAACAAATGCCAAATTTTGAATTTATAAAGAGAAATAAATAAGGGTTTTTCAACACATAAATTTATTTTCAAATTTATAGTTCAACCCAAGAAATAGATGAATAAAAATAGAACTTACCCTTGGAGAAAAGAAGCTCGGGGAGGCCTAAGGGAAACCGACACGGTGGTTTTGATTCAATCGGATCCGTTTCAACACCCAATAAAAAGAAAATAGATGATTTCGCTACAGAGAAGGAAAATGAGAGGAGATGTCGATCTAAACATATAATGGTCGGAAAACTCACTATTGTGATGAAAGAGTTGCGAACCTATGCTTGAATAAAGATCAGGTTGGCTCAAGAAAAAGGACATGGGACGAGAGTGAGTCTTCTTTTCTTGCCCGAAGTCACAGTCGCAGACGAGGAGAGGAACTCACTAATTATGGCTAAGGCTACGAGAGAGAGAGAGAGAGAGAGAGAGAGAGAGAGAGAGAGAGAGAGAGAGAGAGAGAGAGAGAGAGAGAGAGAGAGAGAGAGAGAGAGAGAGAGAGAGACCAGAGACGGAAAAGTGGAGCAGGGGAGAGAACAAAAATGGAATTTGTTTCTACTTTTGAGGTTGTGGTTGTTGAAAAAGACGAGAGAGGAGCCGATGACGCATTTAGGGTTGGAGAAATAGTTCTACGCCACTACCTTCTCTAGGGAAACCAGAGACCTTTGGGTGATGAGTTCATTAAAACTCTTAGCTATCATTCCATTTTGAAATGCTCCTACAAATATCTCCTGGTTGGGGTGGACGAACTTGATAGTCAACTTATTGATAGGGGCGAGATATTCCCTCAAAGATTTAGAATGAACTTGGTAAATGTTGAATAGACTGGTGGTGGACATCTTTTTATATATGCTTGTTGTAAGTTGATAGACCAATTTCTTCATTAGGTTTTGGTAATTGGTGAATGAGAGTCGTGGTAGGCTCATGTGTCACCTTAATGTTGCATCCCTAACAGTTTTAGAGAGAAGCTTGCATTTTAGGGAACCAGAGGCTCCAATAATTATGACATATTATTAAAGGTTATTATGTCCATCCAACTTGTTCAGTGATGGCGACTTGAAGTTCTCTGGCACTAGTTTTCCCACCCCATATCTCAACAAAGTGAGGTTATGGGTCTAGAACTTTAATCTCCTCGTGAGGGTCAGCCTCCTAATGGTGCTGCTAGATGTGGAGGACATTGTTCTCTATAGTATGATTCTGGTGGCATAAGTCATCCATGGGGACATGCATTTTCTCCATGGCATTCTCATCATCAGAACTACTATATATCTATGTGATTTATGAGTGAATTGAATGTCTCATCTCAACCTTATGACTGAGGTATTTATAGAGGTTATTTGGCCTAGATTCTTATTCTTATAAAGTGGTTATTCCATCTCTTTTATGAATGTGAGATTGTTATTCATCCTACTCTTATGGGAGAATGCGACCTTCTCCTTTGACGGAGCTTTCATACCATTAATTCCCTAGGAAACTTTAATCTTCATGTTTCGTGAGTGGGCAACATGTCATTTTATCTAAGCCCATCATAGAGCGACCGATTTGGCTAAAGGGTGAATGTTGTAGACAATGAATGCACATTATGATAAATAGGCACAGTTGTGATAAATGGGTACAACGTACAAGTTGTGATAAAGAAGCGACTAAGAACCCTACTTTGGGAAATGTGTGTTATTCGTATGCCCTTGGTGAATCTTGTGTTGCCTCTAGTGGATCTTTTACAAATATACATATACAAAACTAATTTTTAAAATTTGAAAATTATCAAGACCAATTTATAAAATTTTAAAATTTACGATAATCAATCAATGAATAATGATTTATTATTCATTTACCTTTGCCAAATTCTTAAGTCGGGGATAACCAAAATAGACAACAAAACTCTTCTTCAAAAGATTTAACATTGTTGCATGTTCTAGACTTTAGTTTAGCTAGAAGGGACATTTATATCCAAATATTATTGGATAGGGGTGTACATGGGTTTGATAAATCTACAAAATTCAGTCAAGTAGTCTCAAATCAATCCAAAAATTTTGGTTGAGATGTGATAATGGGTTAACATGGGTTTCAAAAATAAAAAATTGTTCAAAATAATTAGATTTCAAATAAACCAGAACCTGGTCTATAAAACCCAACAAACTCATAAATCTTACCAATAACTACTAGATATTTTTATTTCTTAGGCTTCTTAATGAATTGATATACGAGCTAGTACTCATATTTTTACTATTCGAGTTTCGCTAAAGATATTAATGTTGAAGTAAATACTTTTTTTGAATTGTTGAGGACAATGTTATTGTTTTTCTTTTTGATAAATTGATGAGTGATGATTTGATGTGTTTATACTTATTAATATGATATGACACATTGATGAATCTTTATTAAATGACAATGTAAAATTATTTTATATTATCAGTGCATATTAATTTTATATAAATTTTATAATATACTTAGATATTTGATATTAAAATAATGGTGATTAAATTATTTTTAAAAAAATATTTAAAAGAATAAAAAGAAACGACATATTATTTTTAGTTTTATAAAAAAAATATTGGATAGTCCATTACCCAATTCAATCAAATTCATAGAATTACAAATTTACATAAACTCATTCATAATATTGTCTGTGTTTATTTTAAATTACTCAAATAGATATAATCTATATGATTTAGGTAAATCAAGTAAAATCTATCCTCTTGGTCAATGAATACAATTTCTTTTTGTCAGTCTTTGAAGGCAAAAACATTATATTTTATTTTACATTTATGATTTAGAAAGAAAAAAAAACTCACAAATAAGGTAATAAAAATATCATTATCTTTGAATATTTTGTTATATTTCTTAGTTTATGTAAAAAAAGAACTTAAACTGCATTTTTGTTTGTAATAATACTAATATTTTTACAAAACAACGTTCGGTATAGTTCAGTTGACCCACCGCTCATCAGATCTGCAAGGTTAGACATAGTTCCCCGCGCGTAAGAACCACGCATCGAAATGTCATGACTCGTGAGCCGGGGGCTACCCTACAGACTCAACAGCGATAACCAGTAACCTGATTGTTTCGTGAACCTCTGCTTACCCTTAGGATCATTCATCGCCTTATAGTGTGCAATCCTTGCCCTGTTGTCATTATCATAAATCCTGCTTCTGCTCACCAGCTCAGGGTAGCTCCTGATCTTCTGACAAGCGATCCCCATCTTAATACCCGGATGCAGCCCGTTCTCAAACTTCAAGCACTTGGAAGTCATTGCCTCATCAGTATTGTAATGGGGACAATATTGTGTCAACTCTTCAAATCTAGCAGCATACTCTGCTACAGACAGGTTACCCTGCTTCAGTTCCATAAATTCAATCTCCTTAGCACTTCTGATGTCTTCTGGAAAATACTTCTCCAGAAAAATCGTCTGAACCACCTCCCAAGTAATGGCAGTTCCCGCAGTCTCCAATCTCTGGCGACTATTGTCCCACCAAGCCTCAGCTTCACCCTCCAACATATGAGTACCGAACCTCACCTTCTGCTCATCACTGCATCCCATGGTCCTGAAGATCTTCCCAACCGCCATCAGCCATTTATGTGCAGCTTCAGGGTCTAAAATCCCTCCTTCAAACTTCGGTGGCTTATTATTCTGGAACTGCGTCAAATCTCTGAATTGCGCACCCGCAGCCAGATTCTGATTGGCAACCACCTGCGCCATTGCTTGCATAGCTGCCGTCAAAGCAGCATCATTCCTTCCTGCCATACTGCTCAACCAAAATAACACTGGGTCAAAAGACACATAACATTTATCCTAAGGACAGACTCAAAACACTACACTGGTCGGACGGACCGACCTGCTCTGATACCAACTTGTAACACCCCACTTCCCAAATTAAATAAAACGCAAATAAATCAATTAAAAATATCAGAGTTTCTCTTCCAAAAATGGGATATTACTTTTCACAAAAATCTCCACAAAATATTTCATTAAAAGATTTTCAAAATAAGCAGCGGAAAAGAAATTTGTCACAGCATATATACATATATGTACATCATCTCATACATCATGTTCGACCATCTACCCAAAATATACAAAACATCATCAATGAATCCATCAAAACGTGATACGACACAGAGTATAAACAAAATCATCAAACAGATAAATAACTCCCAAAAGCCTCGTGTTACGTATCAGAGCATCCCTGCGACTCAACTCGCCACAATCCAAGCTAGCTATGCACCTGGATTGTCTGTACTTCCGAAGAAGCACAAACCACAACAACAACAAGAGGTGAGAAATCACGATCAAAATATAACGGTAATAATGTACATGAATAAAAGGCAGACAACACATAAGCATCATTCATCATACATCAATTCGGACCTACTGTCCCACGCCAACACAGCACACCAACAATGCAACATATGCAACTTGACACAATGATATGCTGTACCGACTCAAACTCAGGATAGATCACTTACGCTTCATCCGAGACATGATCTATCCCTACCACGCTCCTCCTGAGCCCATATAATCAATTTCAGGATAGATTGCTTACGCTTTATCCGAGACACGATCTATCCCTACTACGCTAATCCTGAGCCCATATAATCAATTTCAGGATAGATCGCTTACGCTCCATCCGAGACACGATTTATCCCTACTACGCTCCCTATTTGGAGCACGAGTGAATCACTTACGCTCCATCCGAGACATGATTCAACCCGTCCATATGCTATGCAAGATACCAATGCACACAACAAATACAAGCACCCACAGTGCACACGATCCTACTTATCCATCATCATACACCACACACAGATATATATATATATATATATATATATATATATATATATATATATATATATATATATATATATATATATATATATATATATATATATTCCACACATCACCACATACATGTATCATGTCATACACCAATCGAAATATCCAATTCAAACGATTAACACGGAAATTACATTCCAACACCACACATACACTCTCCCTAATACAACATCAATCTCATAATCAATCACAACCCACAAGGGTCAAATAACACAAGAGAACAGAACAACATAACACAAAAATACAAAGCACTGTCATGCTCACTGGCTCACTCGCTAGGCGAAGCATCAGCAAACGCTCACTACTTGTTCGCTCAGCGAACTCCCTAGCGAAGCCAGACAGTGGCTACTGGAAGCACTCGCTACCCAGTTCGCCCAGCGAATCCCTAGCGAAGATTCGCTACTCACTCGCTCAGCGAAACAGCTGGCGAACGTCTGGGATTTCAGAAAAAATAATACTGCTCATAGTCGGCAAAGACACTCCGAACTCAGCTGATTCTACTCAAACCAGTTCTCATCACATCGGCTCAACATTCAACAACTTAATTACAGAATCTACTCTTGATTAAACCCGATTAAACCTCAGCTTTACTCAATCAATCAACTTCGGCATACTTCGAACTACCCAGAAACCCCCAAAATCGATCAAACAACACATGCAATGGAATCAACATATCATCAACAACTCAAAAATCATAACACCAAGTAAAGCATGATCATTAAACTTATGGGGTTAAGGGAAATCCCCTTCTACCTAATATTCATGCATTCTACCAATTTTAACGGATTTTCCCCCCTTTACCTCAAATGCAGCTTCGATTGTCCAAGTGCTTCCAAAATATGATAGCTTGGCTTCCTCTTGCTTACTCTTGCTTCAGACCTTCTTCTCACTCTTGCTAGCTAAACCGTGTTCTTCTCCTTCACGCTCGTGTTCTTCTCTTTCTCCCTTTCTTCCAAAATGACACTTCTGCCCCTAATACCCCAAAATTCTCTTTTTAATTTCAATAATAATATTAATCCTCATTTTCTCCTTTTTAATCCAAAACAATTCCAATTAACAAAATCTTCATAATAATAATAATAATAATAATAATAATAATATCAACATTAATATTAATTATCCATTATTATCATTATCAATTATATAATATTAATATTATGTTCCTTATATCTTCAACAATTCCCACACAAGGCATGCCGATAATAAAATAACACGGGAAAAACTTAAATAATTAAAATGGGCGTTACATGAGGGACTCCTCGAGTTCCCGTTCTGGTCTTCCCGCGGAGGGGACCTTTGCGGGACCTCATGCTCTAGTGCGCTAATTCGTGCGTTATGTTGAAATAACAGCTGGTTCGTCTGGTTGATGGGCGCGAAGAGGGCGGCCACAGTCGGGTCCGCTCTGACCGGGACAGGAATAGGCTGGAACGCTGCCAGGCTCTGTGGTCGGAGGACAACCTAGTGTGCAGCTTTCACGGATGAAGGGGAGGCAGTCTGGCCGTCTTTCTCATCGGTCTCTGGAGAACGGGACGTCTCTGTTTGCTTGCTGCCGTTCGTGGCAGGGGTGAGGATGAAGTCGTGAACGACATTGTCGTGGTGTGGGCTAGCCATGATCGCGAAGTGTTGGTGAAAACTTTGGTTCGCTGCTCGGAGGAACGGGGAAGTTTCAGGTTCCCACAGACGGCGCCACTGATTTGACCTGATCAGAAGGGGATCAATAGTTGGCCACACTCTGTTGGGATGCTGCCTATTCACCGGTGATGAAGATAAGGAGGGGGTGTACCTGTTCTCTATCGCCTTCAGCCACTTCTGTGCAGCTTCCAGATCCAAAATCCCACCTCCAAAATCCCATACTACTCAACAACCACAACAACAGGTTAACGAAAAACAACCAAACTCTATCCTACAGACAGACTCAACTACAACACTGGTCGGACGGACCGACCTGCTCTGATACCAACTTGTAACTCCCTGTTCCCCAAAATAAAATAAAACAATCAATACAGCAATCATCAGAGTTTTCCCCAAAAACGGGATGTCATATTTTCACTAAATTCCCACAAAAACGATTCTTTAAAATGGTTTTCAACAGAAATTGCAGCGGAAAAGAAGTCTGTCATAAACATAAGCATGTATATATACATCACCAACATCATCATGCACAACCAGTCGGCCATCTGCCTAAAATATACAAAATATCATCCTCGTAGTCAATAAAACAAGATACGCCACAGGGGCACACCAAACATCAACTAAACACAAATACTCCCAAAAGCCCCAGTGTTACGTATCAGAGCAGTCCCTACGACATCGCCACAATCCAAGCTAGCTAAACACCTGGATTGTCTGTACCCCCGAAGAAGCACAGACCACAACAACAGCAAAGGGGTGAGAAATCACGATCAAATATAAACGGTATAAATGCACATGAAATAAAAGGTAGAAACACATAAACATCATTTCATACACATTGAATCCGAACCTACTGTCTCATGCCAACACAACATACATACAACAAATGCAACACATGCAACTCGACTCAACAATATGCGGTACCGACTTAACTCAGGATAGATCGCATACACTCCATCTGAGCAACGATCTATCCCTACCACGCTCCTCCTAAGCCCATATAATCAAATCTTAGGATAGATCGCATACACTCCATCCGAGCAACGATCTATCCCTACCAACGTTCCCCACTTGGAACACGGGTGAATCGCGTACACTCCATCTGAGAAACGATTCAACTCCCGTCCAGGCTCCCCAATTGGAGCACATGAGTGAATCACATACACTCCACCGAGCAATGATTCACCACGTCCTCGCTCCCCACTCGGAGCACGTGAGTGAATCACATACACTCTACCGAGCAATGATTCACCACGTCCACATGCTATGCAGACCCCATGCGCAACAACATAGCACTCACGGTGCACACGATCCTACTGATCCACTCATCACAACAGTATATAAACGCAACGCATATAAAGCGTATCGATCCTACTGATCACAATTTATCATATATCGAACATGTCTCACCCATCACCACAGACATACATCGTAACATACACCAATTCAATTATCAAAATCACATGGATATCACGGAATCACGTCCCGACACCATACATACACTCACCACAACTCACTAATAAGTTCATCACCAAACATGACCAACAAGGGTCCAAAACCACACAGAAATCAACACAGAACAACAGCAAAACACAAACTGCTGTCGGGCTCACTGGCGCATTCGCCTGGCGAAGCCCCGCAGCGAATACTCGCTGACCATTCGCCCGAAGAAACCCCTGGCGAAACCAAACAGAGGCTAGTGGCAGCATTCGCTGCCCAGTTCGCCTGGCGAAGGCTCGCCCCCTCATTCGCCCAACGAATACCTGCGTTTCCAAAAAAATTCCCCACAGCAGAAACAATAACTCTTCCCGATTTCACTGCAACCCGCTTCTAACATGATGTACTAATATAATACGACTTAACTACGAAGTCTATACCGAATTCCACCCGATAACAACCTAGTCTTATTGTTCGGACCAACTTTGACTTAAAACGGTAATCTACCAAAACCCCAAATTCATCCGAACGACGCATGCAACAATTTCTAACACAATGATCACCCTCAAAACAAAATTAACAACATGCAACAACATCAATTCGTCATCAATCATGGGGTTTAGGGAATTTCCCCTTTCTACCACATATTCATGTATATACCAATTTAACCGATCAATCCCCCCCCTTACCTCAAATGCAGTTCTGATGATGAATCTTCGACAATCCACAACTTTGATCGTCCTCCTCTTGCTTAAGCTTCAGACCTCTTTGTTCCTCTTCACCGTCTCAAACGTGTGCTTCTCCTTCACAACCGTATTCTTCTCTTCCTTTTTTCCCCAAATGCCACAAATGCCCTTAGTTCCAAATAATCCCCTTATTATTATTCCAATTAATTCCATAAATAATATTTCCACATTTTCTTTATTCCAAAAATTCCAATAATAATATTTTACTCATATATTAATATAAGTAACAATAATAATAATAATTAACAATAATATTAACATTACTATTAATTATCACACTATTATCACTATATATTAATAATATGATCCTCGGTTCTCAAATAATTTCACAAAAACACGTCAATAGATAAAAATAACACTGAAACTAAAAATAATTAAAATGGGCGTTACAACTCTCCCCCACTTTAATTATTTTCGTCCTCGAAAATACCTTATGGAAACAACTCTGGATACGCTTCCCGCATCCTGCTTTCCAATTCCCAGGTCACACTGCCTCCTGCAGCACCTCCCCAAGCCACTCTCACCAAAGGTATCTCTTTCCCTCTGAGTCGCTTCATCTTGCGATCCTCGATCCTCAACGGCAACGTCTTCACAATTATATTCTCTCTAACTTGGAATTTATCTCTCTAAATCACATGTGACGGATCGGGTACATACTTCCGAAGTTGTGACACATGAAACACGTCATGCAAGTTCGAAAGTTCCGGTGGCAACGCCACCCTATAAGCCACAACACCAATCCTCTAAAAAATCTGATACAACCTGATAAACTTCGGATCCAGCTTCTTGGACTTCAATGAACGTCCTACACTAGTCATTGGGTTAACCCTCAAAAATACATGGTCACCCTCATTGAATTTCAACTCTTTCCTTCGGTTATCATAATAACTCTTCTGCCTATCCTGCGATGCTTTCGTCTTCTCACGGATCATCTGCGCTGTCTCAGTAGTCTGCTGCACCAACTCTGGTCCCAACACAACATTCTCACCCGACTCATACCAACACAGAGGAGTTCACATCTCCTACCATAAAAAGCCTCAAACGGTGCCATCCCGATACTGGAGGGGTAACTGTTGTTGTACGTGAACTCTACCAATGGCAAATGAGTATCCCACGCACCACCTTTATACACAAGCCCGCAACAAATCCTCTAAAGTCTGAATAGTCCTCTCTGACTGTCCATCCGTCTGCGGATGATAGGTTGAACTCAGCTTCAACTCGGTACCCAAAGCTTCCTGCAAACTCTTCCAAAATACAAAAGTGAACCTCGAATCTCTATCCAACATAATACTCAATGACACACCATGCAACTTCACAATCACCCGAACATAGATCTCTGCCAGCTTCTCCAACGGAAAACTGATACTAATCGGCACAAAATGTGAAGACTTCGTAAGCCGATCTACAATTACCCAAATCGCATCAAATCCTCTCGCCGTATTCGGCAATCCTGTAACAAAATCCATGGTGATACAATCCCACTTCCAAACCAGAATCTCTAACGGTTGCATCATCCCAGAAGGTCTCTGATGCTCCACCTTCGATTTCTGACATACCAGACAAGCATAAACATAACGAGCAATATCTCTCTTCATACCCGATCACCAAAATAACTTTTTCAAATCCTGATACATCTTCGTAGCTCCTGGATGAACACTCAGGCTACTACGATGCCCTTCGTCCAAAATTGACCTCTTCAGCTTGTCATTATACGTCACACAAATTCTGCCCCAAAACCTTAACACACTAGCACCATCCAACTTGAAATCACTACCGGAGTCACCTTCAGCTCCTCGCATCAAATCCAGAAGTTTCACATCCAACTTCTGATGTTCTCTAATATATCCAAGAAATCATTCTTCACTTGAAATTTACCCAACATCACACCATCTGCCGTAAACTCACAAACCATGCTCAAATCTCGAAACTGCTCAATAAGCTCCATCTCTTTCACCATCAAAGCTGACATATGAACTGCTTTCCTGCTCAAGGCATCCAGAACAACATTCTCTTTTCCTGGGTGATAACTCAAACTAAAATCATAATCTTTTAGGAATTCCAACCACCTTCTCTACCTCATATTCAATTCTTTCTGATCAAACAGATACTTCAAACTCTTATGATCGCTGAACACCTCAAATCTTGAACCATACAAATAATGTCTCCAGATCTTCAAAACAAAAACCACCGCAGCCAATTCAAGGTTATGAGTAGGGTAATTCCGCTCATGCACCCTCAATTTCCGCGAAGCATAAGCTACCATTTTCCCATTCTGCATAAGAACTCCGCCTAATCCCATCTTAGACGCATCACAATACACCACAAAAGGCTCGCTCGAATTCGGTAACACCAACACCGGCGTTGAAGTCAATCTCTTTTTCAGCTCTTCAAAACTCTCTTCACAAGCAGCATCCCACACAAACACTTGGTATTTCCTCGTCAACTGAGTCAATGGCAACGTCAATCTGGAAAAGCCTTCAATGAACCTTCGGTAATAACCTGCCAAACCCAAAAAGCTTCTAACCTCTACTACCGTCTTCGGCGGTTCCCACTGTAACACCGCACTCACCTTAGATGGGACTACCGAGACACCACCACCAGAAATAACATGCCCCAAGAAACTCACCGTCTTCAACCAGAACTCACACTTCGATAACTTAGCAAACAATTTGTTATCCTTCAACACTTGCAAAGCAATCCTCAAATGTTCCGCATGCTCTTCCTCAGACTTAGAATAAATTAGTATATCATCAATGAACACGACAATAAACTGATCCAAATAAGAATAGAAGATACGGTTCATATACTCCATGAACACTCCTGGCGCATTAGACACTCCGAAAGGCATTACTGCATACTCATAATGTCCATATCGAGTCCTAAACGCCGTCTTCTGAATATCACCCTCTCTCACTCTAATCTGATGATAACCTGACCTTAAGTCAATCTTACTAAACACACGAGCTCCCACCAACTGATCCATCAAATCATCAATCCTTGGAAGAGGATATTTGTTTTTGATGGTCACTTTATTCAACTGACGGTAATCGATGCACAACCGCATGCTACCATCTTTCTTCTTCACTAACAACACTGGAGCTCCCCATGAAGACACACTTGGCCTGATAAACTTTCTATCCAACAACTCTCCAATATGAGACTTCAACTCAGCCAATTCCGTTGCCGACATCATGTACGACGCCATAGAAATAGGCCTCGTACCAGGAACAAGGTCAATGTTAAACTCAATTTCTCTCTTTGGAGGCAACTCTGTAATATCATCAGGGAACACCTCCGGAAACTCGTTCACCACGGCTAGCTCATCCAACAACGCCTTGTTGTCAACAGACAGTGATGCAAATAAAGCAAACACCTGAGCTTCATCTTCCAACAAAGTCCTCAATTCCTTACTAGACAAGGAATCTGCCAAAGCTTCCTCTTCTGGAGTCAGAAACAATAACACTTTCCAAAAACAATCGATGTACACTCGATTGAACTCCAACCAGTTCATACCCAGTATAACATCCAAACCACCAAGTGGCAAACAAATCAAATCCACACCGGAGTCTCGGCCAAAAATAGTCAGTGGACACTTCAAACACACTAACGAAGTAGTCACTGAACCAATTGAGGGAGTTTCAATAGTCATCCGCCGCTCAAGAGTAGACGGAACCAATCCTAACCTCTTCACACAATCAACAGAGAGAAACGAGTGGGTCGCACCCGTATCAATCATAGCAGTCAAAGGAATGTTATTGATAAAACAAGTACCTTTGATCAGACGCTCTTCATTCGCCGACTGAGTTCCCACCACTGCAAACACTTTACCGCTAACCTGAGGTGCTTGAGTCCTCCTCGGTTTCTCACAATGAGTACTAATATGGCATTTCTCGCCGCAGTTATAACAAGTAGGCATACTAGTCCTGCAATCCGCCATCACATGGTCCGGCTTCCCACACTTGAAACACTTCTTCGCTTCATGAGGACAATCACTACCACGATGCCCCACGACACTGCACCGATAACATTTCAAATCCACCGATGATTTCCTTTCTCTGAACCTCTTATCAGCCACATCCTTCTACTTTCCTTTATCGGTCGGCACATTGTAAGGTGTACCACCGAACCTCTGTTTACCCTTACGGTCGTTCACCGCCTTGTAGTGCGCGATCCTCACACGGTTATCATTGTCATAAATCCGGCTTCTACTCACCAACTCAGGATAACTCCTGATCTTCTGACACGCGATCCCCGTCTTGATCTCCGACCTCAGCCCATTCTCAAACTTCAGACGCTTAGAAGTCATGGCCTTGTCAGTATTGTAGTGGGGACAATACTGAGCCAATTCCTCAAACTTAGCCGCATACTCGGCCACCGACATATTGCCCTGCCTCAATTCCAGAAATTCAACCTCTTTAGCACTCCTGATATCCTCCGAAAAATACTTTTCCAGAAAACCCGTTCGAACCACCTCCCAAGTAATCAGAGTTCCCGAAGCCTCCAACCTCTGGCGACAGTTGTCCCACCAAGCTTTAGCTTCTCCCTCTAACATGTGAGTACCAAATCTCACCTTCTGCTCATCGCTGCACCCCATGGTCCTGAAGATCTTCTCTATCGCCTTCAGCCACTTCTGTGCAGCTTCCGGATCCAAAATCCCACCTTCAAACTTTGGTGACTTGTTGCTCTGGAACTGCGTCAAGTCTCTGAACTGAGCACCTGCAACCAGATTCTGATTGGCCACCACCTGTGCTATTGCTTGCATAGCTGCAACCAACGCAACATCATTCCTCCCCGCCATACTGCTCAACAACCACAACAACAGGTTAACGGAAAACAACCAAACTCTATCATACAGACAGACTCAACTACAACACTGGCCGGACGGACCGACCTGCTCTAATACCAACTTGTAAAACCCCGTTTCCCAAAATAAAATAAAACAATCAATACAGCAATCATCAGAGTTTTCCCCAAAAATGGGATGTCACATTTTCACCAAATTCCCACAGAAACGATTCTTTAAAATGGTTTTCAACAGAAATTGCAGCGGAAAAGAAATCTGTCATAAACATAAGCATGTATATATACATCACCAACATCATCATGTACAACCAGTCGGCCATCTGCCCAAAATATACAAAATATCATCCTCGTAGTCAATAAAACAAGCTACGCCACAAGGGCACACCAAACATCAACTAAACACAAATACTCCCAAAAGCCCCGGTGTTACGTATCAGAGCAGTCCCTACAACATCGCCACAACCCAAGCTAGCTAAACACCTGGATTGTCTGTACCCCCGAAGAAGCACAGACCACAACAACAACAAATGGGTGAGAAATCACGATCAAATATAAACGGTATAAATGCACATGAAATAAAAGGTAGAAACACATAAACATCATTTCATACACATCGAATCCGAACCTACTGTCCCATGCCAACACAACATACATACAACAAATGCAACACATGCAACTCGACTCAACAATATGCGGTACCGACTTAACTCAGGATAGATCGCATACACTCCGTCTAAGCAACGATCTATCCCTACTACGCTCCTCCTGAGCCCATATAATCAAATCTCAGGATAAATCACATACACTCCATCCGAGCAACGATCTATCCCTACCAACGTTCCCCACTTGGAACACGGATGAATCGCGTACACTCCATCCGAGCAACGATTCAACTCCCGTCCACGCTCCCCAATTGGAGCACGTGAGTAAATCACATACACTCCACCGAGCAATGATTCACCACGTCCACGCTCCCCACTTGGAGCACGTGAGTGAATCACATACACTCCACCGAGCAATGATTCACCACGTCCACATGCTATGCAGACCCCATGCACAATAACACAACACTCACGATGCACACGATCCTACTGATCCACTCATTACAATAGTATATAAACGCAACGCATATAAAGCGTATCGATCCTACTAATCACAATTTATCATATATCGAACATGCCTCACCCATCACCACAGACATACATCGTAACATAAACCAAATCAATTATCAAAATCACACGGATATCACAGAATCACGTCCCGACACCATACATACACTCACCACAGCTCACTAATAAGCTCATCACCAAACATGACCAACAAAGGTCCAAAACCACAAAGAAATCAACACAGAACAGCAGCAAAAAACAAATTGATGTCGGGCTCGCTGGCGCATTCGCCTGGCGAAACCAAACAGAGGCTACTAGCAGCATTCTCTGCCCAGTTCGCCTGGCGAAGGCTCGCCCCCCTCATTCGCCCAGCGAATACCTGCGTTTCCAGAAAAAATTCCCCACAGCAGAAACAATAACTCTTCCCAATTTCGCCCGATTTCACTACAACCCGCTTCTAACATGATGTACCAATATAATACGACTTAACTACGAAGTCTATACCGAATTCCACCCGATAACAACCTAGTCTTACTGTTCGGACCAACTTCAACTTAAAACGGTAATCTACCAAAACCCCAAGTTCATCCGAACAACGCATGCAACGATTTCTAACCCAATGATCACCCTCAAAACAAAATTAACAACATGCAACAACATCAATTCGTCATCAATCATGGGGATTAGGGAATTTCCCCTTTCTACCACATATTCATGTATATACCAATTTAACCGATCAATTTCCCCTACCTCAAATGCAGTTCTGATGATGAATCTTCGACAATCAACAACTTTGATCGTCCTCCTCTTGCTCAAGCTTCAGACCTCTTTCTTCCTCTTCACCGTCTCAAACGCGTGCTTCTCCTTCACAACCGTGTTCTTCTCTTCCTTTTTTCCCCAAATGCCACAAATGCCCTTAGTTCCAAATAATCTTCTTATTATTATTCCACTTAATTCCATAAATAATATTTCCACATTTTCTTTATTCCAAAAATTCCAATAATAATATTTTACTCATATATTAATATTAGTAACAATAATAATAATAATAATAATAATAATTAATAACAATAATATTAACATTACTATTAATTATCACACTATTATCACTATATATTAATAATATGATCCTCGGTTCTCAAATAATTCCACAAAAACACGTCAACAGATAAAAATAACACCGAAACTAAAAATAATTAAAATGAGCGTTACATCTTACGTGGCGTAGTGAAGACCAGGACGTGGTCTTCGCCCTAGTTCAACTGTCCCGTGATCTCCGGAAGCTGGATTTAACCTGCTCTTTCGGAGGTGAGCAGTTAGTTGGTGACGTGTCCCCACGGAGGGGAGCACGTGGAGAATGTGTGAAGGACACGTTGTCCTGCCCGACGGGAGAATAGGTTCTGCCCGTGGAGAGGGCAGTGTTTGGTCGATGTGGGAGTCTCGTGCTCGACGTATCTGAGGCAGGTTCTGCCCGCGGAGGGGCACTTCCTGCTCGTCGGGGATCCTGTGCTCGACGCTGCGGCCCAAACTGCACTGGGCTTGACAGAATATTACTGGGCTGGGCCGGCGTGTCCAAGCCGGGGCCCAGCCAGAACACATAATATCATAGAAAATAAGATATGTAATGACAATGTAAAATAATTTACACTGTCAATCAATCATCATCATCTATCCGGCCACATCATACTGTAAATTTTAAATTATTGATATGATATGGCAAATTGACGAATCTCTATTGAATGATAATGTAAAATTATTTTATATTGTTAGTGCATATCAATTATATATATATATATATATATATATATATATATATATATATATATATATATATATATATATATATATATATATATATATATATATATATATATATATATATATATTATTTTTAATATAAATTTTATAACATAATTAAATATTTGATATTAAAATAATAGTGATTAAATTATTTTTTTAAAAAATATTTAAAAGAATAAAAAGAAACGACATATTATTTTTAATTTTATAAAAAAATATTGGATAATCCATTACCCAATTCAATCAAATTCATAGAGTTACAGATTTACACAATCTCATTCATAATATTGTCTGTGATTATTTTAAATTACTCAAATAGATATAGTCTATATGATTTGGGTAGATCAAATAAATCTATCCTCTTGGTCAATGAATACAATTTCTTTTTGTCAGTCTTTAAAGGCAAAAACATTATATTTTATTTTACATTTATGATTTAGAAAGAAAAAAAAAACTCACTAATAAAAATATCATTATCTTTGATTATTTTGTTATATTAGGTTATGTAAAAAAGAACTTATACTGCATTCTTGTTTGTAATAATTCTAATATTTTTACAAAACAGCGTTCGGTATAGTTCAGTTGACCCACCGCTCATCAGATCTGCAAGGTTAGACATAGCTCCCCGCGCGTAAGAACCACGCATCGAAATGTCATGACTCGTGAGCCGGTGACTACCCTACAGACTCAACAGCGATAACCGGTAACCGGTAACCTGATTGTTTCGTATTCGAGGTCTTCCCTGCAACCGAAACCGAAATAGTCCATCGACTCATCTTCGTGAACCCTCTCAACACAATGACCAGCTGTTGAGGCAATGAATCCTCCCATCAGTTCCTCAATCTCGTCGCCTTCATCTTCCTCTTCTCCCGCCACCTCCTGGTTATCCGGAATCGTTCGAGTCCGCCGTACGCCGCCCATTTTGAATATGTCAGGTAACTCCGCAGTTGCCGTCTCCGCTTCTGCAGATGTTACCGGTCCCGTCGTCCACAAAAATCAACTCCGAGGAGCTCTTTTCAAATACGGTCCAAATCCTATTCAGGTCCGTTACTTACTTTGTTGTTTTCTTCAATTTTCGTTTCTGATCTGATTTTCTCGACGTTGTTTAAATTGATTGCAATTCAACACCCGATCAAGTATAACAAGATTAATATTAGCCACTTGAAGCATGCAATGAAACTTATCTAGGTGTTTAAATCTGAAAGTTTTGGAAGTTTTGAAGTTATTCTAAAAGTTATGGAGATTGTATTTCAACTTCAAGATTTGGGGTTGTAATTGTATTTTGTTCTTTTGTTAATAACTCTAGGTGCCACTGCCATTGGTTCTATGAAGCTCTAACACATACACTAGGCATTACATTGACTTTGGCATGTAGACACAATAATAATTTAAGAAAATGGAAATGATTGTATGCAATCTCATATGTCAACATCACGTTGTTGTCAGATGCCAACACATGTCATACATGCCAACACATGTCATACATTGAACACTCCTTCAATCGGACATGTTAGCGCCACATAACAAATAATAACATTTTTCTTTATTGCTTCTGCACTTTTAAAATCCTCTTTTCCCTCATTAGGTATTTCGTGAACTGCATTGTGATAAATTCTTTTATTTGCAGGTTGCCTTCAAAAGTGGCGAATTCAAACGACAAGTTATTTTTATTGGTGGATTAACAGATGGGTTTCTTGCTACCGCGTAAGTTCAATATTTCATAATTTTTTGACATTGAATATAATCTAAAACAATTTTTGGTTGACTGTATGTCATAGATGAACGAAGCAAGTGTGAATTTTTCAAGCATGTGAATTCTTAGTATAAACCTTCAATATTTTTATCAAACCCGTGAACATGTGATTGTGAAAAAAACAAGCCTGTGTTATAGAATATTTGCCATGGCAGCGCTATGACAGATATATGTGGTGGTTTTTGGACTTGCCGCAATGGTAAGTAACCGCCGCTATTGCGGGTTTTTCCACCATAACATGCTATGACAGTGCCACCATGCGGTTGGTATGCTGGATTTTGGCTCTCCTCCATGGACTGCAATATGCCATAGACAACACTCCCACTAGCTTGCAAATATTAGAAGAAATATAAGCCACCGTAACACATTTGTGCACGAGCTTTGTTATAGTCTTTTGACCTTGTTGTGAGTATAGTCTCAACAACAACGATCAAACTTTATCCCACTAAATGAGGTCGACTATATGGATCAAACTACGCTATAATGTTCTATAAAAAATCATGTTTCTATCTAACTTTCTTAATCTCATTGTATTTTCTAATAGTTTCTCTTATAGTTTTTCTAGATTTTCCTCTATCTAGATGTTTGACTACCCTTCATCCGACATACTCTCCTTACTACATATTCCAGAGATCTTCTCTCTACCTGCCCAAACTGCATAATCCTATTTTACACCATCTTTTCTATTATGAGTGTTAACTCAACACTGTCTCTAATGTTGTCATTTCTAATCTTATCACGTCTAGTCTTGTCACACATCCAACACAACATCCTCATCTTTGCTACATTTATTTTATTTTCGTGTTGATTCTGTCTCGTACAACATCCCTTATCTTACAGTTGTATGATAGAACTTTCCTTTCAGTTTGAACTGTACTTTCGTGTCACATAAAACACATGAGGCCCTCCTACATTTCAACCACCCAATTTAAATTCGATGGTTTACGTTTCCTTCTATTTCTATATTATTTTGTATTATGGATTCAATATATTTAAACCATGTAACTTGTGGTATGATATGATCTCCAACTTTCACCTTTAGGTTAGAAATACTTCTCCTTTTGCTAAACTTACATTTCATATATTTTGTCTTACTTCTGCATAGGCGAAGCCATACACTGCTAAGACTCGTTTCCAAGTCTCCAAACTCATTTAAATCCTCCATTGACCCTCCAAGTAGAATTATATCACATGCAAAAAATATGCATTTCGGTGCTAACTCTTGGATGTGTTTCGTAAGTACATCCAAAGATAAAGTAAAAATGTAAGAGCTTAGGGTTGAACCTTGGTGCAATCCTATTGTCATGGGAAAATTGTCCGTCTCTCCCCCTTCTGTCCTCACACTAGTCACACTAGTCGAGACCCCCTCATATATATCCATATCCTTTATAGCTCGAATATAGGCAATCCTCACACTAGTCAAGACCCCCTCATACATATCCATTTCCTTTATAGCTTGAATATGGACAATCATACTGTTGTGAGTATCGTCATTCAGAAAAAATTCTTATTTGTGATGATATATACAATTGTGGCCTGCTTCTAAACCTGTTCTGTGTCTCAAATTTTCTTCATTTATCTCTGTTTCATTCTCAACTTTAGTTTGGTTTTCTATGGAAGCAGAATGCTATGTTCTTTTCATGTGGGCTTCATTCAAACACCAAATTCTTCTGGTTAGGGTTCAAACATAAGACCAAATGTCCTTTCTTATAAGAGTTTTGTTATTGCTTTGATTTGCTTTGCTTAAGACCTTATGTGCTGTTTTTAAATATTTGATGATGGACATGATTGAATCAAAGACAAGAGATAAAATTGTTGAATAAAATGCTGGTTTTAAGTATGCAAAAGAAGTCCTTGTAAAACATGTTAATTGTTACCCTTTTGCCACTTCTCATTGAGTTTATTCCCACTGTATTGACTTAAAAAACGTGTGATAATAACCATCCAGTATCCACAAGTTAATTTTTATTTTATGTTATTAATAGCTACTTATTGTAATGAATTTTATAAATAAATGAATTATTTGTAATAAAGTGAAACACTAAAATTATAATTTATTTGTAAGTTACAGATTTATTGTTTTAACTTTTGCAAGTATGGCTTGTTAATTTAGAGTACAGAGGCACTGAAAACTGCTGCTTTATTGATTGATGCGTTCAAGAAATAACAAAGATTGCAACTGCTAAATAGAATTGAGAACCACTAATAATATATTCCTAAAATTCAGCACCCACTACTAACTCAATCAAATATCCCTAGAGCATTTTTAATGGGAGTAAACTAAATGGGTAAACTAAGATACTTTTTGTGGGTCCAAAGTGATTTGTAGGATTTAAAATATTTAGAGTTGATTTGAGTTGTTTTTACTTTAATGATGGTTGCTTGTAAAAAACCAAAACTTGACCCACATTTTATAGTTGTTGGAGCTTTATTGATATTTTAATAATATAAAACAATAATAAAATAATAATAAAAGTCATTGAGAATGGATAGTGTGCGTTGGTTATATAGTTTACTCCCACTAATTGTTAGTTCACTTAATGCTATGTCATTCTTATTCCAATGCAAATTGCTTATAACTACCCTTACTATTAAAGAATTTAATACTACAGAACTTGCACTAAAATGCTCTAAAGACTAGGACAAACTCAAAACAAATCAGTTACAAACATAAATAATATAATAAATTAATATTTCTAATATTCTCCCTTGAACTGAAAGTTTTCAAACATTCAATTTATCACACACGCCCAACAATGCCTTGAGTTTCTGAAATGTAACCACCCTCAATGGCTTTGTAATTATATCAACAATTTGATCTTCACTTCTGCAGAAGTTCAATTGCTCCATCCTTTGTGAGATTCTGGATAAAATGAAATTTCACGTCTATGTGCTTGCTTCTTCCATGTAAAACATGATTTTTGGACAGTTTGGTAGCTGAACTGTTGTCGCAGTAAATTGTAGTAGCATCAACTTCCCTTTCCTGCACAAAATTCAGCCCTTCAAGAATCCTCCTCAGCCAAATTACTTGGCAAGCACATGCTGTTGCAGCAACATATTCTGCTTCGATAGTTGATAGAGTGACTATCTCTTGTTTCTTTGAAGACCCTGAGATGACTCTAGAACCCAGCATAAAGACATAGCCAGAATTACTCTTTCTATCATCCATATCTCCAGCATAATCACTATCTGTATAACCAATCAAATCTGTTTTTTTTTTCTTGTAAAAATTTCCAAAACTAGCAGTACCTCGCAAATACCTAAGAATTCTCTTTGCAGCCAAGAGACGACTCTCCTTAGGATTTTCCATATACCTGTTGGTCAAACTTACAACATACATAATATCAAGCCTTGTTCCTGTTAGATATATCAAACTCCCCACAATTTACTTGTAAAGATGGTTGTCAACGTTCCTTTCATCCGGATTTCGAACAGGCTTCCGCCCTACTTCAGTAGGTGTAGCGGATTGCATTTTGACATCTGGAATCTGTCTAAAATTTCTTTCACATATTTCTTTTGTGAGATAAAAATGCCAGCTGCAATCACCTCATAAATGGCTGGCAATGAACCAAACCAACTCGAAGATAGTTCGGAATTCGACTCGACAATTAAATCGTTGAACTAGGTTCATGAACCAAATGAGTTGAGTATGAGCAAAAAATTAAGTTCGTTAACTAAATGAGCTGAACTTGAACTATACATAGTTCGACTCGTTAGGTTCATGAGTCAACTCGATTACATATGAAAAGAATTATACTATCTTTAAGATTAGGTTTAAATATTTACTTCAAATCTTAGACAAATTTAATCTTCAATTTAGTAGTTTTTGAATTAGACTCTCAAATGTATCTCTTGAAAGTTGTGTAGGTTTTGAATTAGTAGATTTCGAAGATAAAGTTAAATTTCAAGATGATAACTTTTATTTTATTTTAATATTTTATTTAAAATATATATATTTATTTAAAATGTCAAATATACTAAAAAATATATATATTTAAAAAAATAGTTTTTAAGTTCGTGAACCATGTGAGATGAACCTAATGAGATGAACCTAACGAGTCGAACCGAACTGTTCGTGAACTTATAACGAGTCGAGTTTGAGCTTAAAAAAAAGTTCGTGTTAAACTCGAACTCGAACTCGAATTCGAATAATTCTTAACGAGTCGAGCCGAGCTGAGGTGAGTTCGACTCGACTCGAC
The DNA here is from genome assembly GCA_963859935.3 of Lathyrus sativus. NCBI lineage: Eukaryota > Viridiplantae > Streptophyta > Magnoliopsida > Fabales > Fabaceae > Lathyrus > Lathyrus sativus. Next base: position 616,267,760 of record OZ012738.1, on the reverse strand, counting down.
TCATTTCCAGCCCTACTCATAATCAATGTGAGGTGATTGGAGTAAATGAATCCCATGGCCTTTGAAGAAGCTATTAAGGAATCAAAGTGGAAAAAAGCAATGGATGAAGAAATTGCTTCTATTGAGAAGAACAGCACTTGGGAGTTGGTGATCTTCCACAAGGGCAAAAGACAATTGGGTGTGAAATGGGTGTATAAGACAAAATTCAAGGAAGATGGAGAAGTTGACAAGTACAAGGCACGGCTTGTCGCTAAAGGTTACAAGCAAGAGTTTGGGGTGGATTATACTAGAGTATTTTTTCCAGTTGCAAGACATGATACAATTAGAATGGTGGTTGCTTTAGTTGCACAAAACTCATGGCCCATCTTCCAATTGGATGTAAAATCAACATTTTTACATGGTGATCTGAAAGAGCAGGTGTTCATTGATCAACCTCCTGGATACATGAAGTTCGGATGTGAGGCCAAAGTCTATAGACTAAATAAGACTTTGTATGGATTAAAACAAGCGCCACGTGCTTGGTATAGCAGAATTGAAGTTTATTTCCTGAAGGAAGGTTTTCAAAAATGTCCTGTTGAACACACTTTTTGTGAAAAGTGGGGAAGGAAGAAAATTGTTGATTGTGTGCTTGTATGTGGATGATTTGATATATACTGGAAATGATCTCAGCATGTTTGAAAGGTTCAAGCAATGTATGATGTTGGAATTCGACATGTCTGATCTTGGCAAAATGCACTATTTTTTTGGCATTGAAGTGGTGCAGTCTGCAGCTGACATTTTTATCTCACAAAAGAAATATGTGAAAGAAATTTTAGACAGATTCCAGATGTCAAAATGCAATCCTGCTGCTACACCTACTAAAGTAGGGCTGAAGCTTGTTCGAAATTCGGATGAAAGGAACGTTGACAGCCATCTTTACAAGCAAATTGTGGGGAGCTTGATGTATCTAACAGAAACAAGGCCTGATATTATGTATGCTGTAAGTTTGACCAGCAAGTATATGGAAAATCCTAAGGAGAGTCGTCTCTTGGCTGCAAAGAGAATTCTTAGGTATTTGCGAGGTACTGCTAGTTTTGGAATTTTTTACAAGGGGGAAAAAACAGATTTGATTGGTTATACAGATAGTGATTATGCTGGAGATATTGATGATAGAAAGAGTACTTCTGGCTATGTCTTTATGCTGGGTTCTGGAGTCATCTCATGGTCTTTAAAGAAACAAGAGATAGTCACTCTATCAACTACCGAAGCAGAATATGGTGCTGCAACAACATGTGCTTGCGAAGTAATTTGACTTAGGAGGATTCTTGAAGGGCTGAATTTTGTGCAGGAAAGGGAAGTTGACAACAGTTCAGCTACCAAACTGTCTAAAAATCCTGTTTTACATGGAAGAAGTAAGCACATAGACGTGAAATTTCATTTTATCCAGAATCTCACAAAGGATGGAGCAATTGAACTTCACTACTGCACAAGTGAAGATCAAATTGCTGATATAATGATAAAGCCATGGAGGGTGGTTACATTTCAGAAACTCAAGGCACTGTTGGGCGTGTGTGATAAACTGAATGTTTGAAAACTTTGAGTTCAAGGGAGAATATTAGAAATATTAATTTATTATATTATTTATGTTTGTAACTGATTTGTTTTGAGTTTGTCCTAGTCTTTAGAGCATCTTTAGTGCAGGTTGTGTCGTATTAAATTCTTTAATAGTAACGGTAGTTATAAGCAATTTGCATTGGAATAAGAATGACATGGCAGTAAGTGAACTAACAATTAGTGAGAGTAAACTATATAACCAACGCACACTATCCATTCTCAATGATTCTTATTATTATTGTTTTATATTATTAAAATATCAATAAAGCTCCAACAACTATAAAATGTGGGGTCAAATTTTGGTCTTCAGAAATGCAAAGTGTGTGAGTTGACCTTCTGATTCATTTACTCCAATCACCTCATAATCAATCATCCAACCAGGCCTTCTTTTATCACGCCGAGGACGAGTTTCTGAAGTTGATGTTGCTGGTGAGCCAAGAATCTGCACAGAACTATCAGCTGCTGGTTCTGCGGGTTGCTGTTGCACTGTGGACTGGTGCTGCACACTTGAAGTTTCAAGCTGCTCATCTTGAATTTCATCAAAATCCATCAGTTTCTCTTGATGCACAACAACACTCTTATTCTCTGCCCAAAAATTTTGTTCATCAAATATCACATCACAGCTAATTATAATCTTTTTAGTGATAGGATTATAAAGCTTATATGCTTTTGACTGATCACTAACACCAATAAAAATACACTTTACCCCCTTGTCTTCAAGTTTTGTTCTTCTCTGATCTGGTACATGAGCATAGGCAATACACCCAAAAATTCTGAAGTGATTGACAACTGGTTTGTTTCCACTCCATGCCTCCTCAGGAGTCATGTTTTGAACAGAAAAAGTCGGACTTCTATTTAAAATGTGGACGCTCCAATTCACTGCTTCGGGCCAAAAAGTTTTAGAGATTCCACTTCTGTTTAGCAAACTTCGGACCATGTTAATAATAGTGCGATTTTTCCGCTCGCAAACACCATTTTGCTGAGGACCTGAGGTGAATATGCTGCTGTAAGTTGCCTTTGAATTCCATGATTCTCGCAAAACTTTGTGAATTCATGTGTTGTATACTCTCCACCACGATTTGTACGCAGAACTATAATCATGCAGCCACTTTCCTTTTCAACAGACACTTTGAATGTCTTGAAAACATCAAATGCTTCAGATTTTTCTTTCAAAAAATAAACCCATGTCTTCCTACTGAAATCGTCAATGAAGGTAATGAAGTACCGTTTACCTCCATTCGAGATTGGATTTAGAGGGCCACATATGTCCGAATGAACCACCTCTAGCACTTTCTTGGCTTTGATGGATTTTCCAGATGGAAAAGAGTCTCGGTGCTGCTTGCTGACAGCACAATCTTCTCAAATCTGAGTTGGAGGTGCGATTTTCGGAAGGCCTATCACCATATTTTTCTGCCGCAACGTTTTCAATCCTCCAAAATTTAGATGACCATAGCGAAAATGCCATAACCATGTTGAGTCTTGAATCTTTGCTGAGAAACAAGAACCGGTGGATTTGTGCAGATTTAACGGAAACAACCGATTATCTGTCATTTTAACTTGAGCAATCAACCCTAATTTTTCGTCTTGAACCCGACAAACACCATTCTTGATCAGAATCTCATACCCTTTTTCTTGAAGTTGTCCTAGGCTAATCAAGTTGGTCTTCAATTCTGGGACAAAGAAGACATCATAGATCTTGTGACTTTTATTTCCCTTGGCCTTGAAAATAATATTGCCCCTTCCAGCAACATTTATTTTGGAGTTGTCACCGAACTTGACGGTGCTCAGAAAAGACTCATCCAAATATGAAAATATCGTCTTATCACCGCACATGTGCTTGCTGCAGCCCGTATCCAAATACCACAGATTATCTGGAATTTCCTCAGTCACATTGCACACCATCAAGAGAGATTCCTCTTCTTCTCTTTCTGCAAAGTTGGTCCTTTCTCCATTTTGGCCATTCAAGTTGGTTCTACATTCATTTTGATAATGACCATATTTGTGACACCGATATCACTCAACATTAGATTTTGGACGATAATTGTTTGAATGATTACCTCCACGATAGTCACCTCGACCTCTTCCTCTTCCTGAGTTGTCTAAATTCTGGTGGTTGGCAGGATTGTTACTATGGTTGCTGCTACGACCATTATCGCCTCTACCGTAACCACCTCGACCTCTTCCTCTGCCCCTGCCTCGGCCTCCTATAAAATTAGAGATATTTGAATAAGTCGAGGCTTTAAGTGCATGCTCCTCTTTGTCTTGTTTGCTGATTTTGTTCTCATGAACCAACAAGGAGCTTTGCAATTCATCAATCGTGAGTGAGTCAATATCTTTGGATTCTTCAATGGAGCAAACAACAAAATTGAACTTTGTTGTCATTGATCTAAGAATCTTCTCAATAATGGTCATATCCTCAATCTTGTCTCCATGAATTCTCATTTATTGGCGATGATCATTGTTCTTTCAAAGAAATCTTCTCAATAATGGTCACATCCTCAATCTTGTCTCCATGACTTCATGCGTAACGTCTCAAATTCACTCCGTAGGGCTTGGAGCTGCACTCGTCTTGCCCTAGCGTTCCCTTGAAATTTCTTCTTCATTGAGTCCTAAATCTGTTTGGAGGTTTCTTTGCTGAGAATCGTCTCCAAAGTTGCTCGATGTATGGTGAAACAAGTAGTTCTTGGCTTTAAGATCCTTGAGTCTCAATGCCTCCAATTCTGCCTTCTGCGTATCTGTTTGAAATGCAACCTTCGCAGGCTCTGTAAATCCGGAGTCAACAACTTGCCAATATTCTTTGGATCTCAAGAAATTCTCCATTAACATGCTCCAGTGGTCATAATGACCATCAAAACGAGGAATTGCAGCCTGCACAAAATTCTCATTGGAAGATGCCATCGATCAATTGATGTTTTCACTCAAATCTCACTGTGTTTCACTCAAATTTTTCTCTAAATTAACTTGCTCTGATACCACTGTTAATTTAGCGTACAGAGGCACTGAAAACTGCTGTTTTACTGATTGATGCGTTCAAGAAATAACAAGGATCACAACTGCTAAATAGAACTGAGAACCACTAACAATATATTCCTAAAATTCAGCACCCACTACTAAGAGCATCTTTAGTGGGAGTAAACTAAATGGGTAAACTAAGATACTTTTTGTGGAACCAAAGTGATTTGTAGGATTTAAAATATTTATAGTTGATTTGAGTTGTTTTTACTTTAATGATGGTTGCTTGTAAAAAACCAAAACTTGAACCCATATTTTATATTTTAATAATATAAAATAATAATTAGAGTCATTGAAATTTGATAGTGTGCGTTGGTTATATAGTTGCCGAAGACTAATTGTTAGTTCACTTAGTGCCATGTCATTCTTATTCCAATGCAAATTGTTTATAACTACCCTTACTATTAAAGAATTTAATACTATAAAACCTGCACTAACGATGATCTAACTCAATCAAATATCCCTAAAGACTAGGACAAACTCAAAACAAATCAGTTACAAACATAAATAATATAATAAATTAATATTTCTAATATGGCCTACTTTTAAATACCAGCAATTAAGCTCTATTCCACTTGGTGTTGACAGCTTATTGTAAATTGATATATGATTTTTTAAAACTCTATTTGAAGACAAAATTACAATAAGTTGGTATTATAAGAACTTTATTTAATCGTGTATCTGATTCAGTCCCCCTGGCTGCACTGTTCCCCATTTTAAAGCTTTGCCTCTGGATATGAATCTTTGAAGAATTCTTTTCTAATGTCCATTTTCTTTTCTTGTAGATATTTAGAACCTCTGGCAATTGCGCTGGACCGCGAGAATTGGTCACTAGTTCAATTTCTTATGTCATCTTCTTATAGTGGATATGGCACTTCCAGCTTGCAACAAGTAATTAATTAAATTTTAATTTCTTGCGTGCTGTTGCTAAGTGTTGCAAACTTTCTAGTTGACATCATTTTGCTTATTTGTTTGACATGTTATGGGCTCAAAAACTTGCTTTTACTTTATATGATTTGTTTATATTGAAAATATTAAGAGTAAGCTTCCATTCAAATGTGAAATGCCTTTTTACTTTGACACATTGGACTTAGTATTTCCATAAACACGGCTTTGCAAAGGGTGATATAATACAAATGCTGGTATTGATGATTACTTTAGGTTTTGTTATACAAAACTCTGCTGTTCGTTAGTAGACCAAAACTAAGCTTGGGATTTGATATGTGAGTTACTTGAAAGATTAGCTCTTAGCCTTATAGTTTTTATTCAAGTTACACCAAAGTTGAATGACTTTATTCCAAGAATCCAGAATTTCCCAAGCATCCTATATTTCTATGCTTATGTACAATTATCAGTTCAGATCAGAGTATAATAGGAAATGAGGTAATTATGAAATAGGGACATTTAGCACGGGAAAGAATGGAATCTCAACGACAATAGAAGACAACATTTTTTACTTTTTGATCAAATTTACATAAATAATTTATTCTACTCTTCAACTAGTGACCTTCAGCATCATCTCACTACCAACAGAGTATTCAGAATGTAGTTATTTTCTTTATATCAAACAAGTGTGTAGTTATTTGTTTAATATCGCAAACTAAGTATCCTCATAACCCAGGACCATTAAATTAGCGACCATGACCTCTCAAGTAACATGCTACATCCGTTCCAAAATATAGAACCTAGTTTTCTAAATAATGAGGATTAAAAAAGTTGATAATAATCTTAAACTTGATAGCAATTGATATTGTTTCTCCAAGTTTACCCTTAATTTTTGTTGTTTACTTATTGGTTAAACAAGATGTAAAATAATTAGAGTATTTTGGTAAAGAAATAATTGCAATTGAGAATTTGAACGAGGTTATATAAGTGAATTTCTTGAGAAAATTCTACAAGGAGGTAGTATATTTGGAATATGTTACCTTATTATCATGGCCATTTAAGACCTCTCTATTCTCAAGCTTTTATGTGCTCCATTTTCATTCTAAGGTTTAAGTGAAAAGTGCAATATTAGTATTTCCATATGATTGATGAGAATAATTGTCTAGATGATTGAATTTGCAATTGCTTTTTGAATTGATGTTGAAGGATGCTAAGGATCTGGATCAGCTTATTAATTATTTAATTAACAAAGAAGATTCCGAAGGTGTGGCATTACTTGGGCATAGTACTGGCTGTCAGGTTATATTTTATTCTATGAAAATCCTGAACCAAACTTTACTTCCACACCTTTTCTTGCTATTGAAGTTTTCTGAGAAAGTTAAATAAACTTTTCTTGTTTTGATTATGTTCTCTAGGACATTGTGAACTACATGCGCACAAATTTTGCTTGCTCCCGAGCTGTTCGTGCTGCAATCTTGCAGGTACTTGTTGATAGTAGACCAGTTTATAAACTTTTTTATATAGAACCAAGTAACCTTCAGAGTACTTCTTTTGGTGGGGTATTCCTTCCCTCATGTGTTGAGTGCTATTCCAACAAAACCTGATTTACTCCTTTACATGCAAAGTACTTTACTCAAATAACATATTCTGAAGAAAATTTGTACTTATTCAATCATCAAAAAGTAAATTAGAAAATGAAAGTGTTTATAACCTAGAAAGTAAAATACCACATAAACTCAATGCATGATCTCAATAAAATTCAAATTTCCTTAAACTAAATATCCTATCAAAGATAAGATTCTGTAAAACAAGGAAAGATATTAATAACATGGATGAGACGAAAGAAAATGAGTAATAGGTAAATTGTCTTTTAAATCCTTGATAAAGTGAAAAAAGTGAATACTTTGCTGGATAAAAGAGAATAATTGATGGTCAAAGTAGGAAATATTGAATCTTCCTTTCAAAATTTGTGTTGCCTCTAATTCAGGATATAAGTTGCATTTTACTCAATGGTTTTCCTCGCGTTTTTTTTCAAAACAAGTGGAGTGTGGAGGAACAATTGCAACCGGTTATTGGGAAGCATACACATTCTTTAACATAACATGACAAGCATAATATATCGGAAACTTGAAGCGTAAAGGAAACTAATTCACACCATTCAAGTGTGTTGAAGAAGAACATATCATAAGTTGAAAATAACTTATAGACATGCCATAAGTTGTTCCCCGTAAACTATCCTAAACACTCTTAGTAGTGATTATGCCCGTAGATAAACTCAACTAAGTCAATGCTTCATATTTAGTTTTGCCATTATTTATATTTTATGCTATAGTACTTTTAACATTAATGGAATAATTTTCTATTACAAAAATAATCAAAAAAATCTTGTGTCCATAGTACAAAATGATGATGGAATAGAAGGAGATGTAAGTCATCGAACTCAAGTGGAGTGGTTGAAATGAAGCGTCCATAAAGAATACTTATGTTGTGATTTTGTTATTATTACAATTTATGTTAGTTGCTGAATGTATGTTAGGATGTCTCTAATTGTATAGAAATTATAGGAATTAGAATATTTGTATCTTTAATATTGTTTATGACTTATGTACTATATATGGAGAGTATCATATCAATGAAAAGAACACAAAATAGAAATTCTGACATGGTATCAGCAGGTTATTGATCAAACCTGTGTTTTCTTAGTTGATAATGTGTTCTCTTCGACAATACTGTTTGTCGTTTTTTTGGGGTTTAGCTCTTGTTTTGCTTTGGGTGACTCTTGTTTTGGCCCCCTTCTCTGCACTCGTTTTTTTTCCGTCGGTGTTTCTTGCTTTGGTTTTCTTTCATGGTTTTGGAAAACGAAAGAGAGAACTTTTGTGTTTGATTTACTGGGAAAAATTATCCTTCGTGGGCATTTCAATTTGAAATGTATGTGAAAGGGAAAGGAATGTTTGGTCATCTCAATGGGGCTTCAAAGGCTCCAACCGAGAAGGATGCGTTAGATACATGAGAAACAAAGGACACAGAAATTATTTCTTGGATCCTTGCCTCCATTGAGCCTCAAATGGTTAATGATTTGCGTTCCTTCTCGACTTATAAAGCCATGTGGGATCACCTAAAGGTTATATGATCGGAGTAATGCAGCGAAACTTGAACTAGATATTGCAAATTATCGACAAGGCACTCTGTCCATTCAAGATTACTATAGTTTTCTAAATTTATGGGATGAACACTCTGAGATCTTACGTGCTGATGCTCCGAAAACATCCCTTGCAGCTGTTCAAAAGATTTACGAAGTGAGCAAACGCGATCAGTTTCTTATAAAACTTCGCGCAGAATTTGAAGTGGCTCGTGCAGCTTTGCTGAACCGCAACCCAGTCCCTGATTTAGAAATTTGTGTATGGGTTTTATGCGATACAAAAGTACCGTTCAAGCTTAATGGAAAATTTTATAGTACAACTATTAGACCGACGATGTTGTATGGGACAAAATGTTGGATGCCACGCATGAATAAGATAAGCGTAGTGAAAATGGGGATGTTGTTGGATGTGTGGTAAGACTAGACATTGTAGAATTAGAAATGACAACATTAAAGAGAGAGGGAGTTGGAGTAGCGCCAATCATAGAAAAGATGATGGAAACTCGGCTTAGGTGGTTTGACCATGTAGAGAAAATACTCTTAGAATTTATACTAAGGAGAGTAGATGAGATGGAAGGTAGTCAAATCACTAGAGGCAGAAAAAGACCTAGAAAATCTATAAGAGAAACTATTAAAAAAGATCTAGAGATTAATGAGTTAGATAGAGATATGATATATGATAGAATTTTATGGTATCATTCGATCCATCCGACTCTACAAGTGGAATAAGGCTTTGTTGTTGCTGTTGTAAATCTGTATTCGTTGAGATTAATATATTGATATGATGGATTGTATGCCTGTGTGCGTATTAGTTTGCCATTGAACTGTGAATTAGTCTCCAAACCAATTTGATGACTTGCCTGGTTTCTTAGAACCTTGTATAAGGTTGAATCTGTTGCTCCTAATAATATAATTACTGTGGTTTTCTATGATTTAAAATTTTTAAGTCAGAGAGTTGAAATGTTTAATTGTAGTGTTACTCAAACCAAAATCAAGTAAAAGATGCTTAGTTTGGTCAATGTCAATGTATGACTTGTTATATCGTCTGTTCTCTCACTGAAAACTTAATTTTTCTAATTCTATTTAATTGTCCAGGCTCCAGTTAGTGATAGGGAATATCAGTCCACACTCCCTCAGACAGCTGCTATGATTGACTTGGCTGCCAAAATGATAAGTGAAGGCAGAGGTTCAGAGATAATGCCAAGGGAAGCAGATCCTACTGCCCCAATTACTGCATATAGGTGAGTGTGCATAAATGATGTATCTGTACGCATACTGAGATTTCCAAATATATGTAATCTTGGTTTTCTTTTAGAAACTAATGATGCTCTATATTAAAATAAAAATAAAACCAAATATGTTATTCAATTGTAAAATTTATTTTGCTTTTTAATTATCCATCTAAAATGGTTGTACGTATAAGAAATTCATCAGTAAGCTAGGTCCTCATAATCTCTTAGGCGCTCAAATTGTTATTATCATGTATATGACATTTTTCAAATATTAGTGTTTCCAGATGTGGGCCCAGCCCCTACAGCCTTAACACATGTGGTAGGACACCTGGGCTTTATGAGTTGCAACACAGATGACCCAATTATGTCAACACATTTTACAAGGCCCATTATCTAGAAGGTTGCAAAAGGAGAGTTAGTTAGAATATTCTCCGTGATTCTTGGGGTAGTTGGTTGTTTGAAGGAAAGCCTAAGTGAGAAGCATGAAGAATAATTGTTAGAATTTGTTAGGAGATTCCCTCGTTGATTAGGAGTTCTAGAAACTCTGGTTTATCTTTTACCATTTTCCACTATTGTAGCGTTCTAGCTCTTACCATTCAATAACATACAGTTTTGTTACCTTGATTTTATGGGCTCTATCATTTGGTCCGACCTGCCGGATTAATGAGAGGAGCTAACGAAGTCGCAGTCTCAGTCATGTCACCGGAGATGTCATCAGAAATGTTCAAATTATTGGATGTCCTGGAAGTGAGAATTGAAGTAATGGAGAACTCGTTGCCACAAAAGATGGAGGAGTTCCGTCAAATCATAATGACGAAGTTCCCAAAACTGCATGTTTCTTGTTCTTGAAGAGGTTCTCATTCTTTCTTACAAGATTCAGTTTTCAAATCTAAGACAGTGAGGAGGAAGGAAACAGATCCAGATGGAAATATGTTTGAGTGTCAAAATCTATGTACCGGTGTAGCAAGGAAAGAATAGGTGATAGTGTTTGGTGCGTGTGTCGTGACAGAGACGTTGGAGAAGAATGAAGGAAAACCGAAGGATCACAGGCTTGAGGGTCGAACAAAACCTTCCTCAGCAAAAGAAGTGGTCTAAGAAGTTACAGAAACAGCCAAAGCAATGGCAAAAACTCCCCATAAGTTTATCGCAAGGTAGTAGGAGGAAGTGAAAGTTTATGATGTGTGAATCTCACTAGTCAATCAACCTGCGACGACACTCTCACAACAAGCACTACCGCCACCAATATAACTCTAGTAAGTGGGAGAAGGTAATTAGAACGTAGGGCAGAGTAGAGCCACTTCACACGTGTGCTACTCTTACTGAGCTTGACCAAGGGTCGGGATCTGAGGCAACCCGACTGCAATGGCCAACAAGACCTCTCCATTGCTGCACTCCCCGAGCCCTACGTCGATTTCCCTGTGATCCGGCCTATGGGGTGTGGCGTCACTGTTCCCTTTGACGTGCTTGCAGTTCTCCGATAGCTCCTTCGCCTTTGAAGCAACTCAAGTTAAAGAGAAGCAAGAGGGGTACAAGTCAGGAGGAGAGGCACAAAATGTGTATTGTATTGCATAGTTTTCTGTAATAGAATTTGGAACAGGTGGTGCAGGTCATATGGAAGATACTTAGGCATTTGAATACTGGTGACAAAAGTTTCTTTTAACTCCCCACAAAGCAAGAAAAAGATTTTTTTTTTTTTTGAGAGAACAGTTACCTGAAACAAATACAGAGAGATCTTCCTTATTATTCAAGTACATGACAAAGGTAAGTAATTTTGATTACTTTTCAAACCTCAATGAGTAGTTGTTATAGATAATCACAGATTTGTAGTAAACCGCATCAACCTTAAAGGGGTCCGTATGTATTTTCATCTAGTTCTTCGAGGGTTTGAGTGGGTATTCATGATGCTCTTGTAATTCGGGAAAGGAGTTGAAAGGTCCTCAAACACCGAAATGTTGCTAGAAGGTGACTGCTATTATGTGCATTGACAAGGAGAGTATGGTCATCACTAGAGAAAGAATAATGTATAGAAGAAACTCTTACCAAGTAGCTCTAGCACAAACACATGGTAGAATGGAGGTTATTGACTGTGATTTAGATTAGCCCGTGGTTATTCTGTTGAGTTCTATAGTTGACCTGGCTTATTCTGACATTCGAAACCTTGGGAAGAAGGTGAGTCCAGCCCCCGAGACATTTTCAAGTTTGTCTCCATGCATTCAGAACATTACAACAATGGCTCTGACATTGCTTGGTTTTCAATTTGGTAACTGGATCCTTGAAGGAGAATGTAAATTTTCAACTATTATGGATCAACAAAGATACTTTATTGCAGCAACAACAAACCTAGGAATTGACCTGAAACTTCTTGAACTCCTTTGATATCTTGCAGACCCAGGTATTGTTGTACTTGAGTGTAACTCAATAGTTTAGAAGAGACTCGTAACTTTTTTGTTCCAACTATGGGATCCCGGAAGACAGGGTAAAATTGCGGCTTCAAATGAGCTCTTTTTGTAAGCCCATTTCGTGATTGCTGAATATGAAGCTTTTCCAAATTTATATTGTGGGATGGAGGCTCTGATGTTTGTTCAATCAATCGAAACTGGCTCGGCAAGCTTTCGATAGTGGGATCCAGGAGAAAGAGTGTGGTTTTTGCCTACTATACAAGGAATACTTTTGTGGGGCTAGAAATTTGTACTCAGAAGTCAATGTCAGTACCTCAGCCTTGGGGACAAGGCCATTCTTCAAGGGGCCTTACGACACAGATGACCCGACTATGCAAACACATTCTACTAGGCCCAGCTTCTTGAAGGGCTGCAGAAGGAGAGTTAGTGATAATATTATCCCTGATTCTAGGAGAATTGGTTATTTGAGGGAAGGAGCCTAGGTGAGAGAGGCATGGAGAATAATGTTTAGAATTTGTTAGGAGATTCCCTCTCTGGTAGGAGCATAGTTCTATGGTTAGGAGATTTAAAAACTCTTGTTTATCCTTTCTTTATCATTTTCCTGCAATGTAAAGCTCTTGAGTCATCTTTACATTTAACAATACAGTTTCGTTACCTTGATTTTATGGGTCCTATCAACATGTCAAATAATGAGTGTCTATCTATTGCCTATGTTTGGGCAAGCTGAAGTTAGAATTACCTGTAAGAATATACAATGTCAATTTTTAAAAGCCTACTAATTCACAGGTCTGATTCATCTTATTTGTTCATCATACTTTGAATAGCAACACTCACTATAACATTCTTTCAAATGCTCACTCTCTTATTAAATGAAATTCATGTGGGGTCTCACCATATTGGAAATGGATCCCACTTAACATAGTGTGACCCACAAAATTGTTTCCCAATATGAGAGTGTGTAATGAAAAGAGTGTTATAGTGAGTGTTACTAGCACCGGCATTGCACTTGAATTATATGCTAGCCAAACTGAATTTACTTGTGTAAGTTGATCCCTTCAAGTAATGGTGTTGGTAAACCCAAATATCCTTCCTTCTTGTTTGCATGTCATTTGCAATGGTCATTGCTAACATGTACAAGTGAGGCATGTGGTGCATGGTACACAAGTAGTTTTAACCTTTGGATTTATTTATCTACACACCCATATGGTGAACACTCGAGACATTATTTATTCCTCACTTCAAAGGTTTTTCTTAAATAAAAATGAAAATACAATGTTTCCTTTATTGGAGAGTGGGATGAGGTTGTGAATATGTGACATTATGTGTTTGATGGAAGAGTTCTAGTAACCGGCAATGTTCTGAAGGAGAGTGAAAATAAGAGAGAAATAAAAAAAATCCAAAAGCTGAAATTACTTGTGCACCATGCACCACATGTCTCACTTGTTAAATAATCTGTGTTTTTATGTACACCTTTTATTTCCTTTTCTTTCCCTCTCCTTACCTTTCTCTCCTTTGTGGAATAATACCACATACCCAGCTTGTTGATGCGTGAGGACTATCTGTTTATCAGTGTTGACATTGTTTCAGTACCCCAGAAAAAGTGTTATTTCTTTTCTTTTCTCCTAACAAGCAGTTTCTTATGCAGGTATCACTCCCTTTGTGCATATAATGGCGATGATGACTTGTTCAGCTCTGACTTGAGTGACGATCAATTGAAAATTAGACTTGGGCACATGTCTAGCACACATTGCCAGGTGTGCATATGTCCATGTAACATAATTATTGTTATGTTTTTTTCCTATGAAACTTTTGGCCATGAAAAACCTTGGCTAGGTGCAGAAATTTCCTTTCTTTTTATCCTCTATGTAGTAGGTGTACAATAATGACTAGCTTTTGTCATATTGGTATGCCATGGTTTTTTTGGCAGGTCATATTTTCAATGGCTGATGAGTATGTGCCAGATTATGTTGATAAGAAAGCACTAGTTGAGCGGTAAAATCTCTATTCTCATCCGGTGCTTTTTGTTATGCAATAACCGCAGTTAAAGATGAGTGAACTATATGATGGTCATTCATTGTATATACACTTTGAATACGTGCAGATTATGCAGAGCAATGGGAGGTGCGGAGAAAGTAGAGATTGAATATGGAAACCACTCCCTTTCCAACAGAGTTGAAGAAGCTGTCGATGCTATTATTGACTTTTTGAAAAGAGAGGGACCTAAGGGCTGGGATGACCCGTGGAATTAATTAATATAGGTGCATCTATCAATTTTCTTCTTTTTTTTGGTTGCGGCTTCCTTTAGGCAATATTTTCAATCTTTCATTTTTATCTCGTTTTTTTTTTCATTGGTTGGGTTGTTATTGCAGCCTTATTTTTTGTTAATATAATAATAGATGGTAGTATACATGGTGGCATTAAGGAGAAAATTGTATATTTTTTTAATTAATTTATATCATGACCGTAGCATTCGTCTAGCACATGTATGGTCATGAAACTGGATCCTCTCGTGGTGTTTTGTTCCTTTCTCACATGCAGCAGTCAGTCTCCAGCAAACTGGAAAAGAGAGTGACAAAGAGACAATAATGAGAGAGAAAAGCATTTTATAGAAAGTCACATGAATTCTAACTCTCTAGGTGATTCATTCACATAAAATTAAAAAAAAAAAAATACTGTAGAGCATAAAGCTGCACCTATTCTTTTTCATTATCTCACAAGAACAAACGTGTCACTCCAGGACCCACTAATTCATTTCGGGGTGCGGGGTGAGTTATGGAATTAAGTAGTTTCTGTTCTCTCCCCATCACATTTGTGTGAGATCAAACCGTAGTCTTTCAAAAAATTTAATTGGTATGCATTGATAGTGTAAAATAATTTTACACTATCAATCGACAAGAATTCATCAACCTGTCAAATCATATTATTATTTTAAAATTTACAATCTGATGTGATGGGATATATGATAATGATTAGTTGACAGTTTAAAATTATTTTACACTCGTAAATGTCCTTCTTTTTAGAATTGTCTTGTATGATGTCAAAACTAGGGTACTTAAACCTTTATATATATTGGATGATATCTTTAAGGGTGTGTTTGGTTCGGGGTAGATGGAGGGGAGGGGAGGGGAAATTTTTAATTAAATATGTTTGGTTCAAATTTTAGGAGGGGAGGGGAGGGGAGGGGAGGGGAGCAAAATCCCTCCAAAACACACTTTTTGGTTCCCTCCGAATTGGGGGGATTTGGAGGGAAGGGGAGGGAATATGAGTTTTAATATTTAAAATTTATTATATTTACTAAAATATCCTCAGTTTAATTTTATTATTTCAAAACTATTTGTTATCTTTTGTGTTACTGTTTTTTCTCGATTGTTTTCATCAACTTATTATAATTGTTCTCCACCTTCAAATTATTTTATAATTTTTATAATTAATATAAATCATAATCATTGTCTTTTTTTTATAAAAAAATTATGTTTCATTATATTCGTTTTTTTCTTTTAATTTTGTTATGTACTCTATCATATTTTCTTTTATATTAAATTGTAAACCATATCATTTTATTTATTTTTGTTTATTCATTTTATTAAATATTTTGAACCATTAATATTTAGTAATAAGTTATTTTATATATTTGTTTTGTTATATGATTCATCATAATTTAAACGATGTTATTGGCATATAGTTTAATTTATGTTGGAAAGTTATAAGTTGAATCAATTATACTCAATTTTTTAACTTTATGTGACAAATAAATATTTTTTTAATCACTCAATATTAGAAATTTTATTACCAACAAAAATACGCATGAATTTTTTACATTTTAATATCGTATGACTTATATAAGATCATAAGGATAAAAATGTAAATTATTAGTAAAACCCCTCCCCTCCCCTTCTGAACCAAACACATTTTTAATTAAAATCCCTCCCCTCCCCTTCTCTCTTTTGAACCAAACACTTATTTGATTAAAAAATTCCTTCACCTCCCCTCCCCTCCCCTCCCCTTCATTAAAATCCCTCCCCTTCATTTGAACCAAACAGACCCTAATATTCATCTTAACATTAGAAAGCATAATCACATTTTAGAAATAGTTTAAAAAAGATTTAGAAAAATTTTCATGTATTAAAAACTAATTTTTATATGAAAATCAGGTATATGTATAGAAAAAAAATTTCCGTATGTATTGATACATACGAGTTACAGGTTGACATATGTTAGTCATTTTTAAATCCTGTAGCTTCTGTTTGATGTGCCGCCTATACAGGTTGAGACATGCATCGAATAGGTCGACAAATACATTAAAAATCTTTAAAAAGTGCATTATTTTCTAAAACTCTTACATTCCCTTTTCCTTCTATCTTACACACACACACACATATGTGTGTGTGTGTGTGTGTGTGTGTGTGTGTGTGTGTGTGTGTGTGTGTGTGTGTGTGTGTGTGTGTGTGTGTGTGTGTGTGTGTGTGTGTGTGTGTGTGTGTGTGTGTGTGTGTGTGTGTGTGTGTGTGTGTGTGTGTGTGTGTGTGTGTGTGTGTGTGTGTGTGTGTGTGTGTGTGTGTGTGTGTGTGTGTGTGTGTGTGTGTGTGTGTGTGTGTGTGTGTGTGTGTGTGTGTGTGTGTGTGTGTGTGTGTGTGTGTGTGTGTGTGTGTGTGTGTGTGTGTGTGTGTGTGTGTGTGTGTGTGTGTGTGTGTGTGTGTGTGTGTGTGTGTGTGTGTGTGTGTGTGTGTGTGTGTGTGTGTGTGTGTGTGTGTGTGTGTGTGTGTGTGTGTGTGTGTGTGTGTGTGTGTGTGTGTGTGTGTGTGTGTGTGTGTGTGTGTGTGTGTGTGTGTGTGTGTGTGTGTGTGTGTGTGTGTGTGTGTGTGTGTGTGTGTGTGTGTGTGTGTGTGTGTGTGTGTGTGTGTGTGTGTGTGTGTGTGTGTGTGTGTGTGTGTGTGTGTGTGTGTGTGTGTGTGTGTGTGTGTGTGTGTGTGTGTGTGTGTGTGTGTGTGTGTGTGTGTGTGTGTGTGTGTGTGTGTGTGTGTGTGTGTGTGTGTGTGTGTGTGTGTGTGTGTGTGTGTGTGTGTGTGTGTGTGTGTGTGTGTGTGTGTGTGTGTGTGTGTGTGTGTGTGTGTGTGTGTGTGTGTGTGTGTGTGTGTGTGTGTGTGTGTGTGTGTGTGTGTGTGTGTGTGTGTGTGTGTGTGTGTGTGTGTGCGCGTGCGTGCGTGCGTGCGCGCGCGCGCGCGTGTCTGTGTCTGTGTCATTTTTTCATTCTAGTGGTTGGTGAAAAACCATATAGGAAACTAGGGAGATCAAAGAGTTTTCATTATCTTCAACCTACATTCTATGCATACACATAAACAAATTACATATAATTTTATTTTTTATTTGGGTGTCATTTAGAATTAGTGTTGATAATGTCAAATTTAGGTTGTTGAATTGTAAATTGGGTTGAGAATGTTAGAGAGTTTCAAATAATAAAACCATGTTGGAGTTTTCCTTCAAGATTAATTGAGAATTTGAAGGTTTTGGACCAAATTACGCAATTTGGATTCCATTGAGTGAAAGCTTTGAAGAACTGTGGTTTCTTGCAAATGAGTAGTGCGAGACGGTGAATCAAATTGGTAAATCTTAGGTGACAACAATTCGCAATTTGGATTCGATCGAGTGAAAGTTTTAAAGAAAGAGGTTTCTTGCAAAGGAGTAGCGTGAGACGGTAAATCAAATCGTTATTGTTTGGTGACTTGATCAAGCTCAGATTAAGGGAAGATAAATTGTTAGAATCAGCATCAAACATAGGGTTTGTGAGGTTGCATTACTGCATTTCTCTTGTAAACTACTTTTTTAAATTAAGGTTAATTTTCATTATCTTAATTTGAATTCGAATTGAGGATAGACGTACCCATAGCAAGGTCGATTGAGGAACTGTCTAAACAAATTCTTGTGTACTCCCTCCTTTAATTGTGCGATCAATACGTTTGGTTAAACTATTTGATAACCTTTTGAGAAAGGTTTTGTTGAGTTGATCACAATCTATTAGATTGTGGTTGGATTTGCAAGTCAACAAAATCATACAAAATTCTAAACGAAATTGATTGCACACAAGGTGTTTACTAATTTGCCTCAATTGTGTTTTTGTGTATTTTGTCATTGAAAGTAGACTTTACTTTTGTATAACATTCAAGTGATTATTGTTAAAGGCATATTGATTTACGTTCTAGTTCACTTCCGTTATCCGTTAAATTTTTCAAAACAGTTTTTTAGTAAAGTGTTTTTACTTGGGATCTATTCACCCCCTCTAGATAAGTCGCTTCCGTCTAACAAGTGGTATCACGAGCTTCGTTTAACTTCGTGCTTCAATATTTGCTTATTATAAAATGGCTACCAAACCTAAAGGGGCGTACAATAGAGCTTTCATCTTTACTAGTGAAAAATATGGCTATTAGAAAGCTTGTATGAGTATCCATTCAACATCATCATTAATGGTCCTAATCAAATCACAATGACCAATGGTGAATGTGTTGTCATGCCAAAACCGGAAGCACAGTGGAATGATAATGATAAGAAATTGTGGTCACATGATCAGAAGGCACAAAATATTCTCATATCTGCACTTAGTGTTAATGAATATTATCATGTCTCCTATTGTGAATGCGGAAGCTATGTGGAACACATTAGAAGTTACCCATGAGGGAACTAATGAAGTCAAACAAGTTAGAATCAATACCTTAAATCAAGAGTTTGAACTATTTCAGAAGAAGCATGGTGAAATCATTGCCGACATGTAAAAGAGGTTAACACATCTTATAAATTGTTTAAATGCTCTAGGTAAGCCTATTTCCAATGATATTGCCACTAATAAAGTTTTGAGGTGTCTTAATAGGGAATGACAACCTAAGGTCACCGCAATCAAAGAAGCGAATGATCTTAAAATATTTGATCTCACAACTTTATTTGCAAGCTAGAAGAACATGAACAAGAGCTCACTTGCTTGGAAAAACATGAGAATGAGCATGAAAGGAAGATAAAGAAGAAGAAAGGTAAGGACACCGAGGTAGAAGAGAAGTTTATTGCTCTAAGGCTTTAAATTCAAAGTCCTCAACCAATGAGCAAAGTGATTGTGAAACAAGTGATAACGAGAATTCAAATGATGAAGATATAAGACTTTTTGTGAAAAAGTACAATAGGTACATCAAAAGAAATGATGTAAAGTACTCCGACAAAAACCTCATCAAATTTAGAAGACAATCAAACTTCTCAAAGTAAGATGATAACAAGAAAGGAAGATCAAGAGGTTCATGCTTCAATTGTGGTAAAACCGGTCATTACAAGCCGGAATGTCCAATTCTTAAGAAAGACAAAGAGAAAGACCATCACAAGAAATCTAGCAAGTCAAGAAGAGCTTATATTGCTTGAAAAAGTGATAGTTATTCCTCAAGTGATGGCGAAGAATTGACAAATGTTTGTCTCTGGGCCTATTATCGTGAAAAGAAGAAAAAGAATGTAAGTAATTCTAAATATGAACATGTTGATAAATTGTCTTATTCCGAGTTACAAAAAACTTTTGAAAATCTACATAGAGAAGCCGCAAACGCTTTTAAAAAGTTAACTTCATACAAAATAATCTTTTCACATTTAGAAGCTAAAGTTTTAGAAACCGAAAAGAATATGGAAGCTCTTAAGCAATCTATGGTAGATATTCAAAATTTTAAAAATGAGGATGAAGAAACCTCTTGGTTTGTTTGTGAGACTTGTTATATTTAAAAAAGAAGAAGTAAATACTCTAAAGGCCAATTAAACAAGGCTCTAGAACTAAATATCACTTTTTCTATTGATACTACCAAATATAAGATGTCTTCTCATAATCCTTACAAAAGGTTTAACTTTATTGAAAAGGATCAAAATAGCAAAGGTCACTCTCCTCACAATTTAACTTGTCACTTTTGTTGCAAGAAAGGTCATACCATTGCAAAATGCAAGTTTAGGATATTTCTTGTGCCTAAAGGTGTTTTTCAATGGTTGCCTAAATCCAACCAAAGTTTCACTCACCCTTAAGGATCCAATGAAGATCGGGTACCTAGCATATTTTATTGATCTTGCAGGATAAATGTCTTGACTCTATGAAGAGAGTATGGGATCTCGTTTATGGGTGCTCAACACATATGATGGGTGACATCTCCCTATTTCACTGACTTTGTGGCAAGGAATAAGGGTTGTGTGATTGATGACAATCCGTCATTACATATAATCAGTCAAGTAATTGGGAGAAAACAAATAAGAGAGGAGCTAAAATAATGAAGAAAGACCAAATAATGAGTGAAAAATAACCAACTATGAAAGAATGAGACTTAGTGAAAATTCTGGTAAAAAAACACGTAACTACTGGAATAATCACGCACAACATCGCATGTCATCGCATGCGCGATATAAAAGCAAAAGGTGCATCGCATGTGATGTTTTCATAATGCGTGCAATGTTTTTTTTTCCGGGTTTTTTCTGACACGTTTTAACAGCTTTAATAGGGGATTTTTTTTGCAGTTTTACAAGGGTTACAAAATTTGGCATTGGGAGCACGATTTTACAGCATCAAATGGTGATTTTGAGAGTTTTCATTATTTTCAACCTACATTTTATGCATACACACAAACAAATTACACATAATCATTCTTTGTTTGGGTGCCATCTAGAATTAGAGTTGATAATGTCCAATTTAGGTTGTTGAATTGTAAATTGGGTTGAGAATCTTTGAGGGTTTCAAATAAGAAAATCAAGCTGGGATTTTCCTTCAAGATAAATTGGGGATTTGAAGGTTTTGAACCAGATTACACAATTTGAATTTCATCGAGTGAAAGCTTTGAAGAACTAGGGTTTCTTGCAAAGGAGTAGCGTGATACAGTGAATCAAATAGGTAAATCTTGAGTGATAACAATTTGCAATTTGGATTCTATCGAGTGAAAGTTTTGAGGAAAATAGTTTCTTGCAAAGGAGTAGCGTGAGACAGTGAATCAAATCGGTATTGTTGGGTGACTTGATCAAGCTCAGATAGAGGGAAGAGAAAGTGTTAGAATCAACATCAAACATAAGGGTGTGAGGTTTCATCTCTACATTTCTCTTGTAAACTACTTTTGCAAAGTAAGGTTAATTTTCATTATCTCAATTTGAATTCGAATTGATGACAAATGTACTCATAGCGAGGTCAATTGGAGAATTGTCTAAACAAATCCTTGTGTACTCTCTCTCTCTCTCTCTCTCTCTCTCTCTCTCTCTCTCTCTCTCTCTCTCTCTCTCTCTCTCTCTCTCTATATATATATATATATATATATATATATATATATATATATATATATATATATATATATATATATATATATATATATATATATATATATATATATATATATATATATATATATATATATATATATATATATATATATTGAGAATTGGTAAGTTATTTGAGAATGTGAGAATGAATAAGAACCATCAGATTTAAAAAGGAAAGGTTAAGATTAATTCTCAAAAGGTTATCAAACGATTTAACCAAACGTATTGATCGCACAATCTATTAGATTGTAGTTGGATTTGCAAATCAACAAAAGCCTACAAAATTTACAACAAAATTGATTGCATACAAAGTGTTTGATAATTTGACTCAATTGTGTTTTTGTGAATTTTGTCATTGGAAGTAGACTTTATTTTTGTATAGCATTCAAGTGATTATTGTTAAATGCATATTGATTGATTGGTCTAACATTATCATCAATTGATTTTCATATACGCATTTTTCGATAGCGGTTCAGTTTAGACTATTCAATCCGCGTCACTTCCACTCTCCGTTAAATTTTTCAAATCAAATTTTTAGTAAATTTTTTTAACTTGAAATCTATTCACCCCCTCTAAATAAATCGTCTTCATCTAACAACACTGTAAACGCATATCTTATTTTCTCTCAATCAAATTCAACGTCAATTAACACTTAACCATCTAACGATTAATTTGAAGCAGAAATATATATTTTTGATTCAAAAAGATTGTATCTTAGTTCTTGCAAAATTATATCTTGGGTATTTAAAATGATACTTATTTTAAATTGATCCTAAAATTATTTAGTGTCTCTTACTAATCTTTTACATTTTGTTTAGCTGTTAGCCTTTAAACCATGCTCCTCTTGCACAATTTCTTTTATGTTGTATTGTGACTTTTGTAATTTAGATGTTTTCTATCAAAGCTAGTAAATATTCGTCACACATAATCCTACTGATAATTTATTTCTAAATATATTAAATTTAAATATTGAACATAAATAATGAATTAACAACACAAAATTTTAAGAATCAGTTCAAAATAAATACTCCGTATGAGAACTAGGTCTCCCCTGGTGGCCGTATACAACGATTGTAGCTGGAATGAGCAGACGTGGTCCAGTGTCGGTTTTGATTGCAACAAGCAAAAAGAAAGCAGGTGTGGGACATTGCATGTTACGTGACTCACATTCCCATCAACCAGGCATCGCCAGTAGAAGTCACAAATAAATGCGACCCATCTGTCCCCACATCTTTTATCATTCACACCGACGCTACTTACAGATTCAAATTTCAATTTTCGCAGATAATATTTCATTTTGTCTGTCGGTGTCGGTAAGGTGCACTGTGGTATAGAGTGTAACTTCATTGTGCTGGTAAATCGAATTTGTGTTCATTCATATAGTAACCCTAATGAAAATTATCATCACATAATAGAGATATATCATCAACTAATGGTGATATAAAGTTACCATTAAGTAATTTTTTTTATATGTTGGACAGATATGAAATGCCATTATAAATATGAAAAAAAAAAATAGATATGTGTATATTAGTGATGCATTTTCAACTATATAAATACGCGAGAAAATGGGATAACATAGATTAAGGAGGTTGAAATAAAAAATAAAATAATTGTTATTATCACTCGTTCAAATATTAAAATAGGTAAGAGAGGGAGAAATAACAAAGTAATGTTTAATTATGATAAAGGTGGGAAATACAAGGAAACATATAGTGGAACACAAAGTGCCGCTAACAAATGTGGTAGTCAATTCAAAATCAGGTAAATATCGTCGAAAGATGGCTTTGGATGGAAGATTGGTAAAATGTAGACTTCATAACTATGATTCACATGATAGATTAGAAGATCACTCATTTGTTGGTCGGCTAAATACGGATGAGTAGCAATATGTTGTTGATTTAACAAAGCGTCATGTTTCACCCATACACATATTATTGTCCTTGCAAGAGCGATATCCAGAGAATGTCACTCGGATAACGCAAATATATAAACATAAGAGTAAGTTACAAAAAGAGATAAGAGGTACTAGAACTGAGACACAACAATTGTTTAAGATGATAGCGAATGTGAACTATGTTTAATAGAGTAGAATAAGAGATAACTCGGATGTTGTGAGAGATATTTTTTGGGCCCACATAGATTCACTAAAGTTGTTGAATATTTTTCCTATTGTGTTAGTTATGGACAACACGTACAAGACAACCAAATATAGACAACATTTATTTTAAATAGTAGTCATGACGCCAACCTAGTTGATATTTTGTGTTGCATTTGCCTATATGAAATACGAGCAGATAGAGAACTTTTGTTGGGTGTTGGATAAACTGAAACAATTTTCTGTGGAAGAAGAGTTGTGTCCGCAAGTGATTTTGACTGATAGAGATCTTGCTTCGATGAAAGCAGTTGAAGTTGTGTTTCCAAGGACGAATAATTTTCTTTGTCGATTTCACATGAACAAAAATGTTGGTTCAAAATGCAATAAATATGTTGTGAATGATATGTAAAAGGAAATAAACACGTTATAGATGAAATTTGTATGGGCTAGTGATGAGGTTGAGTATCATGAAAGGTTGCAACAACTTGCGCATACATGTCTTGATTGTAGTGAATTTATTGATTATGTGAAAGACATATGGTTGACTCCTCATAGTTATAAATTTGTTGGAGCATGGATCAAGCGAGTGTTGCATTAGTATCAATAGTTTGTATTCTTTTGATGTGTTCGTTTGATTATTTTTTCTTAATTTTAGGGTTGATTCAGCTCATTGAAAATTAAAGTAGATGTTGGGAAACAATATAGGTGAGAAATGCAAATATTGGGATGCTACGAATAACAACTTGAAGTTACAATTGGCATATGAAATGACATTGTCTTTAGAGCCATCTCTCTACAAATTGTGTACTAAATTTTGGTTATCCTCGACAAACTGGTTCTCTATAATGAGCATAGACTAGAGTCACTCAACCACCACTTTATGGCAGGTGAGAGACAATTTGAACTCATCCTATCAGCTTGCTCCCGTGTGCAGCAACCTTGAGTTCTTTCTTTGGACATCTCTCTTGAAAATAATGTAAAGTATATATTATGAAATATAAAATTAAAATTAAAATGTATTCAAAATAAAATGACTGTCATTTATTTAACTCGTTGTACCATAATGATGCTCGTACTTTACCATAATGGATGTATCGTATGACCCTCTTGAAAACTGCGGCGACTATGGAGCAGGTGCAGATGAAGATGCACCTACATGCTCATCCTCGAAATCCATCGCCTGTCCAGCTTCCTGTCTTACACCTGCAAGGGATGGGATATACGTGTCACGTCCTCAGCTTCACACCACTGGCAAAAGCAAAACAAATTTAATTAATTTTTGTAAAAAAATATCAAATCGGATGTCTATTGCCAAAGACATTAGATGTCTAAAAAATGTTCGCCTTGAATAACTAGAAAGTAAGACATCTGATAGTCTTTTTCCCTCCACCAAATATCTTGTTTCAATGTTCTCCGAAAGGTAATTTTTTAAAAAATTATTGGATAAATTACTTGCAAGAGTTCTGGTTATAAGTTTAAAGATCGAAGAACTTGGATGTAAGTTTGAGGATCATAGAACTTGGATGTAAGTTCCTTATTCTTCAATTATTGTAGGCTAAGCTCATAATGCAGGGAGCCACTATTCTCCTAAACAGTTCTTATACCTGGTACAAAAATAGAATTCATAATTCTTGGATGAAAGATTTTTAGAATTGAAGTGATCTTATAACAAGTTAATCCAAAAAAACAACGATGTGTAGGAAGTAGCCTCCCGAAGAAACAAAATTGCCAATCCTTAGAAGACCTCCATTAGAGTGGTGATGCCACTAAGAGAAGCTCCATGGTCACTAATTCTACGCCACCGAAGACACCATATTCCATCCCCTGGTCGTGAAAGGGGGAGGGGGAGTAGTGGCCACACTCCTTCAAAGGTCATCTGTCCTCATAGTTAAAAGAGGTGTGAAAACGATTATTTGGTCCTGGAGAAAAATAGAAACCCTTTATCTGCTCACATCCTCGATAGTAGAATTTTGAGGTCGCTAGAAAAACCTCCAAAGCTACGATGGAACTAGGGATCCAGACAAACACCTCAAGCACATGGGCGTATTAGACTACTATCACACCGACAAGGCTGTGAAGTTCCAGCTCTTTGTATTATATTTAAACAGATCAATAGTAGCTTGGTTTGAAGCCCTCCCCGATAAGAGCATAGACTCCTTGAAGAATATGTGCAAAGCCTTCACCGCTTATTTCACAGCCCAGAAGAGGCAACGCATGATAATGTTCGTACTCAGTGGGATAACTCAAGGCAAAAAAGAAATCATATGAGAACATATTGACCACTTTACCCAATTGGAAGTAACTGTGAGGGGGCACAAATGACATATTCAAATGTTGAATTTTTTAAAGGTAATTGAGGTCGGACTGCATGCTCCGAGAGAAGTTAGCGCTCAACGAGACCCATAGCCTAAAAGTTTTATTAAGTAGGATGAAATCTTATATCAACTACGAATAAAAAACTCTTGATCATTGGAGTACCAAATCCAATAGAGCATCTGAGAAAGATGTTGGCCGACATATAGAATAAGGAGAATGAGTCCATAGCTTAGATTTGACACTTACAATCTCCTGAATACTTTGAGGGAGAAGAATTAGAAGAAATACGCAAATACATAATTCAAGGAAACCAGGATTAGAAACCTATATTTGGCCAAGGGATATTCCCGAACGCAAAAATTCAAGTACTGTCGTTTCCATAAAAGGCACAACCACAACAGAAACAATTGCATTCAGTTAAAAGATGCAATAGAATGATCGACAAAAAAAGGGTAGGATATCCGACTACACCAAAGATTAAAAAAAAAGAGGGTGCGAAAGTTCACCAAAGAAGAAGTGTTCCTTTTGGAGGGAACAACCCCTCATGAAAATTGTCGAAGTTAATTGAAGTGGCATCTTATCCATATTCAACCAACGAAAGTAGATTAATTACCCTAGCTTAGACTCATAGGCTTAGGGTTAGTAATTCTTACTTGTCAAAAATCATAATATCAGTGCGTCCACAAATAATAGGCATCACAAAGAAAAACAACTAAGTAAAATATAACTTTAATTATCCATATAACATTAAATTAAACATGTGATATAACAGATTCATAAAAAAAACCTAATCTATAGAGTTTAGCTACTCATATTGATACAAAGAAATACCAATAAATAATATGAAGATAGCATGTGAAATCCTTGTAGAGCTTGGCCTCTAATGACTTCCAATGCTCCCAAAATAGTCCTTCTAGTACCTTTTACCGTCACTTTTAGTCAAAATCGCGGAACCCTTGTAAAAGTACCAAAGTTTTCCTTTTATAGCTACTAAAACGTGTCAGAAACGTGTTATAAAATGTCTAAATTAAAGGTTTATCGTGACTATGACGCCTCTTATCACGCCCATGATATGGCATGGTGGCACGCGAGAAATCTAGTAGCTTTTTTCGTCCTTTTGTGCCTTTTTCACCAAATTTTACTAAATCCTTATTTTCTCCACACTTGGTCATTTTAAGCACTTCTTTATCACTTTTGCTTCGTATTGGCTCCATATTTGATTGAAATTACTCCAAATTCTTGTAAAAAAAATATATGCAATGACAAAATGTCATCAATTACAGCCACAATTGTTAAGTTCAACGTCTCCCATGTGCTTATCAATGGTTATAATTTCCATGACGTCATATACTCGGATATTTTGAGAAAATGGGGCTGAAAAGGGAGAATTTGTGGCCCTACGAAGGGTTTGACCTGAAGACATTCAACATCACAGTAACTTATCCTTGGGGATACATTGAGTTGATGATCACCTTGGGAAAGGGACAAGATACTAGGATAATCAATTCTTAATACATGGTAGTCCCTTACAAAAGTGTCTACAACTACACCTTAGGTAGACCCTATGCAACCACGGGCGTAGTGGCTTCCCCAGTCCACCTCGAGATGAAATACCACAACATTCACAATGAGTCGGCGATGATAAGCACCGACCTATCCAGGGCGAAAAGGATACACAAGGCTTTGTAGAAAGACCATAAGGAAGGCGAATGGAAAGTTATGGAGATCAATTTAATTTAGTTCTTATGTAAAAGCATTAGCAAAACTGTTATAATGTACAATGATGTTCCACGAAAGAATAAATAAGTTTCCATTAAACTATCTATTTTTCTTGTGATTATGAAAGGTAATAAAGAGTTTGGTTACAGCCAAAGCAATCAAAGCCTCGTCACAAAGACTCAAAGGCTCTATCACAAATTCCTTGACCGTATGAGTAAAGCAATGAATATTCCACAATGCCAATGCACACACAAAGAAAGTAGGCCACAAATTGGAAAATATCAGCCCATCCTTGTTAGTATCTAGCCACTTTAGAGACAATGGTGATTATGTCATACATTTACGTGGGAAAACCGCAAGTGGATGGTATTGGCGAGTAGTACAAAAAAAATAGAACCCACAAGGAGATGTGTATGAATACCAAATTTCTATTCTAACGTTGTTTATCTAAAGAGATTGAAAAAGTGGTTTGTTTGGTGCAGAGCGAAATTAAAATTAACAAATAATAAAAGCAGGACATAAGGTTTATGATTATCTATCTTGACTCACCCCAATGATCATCCATGTTTATTTACGAGAATGCCTAAGCATTATTTTAAATAAAAAAGCATAGATAAAAGTGTGCGTCACTGACTTTTAAGTTGTGCGCATCTATATGTATTTCTTGGTACAACTAAGAGGCTTTATCAATAGAAAGCAAATCGCCTTGTCACGGTGTGTGCATAGCTAGTCTATTGTTTAGCAATTTACAATTAGACATTGATGCATATCCTTTCGGACTATGTTCGTGTCTATGTTGCCTTTGCTTTCACAATCGACATAGACATGTTTATGGAACTCTAATTCTAAATAAAATAAAGACCTTAGATTCTCGTAATTCATATTGGATGAATCAATTATGGGTTGTCATGAGATAAGCTCTCACAACCCATTGTCCTTATAGGTTTACTCACACATTGTGAAGCAAACAATAATTAAACAATAATAAGGCATATCAAGCAATTGAAATAAAATAATTAATGCAACAAAACTAAATGGAAATCAACTTAAAATAAAGAAAAGTAAGAATTACAAAACCAAAGTTGTTGAATGATTACAAGAGTAAACAAGAACAGAAACTCAACAATGGAAGCAAACAACAAGAGAAAAGTAGAAAAATGTAATGAATGGTAGGTAATATTTTGCTTGAAGCTTAAGGGTTTATTTATACTAGAAACAACCATAACTCACCACTAATTGCCAATTATTTCGAGTTAAGTCTCAATTACTTATTAACATAAATCCTAGGGAGGTTATGGATGCCTAAAGTCATAAAAACGTCCAAAAGTCAAAGAATTCATAACTGCCTGGGAAGCCGACACGGCCAGATCACGTCGCTCTCGACTTGCTTGTATGAGAGGGGTGCCAAGGGCCAACATGGCTCGTGTCATGGGACATGACTAGGCCATGTTGGCAATGAGATTTTTGTATGGAGAGAGTTCTCTTTTGCGTGGTCTTTGGTCTTTTTTGCTCTGATTCAGTCCATTACCCTCTTATTACCTAAAATCATAAAAAGAAGACAAAAACACATAAAATCAAACTAAAGTGATAAAAACATACGTGAAAACAGAAAGAAGACAAGCAAAGAATACAATGCATTTACCATTCATCAAATACCTTAAAACATAAACTGTTGCTTGTCCTCAAGCATCAAACTTGCTTAAAAAAATTAAAATCAAGTGATTTGGTTCCTCAAAAATTTTAAAAATGAAATCACTGATACTCATACGTGGTTTATTGTTCCGAACGGCTAAGATCTAAGTTCCCCTGTACTCACTAACACCAAAAGCATTACAAGAACACAAAATCGTAAAGCAGATATAGTCAAAATTTTCCTATTTTGATCACCTCTCTAGCTATGCTTTAAACTTAAGTCTCTTTTTTTATTTTCTTTCCCTTTTGTTCAGACAATCAAATTAAGGAAATTATAATTTTGATAATCATCACATGTACAAGATCAATCGAGAATATATATTGTTGCACCCCAAATTTTTCCTACCTTTACATGGTTTCTAGTGCCACTTTATTTTGAATGAATAAAATGGCACAATTGGCAAGAGATCGTGTGTAAGGAGTTGTGAGTGTGAGAGGTCGAGAGTTCGAGTCTCACCTTCTTCACTTTTTGTTTTTCTCAAATGAGCAAAAACAAAGGATGTATCGTCACCCCAGTGGTTAAATGAGCATGTATCGCCACCCCAATGGTTAAATGTCTTCCCTTTTCATTATCCTTCCCTTTTTTTATTATTATTTATTATTATTTCTCCTTCTTTTAGTTTTTTTGTCCTATTTATTTTTATTCTTTTTTTGTAAAATTATTATCTTATTTTCTTTTTTAAAGTAATTGAGTTTGAGCTGCTAAAATTTTCATTAAAAAAAAACTTTTATTAAAATCAAAACTAAAACATTTTTTTAATGTTTAAACTAAAACCTTTATTTTAAATTAACATTAAACTAAAATCTTTATTTAAATTAACATTAAACTAAAACCTTTTTTTAAAATTAACATTAAACTAAGAACTTTTTTTTTTTAAATTAACATTAAACTAAAAAAATTTTTGTTAAAATTAAAACTAAAATGTTTTTTAAAATTTTAAACTAAAAACTTATTTTTTAATATTAACATTGAAGCCTTTTTAAAAATTAAAAATTAAAAACAAAAAACTTTTTTTATCAACATTAAAATTATTTTCTTCAAAATTTAAACTAAACTCCCTTTTTAAAACTAATAAAACTATAATTAAAATTCTAAATTGCATTTTGTCTTTCTTTCAATATTAACTGTTTCATTATTTGTCATATTTCTGTCTAACTTTTCACTAATGTTCTCTATTTTTCTCCTCAGATTATACTTAAATTCCGATTAATATTTATTTAATTTATGTTGTTCCATGGATGTAATTTACGCGAGACCATGGTCGCGATTTATTTTATTTTGCATTTTTTTTTGACTTGTAATTTACGCGAGTGATCGTCGCGATGCTTTATTTACTTTTCGCATTTTATTTCTGCCATATAATATTTCGCCATGTTTGCATGTTTACCGTTAATCATCCCTCCGAAGGAATTAGGTCCAGCCGTTTGACCGCCGAGTCAATAACCCTAATTTTTGACCGTTTCAAAAACCCTAATAGCCTAGGTGTCCCGTCGTGGACGAAAATGTCCTTTACCCTAGAATTAGGTCAAAGAGTCGCCGTACTCTGTTTAGGGTTTCCCGCCGTGGAATCCCTAATTTCAACCCTAAATTTTCAATTAACAAATTCAACATAGAAATAGGAGTTTCAAAGACTCCACGTAAGCGTGTCCTTAAGATACGTTTATCCCCATTGAAACCTTGACTATAGTCAAGACGTTTCTAACCTCCCTTTCAAGGGGAACTACAATTACTCTGATTCCATTCCCTATCCAGGATACGTAGGCACAAGATGCAACGTCTTGCCGAGTAAACTTAGGACTAACCCTTAGGTCTTTAGGTCACTCTATCCCTTAGCTCAATATATATTAAAGCAGATAATGAATAAAAATAAAAAAAGCATACAATAAACAAAAGGTTCCTGTAGAGTACTACAGAAGTTTAGGGTGCTAGTACCTTCCCTAAGCTTAACCAACCCCTTACCTAGGTCTCTCCCCGCATTGTGTTTACGATGCAAAATTAAGTTTTTCCTCTTTTGACCTTTTCCTTCGGATAAATCAAAGAGCGGTTGTGAATCAAGAATTGTGATTCAAACTAATTAATAGTTTGATATCCTATTTCCACCGCAACAGAAAATGGTGACTTCACTGGGGACCCTCCTAATTTTTAAGGGTTGCCCCTATTTTGTTTATTGTATGATATTTCTATTTTATTTTATTATCTGTATATATTGTACCTTGCTTGGGATATCTTTGTTGTGAGATAAGTCCTACACCCGGACTTGAGTGACATTATTATAGGAAGGTGATATATTCGACGAGGCTTATAGGGAGAGGAATCCCGACCAAGCTGACTTGAGAATCACCGCTCAGTTGAGACCCTTTCGAAAATGGTTCGGTTGAACGAGTAATCGTGAAAACTTTTACTATTGTCGATTGGAGTCTATGATACTGGGGGCCGTAGTACCTTAACACCACTTTGGCCTTATCTAGGACGTAGTGCGGGAACTATGAGGGAGTAATCCCAAGATAGTTGCTACGCGATACTACACTCAAAAGAGGCTCTCTTGAGGATATTATTAACCACCGAGTCAATTGGGAAATTGATAATATCCGAAAGATGGACTGATGACTTTGGGCACCTCTTTAGAACCTTATTCTGCAGGTACAACTACCCCATAGTACATACCTTTTGGGAAGGGTAGACCTTAACTTCATTCATTGTTCCTCTAACCTAGGACTTTGTTGTTTGTGTGTATTTTTGCATGGCATTCATAAAACATCATTCCTAGTTTCAAGGAATTCAACAATACTTTGCGAATTCAAAAGTACTATATTTCAAAGTTTAAAACTGTTTCCAACTTTCCTAAAAAAGAAATGTTTGCAATCGACCATTGAAGTTCTTGAAACTATTGCATTTCATTAGCATCATGTCTTGCATGGCATCTTTCCCCGGGTTTCTCATGTCCATTTGTCTTTATCTTCCAGTGTTCCGTTGAGTCGTCAAGCTGATTCCTCGACACAGATATCAGACTAGAGCTAACTATAGACGCCAAATGTCAGAACAAGAGGAACATAATGCGGAGGTCCGAATGGAGATTGATGAGTTGAAAGCAGGCATGACCAGGCTTGCCGAGATGCTTCAAGTGTTGATTGCCAGAGGAGAGCCACCTCAGAGGGCGGTCATTCAGGAAGTTTCAAGTGTTGATCCACCTCTTATTTCAGTGCCACCCTCTAGTTGGCCTGAGTTTGGTTTACCTCCTAACTACTCTCCACCTGTTGCATCTGCTGCTATGATTGGTCAGGCTGTCAGACCGGTTTTCAAGCTCCTGTCCTTACCGAGGCCCAACCTGTGGTCCACACGATTAATCAGACTATCCAAGCTCCCGTTGAGAATCCTCCCTATGAGTACAATGTTGTCGATGTTCAAGAAGATTTTGTTGAGCCTGAGATCACCCGTGAACAGTTTCAGATCATAAACAAGAGACTCCAAGCTGTCAAGGGTACTGATTTCTTCAATGTTGATGCCGATAATATGTGCCTAGTTTCTGGTTTTGTTTTGCCTGCCAAGTTCAAGACTCCTGAGTTCGTGAAGTATCAAGGTCATTCATGTCCAAGAGCCCATCTAGTCATGTACTTCTGAAAGATGGCAGCTTACACCAACAATCAGAAGTTGCTCATCCATTGCTTTCAGGATAGTTTGAGTGGTGCTTCTCTTAAATGGTATATGAACTTAGAGCATAACAGTGTCCACTGCTTCCAAGATATCGTCAACGCTTTTATGAAGCAATACAAATACAATTTGGATATGGCTCCCGATCGTCGTCAGCTTCAAAGTATGTCTCAGAAGGAAAAAGAGTCGTTCAAGGAGTATGCTCAGCGTTGGAGGGAGTTAGCTTCCCAAGTCAAACCCCCTATAGCAGAGAAGGAACTGACAGAAATATTCATGGATACTTTTTCTCCTTTCTATTGGGAAAAGATGATTGGGAGTGTCTCTTCAAGCTTTACAGATCTGGTGACTATTGGCCAAAGGTTAGAAGAAGGTTTGAAAAATGGGAAGGTATCCAAAGCTGCCGAATCTTCTAATGGTGCAAAGAAATCCTATGGGAATTTCCATAAGAGGAAGGACGAGCAGACCAATGCTGTCATGACTGAATCAAGAAAGCCTCTCCAGGGATCTCAACCTGTTGTTGCTCCGCAGCCAGCTCAGAATCCTCAACGTCTAGTTATTAGACAAGACTAGTATCGAAATAGGAATCAATTTGATCCTATTCCCATGACTTACATAAAACTTTATCCTTACCTGGTTCAACGAGGGCTGATCACTACAAGGGCTTTACCACCTCCTCCTAATCCTCCTCCAGCTAGATTTAGGGCTGATTTCCAGTGCGCTTTTCATGAGGGTGCTTTAGGCCACGACTTGGAGCATTATTTTGCACTGAAAGCCAGAGTGCGTGAGCTGATGAGAGCAGGGATACTTGATTTTCCAGACAATCCTCCGAACATCCAGAAGAACCCTTTGCCAGGGCATCAGAAGTGAAGCTTCGGGCTGACCTCAGCAGGCTATTTATTTATTTTAGACATGACAATTTATCTTTGTATTGTTTTAATCACAGACCTTTGTTTCTCATTATTTGTATTTTCCTTATTTTATTAGCTGTTTGCTTTCGAACTATGTTTGTACTTTTATATTGATGAACTGAGCATTGCAACTTTTGATTTAATTCATTTTATCTATTATTTTCATCTCTATGCTTTATCTTTCAAATATTTACTTTTGTCCGAATTTTTGGTATGCAAAGATTGGAGGGAGGATGACGAAAACGTTATACCCATAACTGCTGTCAGTATGCTTTCAATGAATCCTTATTGATGATGTGAGGCATTGTTTCAACTCCCAAACACTGGAGAAATAAGGAAGTTATCCCCTTGTCACCCCCTTCGAGCCTAGAAGTTGGAGTTTCTTTCTTTACAAAAAAACCCGCAATCTTAGCCTGGGGATGGGTAGTTCTCAGTTAACTCGGTTGTGCTTTCCTGCAATACACCTTTCATATAAAGGTTGAATTCACAAGTTTTCCTTCGTACACAGCAAGTAAGTGTCGAAGATGTTTTCCAAGTCAAAAGCCGATGATGGTTCACCGTGATCATTAAGCTAGGCAGTCACTTTCTTTCAAAAAAAAAGTCCGCTAAGTCAAAACCTATAAAGGAGACTTAGGCAAAACTGGGGCATCCCATTGATTGTAATCTTCACAAGAAACAGCTCAGGCAAAATTTAGGGATAATGCAGAGAGGAGTTTTAAATCCTTACCCTAAAAATCCTAAATGTCAAAACAACCAAATGTTATAGGAAAGTAGTGACGGCCATCTCAAGAGTCCCGTGACTTTCGAACCATCATTACTACCATCAGTGCAATTCCTAACCTATAGGAACCTGAATGCATAATATGAGTTAACTGAGCGTAGGACTGAAGATTATCACGTAGAGTGGGTGGGGACAAACAAATTTTGAGCCTTTATCCTTTGTTTCATAAACCGTGAACCAGACCACGTTACAACCCTCAAAAGACCTAATTGAAACAAGGATATTTTGAAAGCATGCTACAACAAGGTTGCGTAAGCTGACTCCTAAAGATCTTTGTGAATCATTTATTTTGGCCGTATACCTGTATTAAACTTTGAGCTTCCGGGACCGCCGCGTTCTAATCGATGACTCGTTTATTTTTCATCTTTCAAAAATAATTTTGATTTCAAAAGTTGCATGAACTTTGCATTACCATGTTTGTATGAATATTTTTGTTTGCAAACTGGCTTTCCTCTAAGGAAATTTCAAAAAATCGAGAAACTTGGTCAAGTGATCCTATCAGGGGCAAAGTCTTCTCAGATCTGGTTTATCCATGAGATTTTCAAGACTCGGACTGGGGCAAAACTTCCGAGGGTACAGTAAAACAGTCATTTTCAGAATCAGACAAGCTGAAGCAATTATCAATTCATCTGTAATGGACAATTTAATCTGGGGCGGTTTACTTGAAAGATCTCCAAGCGGCTTTCCATCCTTCCTACGAGGACCATCAACCTGATTACAATTTAGCAAGTGGCAGTGATCTCCGGGTTGAGGAATCAGTTTTCCAGTCTTGTCATCTTACCAACAGAGTCGAGCCTTGTCGTTGACATCTGCATTGTCATTTGATCATCTATCATAGCATGATTTATACACATGTGCATATCATGGGTGTTTTATCCCCATTTGCTTTTTCTCCCGAGGTCGTGTTTTACCCGCGTATTACCTCGTGGACGAAGTCCAATTTACCTGGCATCATGAGTGTTTTATCCCCATTTGCTTCTTCTCCCGAGGTCGTGTTTTACCTGCGTATTACCTCGTGGACGAAGTCCAATTTACCTGGCATCATGGGTGTTTTATCCCCATTTGCTTCTTTTCCTGAGGTCGTGTTTTACCCGCGTATTACCTCGTGGACGAAGTCCAATTTACCTGGCATCATGGGTGTTTTATCCCCATTTGCTTTTTCTCCCCGAGGTCGTGTTTTACCCGCGTCTTACCTTGTAGACGAATTTATTTACTTGGCATCATGGGTGCTTTATCCCCATTTGCATTTTTCTCCCCGAGGTCGTGTTTTATCCGCGTCTTACCTTGTGGACGAATTTAGTTACTTGGCAGCATGGGTGTTTTATCCTCATTTGCATTTTTCTCCCCGAGGTCGTGTTTTATCCGCGTCTTACCTTGTGGACAAAGTCCAGTTTATTTGGCACCCATCGACTATTTCATGTCATGTCTATCTGACGTTCTTCCAGATACGACGTGTCTCCTTTTCGACGTTCTTCCGAAATGTTCTGATGTTTGTCTCTCCCTATATGTTTTCCGGTGAGTCCTGAAGATCCCGCTCGATCTCTTCAAGGAATGTCCCGAAAACTCTAGTGTCTGTCGTTTACCCGGTCCTGTCTCCGTGTGGATCCTATGTTACCTTGTCACCACCGCGTGTCTTCTTCCCCAGTGCAATTCTTTGCTGCGCTGTCCCTTATGACGTCGTGTCGTCTACATCCTTGCATTCATCATTTCATCATACGCATCATATTAGATTCATGGCATTGTCAGCATTATAGTTTGTGTTATTTTGTCCATATTATTGCATATCACTGCATCTAGGGGCCAAATTTTCGGTTATCTGTATTTAAATCCCTTTCACCGCGATTTCTCGAGTCTCCGCCGCTCAAATCATCCGGTGAAGCTATTTAAATAGGGGCATCTGTTGCACCCCAAATTTGTCCTACCTTTACATGGTTTCTAGTGCCACTTTATTTTGAATGAATAAAATGACACAATTGGCAAGAGACCGTGTGTAAGGAGTTGTGAGTGTGAGAGGTCGAGAGTTCGAGTCTCACCTTCTTCACTTTTTGTTTTTCTTTTATTATGGAGGAAGAAAAGAAAAAACGGCGGTCGTTCTCACGACTTATCAGAAAAATCTTCGAGGCTTCATCATCATCTCAATCAGAAGAAGTTTCGGAACCGCGAGAAATCCACCTCCGAAAATCAACCGTCCGTCACAACAAAAGCAGAGAATCTGAATAATCTCACCGTAAGCATTGTTAATTGGTTGTTTTTCTTTTTTTGTTTTTTTCCTTCTTTCGTAATCCATTTCCAGGATAAGGAAGAGTAAGAGGAGAAAAGGTAATTAAAGGCAACTCTAATGGGTCAAATGAGCAGAAAGAAAGGAAATTAAAGTCAATCCTAATGGGTCAAATGAGCAAAAATAAAGGATGTATCGTCACCCCAGTGGTTAAATGAGCAGAAACAAAGGATGTATCGTCACCCCAGTGGTTAAATGTCTTCCCTTTTCATTATCCTTCCCTTTTTTTATTATTATTTCTCCTTCTTTTAGTTTTTTTGTCCTATTTATTTTTATTCTTTTTTTGTAAAATTATTATCTTATTTTCTTTTTTAAAGTAATTGAGTTTGAGCTGCTAAAATTTTCATTAAAAAAAAAACTTTTATTAAAATCAAAACTAAAACATTTTTTTAATGTTTAAACTAAAACCTTTATTTAAATTAACATTAAACTAAAATCTTTATTTAAATTAACATTAAACTAAAACCTTTTTTTAAAATTAACATTAAACTAAGAACTTTTTTTTTAAATTAACATTAAACTAAAGAAATTTTTGTTAAAATTAAAACTAAAACATTTTTTAAAATTTTAAACTAAAAACTTATTTTTTAATATTAACATTGAAGCCTTTTTAAAAATTAAAAATTAAAAACAAATTTTTTTTTTTATCAACATTAAAATTATTTTCTTCAAAATTTAAACTAAACTCCCTTTTTAAAACTAATAAAACTATAATTAAAATTCTAAATTGCATTTTGTCTTTCTTTCAATATTAACTGTTTCATTATTTGTCATATTTCTGTCTAACTTTTCACTAATGTTCTCTATTTTTCTCCTCAGATTATACTTAAATTCCGATTAATATTTATTTAATTTATGTTGTTCCATGGATGTAATTTACGCGAGGCCATGGTCGCGATTTATTTTATTTTGCATTTTTTTTGGACTTGTAATTTACGCGAGTGATCGTCGCAATGCTTTATTTACTTTCCGCATTTTATTTCTGCCATATAATATTTCGCCATGTTTGCATGTTTACCGTTAATCATCCCTCCGAAGGAATTAGGTCCATCCGTTTGACCGCCGAATCAATAACCCTAATTTTTGACCGTTTCAAAAACCCTAATAGCCTAGGTGTCCCGTCGTGGACGAAAATGCCCTTTACCCTAGAATTAGGTCAAAGAGTCGCCGTACTCTGTTTAGGGTTTCCCGCCGTGGAATCCCTAATTTTAACCCTAAATTTTCAATTAACAAATTCAACATAGAAATAGGAGTTTCAAAGACTCCACGTAAGCGTGTCCTTAAGATACGTTTATTCCCCATTGAAACCTTGACCATAGTCAAGACGTTTCTAACCTCCCTTTCGAGGGGAACTACGATTACTCTGATTTCATTCCCTATCCAGGATACGTAGGCACAAGATGTGACGTCTTGCCGAGTAAACTTAGGACTAACCCTTAGGTCTTTAGGTCACTCTATCCCTTAGCTCAATATATATTAAAGCAGATAATGAATAAAAATAAAAAAAGCATACAATAAACAAAAGGTTCCTGTAGAGTACTACAGAAGTTTAGGATGCTAGTACCTTCCCTAAGCTTAACCAACCCCTTACCTAGGTCTCTCCCTGCATTGTATTTACGATGCAAAATTAGGTTTTTCCTCTTTTGACCTTTTCCTTCGGATAAATCAAAGAGCGGTTGTGAATCAAGAATTGTGATTCAAACTAATTAATAGTTTGATATCCTATTTCCACCGCAACATATATATTTTTTATTTTTACACTGGACCAACAATTACTTTCCTTCTTTATTTGAAGATGCATTTACATATTTTTGTGTGTTTATTTTTGTTAACATTGAGGTTCAACCACTGTTGGGCCGAATAACTGAGTGGGAGTTGCCCAACTTAGAAGGTGCAGTTGCCTTTTACCGTCTTTTTTTTCTCATCTTTTTTGTGCTTATATTATTTTTTTTCTTTTTCTCTCAATTAATCTTACATACATGTGAATAAAAAATATGCTAGACTGTCAAAATAAACTACTAGGGAAATACTTCCCAGAACCCAAGTACTATGGTACTCCCTCCATTCCTGTTTATAAGCAAATTTTAACATTTTAGATTCATTAAGTAATTAATGTACCTAACCTATATATAGTCCAAATACATCATTTATTCAATGAACTTAAGAAGTTAAAATTTGCTTATAAAAGAGAATGGAGGGAGTATAAAATACATGCTAAACTCGCAATTTACTAGGGAAACTAAGGGTGTTTGGCTAATACTGATTTTATCAGTTTTTCACGGGCACCTAAACATAGCCAACCATTACTTCAATCCTATATACTTTCTCATATTATTTTTCAAAATCAAAAGCTTTTTCGAAATTTTTTTTAAAATCTCAATTTTTGGGGAAAAGTTGACAAAGATACACTAAATTATTCAAACAAAACAACATAAAACAACACACAAAAATCAAGAAATAAAAATGTGAAAATAAGAAAAATATCCTCCCAAACTTAAATCGTACATTGACCCCAATGTTTAAGAATAAGAGAAGAGAGGGTGAAGGCAAAACTGACAAAGTACCTCTCAGAGGAAGGGGGAAATGCAGCATACACGAGAATTGTAAATATTCTGCCTTTTTTTCCTTATTCTCTCAAGTTTTTCTTCCGTATTAAAATAAACAAAAACCTGAAAAATGGAATAACATGAAAGAAATTAGCAATTAAAAGTGCGGTTAGTCTCCTACGAAGCACTTTGTTTAACATCGTTTAGCTCGACGGTCCATGAGTACAAGCACTCTTGTGGCTCTTTCAAAAATGATTCCTCAACCTTACTTTCAATAGTCTTAGGTGTTCATGCCCACTTATCAAACCATCTCTTGTATGACTTACTCTTCCTTTTTATTTCTTCTGTGGGGTGATTTATACTTTTAAATTTGTGGGGATGGTTCAGGTTATATCCTAAGTATTAGTTATTCGGGTTTGACTTCAATCCATCCTCAGCTCAAAGGTTAACCTTCCGCACTTAACATCAATAATTTATCTAGTTGCATGGTCCTCTAATTTTCTCTTTTTAGACCGAACCTCAGTCAATGGTATACTGGTGTTGATCTTTTTTAATATTTTCACAGACCTTTTGGATTGGTTCGACAAAAGCAAAATTTTTTGTCCCTCACTGAAGTATGAGACAACTTTTTGTTTCAAAGATAAATTATCAAAATATCATTTTTTTTCTAATTATTTAATATTTTTAATTAATAAATATAATACTAATATTTTATATATCAACAAAAAATATTATAACAAAAGTAATATTATTTTTATTTATCTCTTTGTCTTTTTATTTTATTTTTATTATTATTTAATATTTTAATTTTTAAATTTTAATATTTTATATATTAATAAATAATATTATAGTAAATATTGTTATATTATTTTATCCGATGCAAAGACATATCAAATAAAAAAAATTGTCCAATACATCACTTATCAAACACATAATATTTATGCTTCGTATTTTTACGAATCAAAAACATCAAAAAATTCAAAATAATAGCTTCATAATTTTCACTTTTTTTTTCATTAAGATGTGATTTTTTATTTGATTTATTTATTTGATGTGAAATCAAACACATACTAAGTAAATGCTAAATGTCTCGAACAAATTATAGTAGAGAACAAACAAAACTCTCAAATGCTATAGGATTTTTATCCTTATATTTCATGTTGTTCAACCAATTTATAAATAAAACCATTTGAAAAATAAGAGCATCTTTAATGCAGATTTTTAATAGTTAAATCTTTTATAGTTAATAATAATTATAAAAAAATTATATTAAAATGACTATGACATGACATTTAATTTACTAATTTTTAGTTTCGGACAATTATATAGTTAAGGTATGCTATATAATTTGGGCTCACAAAAAATTTGAAATCAATATTATATGTATTTTATTTAAAATAATTAAATTAATGGTAATTTCAATTAAAAAATAATTATAATTAAAAAATAATTATAATTAAAAAATATAAAATATATGATCAAGTTTTAGTTTTTTATAAGCAATTATCATTAAAGTAAAAACAACTCAAATCAATTATAAATTTTTTAAATCCTACTAATCACTTTGAACCCACAAAAAATATCTTAATTTATCCATGCTCCCACTAAACATCCTCTCACTAAAAAAAGTTTTTTTAAATTAACATCAAAAGGAATCAAACATTACATATATTCTTCTTACTATTGAATTTTTAATTCTTTCTTTTAAAAAGAAACAAAAACATGTTTTATTCTAATTTATACTACTACGGTACTACCGTTGGTTCGTGAAATAGAGATAATCACAAGCTGTCAGAATTTTGCTCAACTTCGCCAATGGTAATGATTTATTGCAAAATTGAGGTTCTCTTCCAACTTTCATATCAACCACAACAACTAAAGTAAAAATCATAAACAAAAAAAAAAACCTTTCATGTTTGTTGATAACTTGTTTTTGGGTAAGTTGCTTTTTCTTTTTTGAGTCAAATGTAAAAGACCTTCTTCATCTTCTTCCTTTTTTCTCTGCAACTTACCCATTTTCTTCATCCTCTTCTTTTGAACTATCACCACCATTTTTGTTTGTTTCATAGAAAACATCAAACTTTATTGTGTTTCAAACATTTTTTTGGAGTTTAGTATTGTGTTGTTGTTTTTGGTTGGTTTCTGGAACTTTGTGATGCAAGTGCGTGTTCATTGGCGAGTTGGGTTACTTACTATTTTTGTTCTATTTGGATTGTTCATACTTTGGGGGTTTGATGGATGCACTGTTAAAAATGTT
Source organism: Lathyrus sativus (assembly GCA_963859935.3). Taxonomy (NCBI): domain Eukaryota; kingdom Viridiplantae; phylum Streptophyta; class Magnoliopsida; order Fabales; family Fabaceae; genus Lathyrus; species Lathyrus sativus. Next base: position 616,225,956 of record OZ012738.1, on the reverse strand, counting down.
TTTCAAGGTATAAGGTATAGTCGTGAACATTATCTTCCTCGTTCAAATGTTTCTAATCAAGAGTTGTTTCCTGTTAGTTTAGATCAGAACCAGACCAATGAAACCCATGCTTCTGTTGATGTTGTTTTGTCTGGAAAACCTTATAAATACCGAAATAATAAAGCCCATGTTTCTGTTGATCTTGCTTTGTCTGAAAAACTTGAGAAAAACCCAAAAAGTTTTGATTTTGTTGAAAGGTATGCAAGTTGGATTTCGAGTGAATTAGAGGTTAATTTCACTTCAAATCTTTTAGCTAGATGGTTAGAAGGGGGTGGTGAGCCTTGTAAGGATTCTAAGACAGTTGAGATTTCTATACCTGGGTTGGATGGTGGGGGTTTGGTGGATTTATCAGCTGGTGATATACATGAATTTGGTTTTCAAGCATTGGATGATTCGGGGAAGGCTCGATGTTTAGGCGGTGATTATTTCGAGACTGATCTTTCGGGGGAGTCGTGGAAATCTAGGCCTTTGGTGAAGGATTTTAGTAATGGATCTTACTCGATTTCGTTGCAAGTTCATCCTGAATTTGTTGGGGTTTATAATCTTACTATTTTCTTGCTGTATAGACATTTTGAAGGTTTGAAGCTTACTCCGTGGAAATTTGTTTACGATCGGTTGGTTCTTAATATTGGAATTAGGTTCTTTAAGAGCGATGTTTTGATACCGGAGCTGCAGACTTGTAAGGCTGCTGATTTTGGTAGGGATGTTTGGTGTGGAAGGTGGACAAGGCATGGGAAGAATGATGAATGCTTTGTTGGTGACGATGGGAGATACCGATGTCTAGCGTCTGATTTTCCTTGTAAAGCTCCTTGGTGTGACGGTTCGTTGGGAGTTCTGGAGAGTAATGGTTGGGTTTACTCGGCGCATTGCTCGTTCAAGATGTATTCAGCTCAGTCTGCTTGGGATTGCTTGAAGAGTCGGTGGATTTTCTTTTGGGGCGACTCGAATCATGTTGACACGATACGTAATATGCTCAATTTTATATTGGAATTGCCTGATGTACATTCTGTCCCGAGAAGATTCGACTTGAACTTTTCAAACCCAAGAGACCCGTCTCAAACCGTTAGGATTACGAGTATCTTCAACGGCCATTGGAATGAAACACAAAACTATCTAGGGGTTGATTCTCTTAGAAACATAGGGTTTCAAAATTTGTTGAAGAAATACTTCTCCGAAGACACAATCCCGGACACCGTGATCATAAACTCCGGCTTGCACGACGGTGTCCACTTTGGTAGCTTAAGAGCATTCTCGGTTGGAGCAGCCTACGCAGCAACCTTTTGGGCGGGCGTTCTGGAGACAGTGAAGCAAAGGGGATTGGCATTGCCTAGAGTCTTTTACCGGACTACTGTCGCGACAGGCGGATACGCAAGATCACTAGCATTCAACCCTAACAAAATGGACGTGTTCAACGCTGTATTCTTAGATAAATTGAAGCAAAAGCAAGTTGTATCCGGCGTGATTGACAACTTTGATATGACTTTTCCATGGCATTTTGATAACCGGTGTAACGATGGAGTTCATTACGGAAGGGCTCCGGCGAAATTGAAGTGGAGAGATGGTCAAATTGGTCATCAGTATTTTGTGGACCTTATGTTAGCACATGTTCTTCTGAATGCATTATGTGCAAGATAGCTTCTGTTAGAAGAAGAGATTATGTGCAAGATAGCTTCTGTTAGAAGAAGAGATTATCTGAAGTTGAAGCTTATTAAGGTAGAGTTTTGCATTTTCTTTTCAGTAAAATTAGATTTGAAATTCTTTCTTGCTCATATATTTTTGTTAGCATGAGTTATGTATACATTATGAGAATGTTGTTCCACTTGAGTAGATTATTAATACAGAGGGTTTTAGTTTCTCAAAACACAGTTTACTACTATAATAATTCATAAGCTATTCATTATTTGTTTTTATACATAACATGGTTCTTTATTTAAGGAAAAGTAGTAGTAGAAGTAATTCAAAAAATTGCAGAAGCACATCATATTAATGATGCAGTCATTTAGTTAGATTGAGTGGATTGCTGTGTGGCTTTTCTGGTGTCCCTGGCCAACTACAATTAATGATGCCACCAAACAGGTACTTCCTCCTTCTCAATATATAATTACTTATTATTATATTTTAAATATAGTAAAAGTTATACTGAAATAGAAGGTAAATGACAACAAGTTACACTGCAACTTCTTTTTTGGAAGACAAAATTAATTTTTTTTAAAATTATATTTGTAGAGTTAAGAGATATAACATTATTATTCACAAGCCTTTATATTCTTTGTAAAATATCAATGTTTCTGGTGCTAGGAAACAAAAAGTGTCAAGAGTAAATGATATGAAAATATGTTGATTGTCTAAACACGCTTTCTCATGTCTGACCACTTTACTTGAAGCAACTTTGAGAGTTGTATGTTCCACAGTAAAATCTCCAATCCTCAGTCCCATCAGTAGAGAAACTTTAGTCAAGTCCACACAAACATGTTTCCCTCCTACCCACCCATATACTAGAACATTTGCTTGCCTAAGTGTTGATATCCCCACATGTAAGATCAATCAAGAAATTCATAGATGACTCTTTCTTCACATATACTATGGTTAGGTTGGCACAGATATCCCCTCACGCAACTCTTTATCAAACAAAATAATTGCTTCCTCCTTGTAAAAAAATAGTTGCTTATTTCATATTATTAGGTTGTCACATTCTTAGGCCAATTTTTTTTGGCATTACCCATGTAGGATCGAAGTTGAAAAAGCTCACTCTAAAGATCCCTTAGTTGTGGTAGAAGACGCATTAGCTCAATAGCCTTGAAAGCTCTCTTCATACACAACTATTTGATAAAGTTGTCATCTCGACTAACATCCTCTCCAAGCAACTTCATCCCTAACACCGGTCTCCCAACGTCCGATGAGAACAAATCCTCACGAAGTTTACTACCATCACATGAAGGCCAAAAGATCTCAGTCTTACTAATATTCAATTCGAGACCTAATCTTGGTCTTGTTTCCTAAATGATGTGAATCCCCTATTATAGCCCCATCATCAAAATACCAGACATGAATAATAAGCTTACAATTGTCTCTAATGTGATGAATAGGTGGGTATAACACAAGAACAAAAAAGAGCGTCCCTAATGGGTTACCTTGTTGCACTCTAGTAGCTAACATAATATGTCCATCCCCAAGGTACAATTAGGGGTGAAAAACGGGCCCTTTGTGGTCAAGGGCTTAGGCTCGCACCCTCTAATGTGTCTGCCATGCTCGTCCATTTTTTTGTGGGCACAAACATTAACGTAAATTTTGTATTTTTAGGCTTAAAATATGTAGTGCACGCGAGTCTGCCCTTCCCCGCCCTCACTTTTAGTGTCAGGCGGGTTAAGGTTTTAGGTTCGCACCCTCAACTATGTCCGCCCCACCTCGCCCAATTTTTATGGACTTTTGCGGGGCAGACATGCTTGTTTGCCACCCTAGGTACAACCTCGCTTCTTGGCCATAAAGAAACTCAAGCCACAAAGAAATATATGGTCATCTCACCCTCACCTCACACAATAGGGTTCATCGATCTACCGTGTTGAAAGCATTCGAGAAATCTACTGTGATCATAGCCAAAGAACGATCTCCATGTCGCTTACTTAACACCCTATTGACATTGTGCAAAATGGCCTCAACGCCACCCGATACCCTAACCCCAAACTAAAAGCATTAAGATATTGTGACACATCTTTACTGACCCCTTTCATAGAAACCTTGGATACTAACCGCCTCCAAATAGAATCCACAACAATTGGTCGTATCCCACCATCAAACTTTAATAACGGCGTCAAAGGTGTAGAGGCAACAAACTCTACCAAACTCATGAGACATCTTCCTTCTAGCCATAAGTTAACAATTAAAGTGTTTCTAAATATAAGATCTCGTGCCACAATAGAGTCTTCTCCACACATTGAATCTAATACATGTTGAGCACGCAAACTATATCTACCACATGACCTCCCTTTGGAAAATGATTTAATGCATTTGAAGATAATATCAACATCAACCACTAAGGGAGCTTCGAAGAACAAGGTGGTCGGCATAGAGGTAGGTGGTATGTACATGTGCTTAGCCTCCAAAGCCTTCGTTGTATGTCCATTATAGGAGGTCAATTCGGATGACCCTAACACTTTTGCAGCTGCTTTCAAATGGTCATTTGCAACCTTGCGGAGGCATTGCTTGACATTAGAGCTCATATTTTTATCTTTCTCATAAATATGAACTCTCCCACAATCTAAGTTATCGTGTTTAGAGTTTCTTAACACATTATCAACTAATGTGGCAAGACCATCTATGTCTCTCCAAGTATCCAAACATTGCAAAATATGGTGTTGTTGCAAGGAATTTCGATTTCCAGACCTGTGGTCCTGCCTATTTTGGCTGAGGTTTAACCACTTGAAAAGTACAACGAGGAAGAAGTAACAGCCGAACCCAAACACCTATCGATCTTGAATCAACAACTACCTTATAAATAACATATTTCAATGCTTGAGAGAAAGCAAGACGATAGTTAAAATGTATACTTTTCACCGTGAAACTAAATACTGCAAGGACTCTCTATGACACTGCATCCAAAACTGGAAAAAAAATATTTTAAAAAGCAACACATAATTATTTGAGTTAAGAGTTTATGTGTTTTTCATGAAAAAGATTGTAAGAATTTATGCTTAATGTTCCAGACTGTCCCAATGGCTAGACATGACCCAATCCACTTCTGCACCCAGAATGACCCAATAGCTTAAGCCCTACCAATTAAGGGAAAGGAAAAACATTTTTTACTCTGCTCTTCAGCCGAGGAGGGCTGACCAGTTGACCCCCAAGGTCAGCTGTCCTTCGTCACATCTTTGCTCGTCATATCATCTCCATAATTCATATGCATATGCATATCATGAGTGTTTCATCCTCATTTGCATTTCTCCCGAGGTCATGTTTTATCCATTGTGTTACCTTGTGGTCAAAGTCCAACTTACTTGGCACCTACCAACTGAGTTGTCGTGTCTATCTGACTTTCTTCCAGATATGATGTTGTTCCTATCCGATGGTTTTCCGGATACGGTTCTCTTTCTGATGGTTTTTCAGATCGAGTCTTTGTTCTGATGATCTTCCAGAACTTATTTGATGGTTTTCCAGATTGAGTCTCTTTGTTCTGATGTTTTTCCAGAACTTATGTGACGAGTTTCCAGATATTTTCCTTCGATTCTGACGGTTTTTCAGAATCTATCCGATGGTTTTCCGGATACGTCTCTTTCTGATGGTTTTCCAGATCGAGTCTTTGTTCTGATGTTCTTCCAGAACTTATCTGATGGTTTTCCAGATATTCCTTTTGATTCTGATGTTTTTCTAGAATCTATCCGATGGTTTTCCAGATACTCTCTTTCTTATGGTTTTCCAGATCGAGTCTTTGTTCTGATGTTCTTCCAGAACTTATCTGATGGATTTCCAGATATTCCTTTCGATTCTGATGGTTTTCCAGAATCTATCCGATGTTTTTCCGGATCTGTTTCTCTCTCTCTCTGATGTTTTTCCAGTTTGAGCCTTTGTTCTGATATTATTCCAGAACTTATCTGATGGTTTCCCAGATATTTTCTTTTAATTCTGATGGTTTTCCATAATCTTTTCGATGGCTTTTTGGATATGTTTCTCTCTCTGACGTTTTTCCAGATTGGGTTGTGGTTCTGACGTTCTTCCAGAACTCATCTGTTGCTTATCTGATGTTTTTCCAGATACATCTTCAAACTCTTCCCGTACATTTATTGTTTTCCTAAATGTTTCGGATGTACCTTCAGAGACCTTGTCGTCATCTCATGCTCTTATAGATGTTCTCAATTTGTTCCTTTGTCCCAGAGTTTATTCGACGTTTTTCCGAGTACCTCTGATGTGATTCAGAGTTCATTCGATGTTCTTCCGAATGTCCCTGAAATTTGTTCTTTTGTCCCTGAGTTTATTCGATGTTTTTCCGAGTATCTCTGGTGTGTTTCAGAGTTCATTCGATGTTCTTTCGGATGTTTCTGATGTTTGTTTCTCCCTGTATATTTTCCGATGATTCCTAAAGATCCCGCTCGATCTCTTCGTTTAAAGGAATGTCCGAAAACTCCAGCACGTGTCGTTTACCTGATCCTACCGCCGTGTGGATCCTGTGTTACCGTTTCATCCTAGAGTGACAACTGGTCGTGCTTGCACCAGTTGATCCGTCACTTTAGAATTCCTCAACGGCATGCTGTTTTACCAGTGCGTCATTGACCCTAGTGTGTTTCGGTCGTCGCGTATGTCCCCGTGTCGTCGTGTCGTCTGCATCCTTGCATTTATCATTCTCATCATATGCATCATATTAAATTCATGGCATTGTCAACATTATAGTCGTTTTGTTTTGTCCATATCATTGCCTATCAGTGCGTCTAAGGGCAAAATTTTCGGTTATCTGTATTTAATCCCTTTCACCGTGACTTCTCGAGGCCCCGCTGCTCAAATCAACCGGTGAAGTTATTTAAATAGGGGCAACTGTAATACCCCAAATTTTGCCCCGAGGTTATTAGATTCATTTCGCATGACATTTTAACTAACTACTAACCGGTTGTTCAGTTTGTTGGTTTTTGCAGGAAATGGATTCTCTGCTTATCTATTCAAGACCATATTCATTGACTTTATTATCGGCCACAACTTAATTTGTCAGATAATTTGTTTGAGCTCAATTACGTCCGATTTAAACTGTACAAAACGTTGAATTGTCGAGTTCGGAGTTGGAAATCGGATAAATATCATTTGAGGAATTTGATTAATTTGATTGAAGAGTTTAGCCATTTGGATTTAATCGAACATGTTGGATTTATTCAGATGATGTTATTCGCTTAAGTTATCGGATGAATTATTCGGAAATTTTATCGGAGATGAGATTTAATCGGACGAATTGGATTGAGAATTTCGAATTAATAAAGAATAGAATTTTTATTTTATTATTTTAGTTGCCATATTTAAATAATAAAATAATATTTTATTTATGCTTTCATTTAAATGCAATATCAAAAATGATTAAATTTATTTCATTAAATTTCATTAAAATATCAACAAAAAAAAATTGTTTCATTACAATATCCAAAAAAACAAATAAATTGTATTTCTTAATATCAAATAATAATAATAAATAAATGTGCAAATTATGATTACATTTTTTCTAAATTTCTAAAAAATTTTAATTTGTCCTAAAAATTTTACTTTCGATTTCTTCGAGTTTCCGATTATTTTTGTCTGAACCTACAAGTCAACAACAAACGAGTTTTTTTACGGTTAGAAATGTGGTTCTGATACCCTCAGAAAATGTTCATCATCGGGTACGTCGGGAGGCAACGACGAAGTCGAAGCCAACTCCCGACTTATTTTTCTCGACCTCGGTAAACTCGACAGTATCTGTTCATTTGGTTCCAGGAGCAAGAGAGAGAGAGATAAAAAGAGTTTTTCAGAAAGGTGATTTTGCGAATAAGCGCTTTTGAGAAAAATCATTTTTTTCCAAAAAATTGGTTTTGCCAAACGCGACCTTAACACATTTTCCAGAAATTTTTCAAAGCCCACAAATCAACAGAAAGAATTTCGCAACATTCTAGCAATAGGCCAAACAAGAATCGCAAAACTTCAGCCAAGTTCAGATCCAACGAACCAACATGCTCATTCAAACAAAATAGCAACAATCAGATCCAAGATCTTGAAAATCATCAAATCATGAGAAAATATCACAAAAGAATTAATGGATTCAAATCCCACAACCTCAAGAACAGGTTAGTATAAAACCCACATGCATCAACATCAAAAAGGGGGAGAAGAAGAAGGGTATCAAAAAGGACAAATTCAGAAAAACAAAGGGTTTTCATCATCATCATCGAGAAAAGGAAAAAGAAGAGTTAAGGAAAAACCCATCAGCAAGCGAACTCAACCGGAGACAGAGGAAGCGGCGGCCGCGAATCCCCGGAGGGTTCCCTACCACCACGCGCCCCCTGTCGTGGAAAGCTCAAAGGGCAACGAAACCACCGGCCTCAGAGAAGTCATCATCGGCCGGAAAACCTGAACGGACTACCGTCGTTACCGTTAAAAAGCCACCAAGGACGAAAAAAGTTTGTCGTCATCATCAAAAAACCAAGGTGAGGTCTTGACATTATTGGGTGCTTATTTCTTTGTTTCAGAGATGAAAAGATGAAGAGAACCGGATCAAAGAAGAAAACATGCAAGGAAAAGCTCGGAGGCGACGTCAATGGCCGTCGTCGTTGGGAGATGGAGGAGAAGATAAAATAACAAAACCCTAGAGGCTCTCAACCACACGCCTCCTTTTATTGTTTGTTTTATATTTGTTTTATTATTTTATTTTTGCTTTTTATTTTTTTTATTATTTTAATAATTTCTATGTTCGTTAGTAATTGATAACTAATATGTTGTGTTTAGTAATATACCATGGGAATATTGTATTAATTTATATTTAGTTTTAAAAACTTCAAATTATTTTGTTTCTAACAGCTATTATAAAAAAAAAAAAATTTTTAGCTAACAGATTTTTTTATTAAATAAGAATATTTTTTAGAGGTCAAAATTTAACGCTTGTCTTTTAAAATCTTTAATTGAAAAAAAAGCTTTCTTTAATTTAATTAAACATTTTTTAAAGTTGAAAGCCTTTAGGTTAGGGTCTTTTTTTAAAATAAATTTCTTTCTTGTAAAAAATGTAAATTAACCCTTTGTTTCGGAAATTAATAAAAATTAATTAGTATTTTGCAAATATAAAAAGAGAAGTAACTTATTCCTTTTAAAAATTCAAGCATAAATTCTCTTTTTAAAGAGAGGTTGAAAAATAATAAAAGACTCTTAATCTAGCTGTTTCAATGTTCATCTGACCATAATTTGATCCCTGTTCGTCTTTGGTTATTAATTCCGCATGTTTTGCGTTTCAAATTGTTCGGTTATAAGTACGCGAGGCTATCGTCGCTCTATTTTTGTATACTTTGTTATGGTTGTAATTTACGCGAGTAATCGTCGCATTGCACTTTTTCTTTACTGCTCATTATTTTTCGTACTTTAATTCTACCGTGTAATAACTTATCATCTGCATTATTTCCCGTTAATGTCCTTCCGAAGGATTAGGTCTAGCCGTTTGACCGCTGAGTCAATAACCCTAACCTTTGAACAATTCCTTTTCCAAAACCCTAATCACATTAGGTTTTCCGTCGTGGAATACTTACCATTTTACCCTTTTATTTCAATTCAACTTTCAAACATAGAATTCGAGTCGCCGTACTCATATTTTTAGGCGTCCCGCCGTGGACAAATTTACCCTTTACCCTAGCCTTAGGATAAGGAATTGCCGCACTCCGTTTTAGGGTTTCCCGTCGTGAAATACCTAGTTTACCCTTTTAAATTTCAATTCAATTTCAACATAGAAATAGGAGTCGCCGAACTCCACGTAAGCGCTTCCCTAAGAACGCTTATTCCCCATTGAAACCTTGACCACAGTCAAGAAGTTTCTAGCCTCCCTTTCGAGGGGAACTACGATTACTCTGATTCCATTCCCTACCTAGGATACGTAGGCACAAGATGCGAATCTTGCCGAGTAAACTTAGGACTAACCCTTAGGTCTTTCAGTCACTATAACCCTTAGCAATATACCTTCAAGCAAATAATAAAGCAAATAGTAAACTTTAAACAAAAGGTTCCTGTAAAGTACTACAGAAGTTTAGGGTGCTAATACCTTCCCTAAGCTTAACCAACCCCTTACCTATATCTCTCCCCGCATTATTTACGATGTAAAAATTAGGTTTTCTTTCTTTTGATATTTTCCTTCGGATAAATCAAAGATCGGTTATGAACTAAAGATGTGATTCAAATTAACTAATAATTTGATATCCTATTCTAACCGCAACATAGGGGAATCATTATCTCGGCCCGAAAATAGGGACCAATGGCCAAGCGTTGGGGACATTATAAAAACCCTCTCCTTTGAGAGGGTCAGGTATCCAATAATCATCCTAAGAAATACTTACTTTGTACTTGTCTTCTCATCTCCCGATACTTACTTTAGCATCAGAGTGTCTTGCTGGTACACCCCTCCTCCTTGGATTCCAGCATCGTAGAGGAAGTCTCTGGCCCACTTCAGGTTCTGATCAACAGGTAAGATCAGTGGCGCCGTTTTTGGGGATTTCTGTTTTCCCCAGAAACCAAAGATCAAAGCAACTTTTCAAGATTCCGATCATGGCTAGCCGTGATAACGTCCACGATGCGGGCAACACCTTCATTCCCCCCGTCAGCAAGACAGGAAATGACGGGGTGAACCCCTTTCTTGGAGACAATGTTCCTCAACAGAGGGACGGAGTCACCGCCTCTCCCTCCCTGGATCGTGACAACAAAGTAGAGATCTAACACTCAACGGACCATCAGCCTGTCCTAGTTCCTCCAAACGCCGACCCATCCATGACAGCTCTCGTCGAAGCCCTTAACAAGACGAACCTTCTGATCCTCCAACAGAATGCAAGAATTAGAGCATTGGAAAAAAAATTCGTCTAAGGTCTCCTTCATCAAGGTGCGAGCACTAGAGGCCCCAAAGCCCTTATCCTCGAAGGAATCTCCAGATGCCAGCGGAGCCAGAACCCCTACCAATGAGGAAACACGACCATACTCCTCCCCGAAATTTCAAGTTCAGGTTTCTGGTTGTAAAGCCTCTTTAAGAGGCAGCCAAGAGTTCTCTGGTCACCATGGAAACTATGGTTGAGGATGGTCGGGAGGTGGTACGACATGTATCGAAGTTTCTGCTGGAGTGGGTGTATGCCCATTTTAGATATAGGACCGACCAGTTTCTTGTGAAGCACGACCAGTTGTGCGCCGAGGACAAGAAATCTCTTCGAGCGTTGACAACGTTTGTGGAGAGTTCCACCCCTGCCACTGTGGTTGACAAGGATGGTAACCTGCTCTATGTTGAGGACGAGGAGCCTGCTCGGGCAGCCCGTTATATAAACACCAAATCCCTCATCGAATGTGAAACAAAGGCTGAGGCTTTTGAACTTTTAGGTACAAATGATTGATTTTGCTTGCACTTCTTGATGTTTTGATATTGTGCTAACTTCTTTTTTCTTCCTTTGTAGGAAAAATGTCAAACTTACCTGAACGCCTTGTCAAGTCCGCCGCAGCCATAAAATGTCAAGAAGGTTTTGACCACAAGGGTGGACGCGATCAGACAACAAGCGACTTTGGAGAAGTTTGTCGGTGGTCCTTCACCTTCTCTGGGAAGCAGCTCCAATCCTCCTACCTCGGATCCTTAGAAGAAAAGGAAGCGTCGACCTCGGTTCTTCTTCGGTTGAAGGCTCAAGTGGCTTTTTTGGGGGAAAATTCACCATGTCGCCCTGCTATCTACAAGATAAGATCTTTGACGGGGAAGGATATGTGGTTGTCCCCAACCTAGAGGCATCGGCCATATTATTTGCTGACCCAAAAGTGAGGAGGGCACTTCTTTGTCGTGATATTGCTGCGATGATGAAGGTGTCGGAGACGGCTTTGGCCCTGGATGATGCAAAAACAGTTCTGCTTAAAGAGTTCAAAAAGGTGAAGGCCAGGGAGATCGAGCTTGAGTTGGAGACAGCTGACCTGTTCAATCAGTTGTCGACTCTCCAAGGCAACTATGTGGCCAAGGTTAAACTTTTGAAAGATATGAACAAGATGGTTGATGAGATGAAGAAAATCAAGGAGGAGAATGTCAGCTTAAAGGCTAGGGTAGCGGAGATGGAAGGCTCATCAGCGGCGGGGCCAGATGAAACTGAGGAGGAGAAATCCCTGAAGACCCGACAAGAGATGATAGACAAGATCCGTATCCTCGAGCAGGATACCCTTGGAGTTGTCGAGTTTAAATTCAATGTTGTGGTGGAGCAGATGAATGCCTTGAACCCCAACGTCCAGCTGGTTACCGAAGGGATGAACGTTCTACACTAGGTGGTCGACGGGCAGGTGGTCCCTCTAGAAATTCCTGTTGATAATGTTTGATTGTTCTTTGTAACTTATAATATTTTGGCTTGCGTACTATTTTTTGTAAATTCTGACTGTCGGGCTTGACCCGTAATTTTTGTAATATCTAAAAAAATTTCAGCCTGGTGGTCGGGCCTATATATGTATATGTTTGTTCGATATTGTATGCCTTATTATGTGTTTTTTTTTTTGTATAGGCGTATTTCTTATGCTAGTTTTTTGCAAGTTGTGTTTGCTGAATGAGAGTTTGCTCAACTCGTTATGTTGCTCGACAGTTTAGGGAACTTACCGAGGAAGCGAAGTAAATTCGTCGGTCATAGGACTAGGATCTCGGTCGAGGTCCTGATTGCATAGGTCTTGGACTTTCCCATCGCGAGCTAGATGTTTTGCCATGTCGGTACGACAACGAAGAAGCTCGACTGAGTTATCTCTGTCGGGCACAGAATTTGCTCGTTCCATGAGCAAAAACTTGCCTTCGTTATGTTTGAGGATTGTGCTTGCACTAGGACACGCTCCCTTGGCCGAACAATCCCTCTTCGTTGTGAGGTGGAGTCGTCAGCAGTTAGTCCTAATTGATCGTTAGTACTAACTGTAATATTTCTTGAGTTTTTCGGTATTCCAGGGTCGAGCAAATGGTTCTTCATTTAGGTGTTTGAGGTAGTAGGCTCTGGTGCCTGTTTTCGACCTCACCTGGTAAGGGCCTTCCCAATTTGCGGTTAGCTTGCACTCGCGCGAATATTTTTGATTTCGGCGTAGGACAAGGCTGTCCACTTGGAAGTCGCGCTTTATGACCTTGGAGCCTTGGCGCATTATTTTTTTTTACTTCAACGAAGCTTCGTGGAGTGCTGCGTCTGATCGGATCTCTTCAACCAAGTCGAGTTCTTCTCGTAATGCTTCATCATTCATTTCCTCGTCGAGAGGGGCCTCTGTCCGTCTAGAGGGTTCTCTGATTTACATTGGGATCACTGCCTCAGTTTTGTATACTAATTAGAAGGGAGTTTCCCCGGTGGTAAAGTGTGGAGTTGTTATGTATGCCCAGAGCACACTATGTAGCTCCTCGACCCACCTCTTTTTGGCTTCACTTAACCTTTGTTTTAGCCGCGGAGGATCACCCTGTTCGCGGCCTCTACTTGTTCGTTTGTCTAAGGGTGTTCGACGGACGTGAAGTGTTGCTTGGTGCCTAGTTTGGCAATGAAATCTTGAAAATTCATGTCCGTGAACTGGGTCGCGTTGTCGGTTACGATGGCCTGAGGCACGCCGAATCTCCCGAGGACGTTTCTTTTGTAAAAACGAAGTATATTAAATGTCTTGATTTTAGCGAGAGCCTCAACCTCGATTCACTTTGTGAAGTAGTCAACGACCACGATGAAAAATTTGTTCTGATATGATCCTACGGTGAATGGGCCGAGTATGTTCACCCCCCACTAGGAGAAAAGCCATGGGAAAGACATGGTCTTTAATTTGTTGGGGGTGCTAAGTGCATGTCCCTGTGGTGTTGGCATCTATCGCATTTCTTGACATGCTCCTTCGTGTCATGCTGCATGGTTGGCCAATAGTATCCTGCTCGAAGGGATTTTCGCGCCAAGGATCTTCCTCTTAAGTGTTGTGTGTTGATCCCATCGTGAATTTCTTGGAGAATGTCTGGGACCTTGTTCTCCTCAACACATTTTAGAAGGGTGATGAAAAATCCTTACCGGTAGAGCTTGCCTTCGACGATGACGTAGGAGGCCCTTCACTTAATTACGTTGGCCTCTTTGCTATCTTCGGGAAGCTTCCCATTGGTGAGATAGTCATGTACCAGAGTCATCCAGCAATTGCTGTCGCCGATGGCGTTAACGTCAAGCAATCCTGTTGGTTTTATGATGCTTGGACGGGGAAATGTCTCTTGTATAACGGACTTGTTGTCATCTTTCCTCCTTGTGCTAACTAACTTCGACAGGATGTCTGCTCGAGCGTTTCTTTCGTGGGGGATGTGTTGGATTTCCAATGCTTTAAACTTGGCTATCTTTTCTTGCACCACCGTTAGGTACCCGACGAGGTGATCGTTTTTGGCCTGGTACTCCCCCTGTACCTAGGAGGCCACGAGCTAGGAGTCCGTGAAAATTTTTATTTCCTTTGTGCCCAGGTCCTCAGCTAGTTGTAAGCCTGCGAGGAATGCTTCGTACTCAACTTGATTGTTCGAGGTTGGGAAGGATAAGACCAACGACATTTTGATCAGGATCCCTTCTTTGTTCTCGAGGATGATGTCCGCCTCGCTTCCCGTGGAACTGGAAGCTCCATCAACGAAAATGGTCCACATGTGCGCCCCGCTGGAGGGGGATGCTGGGGGCGTCATTTCTGCCACGAAATTGGCCAGGGCCTGTGCCTTAAGGGCTTTCCTACTTTCATAGTGGATATCAAATTTTTACAGTTCCAGAGATCATTTGAGCACCCTACCGGCCATATCTGGTCGGCCGAGTAGTTGCCTAATGGGTTGGTCTGTCCAAACTACTATCGTGTGGGCCAGGAAGTAATGCTTTAATCTTCTCGCAACGTTGATGAGGGCCAAGGCAACCTTCTCGATCTGCTGGTATCTGAGATCTGGCCCTTGTAGGGCTTTGCTTATGAAGTATATTAACTTCTGCCCATCGAGGGTTTCTCGAATAAGGGCAACGCTGATGGCTTCATTAGTGACGGAGACATAAATGTAAAGTGTTTCCCTGTTGTCTGGTTGTGACAAAACAAGTGGTTTAGACAAGGCTTGCTTAAGATGGCGCAGAGCCTGCTTGCATTCCTTTGTCTATTCGAACGTTTCCTCTTTTCGGAGGAGCTTGAAGAAAGGCAGGGCGTGTTGGGCAGATTTGGCCACAAAGTGAGATAGCAAGGTGAGCATCCCGTTAAGGGACTGTATGGATTTCTCCGACTTAGGCATGGGGAATTTAGAAAACGCTCGACATATGTCAGAGTTAGCCTCGATCCTACTTTCTGTGAGGTAGAATCCTAGAAACTTCGCTACTCGTACGCCAAAGGTGCATTTTTCTAGGTTGAATCGCATTTCACACTCCCTAGCTTAGTCGAAGACCTTTTGCAAGTGGAGCATATGATCAGATTCCTCTTGGGACTCACGATCATGTCGTCCATATATACCTCGAGCATGTCCCCGATTTATGATCGGAAGACTTTGTTCATCATTCGCTGGCACGTAGCCCTAACGTTTTTTAGACTGAAGGTCATTATGTTGTAGTAATAGTTTCCCGACGAGGTCATGAAAGAGGTGTACCTCTTATCCTTCTCCGCCATGGGAATCTGGTTATATCCCGAGTATGCGTCGATGAAGGACAAGAGTTTGAAATCGACAGAGCTATCTACTAACTTATCAGTCCTAGGCAAAGGATAATCGTCTTTCAAGAAAGCCCGATTGAGATCAATGTAATCAATTCACATTCTCCACTTTCCATTATGTTTTTTGACTAATACAATGTTGGACAACCAGGTTGTATACCTGGCTTCCAAGATAAATTTGGCCTCTAAGAGGTCTTTTACAAGTTTATTCGCTACTTCAGTCTTCTCGTCGGATTGCTTGCGCGTGCACTGTCCTAACGCCCGAACAAATAGGTCGATGGTGAGCTGATGACAAGCTATCTTTGGATCGAGGTCGGGCATGTTTGCGGCGCTCCAGGAAAACAAGTCAGTGTTGTTCTTCAAGCACGTCTTCAGCTGCTCTTTCACCTAATTGTTCCCGCATAAATCCTGACTCCTAGGTTAGGGTTGTCCCCAAAGGTGATCACTTCGAAGTCCCCATCTGGTGTTGGGCGCATGATAGTTGTAGAGGATGAGTTGCCCGTTGAAACTGGAGTGTCTTCTTCGCCTTCTTCCGAGATCCGACTGTCGAGGTCGATGGTATGAACCTAGAGTGCTGGCTTCTTTCCGGGTTGGCTTTCTTTGCTGGGAAGATCTTCGTCTCTTACACGTTTGATGACTTGTGGTGTTGTACCGGTTGAACTCTGCCCCTTGGTAGCTGCCTCGACGCATCACCTTGCAGCCTCGATGTCCCCGTGCAAAGTGGTGACATGCCCCTTCTTGGTATAATACTTCATCTTGAAATGAATTGTGGATGGAACAACGATTAGCTCGGCAAGTGTCGGCCTCCCCAGGATACACTGGTATAGCGAGGGGCAGTCGATGACTAAGAACTGAGTCTTAATTGTTTTGGCAGCATCTTCCTCCCCAAAAGTAAATTGGAGCTCCATGTATCCCCAGGGCCTAGGAGTATCCCCATTAAATCCTTGCAAGTATGAACCTACATAAGGGGACAGGTTCTTCTGGTCGAGTTTGAGGGTGCGGAACAGGCTGGTGTACATGATGTCTACCGAGCTCCCCTGATCGACAAGGATTCAACAGACATCAGTGTTGGTCAACCTGGCTCTGATGAGAAGAGGAATGTGAGCGTTGGGGGAGCCTCTGGGGAGCTCTTCACGATAGAAAGTGATAGGCTGAGATTGTCCTTAGAATTTTTCGAGTGTTGACAGACGATTTGGGCTACAGCCGATCAATTGGTTGAATTTTCTCTTTACTGATCCTACTGTGAGTTTGTTGTACCCGCCGCAGGAGATAACCATTGTGCTGGGGAAAGCCTCTCAGGGGCTGTGCATTGAAAAATATGCAGGCTCTTCGAGACTGCTGGGGATGAAAAAGTCCTCTAGTCGGGAGACAGACAGGCGACCAGTAGGGGAGGGCTAGAAGTTGAAGCTCTTGTTTATGCTTTCTTAGACTCCGACGTCTCACCTCGGGGGGCTTCCCCTCTATTCATATATTGCTTTAGGTGGCCCTCTTTGATGAGGATTTCGATGACGTCTTTCAGGTGGACGCGGTCTTCTGTCAGGTGTTGCTCTTCGAAGCTGGCGGCTTGGGGAATCACACGCCTCCTTGTTTTAATTCAATGTTGATAAATTTGGAAAGGATATGCCCGCGGGAAGCGATCAGCAGGGTATATTTGGTGAAGTGGCCTGCAGGCCCTTTGTGATCACGGGGACAGTCGTCTTGTCGCCTATCTCTGTCTCGCCTGGAAGTTTCTGCTTCATCCTTCTTCGGGGCTCTGGAACTCTCTTGGTCCCTTGAGTCTCTGGCTTTATATGCGGCTTCCTTTTCCTTGTATTGAATATAAGATTGTGACATGTGAAGAAGTTTGGCTAGAAAACAATGAGGATCGATCCCTACCGCCTTGCAGAAGTCACTCTTCAGCCTCAGTCCCTTTTTTAGAAGGTACATCTTCATGTGTTCAGTTGTGTGGATCTCGACCGTTTCCTTGTTGAATCTGTCGATGTAGTCGCAGAGAGGCTCGTCCCTTCCCTGTATGATACCTTAAAGCTTGGTTGTAGATTTCATATGACGCCTGAAGGCAGTAAAATGTCGGGCAAACTGCTCCTTCAGGTTCCTCTAAGAGGTGATCGAGCCCCAAGGAAGGCTCTTATACCAAGCCATATCCATCTTCTTGAAGGTGATGGGGAATAGCATATATTTGATCGCCCCAGTGACATTGTGGTAGTGCAGTATGGCCTCAGTATTTTCTATGTGGTCGCCAGGGTCGGTGGTACCATCATAGGGAGCTAGAGGAGAAGGTTTCTCCAACCCGCGAGGAATGAGAGTGTCCATGATTTCCTAGGATAGAGGACCGCGAGCATCGTCTTCGTCGCTCATTCTTGGCGACTTGCTAAGAGAATAACTACGTCCACAACTCCTGCTGCATCGAGGAGAATGTCTGTGCCGACTTTGGTGTTCTTTGTGAGGCTTCCCTGAAGGCCAGGTTCTCTTGGACGCTAGGGAGTTCCTTGACCTCTGGGAAGGGGTACGATCCCGTGTCTTGATGATCTCGTGTTCATGCTTCTCCAGTTTGGATCGTTCTCTGGCTGGGGAGATGCTTCTAGTTTCTAAAGAGGGGAGCGAGACCGACGAGATGGACTGATGGATCTCTGTGGGGGAGGTCGTTCTCTAATGGTGTTCTCCAGCATGTTTATTTTATCCCCTGTTGAAAAAGCAGGTAGTTGGATTTGTTGAGAGCGGCGATGAGCCGCTGTGCAGGGGTCAACATTTTGTGGGACGATGATGGGCTTATATACATGGTCGGAACTTTGGACACGAGGTTTCACGTTATCATAGGATGGAGAGGGTGGTTTTCCGTCCCCGTGATCGATTTATCTAGTAGTGGCTCTAGGAATGGGGGTTTCACAACAACCCAGAATGGCGATGATGGAATCTTGATGGATATCATTGTTATAGTGGAAGGCCATGATGATGAAGGTTCAGAGAGATAACTTTGGTCTTTTGTTCGGGAAGATTGGGGGATCTTGGTTCAAAAGACGGGGGAGCTGGGTTCCCGCAAACGGCGCCACTGATCTGGAGTGATCAGAATGCATCGTCGTGGCCTTCAATGTAGGGAAACAACAGTGGTTGTAGGAGAGGAGGAGGTGTACCTGCAAGGTACTCCGATGCCAAAGTAAATTTGGGCTAGAGAGAAAGCAAGTACGAGTGTTTAGGTATGAGTTAGAATGATTAGAATACCTGACCCTCTCAAGAGAGAGGGTATTTATGAGATTCCCCCTAGCGCGGGGCCAAGGTCTCCTATGTGACCGAAATATCTGGTTGGGCCAATGGGGGGCTTCCAGGTGGAATATCTAGTGCATGATCTTTGACCTAGTCCAACTGTCCACGTGACTTTCAGAGGGGAAGTTGGTCGCGTGAACTGTCAAGCGTGTAAGGGGGATGTCCCTTAACGACTATATGCTTCAACAACTATATTGTGTCAAACTACTAGATTGTGTTTAACGACTATATTGTGCGCAACGACTAGATTGTCCTAATATCTTTATTGGGCTTGACCTTAAGCTAAACTGGATTGAGCCTTGCCCAACTGTGGGGCATGTGCCAATCTAGTCCAGAATAATATCAAAACAATATTGTGAGTGACACAACAAAATCTAAACCTAAAGCATGTCGAAAAATTAAAGCATATTCAGTACAATAATACAACTCTAAATCTTAAGCATATGGATAAAGCATATAAACTTTACAGGAAATAAACCATAAAATCCAACAACAAAACATAAAGTATATTTAGTATAATAATACAACTCTAATTTTTAAGCATATGGATAAAGCATATGAGCTTTGCAAGAAACAAACCAAAAAATCAAACAAGAATGAAGAAGGTGAAGATTATCAAGAATTAGGAAGATGAGGAAGAGAATGAAGTTTGCACGAAACATACCGTACTTCGAAGAGACCAAAAATGAAGATATTGATGATTATCAAGAATGAAGATTCAAATGAACGAAGATTGTAAGGATGAATATTTTACTATCGCTATCACTGTCGTCTTTGGTTCGTTGGTTTGCTAGTTTGCTTTAGGGCATGTTATGAAGGAAATAATGAATTTGTTTTGTTTTAAATCTATCAAGAAAAACTTTAATCACAGTTGATATTTACAATCGAAGTGAAATATAGATATTATTACAACGGTTGTAGACTAAAACCGTGATTAAATAGTGTCCAATTTTTTATTTATTTATGAACTTAAGTGATCGGCGTTTTTTGTAATAGGAAAAATGGAAAAAAAAAATGTAGTTGTTAGGATTCAAAGCTTGTAACTATTACTTTATCACCATGTTTGTTTATATCAATTGTGATTAAATAACTTTCAAAAAAAATATATATATATATTAGGCGCATCGAGTTTGTGGTATTACAACGGTGGAATACATAACCATAGTAGAATTAGTGTTACCGAATGCGTATCTTATAGTAGTGCTTATCTCTTCCTTTTCTTCAACAAAGACAACCGGGTTGTGGGATGATTTACAGAAATCTACAAATCAAATTTTTTTAGGGTTTGTGCTCTTTATCCTTCTCTATTTAGATCTATAAAACTCTGCTTAGAGATGACACAATGGCTAGAGATTTAAGGGTTTGAGGAAAAGGGAAATTAAAGTATCTCTTGCAAAAACCGAGTTGTTTTCAAGCTACTATGACGAAGTGGTTGGTGAGTTATTTGTTATGGAATTGTTTTGCATTCATTGAGGTTTTAGAGTATTAACTTACTGTGATGAATGTGTTTGATAGATCTAATTGTTATGTTTGCATCAAGTATTAAGAATTTCTTGATGCTGTTGTGAGTTAGTTACTTGACAATTATATTGATTGGCCGGATGAGGTATGAATGGATATGCAGACGATGAAACAACAAATGTGAATACAAAGGGTAGACTTCATAAGTTAGTATAATCATCACCTCAGTTAAATTATTCACGATTTGGCTCCTGCAAATCTATTTGATATATACCTATGCTATGTTGGATGACTTGGTCTAGGTGCAAAAGTTTCATGGCAATCTAATGTAGGGCTTTCAAATGACCCTGTAGAAAGGAAATTGCACGCCAATTTGGACGCTGATAAAAGAAAAACAACCAATATTACAAAAGAGTCTACTCCGTTTGCGAGTGACATTTTAGATGATGACGAAGATGAAAGTAGAATTTATGCTTTTGCCAAGAGAAAGACAACAATTCCTTTGACACCGCATATAATAGGAAATAAGTAAAGGATGCTACACTAATATTAAACCTTTTTAATGTAAGGTTTTGCGCTATAGCATATTTTGAACATGTCAGGTTGATTTCAACAATGAAGTACTTTTGTTTTGGCTGTCATGATTGTATTTGAGCATTTCTTATTTGGATGCATCATCATTTTGATAGAGGGCTTAATTGCCACTACTACATATTAAAATATTGTTGTAAAACACAAGTTAACTTGCTTATGTAAATGGGATTTTCTTTTAAATAGACAAATATTAGAAGGATTTTAAAACTACTTTACCTTTTTATCCTTAAATATTATAACAATTGTTCTAAATAAAATTAAAATAAAATGATATTCACAAAAAAAAAGAAAAAGAAATTGTCAATTCATAAACAATATAAATAATCAAACACAAAATATTTAATATTTCAAATACACTAAAATATATTAAAGTGTATATAAAATATTGATAGATGTCGTAGAATCATTATATGATCAATCTTCAAATGAACAATTTTCTCATCTTGATGATCCATCTAATTCTAAAAATAATTTATGAGATTAAATTCTAGTTGATATATAACTCATATATTACAATTATATATCGATATATAATACAACACAACGATTCATAAAAAAGTAGTTGTAAACAAAATAATAAATAAAAATGAATAAAAAAACACATGTAAAAAAGAAAAAAGGTTGAGTTAGAGTAATAAAATTAATGAAATTGTCTTTAAAAATATGGAGAAATTCTAATAAGGTGACATCATAATATATAATATTTATTAAATAAAATTTAGGATTATAATAAAAAATAAGAGTAATTTTGTTAATATAACAAAAATATATTTTATTACAACTCCTCTTCTTTCTCTTCCCTTCAAAAATCTACAATTTAGAGGATCGAAAAACTACTTCTGAAGGGTTTCAAATTACCTCTCCTCTCCTCTCATAAAAACTAAACCAAACATACTTAATTTAAAATATTCTCTTTTTAAAAACAAGTTATATAAACTCTCTTAACAATTTATGAATATGGTTTTGTGAAACTACCCAGTTCCTTCAAATTTTTGTAGTCTAACAAAACATATTAGCGATGATATGTTCGTCCTCGATACAGTATGTTCAACCATGAATCACACAATATTATTGTTTTCTACATACAATTATACAATTGTGTTATCAGCAGCATGATGTTAAAATGATGAGCTCACCCTACAATATTTCCATTTAAAAAATAGGATTGATGCTACCAACAAATTTTTTTGGCCTGTAACTAATATTTCTGTTGGTCTATTACAAATATTTGAATAAAATATTATTTTTTCAATGCACTTCGTTTTGGCCTACAAACAATTTTTTTGGTCCGTAACTAACATTATTTTTGGTCTGTAACAAACATTTTAGTAGAATATTATTTTTTTCAATACGGTTCTTTTTGACTTAGTGTTCTCAAGAAATAACTATAAATTTTTTTACATCCAAAGGTTAAGTCTTAGTTTATTTTCTCATATATTAATATGAATCTTTATTATGGTCATATATACTAATGTTTTGCATGCAAAACTATAAATTTCTCATGGGTCAGAATTTCCTCAATTAATTAAATAATTTAATTTTTGTGTGAAATGAGAGCATGTTGCTATAATTACTATACTTCATTTCTATGTGTATTTGAATTTGTTTGATTTCTCTTTCTTTTGAGCAGGTCTTAGATGAGGCAGATATATGCTGTTGAATGAGGATTTTGAAGAATCACTTAATGAGATTTTAGGAATGATCTCCACGAGCGAAATACATTTCTTTTTCTGCTACAATAAGAAAGAAGATAAATATGCAGGCTTATTCCTTTTCCCTTAGTATTAGCTACACATCATATCTAATAGTTAATTGAAACCTTTCTTTTTTTCATTTACTGAGATCATTAGATATTGGCTCTTCAAAATATTTGGCATGGATATTTTTGCTGATACATAGTTACTAAACTATTCCGAATTCATCTCTAATGTGAGATGTTGGATCGAACTCTAGTATGGTTGAAGGGTAACTTCTGGTTCGACAGAAATTAAGCTGAAGCCGAAGTCTGTTCGTATGCTGCTGTCGAAGATAATGCGTGTTGTAGTCGAAGTTAGTTCTAATATGCATAAGTCAATATTGTTAGATTGTTAGCATACTGGATTGGGTCTTGCTTGTAAGTCCAAGTGTTTAAGTTAGCTTGTAATGAGTAATTGTTAAAAAATCCATTAGGTTAATGTGATATTTCTCTTATAAATAGGATGCTAGTTTCTCAATCTTGGCATAAGGAAAAATAGAAAGATAAAATCCTAATTTCAAGTGAGAAAATTTATTTTGTTATTCTTGTATACTTGTAATCTTGTTCTAAGAGAAATGAAAGAATAACGGTTTATAACCAATCCTTGTTGTTCCTTGTTGTTTTACTTTATTTCCTTTGTTAACCCTAACCCTTGCATGTTTCTTGATCATAAAAAAACCGTTTATACTTTGTTTCAAGACATCCGATTCACACCAAATTGGTGTGGTGAGTATGGAGAAGATGCCTTCAACAAAGTATGAGATTGAAAAGTTCACCAAAGTGAACGACTTCGGTCTGTGGCGCTTGAAGATGAAAGTCCTACTAGTTCAACAGGGTTGTTTTGAAGCGTTGAAGGGAGAGACATTCATGGACGTTGCGTTAACAGCAAAATAAAAGACGGGCATAATTGAGAAAGCCCACAACGCAATATTGTTGAGCCTTGGTGATAAGGTTATTCGACAGGTATCAAAGAAGACTACAACATCGGAATTATGAGTGAAACTTGAAAGGGGGTTCACTCAGAAAGAAGGTGTCGACTTCAATGATGTGTTCTCTCCTATTGTGAAGCACAGATCCATTCGAATGTTGCTTGCCACAGTGGCACAATTCGACCTTGAATTGGAACAAATGGGTGCGAAGACTGCGTTCTTGTATGGTGACTTAGATGAAACAATCCTGATGAGGCAACTTGAAAGGTATGTCGAAAAAGGGAAGGAAGATTATGTGTGCAAGCTGAATAGATCCTTATATGGACTGAAACAATCTCCTCGACAGTGGAATAGGAGATTCGACAAGTTCATGGCACGCATAAGTTTCATGAGAAGTCAGTTTGACTACTGTGTTTACTTCAGATTTCGACCTGGTAATTCATTTGTTATTTTGTTGCTCTATGTGGATGATACTCTAACAGCAAGCAACAATGTCGAAGATGTAATGAGGGTGAAGGCTGAACTCAATAAGAAGTTCGACATGAAGGATCTAGGAGATGCATCCAGGATTCTTGGGATTAACATCCGAAGAGATAGAAAGCAGTCAAAATTATGCTTATCTCAAGAGGCATATCTATAAAAGGTTCTCGAAAAGTTTGGTATGTCGAATTCAAAGCCTATTGTGACTCCAAAAAACTCTTAATACAAGCTGAGTATAGATCAGTGTCCCAGCACTGATGTTGAAATAACTTATATGAATAGCATTCCATATGCTAACATAGTAGATTCTTTGATGTATGATATGGTCTGTACTAGACCTGACATAGTATATGCAGTAAGTCTTGTAAGCAGGTACATGGCGAATTCTGGAAAGGCTCACTGGCAAGCATTGAAGTGGATTCTAAGGTACATAAATGGGTCTCTAAATAGAGTCCTAATTTACGTGGAGCCTTGAGTGAAGATAGTAAAGCAGCAATCGAAGGATATGTCGACTCTGATTATGCAGGTTGTATGGATTCTAAAAAATCTATTTCTGGATATGTGTTCACTATGTTTGAGACATCAATCAGTTGGAAAGCAGCACTTCAAAAGGTCATTGCCTTATCAACCACTGAAGCGGAATATATTGCCCTAACTGAAGCTGTGAAGGAAGCATTGTGGCTTGGAGGTTTTTCAAAGGAGTTAAAACTTCAAGGCCGAGTTATCACTGTTAAATGTGATAGTCAAAATGCAATACAATTATCGAAGAATTCAGCCTATCATGAGTGGACCAAGCACATTGATGTGAGGCTGCATTTCGTCAGAGGGGTAATCAAGCGTGGAGAAGTCCAAGTGCTGAAGGTTTCGACAAATCATAATGTTGCTGATATGATCACCAAAATGTTGCCCAGTTGCAAGTTTTTCCAATATATGCAGTTGATAAAGCTGCATGAAGAAAGCTAGTTTCTTAGTGTTATAGAGTTAGATCCAAGGTGGAGATTTGTGAGATGTTGGATCAAACTCTAGTATGGTCGAAGGGTAGCGTCTAGTTCGGCAGGAATTAAGCATGAGGTCGAAGTCTGTTTGCATGCCATTGTCGAAGATAATTTGTGTTGTAGTCGAAGTTTGTTCTATCATGCATTAGTCAATATTGCTAAGTTGTTAGCATATTGGATTGGGCATTGCTTGCAAGCCTAAGTTTTTAAGTTAGCTTGTACCCTAAGTTAGCTTGTAATGGGTAATTGTTAAAAAACCCATTAGGTTAGTGTGTTATTTCTCTTATAAATAGGATGTTAGTTTCTCAATCTTGGCATAAGGAAAAATAGGAAGATAAAATCCTAATTTCAAGTGAGAGATGTTATTTTGTTATTCTTGTATACTTGTAATCTTGTTCTAAAAGAAAGGAAAGAATAACGGTTTATAACCAATCCTTGTTGTTTTACCTTGTTTTCTTTGTTAACCCTAACCCTTGTGTGTTTCTTGATCATAAAGAAACCGTTAATACTTTGTTTCAAGATATCCGATTCACAACATCTAACCTAACTACCCCCAGTTCATCTCTAACCTAACATGTGAATTTGAACCCGTAAGCATTCCATTAATTCAGAATCATTCAGTTCAATTGAAGCATTCAAGTCAAAGTTAAGAAAACTATGTCTAAGGCTTTCTTTCCAAATACAATTCAAGTGAAACCTCTCAATCTTGTCCCGAATCGGTTCTAAGATTCTGAGAGTAGCTGCATCAAGGCTGACACATGAAACAACCTTGACATCAATCAATGTCCTACGAAGACAGCAAGTCATGGTTTTCAACCCTTTTTTGGTAACAATCTTGCATCCCTAAATCTCAAACCTTACTAACTGGGAGCACCCTAGACAAATCTCAATTAATCCCATGTCGTCAAGGTCACCACAACAACTAACAGGCAAGGATTGAAATCCAGTGGCAAAATGCAATTCCGTCAAGCCTCGACCCAATTGCCATAAAAATCCCTTGAAACTGACCCAAAAGAGAAGCTTGAAGAATAACGCTAGAAGCCCAGTCCTATGTATCTCGGATCAAAATTGGGGCAATTTGATTAGACTTGAATCCTTCCGTGAACAAAGTCGTGAGGAGATTTAGACGACGAAGCGAGACAACATCGGTAGCGACTGCTGCTAGAACTGGTGGGAAATCCTTCGGACAATGGTAGAAAGAAGATAAACCTAGCGAGGTTAGTGATTGGCACCGCGAGAACAAGGTGGCGAAGTCGAACCCTAACTGGAAACTCGGTAGACGCTAGTGCCATCGAATAAGACGAACACCACGAAGCTCAGGAAAGTGGAAAACAATATGATATGAAGTGTTTAAGGGTCACACACGTAGATAGTTTGTGAAGGCACACGCGAGAATCAACAGTGGCTTGTAGAGATGAATTGGGGGTAGTTTGGTAACTACACATACTAATTTACACACATGAAAATTAGCTAAAATGAAAAATCCATACATGTCAATGATACATCAACTTTTAAGCTGAGGGGAAAAAGAAAGGAATCTTGAAAAGTTAAGGGAGAATACAAACTTTTTTTAAAGGTTTTTATTTTCTTCGAAAATGGCCAAAATGGTAGGAAAAAGATCTATTAATTCAAATATATATGTTATTCAAATATTTTTATATACGGAATAAATTTATTATTGATTCAAATATTTTTATAAATAAAAAATAATATTGATATACGAAAAAAAATTATTTCAAATATTTTTACATATAAAAAAAATATTAATATTCTAAATGAGAATAACTTTATTAATAATCCAAATATTAAATAATAAAAATTTATAATTACTTTTTATAAATATATGAAAAGATTAAAGAAGTTTATTAATCATATTATTTATAATATTATTGTTTATCTTTCCTCTTCTATATATATTATTATTACTATTTAAATTTTACTATCATTTTTAAATTTCTTTTACTTCATATTTTTATTATCTATAAATAAACAAATATTGTGTCCCATCCTAAAACATAGCTTAAGTATGCACGCGGTTCAGTTACTAGTTTGACTCATAAAAGAATAAACTCTTTATTAAAATGTTGATAAACAAAAAACCATTAAAATTAAATCCACATTTACTTTTTTATTCATCTGTTAACGACAATTGTCATAACAAGTAATTTAGGTTGATTTTTAGCAGAAGACAAACCACAAAAGCAAAAACCTTATCGTTACTGATTTCTTTTCTATTTCTAAGTCATGATTGAATTTGCAGGTACAATTCTCAATTTGAGACACAAATTTATGATTCTATCTTATTTACCGCTACTTTTCGTCAACGTTGCTGAAACAAACAACCTCGTATTCGCATGTTAAAAACATGTTGTGGTCATGGACCTCTGCTCTAAAGATCACTCTTCTTCTCCTCCTTGTTTCCGCTGTTATTGCTGCTATCTTGATTCTCCCAATTCAAAAGGTTCGTTTTTTTCTCCAATTTCACTTCTGGGTCCTCAATTAGGGTAGGTGCATTTCTGTTCAATTGATTAATTTTCGATTTAGGTATTTCTTTGAATCACATTTGGATTTTCGTTCCTGAAAAATTACCCCTCATTTTTGCTCTGCAGATTTTGAATGATTTCTTGATATGGGTTGATCGTGATCTTGGGAAATGGGGTCCCCTTGCTCTGTAAGTCAAACATGTTGTTCTATTTTGTTCAATCTCATAGCTGTTAATGTTAGGTCATTAATGTGGTATTTGTTTTGTTATTTTCAGGGCAGTTGCTTACATTCCTTTGACGATATTGGCGGTTCCGGCCTCCGTACTTACGGTAAGCATCTCTGATCTGAGCTGACATTTCATGGAAACCTTGTTAAACTTCGTACTTTTTGTTCAGCTTGGTGGTGGTTATCTATTTGGCCTTCCGATTGGCATTATTGCTGACTCTATTGGTGCAACCATCGGTGCTGTAGCTGCATTTCTTCTTGGTGGAACAGTAAGTTTTGCATTAATTTGTAGTTGGGAATTAAAAAAGTTCAAAACTGCTCCAATAGTTTCTATTGAATATTCATATATGAAGCACAAACTCCTAGACACGTCAACACTCCTAATGTAATAAACATAAACATAAGACACTGAAGGATATATGTTGTGGGTATTGGGCTCGCCGCAATGGTAAATATCAGCTGCTATTGAGGGGTATTCCGCTATGATAATGCCACCAGGCGGCCGATGGTGTGGTGGGATTTTGGCTCTCTGCCATGGACTGCAATCTGCCGTAGACAATTTGAATTGAGACTTTGAATTGTGAGTTGGTCCTAATTCAACCTTACAAAACCAACTTGTTAGATGAGGATTGACCCCTCTTATAAACACTTCACATACCATATATCTAAGCAATGTGAGACTAAATCTTCCCCTTCACACTGAACACAATAAATATATTGGAGGTTGCAATGAAGGCAATCCAAATGCCGTAACTAGGTGACTAGGAGCGGACCAGGAGGAATTTCCAACACGATGTTTTAAATCCCTCATGGATCATCATTGCTTTGATACATCTTTATAATTCTCATAAATATGTTGAGATGTGTCTAAGAAGTGTCTAAGGTGTGTCTAAGCAAAAGTTTTTTTTTATTTGGGACACTCGTGTAAGTTGTTAGACACGTGTCGTACGGCTGTTAGACATTGACATATCTACTCCTAGAGATTTCCATGCTTCATATATTCATTAATATAGGTTTCTCTTGATTAGTACCAGATGTTTTTTCTTATAGTTATTTGTTTCCTCTGAGGTCATTTATTCATATAATTGTCTCTATGTACAGATTGGGAAATCATTTGTTGTTGCTAAGTTGAAGGACTATCCACAATTTAGATCAGTGTCAATTGCAATTCAGACATCTGGCTTTAAGGTTTGTGTAGTTAATATTATAGAACTCTCTCAAAAGTTTAAGCTGTTAGGTGAAACTGAAAAGAAAAATAAACGGTTTTATTGCTTCTCTTAAATTAATAAAGTATTTTTATTGATAAATGGAAAATACTAATCATTGCTTAAACGGTTTAAGCTGTTCTTATAAATCCTTTTTCATTTTGCTTTTTTAACTAATATCTCATCACATTTTCTTCTTTTTCAGATTGTGTTTCTGCTTCGACTTGTCCCATTACTACCGTTTAATATGTTAAATTATCTCCTATCCGTGACTCCAGTTTCACTATGGGAATACGCATTGGCGTCCTGGTTAGGAATGATGGTATCTTCTTCATCCTTGATTAATTATATATTGGGGTCTTAATCTAACAGTAACAATAAATTTCTGTTTTCATGCATTATAAAGTTTGATTTTTGATTTTGGGAATTATATATCTTAGTATATAATCATCATATCTTCATGACTAAAACCACAAACAAGTTGAAATCATCGGTGAAATTTTTTAACCCAACAACTAACGCATCCGATGCCTGTTCCCCTCTGGATTTAATGTTGAGACCGGGTAGTTTGCACCGTAAACTAAGTTCTATGTTAATTATTTAATAAGTTCTGTGTTATTATAGCTCACTAGACGGCGTTTCGGTTACAGCAATTTCTTAATACCTCCTATGTTACTTTCGCAGCCAATAACGGTGGCACTTGTGTATGCTGGAACAACACTCAAAGATCTATCTGATGTGACGCATGGTGGGGGAGAGTTATCAAAGACTCGTTGGGTAAGAGATGCCATCCTTAATTACATAGTAATGAGCAATTGTTAGGGTTAGGAAGTGTCTCATGTGGTTTATGGTGGGCTGATGCTTGAAAATCGCTAAAAAGTTCAAAGATGGCAGATGTCACCACATTTAAGTAGAAGTTCAGGGTCTGCTACGTACTTTCGGCTGAGACAGTGATCTGATGGGTGTTTATTCGGCAAAGTCAACATAAAACGATTATAAATTGAGTTTCCAGGACACTAATATTTGTTTTTGTTATTTTTTGACAAACTGATTCTGATTGGGTCGCCGTCTCAGTCGCGAGGTACAAGTAATACTTTGAGCTTCTACTTACGAGGACTGACATCAAGAGTTTCAAACCATTTTCAACCATTGATCTACCATAGACCATATAAGACACTTTCTCATTCTAGACGTCACCATGTCGATGAACCTTTTAAACATTTCGACTTCTGATGAACATCTAAAATACCATGGAGGGTATTATCTTTTGATCATCTTGACGGGATAGAATACGGGCGATTTATTCAATGTTATCTTCAATTGGCATATCATAAATTTCTCTCTTTTGGATGCAGGCTTTCTTAATTTTGAGTCTAGTCGTATCTGGTAAGTCACATTCTTTGCTTGCATAAAATATAGATTACACTTGTAGCGGTTCCGTTTCGCCAAGCTGAAGTGTTGATGTCGGTAACTTGCAGTGGTTTTGATGATTTGCGTTACGAAAGTTGCCAAGTCTGCTTTAAATAACGCGTTGGCTGATTGCGGAGAAGACATGAGTGATACTACATCTAACTCAGAACAACCCATTGTCACTGAACCTTTAGTAAATCTCAGTCAGCCTCTTGTTAATGAGATATATCAGAATCAAGACAACAATCGACAACATTAAAGACGTAAACTACCGTGTGTAAATTCTTACTCCACCCCACCTTCTAAAGGTTATTTATGTTTTTTTTTCTTACATAAAAAAAAGGTTAAGCAGTAGCTGCTAGTTGCTACTTATCTGTGATTGTATTGTACCAATATTAGAAATGGTTAATTATACAGTCAAGATGAGGGCATTGCATATGTATAACAGCAGAACAGTTCATAGTATGAACTATTCTTGATTTTCTGTGTTGGTTTGTACTTTTTACTTTGGATTGTAGCTCTATTCTCGTTTTTCCTCCTCTCCTAACCGACCGTAATTAGGGTGGCTAGTGTTTTCGCAGTTGTTCATAAAGCAAAGAAAAATGAAAATCGATTTTAGGTCCATATTTTAATGATTTTGATTTTCTGGTTCAACCAACAGTCTTGGGCCATGCTGGTTACAAGTTTCGCCGTTACACTTTCAGGTATAAATAGAAATGATTAAGAGAATCAACATAGTACGACACGAGTAGTAGATGTTTGAGTCTCTTTACTATTTGGTTAAAGGTCGGTTCCTTAATCGGTTCCTTAATCGGTGTATATGCCGAGGATATCTTGATTTTAAACAGTTCAGCAGACAAAAAGTAAATAATTTGTTATCATAGGGAATGTTATTTATTCATGTTGGATTAAATCAGAAGCAACCTTGTATGAGATAAAGGTGAGGCAACAACACATGAGACTTCATCATGAACTTTTGAACACCTAGTATTGGTGCTAACCAATAGTCTCTTAGTTACCAAAAAGAAAAGCTATACACTACCAATTTTATAAAGTTCTGTCACAATAAACTTTTGTTATGTCTTCTTGTTGCTGAATCTTGTGGTGCAAGGGACCCTACCAATTCCTTGATAGAAGGGCCAAACAGATTTCTGTAATTGCAAGGCTTCTAAAGTGCATCTCAGCACATACTTTTTCATTTTATTCTATGACAATAGCCTCATTGTAAGCTTCACAAGAAAAAACATATATTTCTGATGCAATGAGCACAAATAAGAAACATATGAAGTCACAGTCACTCATGGGGAAAGTGCAATGTCTTAGCCTTCCATCTTTTGGTGGTTGCTTTGACGGCTTCCGCGACCAAGCACAAGGCTCGGGATACGGGACGAGGATATGGAACCTAAGTGATAAACCAGTGGAGCTGCAAATAAGGGTGGGATCAATACTGAAGAAGATTCATACATTGAAGCCAGGGTCTTCAAAGAGACTCAAATGTAAAAGCATATATAAGACATATGTTCCCAAGAGTGGAAGTGTTGGTGGAAGCTTGAAGAATCTGTTGTATTCCTATGATGAAACTAGCCACCCTTATATTTGGATTCATGAGACTGGGTGTCATTCCTTGAAGATGGTTAAGCAGCAGTATATTAGTCTTGAGGATATGAGGGATTGCTCTGAGATCAAGATTTTCAGGGATCATCAAAGAGGTTCAATTTCAGTTCGGAAGAGAATGAGGCCAGATTTCTGCTCAACATGAATTTCAGACTATTTGGTTGTCATGAGTTGGATAGAACATGTTTCTGGATAGAATATTATGACGAAAATTATTTTATGTAGTTGACTTTATTTAGTGAAACAAGGGTTGATTGTTGTCGTCGTTGTTTGTCACGAGTTGAAAGTGATATTTCTATTTCCTTATTTTCATTTTTATTTTTTATTATGGATTTATTTTCCCTTTTTGTCTATATTGTTGTAATACTTTTTCTTGTTTTTAATGTTAACTAAGGGAGTCAATATCACTGAATGAAGATAAGTGGAAACAGTGAATTGTTGTTTTTGAGTTAAATCTTCTTTTATTTCTATTAATTATCTGTAAATTAAGTGTAGTCTACTAATATTTTTATTTATAAATTTTCTTTTTTAGAAGATGCAAGAGCCAAACAAATAAAAAGTAAAGTTTAACTCTACAACAATTTAATGGATTAGAATATATTTTGTAGGTAGGTTTTCAACCTCTCAGAATTAATGTTTATAAGAGAAAGTTTATGCAAAAACTATTGAGAAGGTTTGATAGAGAGGTAAAAGGTGTCTAGAATATGTACACAACGGAAGAAGTTGAAAACTTTCTGACCCAAACAAAGATAAAATAGTATGGAAGAGAATCAAACTAGCGATGGAAAAAAAGAATAAACTTATCCCATTGAAAAAACATGTAACTATTCTTTTCGATTATCAAAAATGATAAAGGCATTTGAAATATATAAAAAATTTCACTTTGAAAAGAAAATAAGAGATGAAAATTGTATTTCAATTTCTTTTATAGGAGAGAGACTATCAAATATGTGGTAAAAAGGGGTAAATTTTTTTTATATTTTATTTTTATTAGTTTTTTTAGTAAATTGTTATTATATAATATAATGAAAGATTTAAATAGTCTTTTGATCTTTGTAAGTTGTCGTCTTTTTTTTATTTTAATTCTATTTTTTTTGATGAGATCTTTATATAATGAGTTTAGTTTGGATGGTTTTTTTGTTTGTTTTTGATTCCAATAAATTTTTTTTTTTTGTTTTTGATCCTTGTAAGTTGGTGTCTTTGTTATGATTTTTTTATCCCTCTAAGTTGGCGTCTTTTGGATGAGTTTCGTTTGGTTTTATTCTCTAACATTATCCCTCCCTCCGCTACAAAATAGCTGAGGTGCCAAACATTCAGTAACGCGTCACCAATGATATGGCATCAGAGGACAAATTAAGAATAAAAATAATTTTACAAAACATCTTCTTCCTCAATCCATCTCTATCTCCATCTCCATTTTTTCTCACCTTCAAACTCATCTCTAACCTCTATATTATCATGCACAACATTACTCATTGTACTCAATTGTTCCAAACATCATTCTCAATTGCATTCTCACTTTAATCTTCATATCTAAACTCTATAATGTATCTCTCCTCTTTTAAATCTCTTTCCTATGTTTTAACTCTAAATTAATGAATGGTGTGTTGGTCTGAAGCTGTTAAAGCAAATTTTGTGTGTGGAATTTTTCATGTTGACTCTACAAATAGTTAAATTCATGGTTTGCTTATATTCTTCAATGGTAGAAGTGTTTTCCTATTATTAGATTCATGACTTTACCAACCTTACTTCCTTACTAGTTAAATACTTCAATTTTCTAATGTTAGTCAAGAGTTTTTGAGCTCCACCATTGATTTCAAACCTTTTACTATGAACGCAAAATTAAGGACTTAAAAAAATTTCCTCTGCATTCAATACAACACAATGCATACAAATAAATTTATGTTACCTTTCTTTTCAAAGCATTAGGGTCTTGTGTAAGACTCTTGCATGACAAAGCATTGTGTTAAAACTTGTCACATTTGGTGCATTTATAAGCTACACCAGGTCTTCTCCTCTTGACACCATCCTCACCACATTCCCTTGTCCTAACCTTTCTGGGTCTTCCAAGTCCATTTTTATATACAGGAGGTAGTAATTCATTTGTTTAGACCTCTGACCACATCTCTTGCTCATTGATAGGACTCATAGCAAATCCATAACAAAGTGCATACTTCTCTCTTGTATAACAGTCATCAACAAAATCATAAGGGTTTTATTTTTTATAACTCAATGCAGCAATAACATTCCTACATGGAATTCCAACTAATTCCCAGAAGTTACAACTATAAGATCTTTTGGCAATGTCACTGACCAATCCTCATTTTTTATAAATGTAATTTCCCTACTGTTTAACACCGACCACTCGCTGATTGCCTCCCTAAAGTCAATAAGAGAATTAAATTCCATACCCCACTTAAATGTGTATTCCTTATTGAGATGCTATTTCCTAAATCTTTCAAACTTGGTCCCTTCTCCATCACCAAATTCATTTGGATCTGAACTATCCAATTCAACACTATAATATTCATCATCTTTAGTTTTCTTGTTGAGCCTACCTACCAATCCTGCAACTATCTCCCCTTGATTTATAGGAACAGTTACATCAACTCTATCAAATCCATCTATAAGAGTAGTAACTCTATCATCCTCACTATCATCTAACCCTTCAACCACCTCATCATCTAATCCTTCCACGTCTTTCACTCATTAACACACTTAGTGTTAAGTATTAACAAGTGTGAGTAGTGTGGATAATAGTCCCACATTGGATAGAAATGTGGTGACTTGAGCATTTATAAGTGAGAGAACTCATACACCTATCACCTTAAGTTTTTGAGTGGTGTGTCTCTCACAAAGGTTCCTCTAGAAAGGAAAAGTCCCACAATGTTCAATGCTCTCTTTTTGAAAAATCTCCCCTAACACTTAGGAACCCTTACTCTCACTTCTATGTCGTCAACATCATATCTCCATCAAAATTAGTTGCAAGCCTTACTTTCTACTTAAATTTTAAGTTAATAACATGACATAGTTAAATAATGAAATTCTATTGGTTGACATAGTTAAATAATAAAATAATTTTAGTTCAAACCCAATAACCTCTTTATTAAATTAAAAACTAATTTAACCGAGAATTGAAATTAGAAGGCTATAGAAAGAAAAAAATATTTAACCTAAAAATTAACAAATTGTTTATCGAGTAAAGTATTACTTATAAGTTATTTCATCCGTTTTGATATTTCCTCTTCCTCTCGGCTGTCGCCTAGTAGACCGATCAACCTCATCCCTCCGGCAGTCGCGCGACCAACCACCGCTCGCCCGTGCTTATTCTCCTCTGAGGGTTAGTATCTATTTTTGTTCAGAGAGAACCGTTCCTTTCCCTCTCATTACTCTGTTCTATAGATGCGTGTGCGTTGCAATAATAGCCTTTTCTTCCCTATGTATAATCCTCTTTTTAATCATTAGGGTTAGGGTTTTTAATTGTTCTTCAAAACATGCACATTTCACTTGCATTTTTCTCACTCTAGTGTTTTTTACAAGCTAGTAATTCAATCTTTTGCTTATAGTTCACGTCCCTTGATTGAGGTTTTCCTTGCATTTTTTCCTACAATCGTTTTAATTCAACTTATGATAAAGGTTCTTAATGTCTTTGTAGTTTGAGATGTGTATTGCTTAAGATGTTTGAATCATCAAGATTGGTTCATGTGTATCAGTATGTCTTGAAAAATTAGGTAACATTTCTGTTGCGTCTTTTCTCAGGATGTTCTGTTTTGGTCACTTTATTTCAGAACTTAGAGCGATTGTGCCGACATTATAAACTATTTATCTTATTGACTTTGTTTGAGCTTATGAGTAGCTTGTTTTATAACTGTTTTTTTCTCTCTCTTTATCTATTTTATTAACTACCAATTTGATAAGTATTTAAACGGTTGGAAACCCTCTCTTATGTCTGGATTGATGGAATGTAGTGGAATGGAATGGAATAAAATTGTGTTCTATGGTTTGGATTGATATAAAAGAGGATGGAATGGAATGGAACATGATGTAAACCATTTCATCTCATTCCATCACCATTTTCTTACAATGGCTTTGTTCCGTCTTAAAATATCCAAACAATGGAATGGAACCTCTAGTCTGCTCTGTTCGTTTTAAAATATCCAAGCATACCGTAAAGACTAGCTATCAAGGGAGAAGAACCAAGTCACTCAAATACTCCACCAGCCATCCCATACTGAATTTGGGCACCCCATAATACCCAACCAAGTCCCTATTGTAGCACCATCCCTTAGAATTGATGTTCTGACACCTCCAGTATGAAGTTTTACTCCGTGTTTTTGTGTCACCGACATCCAGCTCTGATACCAAATGATAGAATTTCTCTAGTATTACTAGAGAAACTAGAGAAAATTTCAAAATTTACGTAGAACACTTAGAGTGTTGGAGAGACTCTAAACTCTCCTAATGCCAACCCAAGTCTATACAAATGATAAGATACCTCACTCTTTAATGCTTCCTCTTATTTTTAGGGAACATGTCTTATTATATCTATTAAGTAACTTAGCCCAACTAACCAACTTAACTAACTACCAACTGAGCCACTTAACATTAGAATAGATCTTATCACAACTTCATAACTTGTCCCTTTGAAGTTCCATTTATTTTACTTCCTAGGATGAATGTAAATTGACTCTTCAATATCATATTTTCCTTTGACAGATAAAAATGCCAAAAGTAAAGACAAGCCGAGTTAAATACCCAGAAGGCTGGGAGTTAATTGAGCCTACACTTCGCGAACTTCAAGCAAAGATGAGGGAAGGTTGGAATCTTACATTTTATGCAGTCCTTACTATATTCTTTTTCATTCTTAAATCTTTCAAAGTAATATTGTTATATCCTTTATGCGGCAGCTGAGAATGATCCACACGATGGCAAACGAAAATGTGAGACTTTGTGGCCTATATTTAAAATTGCACACCAAAAGAGCCGCTACGTATTTGACCTCTACTATAAGAGAGAGGAAATTTCTAAAGAATTGTATGAATTCTGTTTAGATCAAGGATATGCTGATCGCAATCTAATTGCAAAATGGAAGAAGGTACCTATAATTATTTTATATATTTATTTGAAAGTGCTCTTTTTATATATTTTTTCCATAGGAAAATAAATTTCATTTGATGGGAAATGGTATAAGTACAGCCAGGAGGAAGTGAGAAATCCATATCTAAGAATCTGAAATCGCAACACTTGCCTTAAGCCTAACACCAAAAGAGAAGATGTAAACCCTTTATTCAAAATGAACTTCTTGGTTAAGTAACCTTAACTATATGTATATTTTTCTCCAACCATATTCAAGGGCTGCAAATGATCCACGCTGCCTAAAATTCTAATCTCCTTGTTTTGGTCAAAGCTATGCTTATACAACTATTCAAAACTGCTCGAGTCGGCAGAACGCCTAGAGCTCTCTGATAATTCTAAAATGTCATTTCATAGGGAATAAATCACCTTAGTGCAAGAATAAAATTCTTAATGGTTCTGAGCTAAATCCATATATACGACAAGTATGTTAAGGTTTTGAAGTTGCAAAAGTCGTTTGTATTAAACTTGTTGAGCAACATTGTCCAAAGTAAAGGACTTAATCATTTAGTGTGCTTTTTATTTTAAAATGGGTTTATCACTGATAATTTTGAAGTTATGCATGTGACTATGTGAATGTGAGTATGGAACCAAGGTCCAAAGTAAATTGATTGAGAGAGATATATAGAATCGATTAAAACTTAAAGGTGATTGTAGTGCACTAGTTTAGCTAGCCATATTCAATTCTCTTAGGTCTTGGAGATTCTATCTACCACAATTTTTCCCATACTAGTGTGATGAACTAGGTTAAAATCCAATGGATGAACCAAATGGTGTGAATCTTGGCAGGACCCTTGCTGGTTTACATTGTGTTTGGTAACACATTTACAGCTACTTTCTCGCATCTCAATACAGGTTTGACCACAATTTATAGAAGCTTTGAATTGAAGCTTCAATTCTCCTTGCGGCGTAATTGTGATTTGCTCAATTTCCAAATACTCACTTAACTGTGATTTGTGAACTGTTGCTTGAGTTTTCTATCTTTAAGTCTGTTTGAGTTGTGGCTCCATCATAGGGATATACCGAATGTGATCTAATGCTTCAATGCTAGCGCAATTGCTTTACATCAAAAGATAAAATGCATATCCATTGCAATTGCTAGATATAAGAATGTATTGATTGTGTGATGAACTATATCTACTCAATACACTTGGAGAGTCGAGTTTTGTTGAAATATTCTTTTGATTGGCGTGAGTGAATTGATGTACTTTTTAGTTTCTAAGAACTGTTATAATAAAATATATGGCTTTTTCGAGTAGTGATATTTGTTGTGTGAGTACTTGAGTCATGATGTTTTTGTTTCTGAATTGCAGCCTGGTTATGAACGCCTATGTTGCCTGAGGTGCATGCAGCCGCGCGATCACAACTATGCCACGACTTGTGTTTGCAGAGTGCCCAAGCATCTTCGAGAAGAGAAGGTTATAGAGTGTGTTCACTGTGGTTGCAAGGGTTGTGCAAGTGGGGACTGATTGAATCTCGATTCTGTTATCTGGAGGGTTTGTCGGGATCATTTTGTTCTGTGTTCTGAAACCCT
This sequence comes from Lathyrus sativus, assembly GCA_963859935.3. Taxonomy (NCBI): domain Eukaryota; kingdom Viridiplantae; phylum Streptophyta; class Magnoliopsida; order Fabales; family Fabaceae; genus Lathyrus; species Lathyrus sativus. The sequence continues at coordinate 616,187,539 of OZ012738.1, read as the reverse complement.
CTGAGGCGAAACTTCTCCACCTTGTATTTCAATTTACTAACCTCAAAGAGCTATGCACTGGGAAAACTTTAGTTGATTATTTTATCGTCAGCATAGTTCAAAACCTGACTTGAGTTTTGTGATATTTGTAGAACAACTTGTAATACTTTTTGCTCCTTGTAATATTATTATTTGTTAGACTTCTTCTACCTTTGCTCAATAGTCAATACAAAGCATAGATCATGTTCTTTTTAATACAAGTTTATCCATCACTTTAATCATTTTTTATATTGCTCATTTATGTAAGCAAAAAACTAAAATATTCGGCTAAATTTAAGATAATGTTTGATTCTTGTCATCCATCTTTTGTCAACTCTTTTGATGAAAAAAATCTTCAAATCACATTGACAAGTTTTTGTGAAATGTACTTCTAACTATTTAAAGTCACACAATTTTATATGACAGTTTTGAGTAGTTCTTTCGAAATATCTCCAAATTTCAACAATCCACGTTTGTGTTTAAATTGAATTTTCTTACAATAAAATATTAAAGAATTTTATCAACTTTGGCTTTTTCTTTTTTGTATCACAATGCCATTTTTAAAAATAATATACATGCCAAAGAAAAGATGAAAGAGAAGCATGGATTAAAAATTGGCAAGTAGTGTTTTGTGTTTGAGTAAACAAAAAGAAAAAGAAGAAAAATTAGATCTGGAGAGAGGAATTGACACAGCATCTTGTCTTGTGTCAGTGTATGTTTGAGAGATGGGTGGTTCATGGAGTAACAATAATAACAGAAACAGAAGAAGGAACAGTTACCATGAACACTATCCACCTCCTCCTCCAACCTACTATTATCAATACTCTTCTCAACCTCACCCTATGATGCCACAGCCACAGCCTCAGCCTCAGCCTCCTCAAGGTTACTTTCCTCCACAGTCTCATCAGTTCTACTCAAATCAGCCTCACCACCCTTCCTACGCAGCAGCAGCCGCAACAACGACGACAAATACTCAACTGTTCGGAGTAGATTTGAATGTGAATGTTGTTCAACCACCTCCACCACCACCGTACGTTGACCATGAAACCGCAAAGAAGGTAAAGAATGATGTCAATTTGCATAAACATACTCTACAGCTTCACCTAGATCCCAACAATTCCGATCACCACTTGATTTCCTTCGTTTTCGACGCCCTCTTCGATGGCAGGTTCGTCATACACTCAATCCTTTTAACTTATCTTTGTCTAGTTTCATCAATGAGTAATAATTAGATTGTTAGTTTCTGTTTATCTTAACTAAATTGTTCTCTTTTATTTGTAATGACCAGAATTACAATCTTTTACTTAGCCAAAGAAGAAGAACATAAATGTAGGTTTATTCCTCTATTTCCCGAAGCGTTTGAGCCGATAACGTTCCCTTTTCAGAAAGGAGTTGGTCAGAAATTCTGCCAGCCTTCAGGAACAGGCATTGATTTAGGTTTCTTTGAGTTGGATGATCTTTCAAACCCTTCACCTGAGGAAGATGTATTTCCACTCGTAATATGCGCCGAAACAACACCTTTGGCCGATCACGAAACTCCCTCTAGTTCCTTTGTAGATGCATCCCCTCATATGCAAATTACTCAAGCTGTTTTGGAGAAAACCAATGGAACTGGTCCTTTTCAGGTTAAAGTAGTTAGGCAGATTCTATGGATCGATCAAGTTCGTTATGAACTGCGAGAGTTATATGGAATTGGTAACTCAGTCGCGCCTGATTTCGATCGTAATGATCCTGGAAAAGAGTGTGTTATATGCATGACTGAACCCAAGGATACTGCTGTGTTACCTTGCAGGCACATGGTACAATTTCTTGTCTAGTTTTTTGGTTTTCGCATAATGTGTATTATGATTATTTTCATTCAATATTTGTTGCATTTTCCAGTGTATGTGCAGCGAGTGTGCAAAAGCGCTGCGTGTTCAATCAAATAATTGCCCTATATGCCGCCAACCTATTGAGCAACTTATAGAAATCAAGATAAACAACGACGACGAATAACACCATTTTTCCCTGAAGCCGGGCTGAATAAGAACATGTTCTTTTTTCTTCGCTTAATGTAAATTGCAGTCAATAATCTGTTTATAGTTCATATGTCATGTAATTGATAGAAAATTAGACTATGTGGTTTTCCTGTCGTTGAATGTTACTCCTACATAATCTTTTTTGTAATGTATCTTAAGAGTGAAGGTTCCTCTAATGAGTTGTGTTTGAAAATTATCACAGCTTTAGTGTTCAATGTTCATGCTACTTTCTTTATGCTTTTGACGTTTCAAGTAGTTAAAAATATAAAACTTAAATGACTTTGATGAAAGAGTTGGTTTATCAATGAGTCTGATGTGAGTGGTATAAAGAGAAAAAGAGTAAAGGTTTTATGTGTTGGATGTTCTTTTTCTTCTTTTCATTAAAAAAAGAATGATGGTTCTCCTAAGATTTTCATACAAGGGACCGTTAATGTAAGTGCAAAATCAGAATCTTCAAATCTTTGGAGATGTTTTTATTACAAATTTAACTATTAGACTTTATGAGTTTGTTATTCTGCTAAGCTGATATTGAGCTTTAGGAAAATTGTTAGTTTTAGCCCAAATGTTATATATATCATTTGACCTTAAGATTGTATTCAACATTTATTTTCAGTTCATTTACTCATTTTCGGCCCAATGGGCATCATTCATTCCACCATGTAATATGTTTTCACATACCAAAACCTCATTTAAGACTCTTTCTTCCATTTCTAGGGTTTCTCCATCGCCCCTTCCTTCGTCTTTCCCTTTTTTCCTTTCCTCTTCTATGACTTTCGATTTAGAATCAGAGAACCATGACCAATCATGACTGTAGCGCCAATTACACTAGTAATTCAACAACCACCACATCTAAAGATTCTACTAAAAACCTTAGAATTCCCTACTACCTTCATCCCGGCGAAAACCCCAATTCCATTTTTGTCGCACCGCCTCTTGATGACACCAACTACCACGACTAGAGCAAATCAACGTGTCACGCTCTCACATCGAAGAATAAGATGTCTTTCATCAACGGTGCTCCGTGTAAACTTGATATCTCTTACGCAAACTTCGAGCTATGGGATAGAGCCAATAGTATGATTCTTTCATGGATCAACATAACCTTATCGCCTCATATAGCACAAAGCACCATTTGCTTCGACTCTGCTTTTGAAATATGAGAAGATCTCCGAGAAAGATTCACAAAGGGAAATCATTTTCGTTCCTCTTATTTATTACGCGATCTTCATTCAATCAAACAAGGTGATCTCTGTGTGTGTGCCACACACACTCTCTCTCCCTCCCCCCCCTCTCTCTCTCTCTCTCTCTCTCTCTCTCAATATTTTACTGATCTCAAGATTCTTTGGGATGAACTTGGAGATCTTTGTCCCACATCTTCTTGTTCGTGACCCACACGATTTTCCTGTGATCTTGCTATAAAGCCTTGTATAATATATATCTAGAATAATGTCATACAAGAGTCATTATCTGGTACTAACACCATTATAAGTCCATATTGGCATAATTTACATACTTGACCATTCCTAAAACATAAAATACAACCTATGATACAACATATGGAAAGTGTCAAAACAATAAAAACTAAGATCTAAGTACAATATCCTTTATTATACAAGATATATAGTACACAATGCACATTGAAATAAGCATAATCTAAGCTTCTCTTGAAAAATCCGAGCAAAGTTCCACATGCAAACTAAACCTGTAAACAATACCTGAAAAACAACAACAATAATAGGGTGAGATGATAATCTCAGTGAGTTCCCTTATCTTATAGGTTCACTTGACTCTACAAAGTTCTAATCAATTTCTACCTCAAGTCAAAATGGAAGGGAAAAGACTTGAGTTCACACAATGCACAATGTATGGAAACATGCCTCTGGAGTTCATCAACTCAAATAATCACTAATCAGAAACCATACCAAGGTAAACTTCCCCGCCGCCACACCTATGTCTAGGACTTTTAGTGTGGGTCACAGATCCTTGTATCTACTTTGACATACGAAATGGATTCGAATTCAAGGTGCTTCCCACATGAATCGTCACTTACCATGGGACCATCCTCATCTCAAATCTCTTACCTGTAGGCTCCATTCGTACTGCATACGAGATAAATGAATGAATTCGGATTCAAGGTTATTCCCACATGAATCGTCATTTTCCATAGGACCAGCCCCATCTTAAGTCTTTTGCCTGTAGGCTCCATTCATTTAAGGGAACTCCTGCCAAAGTAATGGTGCGTACATCTCAAAGAAGCTCTACAAAAGCATCAACTCTTGGGACGACACAAGTCAAGGGTTATTTTCAACTATGTGATAAGACACAACACAATATGATTGTATTCGAAAATCACAAGATGAACACATTCACCTTAATCACAAGTAACATAAAAAATCCACACATGTTCCATACAAAACTCTCCTCACAACTAGACAACTACTTGCCAATAATGCACACCTAGGCATCGTCGCGCAAGCATTGCCATCTATATTATTCATCATGTCCTAATCACCTTACTAATTCATTTCATTAATTAATGTCAAGGGTTTCCTTACCATACTTATATTCTTTTAAGCATATTATCACACAATCACATTCATATATATATCATGCATAAACACATACAATAAAATAGTATAATGCATTAAGCATAAACATCTCACATAAGGCATAAAATCATCATTATTCCTCTACCAAAATTCTTGGTTAATTGTAATCACATAATGGATAGGTCTTTCGGATCCAAGCCCCTCACCAAAGATCAAACTAATCACATAGTGCTCGACACAAAACTAGGTGTTCATCTTCACCTATCCACATGATATTCTATGTGAGAATACTGTCTTCCATGGAAAACTCCAAAATCCCAACAACCAACAATCATAACACGCATCCAAACACTCATAGGAACATATATTAGCATGATTAAACACGAACTTCATCAAATCATCATGTGAACAACATTTTAATTTCATTTAACATATTTTCATGCAAAACCCTAACCCACCAATGTTTTCATTTTCTTCCCCCAATGCTACACTAACTAATGTAACTCACCTCTAGAACAAGATGAAGATGAATTGACAAAGAAGATTGATGATGAGTTTCTTCTTCTTCCATAAGCTCTTCCTTCTTCTTTCCCTTTCTCCTCTTTTCTCTTCTTTCTCTTACCAACTTTCTTTCTATTCTTCTTCTTTTTCTTTTAATTCTTTTCTACCACCACACACACACACACACACAATATATATATATATATATATATATATATATATATATATATATATATATATATATATATATATATATATATATATATATATATATATATATATATATATATATATATATATATATATATATATATATATATATATATATATATATATATATATATATATATATATATATATATATATATATATATATATATATATATATATATATATATATATATATATATATATATATATATATATATATATATATATAATATTATCCAACGATAGCTACCATAACATCCAAACCTAAATCCTCCTTCTTTATCCCTTACCCACCATTAGTAGAGTCTACTCCCTCATTATGTAATAAGATGTTTTCAGTACCCTCAGCTCCTCCCTTTACCATCCGTTTTGCCAACAATAACAACACTACTGGGCATGGTAAAGGATAAAGCTAACCAAGAACCAATATGATATGCACAAATTGTAACAATACATATCATATGATCAATAAATGCTACTTCAAGCACGAGTTCCCTTCTGGATATCACAACAAAAACAAAAAACCATCAGCAGATATGAAACTCACAAGCAATTCAGACAACCATAATGTTCTCTCTAAGGAAGACTATCAGCATTTGGTCCTCCCTCTTCAACAGTCAAAGAAAGATGCTTAAATTCCAAATTCAGATAAGACTTCCTTTGCTGACACTCCTCACACTACTTTAGGTATCTTCAATACAGGTTATGATCTAAACTAATATTTTGTATGGATTCTTGATTCAGGGGCATCCAATCATGTATGCCCCTATATCAAATGTTTTTCTACCATTTAAATGGTTCACCCCGTCCACATTAACTTTCCCAATGGAAACACACTTATGGCCAAATTCTCTAGCACAATCATCCTTGACACACATCTTCATTTGCATAATGTTCTTTTCATTCCTGAATTTCATTTTAGCCTTATTTTAATTTCTAGACTGTGTCAAAATTTTCAATGTCAAATTCATTTCTCATACAATTCCTGTCACATTCAGGACGTGTCTACCAAAAGGATGATTAGAAACACGATTCTGCATACCAATCTTCACATATTGCACAAAAGTCCCTCACACACTCACCACTATTGTAACTCGACATGTTCTGCTCATTTTATTTATAATATTAATTTAAACTTTCTTAAAGAAAATGACATTTGGCACAATAGATTAAGACATTCCTCAAATGAGGTGTTTTACACAATATGTCTAATTCTTTTCCTGTTATCAAATATCATAAGAACTTGATTTGTGATACTTGTCATCTTGGAAAACAATGTTAGTTATCTTTTCCTACTAGCATTTCTACCACTCCACAACACTTTGAATTAGTACATATGGATGTATGGGGTCCCATTAGTATGCAAATATCTTTCAGCTCACCTTCGTCTTCAACATTGGGGAGGTCTTCTATATTTAGAATTTGGCGAGCGTACCTTCTAAGGGCAAAGCTAGTCTCCCCGCCCGATGGTTGTAGTATTCAACATCAAAAGTAAGTACTTATTTATCGTATCTACGGGGACTTATGCGATATTAAATTTTGTTCAACAGTTGATATGGTTTAAGTAAAAGTTATCGAGTTGTTTGTTTGCATAAAGTACGTAGTGTAAAAACGGTAAATGATAAGTGAAGTTTCAAAAATGAGACAACTTGTTGGGATTAGGGTTCATCCAATGATCAAACATGTATTCTTTCGATCAATTATACAAAGATTAATCATTTGATCAATATTATCATGTATCGCTCACCGAAAGTGTTTATGTCTAAACCCCTAATGAGAGTTCAACTATATTGTTTAATCAACAATCTCTCAGCCTATTAAAAAATATGGTAGCAATAAAATTCAATACTCTTGTGAATGCTAAACCTAATTCTATGTCTATATTTTATCATCTAAGAAATGATTACCCTAGATTGATATTTGAAGAGTATTTCTCAATAACAATTCGAATCTATAAGTTAAATAAGTAAACAAGGATAAAATCAATATTAATAAATGGCTAATTCATATATAACGTCATGATAATAATAAATACACATGGCACCGATAGATTACATCCAATCCCAATAAGAAATAAAGATGGATGAGCATCAATTGCTATTTCCCGATAATTGATGCGTGTCCAGCTTGTATTCTTCAAGTCCACTATTCTCTCTGTCTCTTTCTCTACTAAGTTATTTCTCTCTAAAATCCTCCAAGAGTCTCTAAATGAAATGTTTCTGAAACTATATATAGCAGTATTGTCCTGCTGATCTCGCCTGGCGAGCAACCTTTCTTCATTTTGAAGTATCTGCCAACTCAACATCTCAAACCACCTTGTCTCGCTAGGCGAGCAAAAGGATCATCTTGCAAGCTTTCTTGTTGCAGCCTCTCCTAGCAACAATGGGACAATTTGATTTTGGGAAGTCTTTGAGTTTCCTCGCTTGACTCTCGTTGTAGCTTCGCTGGGAAAGATGGCTCGCTTAAGGCTCGCTTGACGAGAAAGATGATTTTTGCTTCTGTTTCTCCATGCCCGAGCCTCACTATAGGCTTGTTGGGTGAGGTCTCGCATTGGCTTCACTAGATGCTTGCCTGACAAACATGTATGATCTCTTTCTTGATTTGTGTTCTAATCTAGCTTAATTATGGAAATTCCTTCACAATAGCAAAGAAATAAAAAAGTACCACACTTGTATGTTTCAAACTTAATCCTTACTATATTTGGGAATATCAATGCTAGAAAACGTTAGTTTGAGCCAATAAGTGCCAAATTTTAACGTGCTTAAATACTATATTTTGGAATTTATCACCACCTTCAACGAATCCTCATGCAATAGTATCAAGTTTGTGGTGCACGACTTTGATGCCCTTGCATCGGGATACCTTATTCACCTGATGGGCTTGTGGCTCCCTAGGTCGTCTCGCCCACGAGAGCTAGATTTGTCTGGTCTACGGGAGGAACTTTCCTTGACATGCTTTTTGAGGTGTCCCTCTTGGATGAGCCTCCCGGTCTCTTTCTTGAGTTGGAAACAATCTTTAGTGTGATGTCCATTGACCCTATGAAACTTGCACCATCTACCTGGTTCAAGACCCATTACCTCTGCCTTCGAAGCTGGAGGCATAATGATGTTGTGCTGGTGAAGAACCTCACACCAGATGTGTTCGCAGAGAGTGTTCAAAAGATTAAAGCTCTCTACCATATTATCTTTTATGGGATAGGTATAATCACACTTCCTCCGATGGTGTAAACCTTTGGCGTTGGGAACATGCTCATTGGTGTCTTGTGCCTTCTACTCAGTGTTTCTATCCTTGCCTTTCATGTAACATCCTGCCTTGGTGACCATATTTGCTAACGAAAGTGTTGTCTTCTAGGCAAGAGACTCAGTGAGTATCCCGCCTTGAGTCCATTTTCGAACACCCCCATAAACATTTCTTAGTTTGGGGGATCAACCGTGATAATGGCTTCATTGAACTGGGAGAGATAGTCCCTAAATGACTCTGAAGGTCCTTATCGTATATTGAACAGGCTGGTGGTGGACATCTTCCCTATTATGGATAGTGACAAACCAATGTACAAGCTTCTTTACCAATTCTTGATAACTAGCGATGAAGGCTTGGGGTAGGCCCATATACCATCGCAAGGCTGCATGTGTGAAAGTTCCAGATAACAATTTGCACTTTAAGTCAGCTGCTCCAATGATGGCCATTATATGTTGATGGGAGAGACATGTTCATAAGGATCACGACGCCCATCTAACTTGGCCATAGAGAGAAGTTTAAATCCTTCAGGGATAAACGCTTCCCATATCTCATCCGAGAGTGGATGAGGATCCATCACTTCTATATCCTATAGGGGATTGAACTCTTGTTGGTGCTATATGATATTGTGGACATTGTCCTCTAGTGTTTGATTTTAACGACGTAGTTCTTTCATGGTGGCACACATCTCCACTAGGGTGTTGGCACCAATGCTGCCACGAGTATCCTTTGACTTAGGGGATAAAGCTCTCTTGTTAACCATGGCTGAGGATGGCTAGGTATATAAGTGAAGGATAGCAATGAGAATGTGATGATTATACTAAGCAATGTGTGCTCCAAGTTAGTTTTACCAGGGCCTAATAGTGGGTGCCACTGTACTGATTAAAAAGTATAGGTATGCATGGTATCCATACAATGGCATGGGATACTCAAAGGCCTTAGTAGGTTTATAACAATTTAGGGTGGTTAAGGCTTGCCCACTGCAACAAGAAGCCATGTATGGTGATGTTACATTGGTTTTAAAGGACCTGCTCATGTGTGGTGAAAGACTTGGTGTATTAGAGTAATGCTTATGGCATTCTATGCAAGTTATGGTATCCTCTTCTCCTATTTAAGGAGAAGTATTTATAGGAACTCAAGGACCTGGGATTTAGGAAACCATTAAAGGTAGTAATTGCTCCCTTTTTACTAGGGAAGACTGTTGACTACCTACTTTTTAGGGAGTCGTGGTATGACCGTTTCTTAATTTCTCATATGGATGATGTGAGGATAACGATATTATCCACGTCTTCTTCCCCAAGGGGGACCCCACATGTTATGTAAAGATGTCGCCCGAGCGACATCATGCTAGGAGAGAACTTTGGAGTTGCCCCTATTTCAAACTCTTATAAATATAACGCTACAATATTGATAATATTTTACTTATTGTCTATGATGTTGATTTGTTACACGATGTAAATAAATTTTCTCTAATAAATTTGAAATGGAAGATATGGGTGAAGCATCCCATGTGATAGGAATAAAAGTATTTTATAATAGATCACAAGGGTTGTTGGGATTGTCTCAGAAAGACTATATATAAATAAAATATTAGAGAGATTCAAAATGGATAAATGTTTCACATGAATAGTTCCTATTTAGAAAAGGGGCAAGTTATTCAAATGCAATGTTCTAAAAGTGAATTAGAACGAAAACAAATGGATTATATTCCTTATACGTCTGCGGTCAAAAGCTTGATGTATGCACAAACATGTATTCAAAAAGATATCAACTTTATTGTTGATATGATGGGTAGATATCAAAGTAATCCGAGAATGGATCACTAGAAATCTGCAAAGAAGGTTCTTAGGTACTTACAAGACACCAAAGACTACATGCTCACATATAAAAGGCTAGATCACCTTAAACTGGCTGGCTACTCGGATTCAAAATTTGTGAGATGTATGAACTCAAGAAAGTTTACATTTGCATACGTTTTTCTTATGGTTGGAGGATATCATGGAAGAGTGGAAAACAATCTATAGTTGCTACTTTATTATGGAGGCATAATTTGTGTCGTTCTTTGAAGCTACAATTCAATTATTGTGGTTGCGGAACTTTACCTTAAGGCTTGATATTTTCGATAGTATAGTTAGACCGTTAAAGATTTATTGTGATAATTATGTATCTACTTTCTTTTCTAAGAATGATAAATATTTGATAGAGGCTAAACACATGAAAACTGAAGTTTTTATAGTGAAAGAAGTGTAGATATATAAATGTGGTTTGAACACATCGATACATATTAAATGAAATAGAGAATCCCTTAATTAAAAGTTTTTTTGTCCAAAACATTTATTGACCTAATAGAAAGGATAAAGGTTATATAAAAGTCATTGTTAATATTATAGTACGATCGGTATATATATATATATATATATTATTCATATTATGAGGGTAAACAATTGGTTTATTTAAAAAATCATTACAAAGTAAGTTTAGGCCATTTGAAGGAAATAATGTAAAGATTGTTTATCTGTCACTACAAGTCTGTCTCTAATATAGTAATCAATTAACTATAATCAATGGCAAACCACTCAAATTTAATTATGGGGTGAAGATAACATGAAGCCTAAGCTTAAATCTTAGTTGCCTCTCATTTTGTTTTAAAAAAAAGTGAATTTATCCTAAGGTTATAATTACTTATCATTGCAAGTAAATATGCAATCTTTGAAATTGTGAAAAACTATCACACTTGCAATAATAGTATAATAGACCTTTTTGTTTTTGTCTAGCAAAAGGGAAAAGTTTCAAAACCAAGAAGCAGGGTAAGGTACCACCGTTTCAACCAAAGTTAAATAAAGAAAACATGCTACAATTTATAGACACCAAGTCAATTATATTCTAGAACTAGAATCTTTAAAAAAAAGAAAACAACCAAAAACAAAATGCCTGAATATACAAAGTAAAAAATAGAGGCATCTAAAGTAGATATTTTTCAAATTCAATTGTATTTTGTCTCTTTTTGTATCATGATTTTCTGCTGAGTCACACCATCTATGACCATTAGATTCGGATTGAATTGTTAGAATTTTAAAATTAATAGTCGGACTTGCTTGAATCGATACCCATACTGTTTTTTATTTATTTATATTTTTAATATTAAAATTAATATTTTTCTTTCAATTTCAAATTTCATGCATTTGAATATTGTTGGTGTTATCACATCTTTTTAACATGGAAGTTAATGTTAGAAATTTGGTATAATAATCCTGAATATCTTCGAGGAATCGTGTTCGTACACTTTTCGAACAAAGTATTTTGACCCTATTATTTGCCTGAGTTTACGAAATCTTTGTGGGAATAATTCTTGAAAACCAATCTGCTTCTGGCAATAGATACCAGATCAGGAATGTAGAGAGAAAGTATGGTATTCGTTCTTTTTTGTCTATTAAAATTTAGGCCAAATGACTCCTTATATATGAGATTAATAACAGAAACTGAAAAGGCACAACTGTTCAAAAATTTCGAACAGGTTCAACTGTTCAAAAATTTTCGAACGGGTTCAACTGTTCAGAAATTTTCGAACGGGTTCAACTGCCCCTTGGAACCCCACGGGGCGCTGCCCCGCACCCCGCCAGGGGCTTCGCCCCTGACAACCCCTTTTCAATTATTCGCATTCAATTGCACGTTGGCTTGACGAGCGTGCACTCCGCACTACCCTAACTCGTTTCCAAGCTTAACGCATAATTGCATCGGCCTACAATAAATCACATTACTACTAAAATACATTGGTGATACTAAAATCACCAACATTTAATTGAGAAGAAGATAAAGAGAGTATTGAAATGGAAGGGATGAAAAGAAAGTATTGAATATTGTAGAGAAAAAGTTATTATAGGGATTAGAGAGAGCTACAAAACTACTTATATACACACATGGAGTAACTAATTAATTAAGCTTGAATTAATACAAAACACACTCTCTTAATTCAAACTTTCACCAAGTGATACACATCAGAAGTTAATACTTCAGACTCCAACCACTCCTCAAAAGCTGCTTCAGAGGCTAGAGGTTTAGAAGTAGTTCTCACCCATGACTTCTTCAGAGACTGATGGTTTAGAAGCTATCAAGGCTTCAGAGGCCAGGTTGCTCCATCCTATGACTCCTTTAGAGGTCGTGGCTTCAGAAGTTAGGCTGTTTCAGCCTCTGACACCTTTAGAGGCCATCAGAGCTTCAGAGACTAGTGATCCAGAATTTGTTTCATCTTCTGGATTAAATGTCACCATGCTCATGTCTATCTTCGACTTAGAAAATTGTTCTCCTTTTATAGACATAGTCAAGATATCAACAATCTGGTCCTTGGTAGGACAATGTCTCATTGCCAACCTTCATTTGTTCACTTGTTCCCTTATGTAATGAAAAATTGTTTCAATATGATTGGATCTTCCATGAGAGACATGATTCTTTGCTAAGTTTATTGTAGATTTGTTGTAACAAAGAGCTTGATTGGTACTTGAATGTTTACTTCAAGTTCAGCTAATACATATTCAATCCAAGAAACTTGACAAGCAGCTAAACAACTAGCAATATATTCTGCTTCACAGCTAGATAGAGCTACAACTGGTTGCTTCATGGAGACCCAAGAGATTGGAGCTCCTTGAAACTTGAATACATAACCTGTGGTACTTTAACTGTCCAATCTGTCACTACACCAGTCTGAATTAGAAAATCCTATCACCTCTTCCTTGCTTCTCTTTCTTCCATATGAGAAGAATATACCATGCCTCAAGGTTCCCTTGATGTATGTTAGAACTCCTTTTCCAGCCAGCATATGAGACTTCCTTGGATTATGCATGAATCTTCTCAATACTCCTACATTAAAGTTGATATCTGGTCGCCTATTTCATAAGTACCTCAATGATCCAATCATCTGCTTGTATAGGGTGGCATCTACCCTTTCTTCATCATTTTCTTATTCTAGTTTCTGACCTGATTCAACAGGACTCACAATAGCTTGTAGTTCAACATGTTGAATCTTTTCAGCAAGTCAGTAGCATGCTTTTCTCGATGCAATATCACTCCACCTTCTTTGTATAGAAACTTCATACCAAGGAAGTAGGACAAGTTACCCATATTTGACATCTCAAATTCTGACTTCATTGTACTCTCGAGGTCTTCAATTTCCAGTTGAGATTCTCCAGTTATCAAAAGATCTTCTACATACAAACATACCGGTAATAATATTTCACCTTGCTTGTATCTTACATACACATCATAATCAACTGAACATTTTTTAAAACCATGACTGATGAAGAAAACACCAATTCTCTTATCCCAGGCTATTGGTTCCTGCTTCAAACCATACAAAGCCTTGTATAATCTATACACCATATGCTATTTTCCCTTTACTTCAAAATTTGGAGGTTGAGACACATATACATTTTCATCAAGAGAACCATTTAGAAAGGCAAATTTTACATCCATGTGTGACAAAGTCTACCTTTTAATGCAAGCTAAAGCCAATATAAGTCTTTTAGTCTCATACCTTGCCACTAGTGCAAATTCCTCAGAATAATCCAGCTCTTGTCTTTGAAGAAAACCCCTTGCCACAAGTCTTGCTTTGTGCTTTACTTTTGTTCCTTCTAGACTCAGTTTTACTTTGAAAATCCACTTCATATCAATTTGGTTCTTTCTTTCTAGTAGTTGAGTCAATTTCCATGTGCCACATTTTTCAATTGAACTGAGTTCCTCCTTTATTGCATCTTTCCACACTTTGTCTTGCATTACATCCTAATAATTTAGTGACTCTGCACCTGCTAACATTGTCAAGTGTATTATTTATCCTTCCTCACCTATTGTATTGTCAAGCACAATTTCATAATCATTTAGCCTTGCAGGTATCTGTATCTTTCTGGTTGGTCTTTCCCTTTGAGTAGGATTCACATTCTCAACCGGAGTCTCAGTTGAAACTAGATTCACTTCATCATAATCAAACTGCATTGGAGCATGTATTAGAACTACTCTTATTCTTTCTCCACCTTGGTTCCAATCCCGAGACTCTGCTTCTCTGATGATAAGATCTCTACTAACCATAAATATCTCAGTAACTGGATTATATAACCCATATTCTCTAGTTGGATGGTAACCAGCTAAGATTATATGTTCACTTTTATCTTTAAGTTTGGTTCTTATTTAATCTGGAACATGTCCATAGCATAATTATCCAAATACCTTGAGATGAGTGATGCGAGGCTTACTTCATGATCAAAATTCTTCTGGCACCTGATTCTTTAAATTCTTGGTAGGAGATCTATTCAGAACATAAGCACCAGTAGACAGTGCTTCACCCCATAATTTATCAGGCAATGAATTTTGTTTCAACATGCTCCTATCCATATTGACCAAACTTCTATTCCTTCTTTCAACCATACCATTGTGTTGAGGTTTGTAGGGGAGTTACTTCATGCAATATGCCACTTTCTTGACAGAATTTCTTGAATTCATAGGAATTGTATTCCCCTCCTCCATTTGTCCTAAGTATCTTAATCAGTCTTCCACTATGTTTTTCAGTCATAACCTTAAACCTTTTGAACATGTTTAAATCTTATCCTTTGGTATTTATCAGGTACACCCACAACATTCTACTGAGTTCATCTACAAATGAGATGAAATACTTCCTCCACATGAAAGAGTTTCAAAAGGACCACAAATTTCAGATGAAACTACATTCAATACATGCTTGACACTCATTGATGGCTTCTTCATAAAAGGTAACCTACTTTACTTCCCAAGCATGCAAATGTAACATGCTTTATTAGGTGTCACTATCTTAGGAAATTCTTCAACTAACTTCATAGTATTCAGCTTGCCTAGACTTCTAAAATTCAGATGCCCATGCCTTTTGTGCCAAAGCCAGTTTTCTTCATCAGGAATTGATGAATAAAAACATTGTGATTCTGAGTCCTTCAAGCTAGCCTTCTAGATTCTTTTTCTTGTCAGAGTTGATTTCAGAATCATTATTTTCTTCTTGATATATAAAGCCTCCTTCCATGATTACTGAAAATCCTTTCTTGACCAGCTGAGCAATGCTCAACATATTAGGTTGCATACTAGGGACAAATAAAACATCTTCTATCAATACTGTTTTGCCTTCCTTTCTTTGTATGATAATCTTGCTCATGCCTTCTGCCATTAAGCTTCTGCTATCTGCCAGCTTCACACTTGTCTTCTTATTTGAGTTAATTTCATTCAACCACTCCATGTGTTCATTCATATAATTAGAATAATCAGAGTTAAATACAACATATTAGAAGTTAGAGCCTCTTCAGAGGTTTTTATCATCAACATGGCATGATCAGAATCAGAATCATTTTGTATCATGTTAGCTTCCTCTGCAGTAGTCTTTTACTTTCCCTTTCCAAACCAACAATCTGAAGCAAAGTGACCATATTTCTCACAATTGAAGCATTGGATATTTCTCTTTTCTTGAAACTTTTTCTTGTTTTGAAATTTTCTCCTTGAGAGGATTCAGATATTTGTTTAAACTTCTTTTTCTCTTTTCTATCTGACGTGGCTTGTCTCTGGTGCTTTTATTTTCCCTGCTTCCACCTTTTCTTTATTTCACCAGAACCTAACTTTCTTGTATGAGCAATCAAGGCCCGTTAAGAATCTTTATATGTCTCTGTTTGATTCAGTCTTAGTTCTCTGCCTTCAAGAGGTCCTTGCAGATCCTTCATCTTCATCATTTCTAGATCTTTGGTTTCCTCAATTTTAATTACTATCATATCATATTGATGAGTGAGACTTCAAAGTACCTTTTCGACCTTCATTATCTCTGTCAACGTCTCTCTAAAATTCTCCATCTGGTTGGTTAATTCTTGAACCCTTGTGAAGAAATATGATATAGATTCGCCCTCTTTCATATGCAACATTTCATACTGCTTTCTCAAAGACTAGAGGCGCACCTTCTTGACCTTCGCATCTCCACCATAGTATTTTTCCAACAAATCTCATGCTTATTTCGAAGTTGCAACATGAGCTATTTTATCAAACACCTCCGCTTTAACGCATTGGTGAATGTAAAATAGAGCCTTATGATCTTTCTTCTTGGATTCCTTGTATGCCGCTTTCTGAGCATCAATCGCATTTCTGCTAGTGGTTGAAGCCCCACTACTACATACTCGGGGACATCTTGAACATTGAACATGACTCATTTGAATGCACCATTTTCTCAATTCTTGCCATCAAGAACTAGAAGATTTGCAGGGAAGTTGTTGTCGGCTATTCCAACCATAACTTTAATCACTATTGATTATGGATCAGAACCGATCTCGTGATACCATATGTTGGTCTTATCACATCTTTCTAACACGGAAGTTAATTGAGAGAAAGATAGAGAGAGTGTATTGGAGTGGAAGGGAAGAAAATAAAGCCTTGAATATTGAATGAGAGAAAATTATTGTAGGTGTTGCGGTGAGAATCGTGATACCAAGCTATTGATTAACTTGAATCTTAATTCTTAAATTCACAACCGAACTTTAATTTATCCAAAAAGGAAAGGTTTAAAGAAAAAAAAAACCTATTAAAATGCAAAGCAAAAAGCAAGGCTTAAAGCTAAGCAAAGAGAGATCTAAAGGTTCGGGGGTTGGTTATGCCTAGGGTAGGTATTTCACATCCTAAACATCTGTAGTACTCTACAGGAACCTCTTGTTAATATTTGTGTTTGCTAAAGTTTGCTTGCTAAAGGGAAAGTGCTAAGGGTAAAGATAAAGATTGAAACGAAGGAAAAAAGAAAAGGTTGCTCGCCAAGGATCGGGGCCTTGTGCCTACGTATTCTCAAAAGGTACTTTGAGAAATCAGAGCGCCCGTAGTTCCCCTAACTAGGGGTGAGAAACTCTTGACTGTGGTCAAGGTTCCAAGGGGATGTAAGCATTTATAGGGAAGTACTTACATGGAGTGCGGCGACTCCTGAATCTACGTTGAGATTGTTATGGTATAGAATATCCACGGCGGGACGCTAAACATGAGTACGGCGACTCAGATCCTAAGGCTAGGATAAAGGGTAAAGGTAAAGGATATCCACGGCGGGACGACTAAATAGAGCACGGCGACTCCAAGTCTTATGGTAAAGGAAAACATTCACGGAAAAGCATCGTGACAGATTAATCATGGAAAAGCGTCAAGATCAAATCAGAAAACGAGCCGAAAAAATATGAAAAGCAAACAAATCATGGAATAGAATCAGGTAACAAAAAGAATTAATTAATTCAAATATAAATATTTAATAAGATTAATTAATAATTTAATTAATCAATATTAAATAAAAATATTTAAATTAATTAGTAGTTATAACAAACTTCTCACATTTTAGTATTATAAAAATAAAAATAATTAAAACAAAAAAAAAAATCTCTTTACAATTTTATAATATCACCAAAAACTTAATAAAATATTAAAACAAGAAATTAAAATATTATTTACATTTTTAGATATTATTCAAAATAATAACTAACTAATTAAAAATAAAAAAATAAATTTGTTTTGTTTGTTATTAACCTTGAATAAACTTAAAATAAAATAATTAAATAAAACACAAAAGTCTAACCATATTAGACTCATAAAACAAGTGATTCGTCATTCTCAGTATCAAATCTCAAACCACATTCTACAGGAGTTACAGGATTAACTCTAACCCAAACAACTTAACTTAATAATAACCACACAAAAAAACAAGTTCAGGTTAACAGTATGTGAAAAAAGTATTGTATAACAGTATTAAATACATTAAAAAGAGAAAATAATTAAAATAAACAAAAAAAAGATAAAGATAAATAATTTAAAACAATCAATTAATTTTAAAAAAGAGGTATAATAACAAAGTATAAATGTGAGACTTACAGTAAGAAACTCACAAGTTCTCCTTCTCCTACTGTGCGCGTAAGTCCCTCCGTCTTCTTTGTCGCTTTTTACCGCGGTTTCTTGTATCTGCTGGCGACAGTTCAGTGATAAGTAATGAAATAGTAATGGTCATTGCTGCAATTTGCTCATGTTGAACACCGATGAAATCGTCGAAATCGACGTCGAAGTTGTGGTCGGTTTTACGCGAGCAAGGTCATGGATGGTGATAGTGTGGTGAATGGAGTTTGTTTATTTATGAGTTATGTGAATGATGGAGAAGAGTTATTGAGAAAGAGATGAAGCCTCCCATTTTTCATGATGGAGTTCTATTGAAGATGATGAAAATAGAACATGACTTTTTTGCTTATGGTGAAGAAAGTTTTATTTGTTTTTTTCACATGAAGAAAGAGTGAAGATAAGTATGGAAAAAGTCATGTAAATGAGATGGTGAGTGAGTTTAGTGATATAAGGTGAGAGATGTGGAGGCAAAAAGTTTTTTGTTATGTGATGGTATTGATTTGTCTTTTTCTAGAGAGACATGAAAGTTGTCAAACGTGTATGTGTATCTCTTTCAAATACAAGCTTCTAAAATAAGTTTTCAAGTACAACAAGCAATGCCTCCTTTAACTTTTTCTTACAGATTTTGTGGGATTTGAAGTGTAGTAGTAGTAGCTTTTATGCATGGGAAAGTGGTGTCACCTATGTACTATATTACCAAAATCTTGAACAAAATCTATTGAAAATATATACTATAAAATTATAGACTCCTAAAAACTCATCTACAAATAAAAAAAATAAAATTAAAATTGAGGTTAAAATTAAGTATAAAATAAAAATAGTATTAACTATTTAAAATAACAAACTAAATAAAATTCGATTAATTAAAAATGTATTAATTAAAAATAGAGATGAAAATGGTAAAATAATAATAATAATAATTGGACCGGTATTGAAGTACTTGAAAAAATAAAATGAATATACTAAAGTGATCAGCAAAAAATATATGATTCAGAAAAATACAGCGTTTTGTCAAATTTTAAAATAAATTTTATCCGCTAAAACGGTTTAAACTGTCCAAAAAATTTATTTCAGCTGATAAATTGAGTATTATGAAAAATGTAAGAGATGATAAACTATACAGATGATGCAAAAAGATGCGGGATCTTAGAGTCAAAAATTAGGGTGCAACAGATGCCCCTATTTAAGTTTCTTCGATCCGGAGAGGTGAAAATTTAAATCTTCGTCTCGACACGGTCGGAGAGACTTAAATACAAACATGCGCAATTTTTGACCCTAAGATGCCACAAAATACTTATGATATGATATGATATGCAAGACAAAGATTCTATGAGGAAAGACGCCATAGGAGACGAATATATATTGGGAAGATGTTGCAACTCCACTGGGGAAAGACTGACAACTTCACGGGAAAAAGTATCTAGCAGACACAATTGAGGAAAATAAAATATTATGAACATCTGCCAATGTGACAAAGAGTATCCAGTAATACTTGAAAAGAGAGGGACAAACCCTAAACAAAGACACAAACATCCGGAAAAACATCAGATGCTGAAAGTAACACACAGTGAGATAACAGAAACATCCAGAAAGTAAAAGAAACTTACTGGGGAAAAAGTCACAGTCACCAGAGGTTTTGTCAGAAGTGCATTGAACAAAACTCTGATAGACACAAAGGTGTTCTGGAAAAACATCAGACGGAAAAAGAAATAAATTCTGGTAAAACATCAGAATCAAGGTAAATATCTGGAAAAACATCATAACAGAGACTCAATCTGGAAAACCATCAGATAAGTTCTTGAAAAACCATCAGAAAGAGAAATAAATATCTGGAAAAACCATCAGATAGTCACGACACAAACTTGTTTGGTAGGTGCCAAGTGAGTTGGACTTTGACCACAAGGTAAGACGTGAATAAAACACGACCTTGGGGAAAATCAGATGGGGAATAAAACACCCATGATGCCAGGTAAATGGGGAATAAAACACCCAAGTAAAATAAATTCATCCACAAGGTAAGACGCGAGTAAAACACGACCTCGAGAGAAGGAGAGCAAATGGGAATAAAACACCATGATGCCAGGTAAATGGGGAATAAAGCACCCAAGTAAAATAAATTCTTCCACAAGGTAAGACGCGAGTAAAACACGACCTCGAGAGAAAGAGAGCAAATGGGAATAAAACACCATGATGCTAGGTAAATTGAAATTTGTCCACAAGGTAAGACGCGGATAAAACACGACCTCGGGAGAAAAAGCAAATGGGGATAAAACACCATGATGCCAAGTAAATGGGGAATAAAACACCCAAGTAAAATAAATTCTTCCACAAGGTAAAACGCGAGTAAAACACGACCTCGGGAGAAAAAGCAAATGGGGATAAAACACCATGATGCCAAGTAAATTGAAATTCGTCCTCAAGGTAAGACGCGAGTAAAACACGACCTCGGGAGAAAAAGAAAATGGGGAATAAAACACCCAGGTAAAATAAATTCGTCCACAAGGTAAGACGCGAGTAAAACACGACCTCGGGAGGAAAGGTAAAATGGGGAATAAAACACCCATGATGTGCACATGTATATGAATTATGCTTTATGATATACGCATGTATAAATTATGCAAATGACATATGATCAAATGCAAATGCAAATGTCAACGACAAGACTCGACTCTTTTGATGAGAAGACAAGACTGGAAGACTGATTCCTCAACACGAAGATCACTTTCAATCTGCTTGGGGACTAAAGATGCTACTGATGAACACATCTCTGCCACACTAATAAATTGTATCAACTATATGACCCTTGTAGGAAGGATAAAGAGCTGCTTGGGGTTTCTCCAAGTAAACTGCCCCAGTTTAGCTGTCTGTTGTAGATGAACTGATAATGCTTCAACTCGTCCGATGTTGAAGATGACTGATTTACTGAGTGCTTGGAGAGCTTGCCCCAGTCTGAGTCTTGAAATATATTCTGGATAAACCCAATCTGAGAATAACATGCCTTGAACAAATATTGAATTGATTCTTAGACAGGATGTAAAAAGAAATTTTCCCCTGATAGGATCACTTGACCAAGTTTCTCAATGTTTGAAAATTCCTTGAGAGGAAAGCTAATTTGCAAACAAAAGTGTTCATACAAACATGGTAATTCAAAGTTCATGCAACTTTTGAAATCAAAAATCATTTTTGAAAGATGCAAAGTAAAAGAGTCATTGGTCGGAACACGGTGGTTCAAGACACTCAAAGTTTAAAGCAAAGGTGTACTGCCAAAATAGTTGATTTGCAAAAATCTTTTGGAGTCAGTTTACGCAACCTTGCTGTAGTATGCTTTCAAAATAACCTTGTTTCAATTAGGTCTTTTGAGGGTTGTAATGTGGCCTGGTTCACGGTTTAAGAAACAAAGGATAAAGGCTCAAAGTTTATCTGTACCCACCCAATCTACGTGATGATCTCCAGTCCTATGCTCAGTTAACTCAGACTATGCGCTCAGGTTCCCATAGGAATTGCACTGATTATAGTAATGATGATGGTTCGGAAGTCAACAGACTTTTTGAAAAGGAAGTCACTGCTTCTTTGCAACATTTGGTTGTTTTGAAGTTAAAGGATTTAAAGATCTCCTCTTTTTATTATCCCTAACTTTTTCCTGAACTGTTTCTTTTGAAACTTACAGTCAGCGGGATGCCCCCAGTTTTGCCTAAGTCTCCTTCATAGGTTTTGACTTAGCGGGCTTTTTCTTTTGATTTTTGTTTGTTGAAATAAAGTGACTACCTAGCTTAATGATCACGGTGAACCATCATCGGCTTCTTGGCTTGAAAAACATCTTCGACACTTGTTTGTTGTGTGCGAAGGAAAAATTGTGGTTGCGACCTTTATATGAAAGGTGTCTTGTATGAATGCACAACCGAGTTAACTGAGAACTACCCACCCCAAGGTTAAAACTGCGGGTTTTTGTAAAGAAAGAAACTCCAACTTCTAGGCTCGAAGAGGTTGACGAGGGATTATCTTCCTTATTTCTCCAGTGTTTGGGAGTTGAAACAATGCCTTACATCGTCAACAAAGTTTGATTGAAAGCATAATGACAGCAGTTATGGGTATAACGTTTTCATCATCCTCCCTCAAATGTTTGCATAATCAGAAATTTGGGCAAGGAGTAAATATTTGAAAGATAAAGCATAAAAGTGCAAACAATAGGCAAAATTATTTGAAATCAAAAGCTGTGATGCTCATTCATTAAGATGAAAGTACAAACACTAATAAAAGCAAACAAGCTTAAACAAAATGAAGGAAAATGCAAACAATGAGAAACAAAAGGCCTAGTGACTAAATTTGTCCTATCTGAAACACTGGCGCTCAAAAAAGATAGTCTGCTGGAGTTAGACTGAAGCTTCACTTTTGATGTTATGGCAATGGATTATTCTGGACATTCGGATGATTATCCTTAAAACCCAGGATTCTAGTTTTAATCAGCTCACGCACTCTAGCTTTCAGTGCATAACAATGTTCCAAGTCGTGGCCTGGGGCACCCTCATGAAAAGCACAATGGAGGTCAGCTCTAAATCCAGTTGGAGGAGGATTAGGAGTTTGCAAAGCCTTTGTAGTAATCAACCCTTGTCGAACCAGATCAGGATAAAGTTCTGTATATGTCATGGGAATAGGATCAAATTGATTCCTATTTCGATACTGGTTTTGTCCAACAGTTAGACGTTGAGGAATCTGAGCTGGTCGTGGAGCAGCAGCAGCAGTAACGGCAGCAATAACAGGGTGGTTATACCTTGGCTGAGGACGAGGATTTCTCACTTCAACCATGACAGCGTTGGTTTGCTCTTCCTTCTTCTTATGGAAATTCCCAAAGGATTTCTTTGCACCGTTAGAAGATTCAGCAACTTTGGACACTTTACCACTTTTCAGCCCTTCTTCTAACCTTTGGCCGATGGTTACCAGATCTGTAAAGCTCGAAGAGACGCTCCCAATCATCTTTTCCCAATAGAAGGGAGACAAAGTATCCATAAACATTCCAGCTAGCTCCTTTTCTGCCAGGGGGGGGTTCAACTTGAGAAGCTAACTCTCTCCAACGTTGAGCGTATTCTTTGAATGATTTTCTTTCACTTTGAGACATGTTTTGAAGTTGGCGGCGATCAGGAGCCATGTCCAGATTGTATTTGTATTGCTTCATAAAAGCGTTGGCGAGATCCTGGAAGCAGTGAATGCTGTTATGCTCTAAGTTCATATACCATTTGAGAGAGGCACCACTCAAGCTGTCTTGAAAGCAATGGATGAGCAACTTCTGATTGTTGGTGTAAGCTGCCATCCTTCGGAAGTACATAACCAAATGGGCTCTTGGACATGAATGCCCCTTATATTTCACAAAATCTGGAATCTTGAATTTAGGAGGCATGACGAGGCCAGAGACTAAGCACATATTGTCAGCATCAATGTTGAAGAAGTCAGTTCCCTCAACAGCTTTGAGTCTCTTGTCTATATTATGAAACTGTTCGCGGACAATCTCAGGCTCGACAAAATCTTCATGGTCTTCTCCTTGAGCACTGGCAGCATTGTACTCATAAAGAGGATTCTCAAAGGGAGTTTGGATAGTCTGGTTAACAGTGTGGACCACAGGTCTGGGCTCAGCAAAGACGGGAGCTTGAAAAACTGGTCTGACAGTCTGACCAATCATAGCAGTAGATGCAAGAGGTGGAGAGTAGTTAGGAGGTAAACCAAACTCTGGCCAAGTAGATTGTGGCATTTGAACAGGAGGAGGGTCAGCATTTGAAACTTCTTGAATGACAGTCCTTTGAGATGGCTCTCCTCTGGCAATCAATACTTGAAGCATCTCAGTAAGTTTAGTCATGCCTGACTTCAACTCATCGATCTCCATTCGGACTTCTACGTTGTGTGCTTCCTGTTCTGACATCTTGCGTCTATAGTTAGCTCTAGTCTGATATCGGTGTCGAGGAATCAGTTTGGCGAATCAAAGGCACACTGGACGATGAAGACAACTGAAGATGAGCGACTGGACAAACAGAGGTATGCTACAAACCATGCAAAGATGCAAATGCAATGCAATGCGATGCAAGACAGGAAGCAAAACACACATAACAGGATCAAAGGTTCGAGATCACAGCATGAGGTATGGGTAAAGAACCAACCACAGGGTATGTACTAGGGGTAAAGCACCTGCACAACGGGTTCTAACAAAGTTCTCAAAGTCATTGACCCATCTTTCGGATATTATTGACACACCAACTACTTGGAAATCAATAATATTCTCAAGAGAGTCTCGTTTGAGTGCAGTATCGCGTATCAACTACTTCGGGAATACTCCCTCATAGTTATCGCACTACGTCCTAAAAGGCCAAGTGGGGATAAAAGGTAACTAAAGGTCCTCAGTGTCAAAGGCTCCTAGGTTGAAAGTAGTAATGTTTTCACGAATACTCGTTCAACAAAACTAACTCTCAAGAGGGCCTCCACTGAGCGGTGGTTTCTCAAGTTAGCTTGGTCAGGAATCAACTCCCTATAAGCCTTCTTGAATATACCACCATCCTATCATAAGTGCACTCAAGTCCGGGTATAGGACTTATCCTCACCACTCAAAGTAACAACCCTGCATACAGATAAACCCAGGCACACACAAATATATGTACAAATATATACAAATATACAAGCAAACAATCATATAGCAAACACAAATATAAACAAGGTGGGCTTAACCCTCTTAGGGGAATCCCCAGTGAAGTCGCCATTTCTGTTGCGGTGAGAATCGTGATACCAAGCTATTGATTAACTTGAATCTTAATTCTTAAATTCACAACCGAACTTTAATTTATCCAAAAAGGAAAGGTTTAAAGAAAAAAAAAACCTATTAAAATGCAAAGCAAAAAGCAAGGCTTAAAGCTAAGCAAAGAGAGATCTAAAGGTTCGGGGGTTGGTTATGCCTAGGGTAGGTATTTCACATCCTAAACATCTGTAGTACTCTACAGGAACCTCTTGTTAATATTTGTGTTTGCTAAAGTTTGCTTGCTAAAGGGAAAGTGCTAAGGGTAAAGATAAAGATTGAAACGAAGGAAAAAAGAAAAGGTTGCTCGCCAAGGATCGGGGCCTTGTGCCTACGTATTCTCAAAAGGTACTTTGAGAAATCAGAGCGCCCGTAGTTCCCCTAACTAGGGGTGAGAAACTCTTGACTGTGGTCAAGGTTCCAAGGGGATGTAAGCATTTATAGGGAAGTACTTACATGGAGTGCGGCGACTCCTGAATCTACGTTGAGATTGTTATGGTATAGAATATCCACGGCGGGACGCTAAACATGAGTACGGCGACTCAGATCCTAAGGCTAGGATAAAGGGTAAAGGTAAAGGATATCCACGGCGGGACGACTAAATAGAGCACGGCGACTCCAAGTCTTATGGTAAAGGAAAACATTCACGGAAAAGCATCGTGACAGATTAATCATGGAAAAGCGTCAAGATCAAATCAGAAAACGAGCCGAAAAAATATGAAAAGCAAACAAATCATGGAATAGAATCAGGTAACAAAAAGAATTAATTAATTCAAATATAAATATTTAATAAGATTAATTAATAATTTAATTAATCAATATTAAATAAAAATATTTAAATTAATTAGTAGTTATAACAAACTTCTCACATTTTAGTATTATAAAAATAAAAATAATTAAAACAAAAAAAAAAATCTCTTTACAATTTTATAATATCACCAAAAACTTAATAAAATATTAAAACAAGAAATTAAAATATTATTTACATTTTTAGATATTATTCAAAATAATAACTAACTAATTAAAAATAAAAAAATAAATTTGTTTTGTTTGTTATTAACCTTGAATAAACTTAAAATAAAATAATTAAATAAAACACAAAAGTCTAACCATATTAGACTCATAAAACAAGTGATTCGTCATTCTCAGTATCAAATCTCAAACCACATTCTACAGGAGTTACAGGATTAACTCTAACCCAAACAACTTAACTTAATAATAACCACACAAAAAAACAAGTTCAGGTTAACAGTATGTGAAAAAAGTATTGTATAACAGTATTAAATACATTAAAAAGAGAAAATAATTAAAATAAACAAAAAAAAGATAAAGATAAATAATTTAAAACAATCAATTAATTTTAAAAAAGAGGTATAATAACAAAGTATAAATGTGAGACTTACAGTAAGAAACTCACAAGTTCTCCTTCTCCTACTGTGCGCGTAAGTCCCTCCGTCTTCTTTGTCGCTTTTTACCGCGGTTTCTTGTATCTGCTGGCGACAGTTCAGTGATAAGTAATGAAATAGTAATGGTCATTGCTGCAATTTGCTCATGTTGAACACCGATGAAATCGTCGAAATCGACGTCGAAGTTGTGGTCGGTTTTACGCGAGCAAGGTCATGGATGGTGATAGTGTGGTGAATGGAGTTTGTTTATTTATGAGTTATGTGAATGATGGAGAAGAGTTATTGAGAAAGAGATGAAGCCTCCCATTTTTCATGATGGAGTTCTATTGAAGATGATGAAAATAGAACATGACTTTTTTGCTTATGGTGAAGAAAGTTTTATTTGTTTTTTTCACATGAAGAAAGAGTGAAGATAAGTATGGAAAAAGTCATGTAAATGAGATGGTGAGTGAGTTTAGTGATATAAGGTGAGAGATGTGGAGGCAAAAAGTTTTTTGTTATGTGATGGTATTGATTTGTCTTTTTCTAGAGAGACATGAAAGTTGTCAAACGTGTATGTGTATCTCTTTCAAATACAAGCTTCTAAAATAAGTTTTCAAGTACAACAAGCAATGCCTCCTTTAACTTTTTCTTACAGATTTTGTGGGATTTGAAGTGTAGTAGTAGTAGCTTTTATGCATGGGAAAGTGGTGTCACCTATGTACTATATTACCAAAATCTTGAACAAAATCTATTGAAAATATATACTATAAAATTATAGACTCCTAAAAACTCATCTACAAATAAAAAAAATAAAATTAAAATTGAGGTTAAAATTAAGTATAAAATAAAAATAGTATTAACTATTTAAAATAACAAACTAAATAAAATTCGATTAATTAAAAATGTATTAATTAAAAATAGAGATGAAAATGGTAAAATAATAATAATAATAATTGGACCGGTATTGAAGTACTTGAAAAAATAAAATGAATATACTAAAGTGATCAGCAAAAAATATATGATTCAGAAAAATACAGCGTTTTGTCAAATTTTAAAATAAATTTTATCCGCTAAAACGGTTTAAACTGTCCAAAAAATTTATTTCAGCTGATAAATTGAGTATTATGAAAAATGTAAGAGATGATAAACTATACAGATGATGCAAAAAGATGCGGGATCTTAGAGTCAAAAATTAGGGTGCAACAGTAGGGATAAGAGAGAGTTACAAAACTACACAAGTAATTATTATATATACACATAGAGTAACTAACTAACTAAACTTAAATTAATACACGACAAATATCATTGATCGTATGAATAAGATCAAGATCATATGATTTAAAATTAAATTAATTTTTTTTGAAATATAAATAAAATTTTAAAATCTACATATTTTTGTACCATTAGATATTAATCAAATGACTACTAACGCTATGTTTAAATATTTTTAAAGAAATATAGTGAGAATTTAGATTTTTTTTAAATAATAATATTTTCCAACTTAAATACTAAAATAGTTATATTTCTCAATTATATACTAAATTATTCATGTTTCAAACAAAAAATTGTAATAAAGAGTATGCGCCAGACTAATTGGCGCATGCTTTAAAATTTGTACTTAAACGTCAGATCAATTGGCACATTCGTATAGTAAATAAAATAAAAATGAATACACATTGCTCCCAAATCAATTAATGCATGCATATAGAAAATACACATATGCGCTATGAAATTGGCGTATGCATATAACGCCCATACATAGGTGCCAATTGATCTGGCGTATGCTCTTTGCTGCGATTTTTTTTTTATTTGAAACATTGATAGTTTGATATATAATTGAAAAAGATGATTAATTTAAAAGTTAAATTAAAAAAATGATTATTTTGAAAAAAAGAAATTTTATTTCTGCAATGATGAAAAATGATTTTAATGAATTAAGTTTGTCTAAAAGTTAATTTAAAATAAAATGAGGTATCTTTAATAAATTCTTGCAAGTGAGTTAAAGAGTAATTTTTAATGTTCATATTACGTTTATACACAAAAGTTAAAAGTCATAATTTCAAATAGAATCAATTTTAAAAAATATATTTATTTTTACTCAAGAGCAATTAAACAAATCAAAATCAATTATATATAATACAAAATCAATTATGGGTACTTTAAATATGGATCCAAATATATATTTAATAGAGCCTAATAAAACGAAGTCGAATAATACAAAATACAAGAGACTCAATTCTATTATTTAAACAGGATCGTCCAGATAATTTAGAGATCCGACCTTTGCGACACAAATATATTTTTTTTACTATTATACTAACTAGTTTATATTACATATTAAATTGAACAACTAATATTTATTTTAAATTTATAATTTATAAAAAATAATTATAAAACCCTTATATTTTGAAAATCTTAGATTGTAGGCGTGGTTGTCTTGGACCAAAATTGGTGTTGGATTTGAATTACAATCAAAACAACTTTCTCGTTCAATTTAAATCGGAGAAAATAAAAAATCGGGGTAAGTGATTGAATACAATACTATTTTATTTCATTTTGTTTATTCCATTTTAAATTATTTAATCAATTCTTTTAATCATATTTTACTTCATAATAATGTTTTAAAAACTAAACTGAAGGTCGAACCAGTAAAACTTGCGGTTTAAGATTCAATTGGTTAAATCTACGATCGAACAATTTATTAAATAAACTAATAATATAAAATTAAATTTCATAAATATATCACACATAATTATATGTTAACAACTTAATAAAATAAATATTTTAAAAATCAATTACAAATTTAATACAACAATATCGATAATACATAAATAACATATTTCTACACTTCATTTCAACTATCATTTAAGAATATTTTGACCAAACTAAAACATTATAATAAAATAAATTAAACTAATTCAAAATAAAATAAAAATAATAGAATATAATAACTAAAATAAAGTTCAAATAATTAAGAATACCTAAATTAAATAAGATAGAATACCAAAAAATAAATAATATAGTATACTTCATTAAACAACAAAAAATCGAATTTGAGTTGACTACAATAAACAAGTCTTAATTGATAACAACAAACAATATTGAGTTGAACGACAATCAAAATTGAGTTGGACATTGTGACTATGTTTGAAAGAGACTGGCGTGATGATGATAGAATGTGGTTGAAAGAAAAACTATAATAAAGTGAAAAAACTTAGAAGTTTGTATGGTTGTGAAAAAATACACGAAATTCTTTTTATAATTAAGAAATATATGTTAACTTTTGATATTAACATATTAAGATAAAAAAAAATAATGGTCAAATTTATGCATTTTTTTAAACCAGACGATTTTATAAAACCGACTCCGATTTTTTAGTTTGAATGATTTTTAACGATTCAATTCAATTTTTCCAATTTTGACCCACTATCAATTTAAAAATTGATCCAACTAAATCTATTTTTATTTTTTAATCCAACCAATTAAACCGATCGATTCGATCCAATTTTTAAAACATTGTTTCATACTAATTCATACCACGAACGTCAATCAATTCAAAGAAAGTCTAATCTTATACGAATGCATAAAATCTCAAGTGAATAATAGACCCTCCTCCCAAGTAAGTAGAGTGAAAGGTTAGAGTACAAGAATAAAAACTTACCCTTATGGTCAAAGCTTGACAACACCTAGAGTCCATTAATAATTTCCCATACCATACTAAAATTTAAACCTATAGAAAAAAGAGACCATGTGTGAGATGTAAACTGCAACTGAAATTGTACTCTTCTAGGTGAGACTCAATAAATACTCCCTCCCCACCACTTCTCATATTCTCTACAATCAATCACTATCCAATTCCAAATACCATGTGCTTCATCATGTGAACACTTCAACATTAATGCCACAAGCTTTTCTATGGCTGCCCAAGTCATTCCATATTTGAACCTTAGGCCACAAATTGTAAATATCATTTTCCCAATATAGATAACTTATTTTAGTTTGTAAATAAATTGCCCATCATTCTTATAAATTATGACATCACAGCTCTGCATGTCACAATCATACATATTATTATTATTATTATGATTATTAATATTATTATTATTATTTAAAAAGAATGGTAACGAAGAAGTGACACCAATTATTGTGATTATTTTTATTATTAAAATATACAGATTCGGCACTACATTTAACAACAAGACCATGCGTTGTTATTATAATAAAAATTTAATCTAAAACGTCTCTTTCTATAGCGGAAAAACGAAATTGTAATTTTGCACATAACATGGTGTCTTTAATTATAACCACCGTTCAAATAGCCTTTGAAGGGTAAAGTGACATATTCAAAGAGATAAAGGACCAACAACCAGATCACGGTTTAGGCTTTTAAGAATAGAAACAATAATTAACTTGTAAGAAAAATCAAAACGAACAAAACAAAAAACCTTGAACGTGATTCATCAAAGTGCTATGCTAGCTAGTTTTTTGTTGCTTTCTTTTACCTAATTTTGCTGTTAAAGTAGGGCATGCATGATTTAATAATCACCAAAAAAGCATTATTAAGTTGAAATGAATGACCTATGTTTCAAGATGCATCAAATCCAGTTTCATTTCACACAAGTTTGGTACCAAAACACAGTCCCATAATTTCTGCCAATCACACGGTTTTCTATACAAGGATGTTTTTTACTTTTTCTTCCAACAATTTTAACATGTACTATAATTAATTTTTTCCTCTTCAGGAATAACATACATAACTGTCTTCCATTAAGATGAGAGGCCCCCCTTTGACAAAAACTTTTTTTCTACGGAATATTTTTACTTGCTTTGTTGGTAACTATATATCAATAAGGAGTTATTAGGGTTTAGTTACTTGTATAGATTAGTCATGATTTAATTGAGATAAAACAAACAAATATTCTATTTTATTATAGTTTAATTGTGATAAATATTTTATAAGACACTCTTTTAACTAGTTTAACCATAATATATTCTAGACATTATCCGACAGTTCATCTTGCACATCCTTAAAAACGATTGTAATTGAAAATATGGGGAGGTTTGGTGGACTTAAGCTTCAATGAGGTGGAGTGAGCTCAAACTACAGTAGAATTGGAGTGGACATACAATATTAACATTTCAACACACAAGTTGATGAATGATTGAGAGAATAATTTGAGTTTGTGAATGAGAGAATATTTGAAATGACGCGTGTAGAGGTTTATATAATGTGTGTGGCTAGAGTCATTCTCATGTCATATGACACTTTACACAGGTGATTGTCCGATTATATCTGATGCTGATGAACACTTTGAATTATCAATATTTTAGCATTTATGTTCTTTGGACTCTTTAGTCGCCCCCAAACATATACTTTTCAAGGAGTTGAAATGTTTGGAGATTTTATGATACCTAATTAAAAGTTAATGAAAATAAATTTAATAACTTAGTCTCTAGGGAATAGATTGCAGAATGAGAATAGAAGGATAAATAATTCAAAGCATAGAGTATATAGATGAAATTGTAGTTTGTGGAAGGTATGAAAAAAGAAGGCTACTGTCTGATAACGACATTAGTAAATGTGTGTAACTACCGTGACCTAAATATTTAATGTTATTTGAAAAGGGAATTAAGTATAAATGTCTATGAGTGTTTTTTATTAACAGCAAAATAAGTGTCTACTAGTGTTTGATATTGATGTATTTCACAAGTGTCAAATCCTTAAAAACAACATCAATCGGTGCTCTAGTAGATCCAAAGTTCTTAGGTGATAGATAGTTTGAGAAGAAAATAGGTATGATAATTATTGAATAGCAATTGGACACATAAGAAAAGTCATAAAAAAATGTATAAAAAGATACAAATAAAAAATATCATATATGTGAGTTTATTGTATCTTGTGTTTAATATTTAAAATAGTTTTTTTTCACAAATGAAAAATGTTATTTAATGTTGATTGTTATAGTTTTTTATTAGCAATTTAATTACATCGTGAAACACCATGTCTCTAGTTTTCTCTTAACTTATCAGAAAATTATGTGATTGCTTTATATTTATTAGAACATTTATTTTCTAATATATACTGATATATTTGTAAAACTTTATAATAAAACGATATTAGATTAGTCTCATAAGACAATTATCTTAGAATATGATGTCTACATATAATTTCCACTGCGCTAATTCTAGTCACGATTTCTTAAGAAATAGGGAGTCAACAGATTCTCCAGTTAAAGTGGAACAATTATTACGTCCTTAGGGTCCCAAATTTAGGCCCAAGACCCATATAAATACCTCAACTGCAGGATAAAGAGAATAACTCAAATATACACACAAACCTCTCCAAAAATATATTGCTTCTCACCTCACGTGAGTTAGCCCTAAAACCCTCGAAATTCCTTAAAGCATATGACCACCCTTACCAGCATAAAAGTGTCATCCATATCTACATTTTGACAAGTACAATGGTGTCCACTGTGGGACCCCGATAAAACTAACTTGAGTAACCCCTTCGATTATCACCACCACTTTGACACTCACCAAATCCTTCACTTCTAGTCCTAACCATTCCCAACCGTGGTTGTCAGGAGGGGACAATCCCCCACATTGGAGGATATCGAAGGTAGCATCAATCCCAACGCCATAGTAAATATGTGAGCTGCCAAAACTCAAATTTGGAGGACATTGTCCTCAACATCCAACAACATCAAGAAGAGACCACCCCTATAAAGGAGATGGAGGTGCTAGAACCCCATACACTTTTAGAATAATTCACAGTCAGTAAACACAAGAAGATGTCCACCACCGTCCTGTTTAACACATGATAAAGACCCCTCAGAATCATTGAGGGAATACCTCACCCATTTTAACGAATCTGCAATAAGAATCATCATCACGTATAAAAAATGTTTGTTGGAGCATTTTAGAATGGTTTTAAAGCAGGACACTTCAACAAATTCCTCTCCAAAAGGCCAACATCTTTGTTGGTAGAGGTGGCCACAAGGGGGGAGTGCTACAAAAGAGTAAGGAATGTAACAGCGAGAAGAAGGCTCGGAAGTAAACGAGTGTATTCCTAGCGTAGAAGGCTCAATGCACTCGCAAAAGAACAATTATACCTCTCCCACCAAGGGCAAGGCAACGTTCAAGCAAGGCAGAAAGACTATGGAGGGATTCACGCCCCTGAAAACCCACTGTCACTGCTAAAAAATTTATGTTTAGTGGCCGTATTAGAGACCGAAAAATCCTAAAAATCGGTCACTATAACGTTTAGAGACCAATAATTTGACCATCAAATTTCGGTTGGAAAAGTGCTAGTTGCTACCCTTTAGCAACTCAGTGACTGATTTTAGCGACTGAAATTAGTGACTGATTTTGGTGACTATTTTCAGTTGTTTAAAGAACTTAAAATAAAACTTTCCCACGGGAATAAAACCAATGCTCTTTCCTTTGCAAGATTTTCCCATGTCCACTAGGCCATTTTATTTTAGTTCTTTAACTTACATTTATATATATATATATATATATATATATATATATATATATATATATATATATATATATATATATATATATATATATATATATATATATATATATATATATATATATATATATATATATATATATATATATATATATATATATATATATATATATATATATATATATATATATATATATATATATATATATGTGTGTGTGTGTGTGTGTGTGTGTGTGTGTGTGTATGTGTGTGTGTGTGTGTATTATTAATAAAATAAAATTTTCAAATATTATTTAAAAAGAGTATTACACTAATTATCATTAAAATTATATTTTATTTAAACTAATAAATTTGTATGAGTTAATTATTTATATAAATATATGTTTTATTTGTTAAAACAATAAAAAAGAGAAAATTTTGACTAAAAAAAAGAGAAAATTTGAAGGGAAGTAACTTAATAATGAAAAAAAAAATATTAGTGACCGAAATTTTGGTCATTGAAGTTTTTTATGAATTAATTTATATAAAAATGATTATTTGAGACCGAAAGTTTTGGTCACAAAATATCAGTCGCTAATTCGGTGGCTAATTTTATTTTGCGAACAATTTAGTGACTTTTAAAGTTTGCTAACATGATATTTAATTTTGGTGGCTAATTAGTGACCAAAATTTTTCAGTCACTAATTCAGTTACTAAAAGCGAATTTTCTAGTAGTGCGTGAGCAGATCTGCCGAGAGGTTATCCACTTACATTATATCCCTACGCCTCAAGCCTAAAAAATATATGTTACGAGACCCGAGCCTGAAAAATGGTGTAAGTTTCATATGTTAAAAGGACACCACATAGAAGAATGCTACCAACTCAAGAAGGAGATCGAACGTGTGATCCAAATGGAACACCTTGAGAAGTATGTTAAATTTGATTCCTCTCAAGCGTCAGGAAAAACTAACTCTTGCGGGCATGATGATATTGGAAGCCCTAGATCCAAGAAAGGAAAGGAATCTTCCAAAGAAGAGAGCGACAAGGTCGTACCCCATACAGTTAACTTTATTGCAAGAGGATTTGCTAAGAGCGTGGAGACTAGATCCTTCCAAAGAAGATGTTCCTGTCAGGTATTAAATATAGAGGATCTTTTCACTGAACTAAAGGAAGGCAAGATCGAGACTCTAGAGGTTGAGATTTCTTTTTTAGAGAAAGATGCAATAAGTATCCACCCTCACAATGATGACCTCATTGTCATCACCTTGAGGTGTTGTGATTGGGAAATTATAAGAGTTTTGGAAGATCAATAGAGCTCTATAGATGGCCTATATTTTGTTGCATTTAAGAGGCTCTGCCTCAACTCAAATGTTCTAAAAGTTTTCAAGGGACCAAATGTTCTACGTAACACGGAAGAACACCTTTGGAATGAGGGATCAAGCCAATCATATCAAGGTCAGGTATCTGGTTATAGACACCCGCTTTTTCGTATAATATTATTACATGGAGACCATTTTTTAATCATCTAAGTGTCTCCTTGTTTACTATATATATATATATATATATATATATATATATATATATATATATATATATATATATATATATATATATATATATATATATATATATATATATATATATATATATATATATATATATATATATATATATATATATATATATATATATATATATGCATGAAGTACCTGCTCTCTGACATGCGGGTTTGTGTCATCCAAGGAGACCAAGAAATCTCTAGGAAATGCTATATGGAGAGCCTCAAGCTAAAAAGAGTTTAAAATCTAGGCATGAATACCAAGAAAGTTGGTTCGAGAATCAAGCTTCCAGAAGCATCTCTCCAAGGTGGGAATCTCCCCTCAGAAGAATGAGAAGATAGGAAAATGAAGCCTCATCGGGAAGGTCCCCTGATGCATTTTTACTTTATCATTGTTTGTTTGTTTTGTTGCTATTATTTTTTATCAGACGAGTATTGCATCTCTACCACTTGTAAGGACAACTTAATTTTTTGGGGACACATTTTTTCCCTTTGTGCCTCGTGAGGTGGAAATGGTTTTTAATGAGGCTCCTCACTTTTTTATCTCTTAGATATTTATATTGTTATCTTCCCTTTTTTTCTCTTTATAAGAAATCAAAGGAAAATGCCCTTTGGGGCAATCAATAAAGCTTGGTCCCTATAAGGATCCTTGTCACCTTTTGAGGCAATAAAAATGTTGGATCCTTATAGAGGGAGCCTTGATGTCCTTTGAGGCGATTAAACATGTTAGATCCTCATAAAGGGAGTCTTTCCTCCCTTTGAGGCGATCAACACTACTGCAAAAAGTAGATACAACAACACCACCATTACCACGGTCCTTCAAAGGACCATGGTGATATCTCTAAATTCAAGCGCCTATATAATTTTAATTTTTTAATTAAATATTGATAATTTATTACAACGGTTTTTTAAAACAACCATGGTGATATCAGTTGATGTTTCATGGGTTCGACTCTCAGCACCTGCTAATTCGTGATTTCTTCATAATTTAGCACTACTTTTCATTTTTATTTAAACAAAGAAATATATATCACTATATATGGTTCTTTAAACTAATCGTTGTGACATATTTTCTATTTTTTAAAAATATTAGTTACTTAAAACCTGAAGTTTTTTTTTAAATATCATTAATGTCAATATTATATCATCACAATTTTCTTAAAATACCGTTGTGATATATATTTTTTATTATTTTAAAAATTTTTTATTTGCTTAAGACATGTCGTTTTTTTTATAAATTTCATCACTTCACACAAAGCTAGCAAACTTAGCTCTTCAGTTGCATATTTTCATTTTCATCAAGAAACAACCCCTGACGAAACAATACGATTTTATACCCTAACGAAACGTACTTCACCATTTCAACCCCAACGATACAAAATCAATTTCAACTCCAACAAAACGTTTAACATTATCTTCAAATGTAAATAAACACCAACATTTTTAATATTTTCATCTGCTTTCGTACCATCGAGAAGGGAGCTGACACAGTGTTCTTCGTTCTTGACTAGCCTTCGGTTTAGTTGTTGAGGAGAAACTTTAAGATTCTAACAACATTTTTTTACTTATTCATTATGTTTCCAGTATGTAAACTTTTTCGTCCCATGCATCTACAATACCTACATTTTCCTGTTATTTATGCTTATGTATTTGTTGTTATTGATGCTTATTTATTGTTGTTGATGCTTAATGTTATTAATGATGCATAATGTCGTTGTTGATGCTTGTTGTTATTGTTGTTGATGCTTAATGTTGTTATTGATGCTTGTTGTTGTTGTTGTTGTTGTTGTTTGTTGTTATTATTGATGTTTATTGTTGTTGTTGAGGCTTATTGTTGTTGCTATTGTTGCTTATTGTTGTTGATGATGCTTCTTATTGATGTTGCTGCTTATGATTGTTGTTGATGCTTGTTGTTGGTTTTGTTGTTATTGCTGCTTATTTTTGTTGCTAATGCTTGCTTATTGTTGTTGTTGATGATGCTGGCTTATTGTTGTTGTTGCTTCTTCTTGTTGTTGTTGCTTATTGTTGTTGTTGATGTTTGATTATTGTTGGTGATGCTTATATCTTGATAGATGGCCTCTTCTTCATCTAGTAGTGATGAAGCTACGCATACAAATAAAACCATGATAAATGATTCACAATCTGTAGTAGAAGAGTACAAAAAACAACAGCAATGAGGTGCCATAATGATGGATACACTAACAAAAGTCTGCAATTCGAGTGTTAAACTTTCGATCAAGTTTAGTTTTGTTCATAATAATCTTGATGGTCCTAATTCTTTTTTGTTTGAGAGTTATGTTGCATTCCTTAGATGTAAAAAAGTGAGCATATTGTTAGATGATTGGAAGGATGTATCAGATAAGGTGAAAAAAAGCATATGGACAGACATCCAGGTATTAATTTCAATTGTTATCAAATTGATATTAAGTTATATAAACACTAATACATAGTTATTATTTTAAATGTGTAGTTGGAATTTGAATTTAGTGATGATTCGAAGTTGGAAAAAAATGGATAACTTATGCTGCGACAACTAGGAGGAGTTTTAAGTCACGACTCACGAGTGACTACATTACAAAGTCAATGCTTAATATTAAGTGCCCATGGGTGAAATATCCTTATCTTGACAAGAAGGTTTAGAAAAAGTTTGTGAAGTCTCGTAGTAGTGAGGAGTTCATGGTTAGTACTAGTTGTATTTTCTGATACTTTTATGGATAAACCATGGATATTAATATTTTTTATATGTTTATAATAGGATAAAAGTGAAGTGGGAAAGCTGAACAAGTCCAAAAACAAATACCCCATTGATTGTCTCATGGGGGATATAGGAAACTTGAGAAAACCATGATTGTTGAAAAAAAACAACAGCTAGGAGACGAGGACTTCATGATTCATGATTGGGAACCATCTCCACCATCACGACATGAGAAGTGGAAGAGGACTCAACTAAGACCAAATAGAGACTACACTTGAGATGCCTCCAGATTGCTAGCTAAGAGAATTGTAAGTAGGGCTTATTGCGCACATGTTTAGTGTTATTTAAATCACTTTGGTAATTAAAAATGTATGTTTTATTATGTTGTATAGGATTCCTTGGTTAACTCAACTCATGAAGGTACATTTGATCCAGAACCACAACACGATATATTAGTAGAAGCAGCCAGAACAAAGGAACAAGGTGGGCGTGCCCGTTGGGTTGAAGATGGCATCAGTCTGAGAGTGTTTTTTGGTACGTCCAAAAAAAGCACTGGACAACTATTAGATGAAGCGTTGGAAGAGCTTCATAAGAAGATAGAGATTAAAAAGCAAGAATTTGATGAGAAGTTAGAAGCAGAGTGGAAAACTCAAAGGAAAGAATTAGAAGAATTAAAAGAGTTCTATGTAGTATGTGAGAGTGAGAATTGTGTTATCTGAAATGTATGATATATATTTTGTTAATTCTATTTTGTGTTACTTTGTGTATTTTATGATGTATAGAATCAGTGGAACCGTGCCCTAGTATACAAATGAAGAGGATGATGTTGATGATCAATTGTCTGGTAGAAATGTTGTACATGGTGCAAACACAAAAGGTTGTTGTTCATCTGGCCCACCAATAGAGAGATCCAATACGGGTTATTGGCTCCTTCTAAAGAATCATATTCCAAATAATGGCTTACGTTATGCGCAACAAAGAAGCGGTGTTTACTCTTCTGCTAGAACACGATCCTGCAATTGAGGGGTTAAAGGAATTCTTTATGATTCCTAAAGATATAAAGGATATGATTGGTGGAAAGTGGTGGTTGTACATAGGGATTGTGAGACATTGGATCGAACTCTAGTGTGGTCGAAGTCTGTTCGCAAGTAATGCGTGTTGTAGTCGAAGTTTGTTATAACATGCATGAGTAAATATTGCTAAGGTTGTTAGCATGAGTAAATATTGCTAAGATTGTTAGCATGAGTAAATATTGCTAAGGTTGTTAGCATGAGTAAATATTGCTAAGGTTGTTAGCATGAGTAAATATTGCTAGGGTTGTTAGCATGTGCTATTTTATTATAAATATGATGCTAGTTTCTCAATCTTTGAATAAGGAAAAATAGGAAGATAAAATCCTAATTTCAAGGGAGAGAGGTTATTTTGTTATTCTTGTATACTTGTAATCTTGTTCTAAGAGAAAGGAAAGAATAGCAGTTTAATAACCAATCCTGGTTGTTCCTTGTTGTTTTACCTTGTTTTCTTTGTTAACCCTAACCCTTGTGTGTTTCTTGATTATTAAGAAACCGTTTATACTTTGTTATAAGGTATCCGATTCACAACAAATTGATGCGGTGAGCGTGGAGAATATGCCTTCAACAAAGTATGAGATTGAAAAGTTCACCGGAGTGAACGACTTCGATCTGTGGCGCTTGAAGATGAAAGCCTTGTTGGTTCAGCAGGGTTGTTTGAAAGTGTTGAAGGGTGAGGCTGCCATGGACGCTGCGTTAACGGCAAAAGAAAAGACGGGCATGATCGAGAAAGCCCACAGCGCAATATTATTGAGCTTTGGTGATAAGGTTCTTCGACAGGTATCAAAGGAGACTACAACATCGGGATTATGGGTGAAACTTGAAAGTTTGTACACGACCAAATCTCTGGTGAATCGACTATACCTGAAGCAAGCTTTATATTCATTCAAGATGAGTGAAGACAAAGTGTTGGCTGAGCAGTTGGATATGTTCAAC
The DNA here is from genome assembly GCA_963859935.3 of Lathyrus sativus. NCBI lineage: Eukaryota > Viridiplantae > Streptophyta > Magnoliopsida > Fabales > Fabaceae > Lathyrus > Lathyrus sativus. The sequence continues at coordinate 616,147,231 of OZ012738.1, read as the reverse complement.
AAGCTGATTCTTGATCTTGAAAATATTGATGTGAAGATCGATGATGAAGATCAAGCACTATTGCTGCTGTGTGCTTTGCCCAGAACACATGCTCATTTCAAAGAAACTCTCTTGTATGGAAGGGAGTCCCTGACCTTTGAAGAAGTTCAATCAGCCTTGTATTCTAAGGACTTGAACGAACGAAAGGAGCATAAACCTTCGACGGTGGGCGAAGGTTTGGCCGTTAAGGGAAAATTCTTGCGAAAGGATGGTAAGTTCGACAAGAAAAAAGGTAAAAGTCAACAGAAGTCTTATAGTGGCGAAACATCTAGTATTCGATGTTACCACTGTAAGAAGGAGGGTCACACAAGAAAGCTGTGCCCTGAACGCCTGAAAGATCATGGAGGTAATGGCAATGCAGCTATTGTTCAAGATGACTTCGACTCATCTGATGTTCTTGTGGTTTCAAGTGGCGACTCGAGGAAAGAGTGGATTATGGATTCAGGTTGCACTTGGCACATGACTCCAAACAGAGAATTGTTCGAGGAGCAATCTTGCAAAATTGCAGGTATTGGATCTGTGAGATTCAAGCTCCATGATGAGTCAATAAGGTTATTGACTGAAGTCAGGTACGTACCTGACTTGAAGAGAAATTTGATTTCTCTTGGTGAATTCGACAGAAAAGGATATGTTTTTCAAGGAGAGAAAAGTATCCTAAGAGTCATGAAGGGGTCGAAGGAAGTCTTGAGAGGTGTGAAGAAACAAGGCTTGTATACCCTTGAGGCTGAGGTTGTAAGTGGTTCGACAAATGTTGCATCCACGAAATCTATGTCGAAGACAGAATTATGGCACATGAGATTGGGCCATGTCAGCGAAAGAGGCCTGGTCGAATTGGGGAAGCAGAACCTGCTAGGAGGTGACAAAGTCGAAAAGTTGGAATTTTGTGAATCTTGTGTATTTGGTAAATCCTGTAGGGCGAAGTTTAACAAAGGCAAGCAAAGAACACATGGATCCCTAGATTACATTCATGCTGATCTTTGGGGGCCTGCAAGGAATCCTTCACACTCAGGTGCAAGGTATTTTCTATCCATCATTTATGACTATTCCAGAAAACTATGGGTATTCATTCAGAAGACGAAGGATGAAACTTTTGAGAATTTCAAAAGTTGGAAGATTCTAGTCGAAACTCAGACTGGCAGAAAGGTTAAGAGGTTGAGAACCGACAATGGCCTTGAATTCTGCAACGAAGCTTTTGACAGTTACTGTGTTGGGTCTGGGATTGCAAGGCATAAGACTGTAGCAGGTACTCCTCAACAAAATGGCTTAGCTGAGAGATTCAATCGAACAATCCTTGAAAGGGTTAGATGCATGTTGGTTAGTGCTGGATTGAAGAAGGTGTTTTGGGCGGAAGCTGTTTCGACAGCAGCTTACCTGATAAATAGATGTCCCTCGACTGCCTTGGGAATGAAGACACCTGAAGAAGTTTGGTCGGGACATCCACCTAGTCTCGATAGACTGAGAGTATTTGGCTGTGTGGCCTATGCTCATATTAGGCAAGACAAGGTCGAACCTAGAGCTCTGAAATGCATGTTCATGGTATACCCTGAAGGAGTCAAAGCTTATAGGCTATGGTGCCTAGAGCAAGGTCACAGGAGGTGTATCACCAGTCGAGATGTAGTTTTCAACGAAGCAGAGATGGCTTTCAAGAAAACTGATGATGCTGACGAAGAGCTGAAACAGGGAGAGATTCCTGTTGAGGTGGAGCATGTTGATGCTGAATTGCTTACCCCAGATGAAGTCGAAGAAGACACAAAAGATGTTGTCGAAGATGAGGAGACTGATAATGACTACCTGCTAGCAAGAGACAGGCCGAGGAGAGTCATCAAGCCACCTCAGAGACTTGGGTATGCAGATCTTATAGCTTATGCCTTAATCTCTGCAAGTGAGGTTCTAGACGAAGAACCTAGAGACTATAAGGAAGTTATGAGGAATCAAAAGAAGACAAATTGGTCTTTGATGTATGCTATGGTCTGTACTAGACCCGACATAGCATATGCAGTAAGTCTTGTAAGCAGGTACATGGCGAATCCTGGAAAGGCTCACTGGCAAGCATTGAAGTGGATTTTAAGGTACATAAATGGGTCTCTGAATAGAGTCCTAATTTATGGTGGAGCCTTGGGTGAAGATAGTAAAGCAGTAATCGAAGGATATGTCAACTCTGATTATGCAGGTTGTATGGATTCCAGAAAATCTATCTCTGGATATGTGTTCACTATGTTTGGGACAACAATCAGTTGGAAAGCAACACTTCAGAAGGTCGTTGCCTTATCAACCACTGAAGCGGAGTATATTGCCCTAACTGAAGCTGTGAAGGAAGCATTGTGGCTTGAAGGTTTTGCAAAGGAGCTAAAACTTCAAGGTCGAGTTATCACTGTTAAATGTGATAGTCAAAGTGCAATACACATGTCGACGAATTCAGCCTATCATGAGCGAACCAAGCACATTGGTGTGAGGCTGCATTTCATCAGAGGAGTAATCGAGCGTGGAGAAGTCCAAGTGCTGAAGGTTTCGACATATCATAATGCTGCTGATATGATCACCAAGACGTTGCCCAGTTGCAAGTTTTTCCACTGTATGCAGTTAATAAAGCTGCATGAAGAAAGCTAGTTTCTTGATGTTATAGAGTTAGATCCAAGGTGGAGATTTGTGAGACATTGGATCGAACTCTAGTGTGGTCGAAGTCTGTTCGCAAGTAATGCGTGTTGTAGTCGAAGTTTGTTATAACATGCATGAGTAAATATTGCTAAGGTTGTTAGCATGAGTAAATATTGCTAAGATTGTTAGCATGAGTAAATATTGCTAAGGTTGTTAGCATGAGTAAATATTGCTAGGGTTGTTAGCATGTGCTATTTTATTATAAATAGGATGCTAGTTTCTCAATCTTTGAATAAGGAAAAATAGGAAGATAAAATCCTAATTTCAAGGGAGAGAGGTTATTTTGTTATTCTTGTATACTTGTAATCTTGTTCTAAGAGAAAGGAAAGAATAGCAGTTTAATAACCAATCCTGGTTGTTCCTTGTTATTTTACCTTGTTTTCTTTGTTAACCCTAACCCTTGTGTGTTTCTTGATTATTAAGAAACCGTTTATACTTTGTTATAAGGTATCCGATTCACAACAGGGATAATACATGTTTAGTGCACATAAGTATATCTCATTATATGGTACGTTCATTGTTTTGTATAGAATTAATTTCTCACGTGTTTTTTTTGTATTTTGTTTAACCTTTTAGGTACATTCACCGTGTATGTATAAATTTAAATAAATCGAATACTTATGTATTATTGGATCCAGTTAGAGCATAATTTACAAATAATTATGCTAATAAAATTGAAGAATACTTAACATCACAGATAGTGTATGAGAAAGAATGTTACTTAGCACCATTTCTCAATAAGTGAGTAGTTTTAAAATTATAACTTCTCAATTATATTAAGTTTTCATGATTTGCCAAATAATAGTTATATATGCTTGTATTGTTCATTCAGAGAATATTATCAATTGATCATCATATATCTTCAAACAAATATGGTAACCACACTGTGTTCGTTACACAAAGAACACGATCCTACGATAAAACAAATCATTACTAGGTAATTTTATGTTTATAAGACTTTTTGTGAAATTTTATCTTTGACTTTTTAATTATCTTACTGTGTAATATTTTAAAATCATTTTTAATATCCAGAGTTGTCGAAAGGCAGTATAGGTTGAACAACTCTAGAAAAAGCTCGCATTTTGTGAGCACAAGATAAGTCGATTTATTGTGAAATTCGCTTATATATATATATATATATATATATATATATATATATATATATATATATATATATATATATATATATATATATATATATATATATATATATATATATATATATATATATATATATATATATATATATATATATATATATATATATATATATATATATATATATATATATATATATATATATATATATATATATATATATATATATATATATATATATATATATATATATATGACGTATCATATGAGAATGTCATTTTTATGTAAGAACATGAGAATGAACCTGAACCATTAGATTTGAAAATAAATGGTGGAGATTATGCGTCTTTTTTTCTCTCTCCTCCATCATTTATTTTAATAATGGAGGAGAGAGAAAAAAACCACACATAATCTCCATCATTTATTTTAAAATTGTTCTGGACTGGGCTGAGACCTCCCCCTCAAATGGGCATACCCAATCCAATACTATGCTGATGAGGCCTAACAAGGTTAAATCCTCTCTGCCGGATACAAGCCTGAACAAGGCACATTAGTCGGGCATATCATTATCTTGCACGGGGAGAGCTCACGCGCTTTCTCCACGGACTCCACATGCCCCCCACGTGGGGACACGTCATCAAGCAACTATCAACTTCTGAAAGAGTTGGTCAGCCCACCTTCCAAAAATCACGGGGGCAGTTGATCTAGGGCGAAAACCATGTGCTGGTCTTCACTACACCACGTAAGCTCTGACAGTTACTTGTGTTGGGCTTGGCAATCCAGTCCACTACAATGTAACTGTTGGCCCTACACTAGGGGCACATTATAAATACCCTCTTTCACTAAAGGGTCAGGTATCTTATTCAATACACATTTTCTATGTACTTTCTCTCTCAAGCATCAGAGCATCTTGCAGGTGCACCCCCTTTCTCCTCTACAACATTGGTGAAGGCAGCAACTCACGACGTGTGCTAGGCTACTGATTCCTTTCTGATCAGGTACGATCAATGGTGCCGTATGTTGGAACCTTTTGCTTCCTCGTTCTTTCTACTGTCCAAGCATAGAAGCTCAAAAACCAAAGCAACCTTCAACCTCCATTCTAATCATGGCCAGCCCACGCGATGATAATGCTTCTGAAATCGCCTTCACCCCATTCACCAACGGAGATGGCCACGACTTCAATGCGACCATCCGCAATAAAGAAGGTGACTACAGGGACTGGCACACCGCCTCTCCCTCATCGGAAGACGCGGCCTTCAACACCGCCCAATGCTTCGACAACCCTTGTTGTCTATCAGCTCATCCCCATGTTAGTAGGCGCCGATCCTACCATGGTGGTCCTGTTCGCGGAGATCAACCAGACTAACCTGATGATCTTCGAGCAGAATGAGAGAATAGGGATGCTCGAGAGGGAACAATCATCACGTTTTCCCCCGCGGAGACATTGTCGCTCAGTTTCCAACATCCCCTCACCTCCCCCACGGAGGACACGACCAATTGAAGATTCTCAAAGCCCCTCTCCTCGACCGACTGGGCGTCACCCTCGTTTGGAGAGACCATAGTCGTTGGCTTCCTAGAAGTGGAGCATGCCACCTCCCTAGAAGGAGCGACGCTCCCCAGTTCAGAAGAAGAACAAAGCTGAAGGGGGTGCCTTAAAACCAAGAGCCCGACCTAAGAGTCCTCCCCGACAGAACAAAAAAAACCAGGGATTAGCCTCCCCCTCACTGTCTCCCATTAGGACTGACGAAGGCGTCCAACGCTCACCACTATGTAGGGCCATTAGGGAGTCCCCACTACCCATCGAGATGGAGAAACCCCCGCCTTTGGCAACATACGATGGCACGACCAACCCGGACGACTACATCGAAAGCATCAACGTGATGCTCGATTATCGAAACATTCAGGGAGCCATCAAGTACAGGTTGTTCCCCAAAACTCCGAGGAAGGGCGCCATGGCATGGTACAAACGACTCGCATCCGAATCCATCACCTCCTAGGGCGAACTAAAGAGGCAGTTCTCTAGGCACTTTAAGGCCTCACGACGCCATCCGAAGATAGAGGCAGCGCTGAAAGCCATTATCCATGGGAAGAATGAACCTCTCTGAGACTACATAGAGAGGTTCAATGAGATGCCGTCAAGGTGTCTACCACGGACGACATGAAGAAATTTTTGATCCAGAGAGGCATAAGACCTCACTCTGACTTCGCCAAGACCGCTGGGATTGAACGTCCTGGCACCTTGAATGCCTTTCTCCATAAATCCTAATCATACATCGAGTATGAGGAGATAGAAGCCGCAAATATCGCCCGGGACACAAGGAACCAGGAGGGCTTCAGGGACTCTAGGCATGAGGAGGTCGCTCCTCCTCAACGAAGCGGGGAAAGAAGATGCGAAGACCGACCCCGCGATCAGAGGGGATTTGCGGGCCAGTTCACTGAGTACATGTTGCTCACATCTCCCCGTGAGCGCATCCTGTCCGAATGCATCAATTCGGACTTTCAGAAGGGCGGCGTTCGTTTCTCAAAACTGACGCCCCCGAAGCCCACCATGGATAAATCTAAATACTTCCGGTTCCATCGAAGTCATGGACACATCACAAAGGATTGCATCCACCTCAAGGATGCAATCAAGATCTTAATTAAGGAAGGGAACCTGAATTAGTACACCCGGAGAGGTGAAGCTCCCCGACCTGAGGCCTGCGAAGCCAAGAGGGTTGAGGAAGTGTCTCCTCCCTCTGACGAAGCGAGACTACAAGTCTCCCTATGTGTCTCCCGACCAGAGGATTTCCTACTTTTTAGCGAGCCCACCAGACCGTTGTCCGCCCACATTCTGTGGGAGGATTTCCTAGCCACTCTGGTCATATCCGGCGGGGGCCCAACAAGCTATCGGTCGGGTTGGTCAAGAGGAAGTTCTAGGAACTCATCGATAAGAGCTCGAAGACGAACGCTACCCTCGACAATTTCAAAGGTCAATCGAACCTGATTACCTTTTACATCGAGGAGCTTCCTGGGGGTGCACCCAACTCCAGCATTCCCTTCCTAATCAGGGCTCAGATGGCGAACTTCGACGTGCGCCAAATCCTAGTCGACCAAGGGAGTTCAGTGGAGATAATGTACGCCCATCTGTTCACGACCCTCCAGCTCAACGAGAGCCACCTGACCCCGTATGCCGGCTCTAACCTCCAGGGCTTCAACGGTGCCACCACAAGGCCTTGGGGATACGTGGAACTGCTCGTCACATTTGGGGCCTAGGAGACGGCCAAACAGGTGAAGGTCCACTTCCAGGTAATTGAATGCCCTTCCTTGTACCACTGCATCCTAGGAAGGCCGACCTTAGTTGAGTTGACTGTGGTACCATCTACAGTCCATCTGAAGATAAAGTATTACACGACCAGAGGTCGGGTCATCACCCTCCACGGGGACATTGAGGCGGCTAGAAGATGCTTCTAGGCGGCGCTCAAAGGGCTCAAACCGATCAACATCCCCTCAAGTCGACCGGCAGGCCAGCCTGGACTGAGGAGCAGAAGCCACTCTCTCACGTCAACTTCGTCGATATTGACAGCCGCTTCCCAAGCAAGCAAGAGCAAAGCACGAAATCTGAAGATGCGCCTCTAACAGACAATGGGCATTTGTCCCACCCAACGCACCCCATTCCAGACGGAGACTTCGAGCTCATCACACTCAGATCGATCTAGGAAGAAGCGTGAAGATTGGCACGGGACTCCCCGACTTGGCGAGGAAGCAGCTTAAAGCCTGCTGTCGCTTGCGCGAAAATAAGGTGCCGGCATGACAGAAGAGTCGCCACCTTTCGTTATTTATCCCTCGGAGCGGGAAAGGAAACGATCGGAAAAACCTGACGAAAAAGGGTAAGACAAGGTCATCGCAACCATTGTCTGGGTTCGGGAGTCGGTTACGCAAGGGGAAGGTATTAACACCCCTCACGTCCGTCGTACTCGACGGGATCCTCGCTTGTTTGTTTACTTGGACGAGTTGGTTATAATCTATCTACCTATCAAGGCTGGCTGGAAAAGAAAAGAAAAATGACTCGGCAAAGCATCGCGCTTTATGCCTACGTATTCTCATCAGAGAATGAGAAATCAGAGTCAACGTAGTTCGGCTAACTACGGGTTAAGGGGGAAAGGTTGCTCGCTAGGACGTCGCGTCCTATGCCTACGTACTTTCATCTGGTATGAAAGATCAGAACAAACATAGTTCGGGAAACTACGGTTTATTTCCTGTTTTTACGAAAGAAGTGTTTTTTATTGTGTTTGCGATTTCAACCGCACTAGAGACTATGACCTGAGAGTGAATGCGTCGCATGTCACCCAAAGGGTACCATACTAAACATCCAGACTGTGGAAAAGAAACTCTCCCACAATCCTTTCTCAGATAGCTTAAGGCTCGTAACGTACGAAAGAAATCATTCATGATTACTGTATCTTAAACTGTTTCGAGATGAGAAGAGAACAGGCCCAACTAGGAGGGAGACTATCAAGTCCTACTGTTGTCATGCCATAGATTCATCCTATGGTTGAGGTTTGAACAGGGAACTCCTAGATGTTGTCATGCATAGGTTTCAACCTAAAAGTCTATCATCAAATCCTCATCAGAGGAAATGAGAGTCCTAAGGGATCATATCAATGATACACCAAAACAGACAAAAGCATCAGCTTTAACAGTAAAATGCATGCAATGCAAGTGAGGGAGGAAATGTGTGTGGGACTTCAGCCTCCACAAGCTCGTCTCGACCTCAAGCCAGTCATGAAATAACAGTAATCATACTGAAATAAACAACATGCTATCAAGCATAAATAGTAAACTGTAATCATACATACAGAAAATGAAATCATGCTATCAAGCAAGGTAAACACATGGGCAAGGGAGCTGGGCTCTACCGAATACCCGCAAGCAAAGCCAAGCAATAACAATACAATCAGATGCACTCATGCTCTTAGACTGAACTTATTCTAAATGTGCTTAGCCTAATGCAGCAGACAAATCAGACAAAACATATAATACATCAAAGAAAACAGAAGAAAGCCTCAGCTCCTCCAGCAGCAACCCAGTCTTCAGACTTCAGAGATCACTTGCTTTCCAGGTATCAACCCTACAACATGAGTATCAACTCATCTTCTCCCTTTGAGCTTCAGCTCCTTTGATCAGCTTTACCTTCAGGCATCACTATCTTCAGGGATCTTCAGGCATCAACTTGATCTTCACAGAGTCTTCAGACTTCAATAATCTTCAAGGAATCATCCTCTTCAAGGCCTCAGCTTCTGTCTTCAATGGCTCCAATGCTCCAGCAGACAAGATTCAGTCAACAAGATGAGGTGAGGATGTTACAGTGCTCACTGACTTCCAAAGGATGCCATTGAGGACTTAACATCAAAGGGAAGGCTCTCTCAAAGTTCTACCTTATGGGGCAAGGTCACTAATCCCTCCAAAGGAGAGAGGTGAACACCCTTAAGGGACTCTGTGTCATAGAGAAGAAAGGAGGTGGACAAGACACTCCTTGTTTATTGAACAAAATATTCTATCTGGGGCTCTGCCTATGCACCTATAAACCTATAAACAAAATAACAAAAGCTATGCTAAACTCCTCTGCAAGGTCTTCAAAGCTTCCATGATAATCCAAAAGGTCTTCAACTCAATCCTCAAAGCTCACACACTCAAAAGAGAAGAAAAACAAGCACAACAATACAACTTATGCCTTTAAGCAACACACATAATATCCATACATTCAAAAATCAATGAAAAATACTAAAACACCATGCAATATTCTAGTAAAATTCTAGGGGATTCTATACATACTTACCCTTAACTCATATATTCCCCATACACTAATTTGGCCTATAAACCCCAAAAATAAAATGTTGAAGTTCAAGTATACTACTTAAAACCCTAATTAGAGCACCTAAATGTCTAACAATCAAACTACATCAAATTTTAATCTACAAATCAAGAGATAAATCCTACATGAAACTAGGGTTCAATATCTAATTACACAAAAAAGAATGAATTAGAAAGACTAAAGGAAGGTCCTAAAACAATTCTTGCAAGATAAGGTATCAACCAAAAGAAAATAATTGTCCTACTTAAGAGAAAATACCACCATAAATTCTACATTAAAAATAAAATTTCATTTTTATTTTTATATTTTTCTACACAAAATTATCTCAACATAGAAAAAAGAATGACCAAAAAAGAGCCATTTATCAATTTTTTATGAATTTATTAAGATTGCAAAAATATTAAGAATTAAAAAGAAATCAAAATAATATAAAAGGGAGGGGGGTGGAAATAGAAGGGTCAGATAGTTGTTTCAAATGGGCCAGCGCGCGTGGGGGGTGTGAATAGAACAGATAGGCCCAGAGTTTTCATTAAACCAAACGCAGCGTTTGGCTGGCTCAGGTTTCCCTCCGTTTCTGCGTTTAAACCACAGCCGTGCGATTAACATTCCAGTCAATTTCCTTGACTTGATCCAACGGCAGCCAGCTATCTTCTTCCTCACGCCTGGTTAGGGTTTCATATAGCCATGCACGACTCTCCCATGCAGCTACCTTCTACCAGCCTGTTCTCTCTCGTTTCTCAACCAAACTCCCTCATGTAAAAAGCAAACTTGCTCAGCTTTCTTCCCCAAACACAACCATGCCTTCAGCTTGCACTGAAACAGCCTCAAACTGCAAACCCGAAGCTCAACCTCCATTAATGCTCAAGGTTTTCACCCTCACGAAACCTCAAATTCTTGGTACTAAACTAATCTTCATGCATCACTGATCAACCTAAACTAAAGCATTAATGTTAAAACTCAATAACCAGCCAGTTCTTGATCTTCAAAGTATGATGTCCAATTCTTAAACTCCACAGAATGAGCTCTAACTTCTCAGGATCCATCCCTAATGGTTGCTAGTCATGATTACCCTAACCACATGATCTAAAACTATGCAAACAGAGAGAATTGAATGAATTTACCAACCTGCAACTTGATGATGGCAGCAATGGTTATACTCCTCTTCAATGCTTGAAACTGTCTAAAATCAATCTTTTCTTGATGATGATCTTTCTGTATGCAAAAGATCTTGTGTAGCACGCTTGAATCTTGAGATCCACTTGAAATTGCAATTTGTGTCTTGATGAAGAAAGTGCACTAAACTGAACCAATTGCAATCCAAACTTGGCTGAATTCTAATCCATGATGATGGTTGAATATGGTGAAATCAGTATTGGTGATGATTTGATGAAGGTTTTGTGGAATTGGGATCAAAATGCAATGAAAAAAGAATGAGAGAAATTGTGAGGTATTTGCCCAAAAAATGAAAATCCAACCCTTGCTCAATGTTCATTTCATGGTTATATAGCACTCAATGGAAGTTTCCAGCACCATCTTACACTTTCCCTTGCATTCCAAGCTTGATCCAACTTGGTTATGTTTCTTTAATCATAAGTAACCTTAAGTAACTTTTATTTTTTCCACTAAACTCAAAAATGTGCTTGAACCATTGTCTTTAGAATGGTTTTTCCAATCAAAATGATATATTGGATGACCCCATTTGGGTTCCTAAATCTTCCAAACCAATTTCCAATTCCAACTTTTTAAACTTATATGCCATTTTTAGTTCATTTTTGACCAATCATGCAACTTCATGCTATGAGCTTTTCCAACAATTCATGACCTTCTTTCTAGACTTAAAATCACATTTTGAACAACTTTCATGTTTTGAGTTTTTCCATTTGAGGCTTGGAAATAGGAGTTTTAGGCATTGGCTAAAATGACCTATAACTGACAAATGACCAAAATACCCCTGTCTTGTTCAAACCATAAGTTGAGTTCCACAAATCCTATAAAGGACTTCTACCACTCAAATTAAAGCTAAGAAGAAGCCCTTCAACATTCATGTTGACCAAGAAATCATAGGAATCATCCTACTAGGGCAAAAGTTGTCTGCAAGTTGGGTGACTTTCAAGGACCCAGATTCACACACCTCTGCTGACCTGTAATTTGTCAAAACCATAACTTGAGCTCTGCAACTCCTATCAAGGACTTCTGCCACTCAAATTAAAGCTAAGAACAATCTCTACAACATTCATGTTGTGGGGAAGATGAGATATCAATCACATCTTGAGCTAAAACTGCCTGGAAGATAGGGATCAAACTAGGGTTTTTTCACTGACAATCCTCAGAAACCCTAACTCAAAACTTCTCAAACTCTTCAATCATGATGAGTTGGTCTAGGAATCATCCTTATAACATCTCTATACATCATTCCATGATCTCATGGCCCTTGGATTAGGTCTCAACCTTCTCCAAATCTTCAGCTGATCTAGGGTTGGCCCAGTCAAAACCCTAATTCTATCATTCATGGTTGAATCTTCTGAACCCTTGCATAATGACCTCTCTGGGCTTCATGATGGCTATCAAGACATCTCATAGGCTTTCTCCAAGCATCAAGTTCATTCTCAAAGTCTCAGAATCATCTGAGGGGCACCCACAACTCTCAAGCTATGAAGCACACAACCCTGGTTTCAACCCACTCCTCTGAGGATCTCTTGAACTTTCTGATGAAGGTATCCATTTTCAAACACTAGATGGATAAATAATTGTTGGTCAAATTTTGGGGTGCAACAGCTGCCCCTATTCAAACGGCTTGAACCTGACTGGGTGAGAAGCGAACGACTCTCAACCAATCAAGGTGCGAGACGGTTGAATACCGGTAAACCCGAAAATTTGCCAACTGCACGAGCACACGGTGCTCTGCGGGGAACAAATCTTCGAATATTGCAATGCTAGCTGCACGACCGCTAGCTGGAGAGATACTGATCTGACATCGCCGTCGGAAACACACCTCACTTTGAGAGACACTAGACATCGCCGTCGTACAAACATCACCTCTGCTGGGGATTTAAAGAACCTGACTTCGCCGTCAACCAAACATTCAACCTTGCCGTCGAACAAACATCCAACCTCGCCGTCGGAAACGAACATAATCTGACCTCGCCGTCAAATCCAAACATTCAACCTCGCCGTCGAACAAACATCCAACCTCGCCGTCGGAAACGAACATAATCTGACCTCGCCGCCGGACAAAATATAATCTGAAAACGAACATTCAACCTCGCCGCCGAACAAACATCCAACCTCGCCGTCGAACACATTCAACATACTCTGACCTGGGGTTCACCCCTGGTAAATGGAACAAAAGGTACACTTGCGTATTTGAAACTACTCCGCTGGGGATGAGAGACTCAACTAAGCATGCTCTGATCTGGGGTTCACCCTCAGCACCATAACGAACATCCAAATACTACTGCATACTGAGCCCACCGTAGAACTTAAACATCAAAGATACATGAAACCCTGGCCCCTGGCCACTTCCAGCTTCAGCTAGAAAATATCTTCAAGTACTCCTAAAGATGGTATCCTTGGCCTCCAAGGATATAAACCTTGCCCGTCGGCGGTTCCGGCTTCAGCTAGAACAGATCTTCAAGTATTTCTGAAGATAAACATCCTTGACCTTCAAGGATGTAAACTTTGCCCGTCGGCTATTCCAGCTTCAGCTAGAAACAACATCCTTGGCCTTCAAGGATGTAAACTTTGCCCGTCGGCAACTCTGCAGGAGGTATCTTCGACTTCAGTCTAAAGAAATGGTCCTTGGCCTTCAAGGATACATGGATCTGCCTTCAGGCAACTCCACCTCTGCTATAGAGCATCCGTGACTTCAGTCAGGGATATACTTCGGCCTTCAGTCCGAAAAATGAATCCTAGGTCATTCATGACCTTGGGGATAACCTTGCCCTCAGGCACCTTCGCTTCAGCTTAGGAAAATTGTGACTTCAGTCAGAGAAATGGTATCCTGAGCCATTCATGACTCTACGGGGATTCAAACACTTTGCCTTCAGGCAAAATTCCGCTTCAGCTGGAGAAACATCTTCGACTTCAGTCAGAAGAAATATCATTTACTTGATCGCAATCAATCATCACCTCAGGGCAACTGACTTGGTCTTCAGGCCAACACGGATCACTTTGCTATATCCACAAGCTTTGGAACCTTGTCTTCAGCCACACGTTGATTCATCAACAAGGACATCTGAGCTTACAGGAACCTCTGGTATCGCCCTCAGGCGTTTACGAAGTCAATCTTCAGATTAGACATCACTGTTGGAGCAGACATATCACGCTGCTAAGGACTTCAAGAATCATCTTGAACAAACAAATCCGTCAGGCAGCTTCAAGAATCATCTTGAACCGATAACCATTCTGGAGACTTTATTCTGCGGGGTATTCCAGGAACCTTCCTGGGCAACTCTTGCTGGGGACGCTACTGGGGAGCTCAAGAATCATACTAAGCGAACAATTCGGGAAGCTGTACTGAGGTCTTAAGAATCATCTTAAGCAAACGACCCTGCTGAGGAATTCAAGAATCGTCTCGGACTGAAGACTTCACTGGGGATCTCCAAAATCATCTTGAGCGAGCGACTGTGGGGATTACACCGGGGTCTTGGGAATCATCTCAAGAAATCGACCTCGTTGGAGAGAATGTCAGGAATCCTCCTGAGCAACTGGTCTTTTGTCTGAACACCTGTAAGACAAGAATGATAGTACCCTGGATCATGCTTATGATGCGTATGCTTCTGCGCCATGCCCCACACGGTGGGAATGATATGCGTTTACGCTAAATGCCATGCAGTGTTAAATGCTATGCAGTGTTAGATGCTATGCAGTGTTAGATGCTATGCAGTCATGCACAATGATGCGACCTCGTCAGCAAAATAAATGCCGAGGGTAGATTCTCCTGTCAAGGAGAAAGAGCTGCTTAGATAGAGGAATCATCCTGCTGAGGAGAGCGTGGGCACGCCGATATCAATTGGACTCCGCCTGGGGAAATGATCTTCCGTTGACTGCTGCAGGGGAAACAACTTCAGTTGATTACTGCAGGGGACGAAGCTCTACGAGAAACCAGACTTGCTGATATCAATCGCGAGAATAAACTGCGTGGCCGTCTCGGCTAACTCTTCTGGGGACGATCACTCTGTGGGAAAACAACCTCAGCTGCTCCACACTCCGCTGGGGAGAGACCAATCATGATCTAATCAACTTCCAAGGACTCGGTTCTCTTGGACATCTGCAAACTCGGCTGAGGAAGGAGAAGTCATTATGCTTCGCTGGAGAGAGTGTGGCTCTGGGGAAACATAGCATTAGTTGCCCCACGCTCTGCTGGGGAAAATCGATCATGATCTGATCAACTTCCACGGATTCTGCTTTTCTGCAGACTCGGCCGGGGAGAGAAATCATTCTACCTTACTGGAGAGTGCGACTCTGACGAGGGATTTCAAAGAAAGAATCATCTGACTTCGGGGGAGAGTACAACCCTGCAGAGGAATACAACATCAGCTGCTTCAATACTCTACTGGGGAAGAGGGAATCATCCAACTTCAGGAGGGAGCATAACTCTGGTGGGGAATCTCAATTCCGCTGGAGACTTTACTGGGGAAACAAGAGCCTCGGCACCCGAACACTTCTATGGAACCTGCACTTGTGACCCGGTGCTGGGGAAAGACGACACCATTCTTCGGCGCTTGACTCAACTAATGAGGTGACGCTCCTTCAGGATGCATCTGCTTGGGGAAGAGAATCCTCTCTGCTTGGTGGACATATCAATGCTCACTGCTCTGCGTTCAGACTCTGCGAAGGGGAGACTACTGAACTCTGCTGGAGAAGGAGGGCTTGCCCTGCTTCGGGGGTGCGCACGACATATCCTCTGGAAGGTGCTACACCTGCAACAACACAAACAAACAAGACAAGATTCCCCCCTCAAAGGGTCCTATCCAGGTTATTATCTCGTGACAATATTCAGTTAATCAATTGTTTCAACAATCAATGGGCCTAGGCCCGCAAGTTTATGTATGCGCATTTTATCAAAAAAACATCGGCGTTTTCATTCGCAAACAAAACAGATAAATGCTAAACAGACAAGTAGAATTGCTGAATAATGTGCATTTTATTGATGATGAACCCCTGAACGGGCAAAAATGTTTTACAACAGAGGCAAGCTCCTGGAATGAGGAAGCCGCGCAAAAAGAAAACATAAATATACATCAGTATATGCAAATGTTGGCAACGAGGCGTAGACGAACACCATGAGTTGATCCCTCTAAGACCCACTCGACTTCGATACTTCTCTGACGCTTCAGCTTTGGAAGAGATTGATTCAGATAAACGGCCCTCAGGTCTTCCGAACCACTAAACAGTGAAAGTCCTCACGCGAAACGCAGTCATTTGCTTATTCAAATCCCTAACTTTTGCGTGAACCGCCCTTTCGGGTTTTCAGTTCACCGGGATACCCTTTTTTGCCGAAGCCGCCCAGTGTAGGTTTTCGACTTCGCGGGTGTACATTTTTCAATATATCCCTAATTTTGCCCGAACCTTTTATTCTGTTTTTGGTTCGCCGGGATGCCCCTTTTTTGCCTGGACTCTTTCTTTTTTGTCCAGCGGGTCTCTTTCAAGCAAAGTATTTTTTAACTGCGTCCGCGTTCACCGGGGATGCAAAATCTTCACCATCCATCGTGGATAACAACAAAGCTCCTCCTGAGAAGACCTTGCTGACGACATACGGCCCTTCGTAATTCGGAGTCCACTTGCCCCAGTGATCGGAGTGTGGCGGAAGAATCTTCTTCAGGACGAGATCACCCGTCTGAAAGCTTCTGGGACGCACCTTCTTATCATAAGCTTTCTTCATTCGGCTTTGGTACAGGCGGCCAAATGCAATCGATGCTAACCTCTTCTCGTCCATCAGGCTGAGCTAGTTCAAGCGATTCGTAATCCATTCTGCCTCATCGAGTTTCACATCAACCAAAACTCGCAAAGAGGGAATCTCCACTTCTAACGGTAGGACAGCTTCCATACCGTACACCAAGGAGAAAGGAGTTGCCCCGGTCGACGTACGCACCGTCGTACGATAACCGTGCAAGGCAAACGGCAGCATCTCGTGCCAATCTTTGTACGTCACAACCATCTTCTGAACAATCTTCTTGATGTTCTTGTTGGCTGCTTCAACAGCGCCATTCATCTTCGGCCGGTAAGGAGATGAGTTGTGGTGTTCAATCTTGAAGCTCTGGCACAGCTCCTTCATCATCTTGTTGTTCAAATTCGAACCATTATCAGTAATGATCCGCTCGGGAATTCCATAGCGACAGATGATGTCCCTCTTTATGAATTTAGCCACCACCTGCTTGGTCACATTAGCGTACGAGGCTGCCTCCACCCATTTGGTGAAGTAGTCGATAGCTACCAGAATAAAACGATGACCATTGGATGCAGTGGGCTCGATCTTGCCTATCATGTCGATGCCCCACATGGAGAACGGCCAAGGGGAGGACATGACATTCAATGGGCACGGCGGCACATGAACTTTATCAGCATAAATCTGGCATTTATGACATTTCTTCGCGAATCTGAAGCAATCCGACTCCATAGTCAGCCAGTAATATCCTGCTCTCAGGATCTTTCTCGTCATGGCATGCCCGCCGGCGTGCGTACCAAATGTGCCCTCATGGACTTCTTCCATGAGCATACTCGCCTCTTTCTCATCTACACATCTGAGCAGCACGAGATCGTGGTTTCTCTTATACAACACTCCGTCAGGATTGAGATAGAAGTTTCCAGATAGCCTCCTCAGAGTCTTCTTATCCTGGGTCGACGCACCCGCAGGATACTCCTTAGTCATAAGGAAGGTCTGGATGTCGTGGAACCATGGCTTGCCGTCCTTGGCATCCTCGATCGCAAAGACAAATGCTGGTCTGTCAAGACGCGAAAGTACAATTCTTGGAGCCTCATTCCAATAATTGACCTTATACATTGAAGCCAGCGTGGCTAAGGCATCAGCCATCTGATTTTCAGCCCTGGGTACATGATGAAGTTCTACCCGATCGAAGAATGGAAGCAGCCTCCTGGCATAATTCATGTACGGTACTAAATTCGCTTGACGGGTTTCCCACTCCCCTTTGATCTGATTGATTACAAGCGCTGAGTCACCGTATCTGTCTAGATTCTTGATTCTCAAATCAATTGCCTCTTCTAGACCCATAATACATGCCTCATACTCGGCTTCATTGTTGGTAACTGGAAACGTCAGTCTCGTAGTAAACGGGATGTGGGATCCGTGAGGAGTCGTAATGATAGCCCCGATGTCGCTTCCATAGGAATTAACCGCTCCGTCGAATATCAACTTCCACTGAGACTTCCTATCTGGCCCCTCATCGGGCAATGGCTCATCGCAATCCTTCGCTTTGAGAAACATAATGTCCTCGTCAGGGAACTCGAACTTCATCGGCTGGTAGTCTTCGATTGGCTGTTCGGCAAGGTAATCAGACAATACGCTTCCCTTAATGGCTTTCTGAGAGACGTACTGAATATCATATTCTGTTAACACCATTTGCCACCTGGCAATCCTGCCCGAAAGAGCCTGCTTCTCGAAGACGTACTTGATCGGATCCATCTTCGAAATCAACATAGTGGTGTGGTTGAGCATATACTGTCGTAGACGTTTGGCGGCCCAGGCTAATGCACAACACGTCTTCTCCAGCATCGAGTACCGATATTCACACTCAGTGAACTTTTTACTCAAATAATAAATGGCATGCTCTTTTCTGCCCGTCTCGTCGTGCTGACCGAGAACACACCCCATACTATTCTCCAGAACCGTCAGGTACATGATCAATGGCCGTCCAGCCACTGGGGGTATCAAGATTGGAGGTTCTTGAAGATACTGCTTTATTTTATCGAATGCCTTCTGGCAATCCTCATTCCAAGTAATCGCCTGATCTTTCTTTAAAAGCTTGAACATCGGTTCACAAGTGGCCGTGAGCTGAGAGATAAACCTTGCAATATAGTTTATTCGGCCCAGGAAACCATGAACTTCTTTTTCTGTTTTCGGCGCTGGCATTTCTTGGATAGCTTTTATTTTCGCAGGATCAACTTCAATACCTCGTTCACTAACGATAAACCCCAATAACTTTCCAGACCACACTCCAAAAGTGCATTTGTTAGGATTCAGCCTCAGCCTGAACTTCCTAAGCCTTTCAAACAGCTTCAATAAATTGACCAGATGCTCTTCCTCCGTTTGGGACTTTGCAATCATGTCATCAACATAGACCTCGATCTCATGATGAATCATATCATGAAACAAAGTTACCATTGCTCGCTGGTAAGTGGCCCCTGCGTTCTTCAGACCGAAGGGCATTACCTTGTAGCAAAATGTTCCCCAGGGGGTAATGAACGTCGTTTTCTCCATGTCCTCCGGTGCCATCTTAATCTGATTGTAACCGGAGAAGCCATCCATGAATGAAAACACGGAAAACTGGGCTGTGTTGTCGACCAACACATCGATATGAGGCAACGGGAAATCATCCTTAGGGCTCGCCCTGTTCAAATCCCGATAATCGACGCACATGCGTATCTTACCGTCCTTCTTCGGTACAGGCACTATGTTGGCGACCCACGGAGGGTAAGTGGTAACGGCTAGAAATCCTGCGTCCAACTGCTTCTGGACCTCTTCTTTGATTTTTACAGCCATGTCTGGTCTCGTCCTCCTGAGCTTCTGCTTGACTGGAGGGCAATCTTCCCGCAACGGCAAGCGATGAACCACGATATCAGTGTCAAGTCCGGGCATATCCTCATATGACCAAACAAAGACATCACTATACTCTCGAAGCATCTCGACCAGCCTATGCTTGACATCATTCTGCAGCGCAGCCCCAACTCTGACATTTCTGACAAGCTCCTCAGAACCCAGATTTACAATCTCAATATCCTCCTCGTGAGGCAGAATAACCTTCTCCTCTTGTCTCAACAAGCGAGCCAACTCTTCCGGAAGGTCTTCGTCTTCATCAATCTCATCCTCGGCTTGATAGATCGGGCAATCAAAGTCGTAGTGAGCCGTAGAGGGTCCAGAGTCGATGTCATCTGTTACGTGAATCCTGCAATAACAAGGGTTAAGTTTAAAGCAGGAATATGCAGGTTAGCACGAACCTCGTCGCCATTTTGCTGTTTTTTCGAAATAAACATAAAATAGGAATAACAGAGAACACAATATTTGATTACGAAGAAAACGCCTTTTATTTATTAACAAAATGCATACACATAATCCAACAAGGCCCTGACAGTAAAACCACTATGCCCCGGGCAGGACATAGGGTTGTACAAAGATTGTAAAAAGCAAATCATTACTCTCCACTTGTCAGCTTGATAATCTCCTTGATGGTCCAATTGTGGAGGCGCTCGCTTGGCTTGCTCGGTTGAATCCAGGCGTCAAGATCGCAATCACTGTCTCCGCTGTCCTCCGACGCTGCGTTGATGCTCTCGAAAATTACTCCCCCCTTGGTGAATAAGATCGGCCCTTTCCCATGAGACGAGTTGCCAGAAGAGGATGAAGCTTCAGCTTCCGGAGAATATCCCAATCCAAACTTATCCTGCTTGATTGGTATATCCAAGACATGCCCCCAGCCTGGGGTGGAGCCGGCTTCGACAACGGCCCGAGCTTCCTTAAACGAGGAGAGGTTCAACTCTTGCTTCTCTGCGACGACAGGAGCTACCTCTTTCACCTTGACGGTTTCAAATGCTTGGCAAAGAGTCTCATGGATCTCACCATCCATCTCCACGTATTTAAAGGACGACAGGTGGCTTACCATGATGTCCTCCTCCCCGCAGACTGTCACTATGCTGCCCCCAACAACATATTTAAGCTTCTGATGCAGCGTGGACGTCACGGCACCAGCTGAATGGATCCATGGCCGACCTAAGAGGCAACTATAGGCGGGCATGATATCCATGATATAGAAAACCGCATCGAACGTCTCTGGACCAACTTGAATTGGCAAGGTCAATTCTCCAAAGACGTGGCGCTTGGTTCCGTCAAAGGCCTTCACGACCAGATCACTGGGCGTGCACAGCAATCCACGGGTATCCAACTTCATCAGTGCCTTTTTCGGAAGCACATTAAGCGAGGAACCCGTATCCACTAGGACATGTGACATAATCGTGCCTCTGCACTCTATTGAGACGTGCAAGGCGCTGTTGTGATCTCTTCCCTTAGGAGTCAGCTCTAGATCAGTAAATCCCAGCCCATTACCAGCATTAACATGGGCTACTACTTCCTCGAGTTGATTTACTGATATTTCCTGCGGCACGTATGCAGCATTCAATACCTTCAGTAACGCGTTGCGGTGCGCCTCAGAACACAACAACAGGTTAAGAATCGAGATCTTCGACGGAGTCTGGTGAAGATGATCTACAATCTTGTAGTCACTTTTCTTGATTAGTCGCATGAACTCTTCAGCATCTTTAACCAGCAAGTCCTCCTCTGCCCCTGCAGGGACCTCTTCAACAGCTTTACCTTTACCCTTATCCACAGCGTCAGCCCGGACCACTTTCTCTGCTGCAACCTCTGCTGGTGCGAACACTCTTCCGCTTCTAGTGATGCCACTGACTTCAGTAAGATTCTGCGCAGTTGATCCGAACGGCTCAAGCTCTATCTTCTGACCATTACAATAAACTTCGGCGCCATAATGCCATGGAACGGCATTAGTACTCTCGAATGGGATCGGTCCGGCCCTGGTGATGGTGATAGTAGGCGGACGAGGCGCAGAAATAGTAATAGGGTGGCGAGGAATGGTAATGGTAGCAACTTCGTCTGCCTGCTTCAGCACAACTTCCCCTGATGCACTCTCGACGCTCCGGCTGAATTGCAAAATACCCTCGGACATCAGACTTTGGATACCTTCGATCAGCTGCTCACATCCGTCAGGAAGTGTAGCACAAGCCATACATAATTCTCCGCATCCAGGAAAGAAGCCCTTCTTCAGCAACTTAGCCTTGACAAAACTCAACGGCGTCTTCAAATCTTTGACATCGGTCAGCAAGTCTGAACTCTCCTCAGTGATAACAGCATTCACTCCGCCCCCCTTATGATGAGGCATTGGATTTTTGGTGACGTTGGGCACGTTGTCAGAAAAGTTGATAACCTTGGCGTCCACCAAGTCCTGGACTTTGTGCTTAAAAGCTTTACAATTCTCAATCGTATGGCCAGGTGCCCCAGTATGGAATTCACAAGTAGCACTGGCATCATACCCCGGTGGTGGTGCCCCAGTTAAGGGAGCCAACGTCCTCTTTTGAACCAATTGGAGCTGAAGCAACGTTTGCAAAAGCTGTGCGTATGACATAGGTGGAGTATCAAACTGACGGCTTGACAGGGGAGCCCGATTCTGATATCTTTTATACCCCTGATTATTCTGCTGCTGAGGTTGTTGCTGCTGCGGCTGCGGTGGAGCAGCTGGAATGTTTATGCTAGCAATTTGAAGCTGGGGGCCCTTGCCCTTCCCCTAGCATTAGTGACAGCACTGGCATCTCCCTCCCGACGCTTGCCAGTATAGGGTTTCTTGCTACCTCCTCCAGCTGAGGATGATTCGCCCTGAATTTTTCCGATCTTTATGCCGTTCTCAACATGCTCGCCCAAAGTGATAAGAGCCGAGAATGTTCCCGACATGCCACTGACCAGCTTTTCATAATAGATTCCAGGAAGGGTAGCCACGAACATTTGCACCAACTCACGCTCAACCATCGGCGGTTGAACCCGAGCAGCCAATTCACGCCACCGCTGGGCGTATTCTTTGAAGCTTTCATTGTTCCGCTGTGAGAGATTCTGAAGCTGAACTCGGTTGGGAGCCAAGTCGCTATTATATTGATAGTGGAGAACAAATGCTTCTGCAAGATCTTTCCAGGTGCGCACAGTAGCGGGCTCTAAGCCCATATACCATTCGAGCGATGGGCCAGAAAGACTATCCTGAAAGAAGTGCATCAGCAACTTCTCATCATCAGAATAGGCGGACATCTTTCTATAATAAGATCGGAGGTGGACCCGGGGACAAGTAGTGCCCTTATACTTCTCAAAGGTGGGCACCTTGAACTTGTGGGGTACTTTAAAGTCAGCAATCAATCCGAGGTTGGACATATCAACGCCCAATGTGTTCTGATTTTCTATGCTTCTCATCTTGTCTTCCAGCGCCTTGAACCTGAGTCGAGCTTCAGCATTCAACTCTGCCTCTACACCCCTCTGAGAGAATATATCATCCTGATGGTCCTCCAGCCACGGTTGAGGCACCACCAGATTTCCTGCACCAGCATTGCCGTTGACCGGCCCTATGTTAACATTGGCTCCCACACTACCATTGACGGCGCCAGCCGCGTTGAGTCCGAGATTAGTCATCAGATTGCCGTTAGCACTGCCGTTGCCCCCGGCGGCGGGAACAACGTTCTGCGGAGTATCCCCTTGAGGAGGAGTAGGCACGGCCCCTCTGTGAAGTATGCCATTACTGTCAACCCTGGAGATCAGAGGTTGAACCAGAGTACGAAGCTGGTCTTGACCATTCGCGACCACCTGCATCAGCTCCATAAAACGATCCATCCGCTCTCGGAGTTCTTGAACATCTGACTGCACCTGGTCCATGATTCTTGTTTGATTAGCGCGAGTTGAGTAGCGGTGGATGGGTCTTTGATCAATCCTGGAGATCGAAAGCAGCTCGGAACCTGAAAAACCTGTCAACAATAAAGGTTAGGAAAAGCAATAAGATATACACCATGCAAGTATGCTTCATGCAGATGCATGCGTGTGTCTGTGCGCGTGGGAGGTTTTCCCCCGATCCTAGTGCCTTAGTGACGGTGCTGATGATAATAAGAGGAAGAAGAAATCCGAGCCCAATCATGGAAACATCAACCTCATATATATGGAAAGGCCTGTCAAGGCAGTACACAGTATCAGCGAGTACAAATCAACAGCATGACCTCAGCCAACAAATCTGGTGATGGTCAGCATACATCAAAGATCAAAAACAACAGGGATATGACTAGTCAAGTATGGCCACGGGCGCGATACTCTGCTACTAACTCCTTTGTCTCCGAATGATCTGGCGAAGTGAGCAACCCCTCGACGAGTAGTTCCCTCTGCCTGATAGTATGTTGAAGCCCTTGAACTGAACTCTCCCAAGCGCCTTCGCCAAAGAAATCCTCCAGCTTCCGCTTCTTAGACTCAAACATCAGCTTATGCTCCTTCAGGTTAGCAATGGCTTTGTTGAGACGGGCTTCAGCGGAGTACCTGCGGGCGGTCTCTTCATCAAACCTCCGCTCACTGTCTTTCACTTCAGCCTCCAGCTTAGAAATCTGCAGCATCAGCTTGTCTTCTCGCTCCTTCCTGGTAGCCATGGAGGTCTTCCAATGCTGGTCGAACTTAGATATTCTCCGGTATGCTTCCTCCAAATGCTGCTTCTTCGTAGCTAGCACATCATTAGCAGCTCTGAAGTCTTGACCTAAGCGTTCCCGATCAGCAATCTGCTTTGCCAAGTCTGCACTCAGCTGGCTCACCGACTCTGTTTGCTTTTTGAGAGCATGCACGACTTCGTTCCTCTCACTTCGAAGCTGAGCTAACTCCTTCTCTAATCCTGCGTTTGCCCTCTTCAGCTCATCACGCTCAGCTAATACCTGATTGTGCTGATGAATGGACACAGTGGTAGGCTCTTCGACTGGTGGAGGACTCTCTGGTCTGACATGAGGGAATGGCATCCCTATAGTGCTGGTTCTGGCTCTGATCCAATCTGAATAAGGAGGGTAAGCTTGGTTGTCGCTCTTCCCCAACAAAGGCTTTCCTCTCGTGCTGATATTGTTCCACGCATACTGAAGCTTGGACAACAAATCCCCCTCTAGAATACCGGTGAGGTACAGAGATTCCCGTACCTCTTCTTCCCTCGGTGGAGTCCTCAAAGCATATGCAAACTGACGAACTAGCAATGATGGGTTGTAGTTGATGCAACCCTTCCTACCTATCAGAGGTACGTTAGGAAACCCACTACAACTGAAGATCATCTCGGTGCCTAACCTGCCTCTGTCAACGAACCAAACAATGTCTTCTGCCGACAAGCTCATCAGACGCTCAGGCCACTCAGCTGTGGCTGCAGACAAGACAGAAGAACCCCTCTTGGGCAAATGACTATCAAACCACTTGTACAACAACGGTACGCAGCATGAAACATTCTTCCCCCTCCGGTTCTCATTCTTGTAGTGCACTGAATGGTAAACGTCTCCGATCAGAGTAGGGACTGGATTCCCTGAGGCAAAGATATGGAATGCATCAAAATCTACGAAATCAGGCATGCTGGGAAATAGGATGATGCCATATATGCATAAAGCAAGGATGGCGCTGAAGGCGTCCCAACATTTGTCCTTAGCACACTGCTGAGCCTTAGCTATCAGAAACTGCAGAGAGAACCCTGGGACCTTGTTCCAGCTCGTCACCACTAACTCAGAAGCGCTCAAATGGAGTGAGGAAGCTAAACCGGCCAGATCAGGCTCAGCATCCATGTGGACAAAAGGCATCTGCCTTTTGACAGGCACACCCAGCATATCAACATACTCTTCCAATGTCGGCGCGAGGATAAAGTCATGAAAAGTGAAACACCTCAAGGGAGGGTCATAAAACTGCAGAAGAGCATGTAACCCATTCAGCTCGGACGTAGAAGGTTTGTAAACCAGGCTAAGCAACCTGCCATAAGACTTCCTGAACCTATCCTTCACAGAATCCCCTGCCAGGGCTATCAAACCAGTCAGCTTCGACACATCGGGGGTCGGGAACTTGTACGCAACGGTCTTTCTGAGAGAGGCCATAATAGCAGTAGGAGGCGGGAAATCCTGGATCGGGGAAACGGTACCTGCAACACAGACACACGTTAATGGTATGCAGATGAATGCGTAAACTAATGCAAAATGCAGGTATGCAATAATATATCCAGGTGGCTGCTGTGGAGATTCGGTATCAACAGTCACTGATGAAAAGGAAACCCCGGTGTAAGACCACTAATCTGATCTGCTGAGAATAACCATCTGATAGGATCGAGATCAAAATTCTGCTCTGTCAAGAGTAAGTGCATGATAATAAGGACCCCGGGTGCAAGATCAAGGAACACCTGTTGAAGTCTTCAGACCCCAAAATCACAATCTGCCCTATCAAGAACAAACACACAGCTGCTGATGAGATCTTCAGACCTCGCTCAAAATCTGCCCTATCAAGAACAAATAACGTCTGCCGATGAAGTTTTCAGACCTCACTCAAAATCTGCTCCATCCAAAACAAACCACAGATGATAACATACTGATCAAAACCTGCTCTATCAAGAACAGACAAACACCCGGCGACAAGATCCTCCGATCAAAAACCTCTTGCTCTATCAAGAACATGTCTGCAACTGAGAACCCAACATAACTGATTCACCGTCAAGAAAACCAGGTAGTCTGAAGGTCTAAGTTTCCTGCAATAAACCCAGTCCCACTCACAGGTATGAACCTAGACTGACTCAAGGTATGGCATCCTATGCGTTCATCAGCGTCACAGACTTTCAAAACTGATGATACGATTCCCAGAAGGAGTGGCATCATCAAGTCCTGAAGAGGCCTCACTTAGCTGAATCACAAATGATCGGTCCCCAGAGTCGACAATCCACCAAACCAGCAACCGTCTCAACCCAAAGGGTTGAAAGTGAAGCCAACCGGATGAACCTCGTCTGAGCGTGGATTTCATGAGACACTAGTGCCTGCAAAGCAAGCACGCGCCCACTAATTTCCACTCTAAGTCTATGGTGCACTCAAGCCTGGGTCTGGCTTCTCACTCAATCAGAACTCCCATCCCACAACAGCACAAATAATCATATTATACTGGAAATAAAATGCGGGAAATAAAGTGCGAGAAGTAAAAATGCGGTAAATAAACGCAACCCAACAAGCAAACATACAAACGATAGGATTGACTCGCAGGGAACCGTTGGATTCCCCAGCAGAGTCGCCAGCTGCTGGGGACGGTCCCAGGCAGCTAGGAAGAAAATCCAAGGCGAGACTCGCATAGGGAAACACCTGAGGTCCCCAGCAGAGTCGCCAGCTGTCGCTTGCGCGAAAATAAGGTGCCGGCATGACAGAAGAGTCGCCACCTTTCGTTATTTATCCCTCGGAGCGGGAAAGGAAACGATCGGAAAAACCTGACGAAAAAGGGTAAGACAAGGTCATCGCAACCATTGTCTGGGTTCGGGAGTCGGTTACGCAAGGGGAAGGTATTAGCACCCCTCACGTCCGTCGTACTCGACGGGATCCTCGCTTGTTTGTTTACTTGGACGGGTTGGTTATAATCTATCTACCTATCAAGGCTGGCTGGAAAAGAAAAGAAAAATGACTCGGCAAAGCATCGCGCTTTATGCCTACGTATTCTCATCAGAGAATGAGAAATCAGAGTCAACGTAGTTCGGCTAACTACGGGTTAAGGGGGAAAGGTTGCTCGCTAGGACGTCGCGTCCTATGCCTACGTACTTTCATCTGGTATGAAAGATCAGAGCAAACGTAGTTCGGGAAACTACGGTTTATTTCCTGTTTTTACGAAAGAAGTGTTTTTTTATTGTGTTTGCGATTTCAACCGCACTAGAGACTATGACCTGAGAGTGAATGCGTCGCATGTCACCCAAAGGGTACCATACTAAACATCCAGACTGTGGAAAAGAAACTCTCCCACAATCCTTTCTCAGATAGCTTAAGGCTCGTAACGTACGAAAGAAATCATTCATGATTACTGTATCTTAAACTGTTTCGAGATGAGAAGAGAACAGGCCCAACTAGGAGGGAGACAATCAAGTCCTACTGTTGTCATGCCATGGATTCATCCTATGGTTGAGGTTTAAACAGGGAACTCCTAGATGTTGTCATGCATAGGTTTCAACCTAAAAGTCTATCATCAAATCCTCATCAGAGGAAATGAGAGTCCTAAGGGATCATATCAATGATACACCAAAACAGACAAAAGCATCAGCTTTAACAGTAAAATGCATGCAATGCAAGTGAGGGAGGAAATGTGTGTGGGACTTCAGCCTCCACAAGCTCGTCTCGACCTCAAGCCAGTCATGAAATAACAGTAATCATACTGAAATAAACAACATGCTATCAAGCACAAACAGTAAACTGTAATCATACAGACAGAAAATGAAATCATGCTATCAAGCAAGGTAAACACATGGACAAGGGAGCTGGGCTCTACCGAATACCCGCAAGCAAAGCCAAGCAATAACAATACAATCAGATGCACTCATGCTCTTAGACTGAACTTATTCTAAATGTGCTTAGCCTAATGCAGCAGACAAATCAGACAAAACATACAATACATCAAAGAAAACAGAAGAAAGCCTCAGCTCCTCCAGCAGCAACCCAGTCTTCAGACTTCAGAGATCACTTGCTTTCCAGGTATCAACCCTACAACATGAGTATCAACTCATCTTCTCCCTTTGAGCTTCAGCTCCTTTGATCAGCTTTACCTTCAGGCATCACTATCTTCAGGGATCTTCAGGCATCAACTTGATCTTCACAGAGTCTTCAGACTTCAATAATCTTCAAGGAATCATCCTCTTCAAGGCCTCAGCTTCTGTCTTCAATGGCTCCAATGCTCCAGCAGACAAGATTCAGTCAACAAGATGAGGTGAGGATGTTACAGTGCTCACTGACTTCCAAAGGATGCCATTGAGGACTTAACATCAAAGGGAAGGCTCTCTCAAAGTTCTACCTTATGGGGCAAGGTCACTAATCCCTCCAAAGGAGAGAAGTGAACACCCTTAAGGGACTCTGTGTCATAGAGAAGAAAGGAGGTGGACAAGACACTCCTTGTTTATTGAACAAAATATTCTATCTGGGGCTCTGCCTATGCACCTATAAACCTATAAACAAAACAACAAAAGCTATGCTAAACTCCTCTGCAAGGTCTTCAAAGCTTCCATGATAATCCAAAAGGTCTTCAACTCAATCCTCAAAGCTCACACACTCAAAAGAGAAGAAAAACAAGCACAACAATACAACTTATGCCTTTAAGCAACACACATAATATCCATACATTCAAAAATCAATGAAAAATACTAAAACACCATGCAATATTCTAGTAAAATTCTAGGGGATTCTATACATACTTACCCTTAACTCATATATTCCCCATACACTAATTTGGCCTATAAACCCCAAAAATAAAATGTTGAAGTTCAAGTATACTACTTAAAACCCTAATTAGAGCACCTAAATGTCTAACAATCAAACTACATCAAATTTTAATCTACAAATCAAGAGATAAATCCTACATGAAACTAGGGTTCAATATCTAATTACACAAAAAAGAATGAATTAGAAAGACTAAAGGAAGGTCCTAAAACAATTCTTGCAAGATAAGGTATCAACCAAAAGAAAATAATTGTCCTACTTAAGAGAAAATACCACCATAAATTCTACATTAAAAATAAAATTTCATTTTTATTTTTATATTTTTCTACACAAAATTATCTCAACATAGAAAAAAGAATGACCAAAAAAGAGCCATTTATCAATTTTTTTATGAATTTATTAAGATTGCAAAAATATTAAGAATTAAAAAGAAATCAAAATAATATAAAAGGGAGGGGGGTGGAAATAGAAGGGTCAGATAGTTGTTTCAAATGGGCCAGCGCGCGTGGGGGGTGTGAATAGAACAGATAGGCCCAGAGTTTTCATTAAACCAAACGCAGCGTTTGGCTGGCTCAGGTTTCCCTCCGTTTCTGCGTTTAAACCACAGCCGTGCGATTAACATTCCAGTCAATTTCCTTGACTTGATCCAACGGCAGCCAGCTATCTTCTTCCTCACGCCTGGTTAGGGTTTCATATAGCCATGCACGACTCTCCCATGCAGCTACCTTCTACCAGCCTGTTCTCTCTCGTTTCTCAACCAAACTCCCTCATGTAAAAAGCAAACTTGCTAAGCTTTCTTCCCCAAACACAACCATGCCCTCAGCTTGCACTGAAACAGCCTCAAACTGCAAACCCGAAGCTCAACCTCCATTAATGCTCAAGGTTTTCACCCTCACGAAACCTTAAATTCTTGGTACTAAACTAATCTTCATGCATCACTGATCAACCTAAACTAAAGCATTAATGTTAAAACTCAATAACCAGCCAGTTCTTGATCTTCAAAGTATGATGTCCAATTCTTAAACTCCACAGAATGAGCTCTAACTTCTCAGGATCCATCCCTAATGGTTGCTAGTCATGATTACCCTAACCACATGATCTAAAACTATGCAAACAGAGAGAATTGAATGAATTTACCAACCTGCAACTTGATGATGGCAGCAATGGTTATACTCCTCTTCAATGCTTGAAACTGTCTAAAATCAATCTTTTCTTGATGATGATCTTTCTGTATGCAAAAGATCTTGTGTAGCACGCTTGAATCTTGAGATCCACTTGAAATTGCAATTTGTGTCTTGATGAAGAAAGTGCACTAAACTGAACCAATTGCAATCCAAACTTGGCTGAATTCTAATCCATGATGATGGTTGAATATGGTGAAATCAGTATTGGTGATGATTTGATGAAGGTTTTGTGGAATTGGGATCAAAATGCAATGAAAAAAGAATGAGAGAAATTGTGAGGTATTTGCCCAAAAAATGAAAATCCAACCCTTGCTCAATGTTCATTTCATGGTTATATAGCACTCAATGGAAGTTTCCAGCACCATCTTACACTTTCCCTTGCATTCCAAGCTTGATCCAACTTGGTTATGTTTCTTTAATCATAAGTAACCTTAAGTAACTTTTATTTTTTCCACTAAACTCAAAAATGTGCTTGAACCATTGTCTTTAGAATGGTTTTTCCAATCAAAATGATATATTGGATGACCCCATTTGGGTTCCTAAATCTTCCAAACCAATTTCCAATTCCAACTTTTTAAACTTATATGCCATTTTTAGTTCATTTTTGACCAATCATGCAACTTCATGCTATGAGCTTTTCCAACAATTCATGACCTTCTTTCTAGACTTAAAATCACATTTTGAACAACTTTCATGTTTTGAGTTTTTCCATTTGAGGCTTGGAAATAGGAGTTTTAGGCATTGGCTAAAATGACCTATAACTGACAAATGACCAAAATACCCCTGTCTTGTTCAAACCATAAGTTGAGTTCCACAAATCCTATCAAGGACTTCTACCACTAAAATTAAAGCTAAGAAGATGCCCTTCAACATTCATGTTGACCAAGAAATCATAGGAATCATCCTACTAGGGCAAAAGTTGTCTGCAAGTTGGGTGACTTTCAAGGACCCAGATTCACACACCTCTGCTGACCTGTAATTTGTCAAAACCATAACTTGAGCTCTGCAACTCCTATCAAGGACTTCTGCCACTCAAATTAAAGCTAAGAACAAGCTCTACAACATTCATGTTGTGGTGAAGATGAGATATCAATCACATCTTGAGCTAAAACTGCCTGGAAGATAGGGATCAAACTAGGGTTTTTTCACTAACAATCCTCAGAAACCCTAACTCAAAACTTCTCAAACTCTTCAATCATGATGAGTTGGTCTAGGAATCATCCTTATAACATCTCTATACATCATTCCATGATCTCATGGCCCTTGGATTAGGTCTCAACCTTCTCCAAATCTTCAGCTGATCTAGGGTTGGCCCAGTCAAAACCCTAATTCTATCATTCATGGTTGAATCTTCTGAACCCTTGCATAATGACCTCTCTGGGCTTCATGATGGCTATCAAGACATCTCATAGGCTTTCTCCAAGCATCAAGTTCATTCTCAAAGTCTCAGAATCATCTGAGGGGCACCCACAACTCTCAAGCTATGAAGCACACAACCCTGGTTTCAACCCACTCCTCTGAGGATCTCTTGAACTTTCTGATGAAGGTATCCATTTTCAAACACTAGATGGATAAATAATTGTTGGTCAAATTTTGGGGTGCAACACCTGCCTCCAGGAGAATGCTGACCTGTTTGCTTGGAGCGCTGCAGGGATACTCGACCTCGACCCAGACGTAACATGCTACCACCTCACCATAGATTTTTCCGCTAAGGCCATAGTTCAATGTAGGTGTAGGCAGTCTCCTGAGAAAGCGGAGGCTGTTGAAAAAGCTGTAAAAGACCTCCTAGAGGAAAATTTTATATTGGAAGCCCAGTACACAATTTGGCTGTCCAATGTTGTACTCGTTAAGAAACATAATGGAAAATGGAGAATGTATGTTAACTATACTGATCTCAACCGGGTATGTCCCAAATATGCTTACCCGTTACCTAACATCGACAAACTCGACAACAATTCTGCAGGTTTTAAACTGTTATCATTCATGGATGCGTACTCGGGATACAATCAAATCCCCATGGATAAGGCCAACAAGAAATACACGAACTTCATGACCGAGTCAGGAAACTACTACTATCACGTAATGCCCTTCGGATTGAAGAACATCGGCGTGACCTATCAGCGAATGATGAACAAGGTCTTCCGGGGAGAAATCAGAGACATGCTCGAAGTGTACATGGACGAAATGATCGTAAAATCACGAGAAGAGGTCGACCATACCATCCACCTCAAGAAGGTCTTCCCGACAGCGAGGAAGTGCATGATGAGGTTCAACCCTGAGAAGTGCACCTTCGGCGTACGGGCGAGCAAGTTCCTCAGATTCTACCTGACATAACGAGGATAGAAGCGAATCCAAACAAGTGTAGGTCTTTCTCTGAGTTCGCCACGCCGAGCATAAAGAAGTCCATCCAATCACTAAACAGGATGCTCGCATCTTTGTCATGATTCGTCGCCAAGTCTGCTTAGCACGCCCTCCTCTTCTTTAAGCTTCTATGCAAGGAGGCCGCATTTAAATGGACCGAGGAGTGCGAAGAGGCCCTCATACACCTCAAGAAAGTCATCTCAGAGCCATCAATGCTGTCAAGGCCTGAAGCCGGGGAAACCCTATACTTGTATCTTGCTGTCGCCACAGAGGCCGTCAACGCAACGCTGATTCGCGAAACTTCTGAAGGGCAAAAGCCGATATACTTCACGAGAAAAACCCTCCAAGGTTCTGAGCTTAGATACCAGCAATTCAAGAAGGTCGCTATGGCCCTCATCAATGTGGCCAGAAGGTTACGACATTACTTCCTTGCCCATATGATCATAGTCAGAACCGATCGGCCCATCAAACAGCTACTCGGGTGGCCAGACATGTCGGAGAGAATGCTCAAATGGTTGCTCAAACTCTGTGAATTCGACATCCAATATGAAAGTAGAAAAGCCCTCAAGGCTCAAGTTCTGGCCGACTTTGTCGCGGAGATGGCTTCCACAGAGTCCACGACCCCCGGGGCATACAAATGGACCATTTTTGTTGATGACGCCTCAAATTCGATAGGAAGTGGAGAGAGCATCATACTAGAAAACAAGGAAGGTATCTTAATAGAAGTCTCCCTCGCCTTGGCATTCCTGACGCCAAACAACCAGGTCGAGTACAAGGTGTTCCTCGTAGGACTCTGTTTGGCTGAAGGCCTTGGCGGGAAGGAGGTAAAGATCTTTATCGACTCCCAGCTCGTGACATCCCAGGTACGGGGAGAGTATCAAGCCAAGAACGACAACCTAGCTGAATACCTCTCCTTAGTAAGAGAAAGAATGAAAAGCTTCAATTCTGTGGAGGTACGACACATCCCACACGAACATAATACTCGAACATATATCTTGTCGAAAGTGGCTAGCACGAAGAAGAAGGGCAGAAACAAATTCGTAATCCAGGAGGTCCTCTCTCGCCCTAACATCGAGAGGGACACAATAACTGCCGAGTGTCACACCCTAATTTTTGACCTTAAGATTCCACCTCCTTGTGCGTTTTCTTGCGATTTTATCGTTTTATCTTGCATGCGTGTTTATCAGGACTAACAAGTGTGCGCAAGATCATTTTGGCTTTAAAGACATCTCTGGCGGAGTCTTATGACTTTATCCCCTTCTTGATTTTCCTCGAAGTTTATCTCCGTAAAACAAAGAAGGCTTTCCAAAATAAAGATTCATAGGCTCGTGGTAATTAAAACCTTTATAGCTTTCAAGTGCAAGATAATTCGGGTTCAGAATGTGAGGACTACCCAGGCGAGACTTAATTTCGACATGTTGTGATTTATATCAAGTGGTATTATGGGGTGTGGTGGACAGAATTTAGTTCACTTTACTTCAAACCCGTTGGATATTCTTTTTCCATGGATTAATTTGGTTGACAAGACTTCGGTTCTACGACAATTTGGTTCTTGTTTTTTTTGGATTCGACTTGGTTAGTCTGAAGTGGTTAATTAAGTAAAGATTCCTCAATCTGTGTTCATACTTTGTGAGAGTTTACAAACTAGGCCATGAGAGTTTCATTGTCCCAAGGTGCCTTTGTATGATAACAATTATTATGTGGGTGAGTAGGACATTCCGTTTGTGTGAAGCCAGGGGCGATGTCATCCTATCCAAGGATAGCATCAAGAGCTTGGTCTCACGTGTTGATTCTTTTGTTCATTCCAAGGATATTGGTAGGATTACAAGCGCATAGAAGGCAATCAACGATTGAAGATAATGACAGTAGAAATTACAATTCAAAGTATTAATAAAATAAAGCAGATAAGTTTTGCTGCCATAGTGCCTGCTATTTGATTATTAGGCCTCACATGAAAGATGCTACACTTTTACATTTTGAATTATTATCCTACCATGAGGCGCCAGGGTTTAACTTTGTTTGAAAGATGCTACATAATAGGATTTTAAGGGATCACTATACAAATTACACAGTCATTAAAATTCTGCATCCAAAATGGGATTCTATTTTCCAAAGGAAGTCCATTCCCCAGTTCACCAGCAGCCTGACTTTTTTCCTCTTCTTTTGGATGAGCACCGTGACCTAGAGACGTTGTTTTCCCCCAACTTGTTTCTTCGATATACACGTGGGTGAAGGTGACATAACAAGCTTCAACCAGAGTATCTTCAGTGTTTCACAAGGAAGAATACGACCACATACCAAGCCGGTTTAGGCAGAATCAGCATACGAACTCGCATCTTATAGGCCATCCCCATAACTCGCCAAACCTACATTGAAAGACATGATAAACAAGCTTATTCGCCAAGGCTTCCCATCCTGCTAAACAGTTAATGGAAACACGCAGTTAAAACCACTTACGGTGAAGATTCTAAAAGCTGGTTAGATTGGAAACACGAGCTAACGCGGGTCATTACCGTCGATTGGGATTAACTTGTGTGTCAATATTACCTGAAATATGAAGCAATATAATCAGTTAACCGGAAGACGGAACCGTCAGCATAAACCAAAGCCATCCATGAAGCAAGTTTTGAAGAAAGCCTGTACAACCTATAAGTTAATCAGCGCAGAAGATCAAGCCATACCTCGATTTGAGAACAGAATCTCACATTTGACAGCCATCAGTATCCTGCAGTAAATGCATCAGCTCGATAAGTCCACAACTCGTTTCCAAGCTTGTTAAGACAAGAAGGAAATATCTAGAACAACACGTGTACAAACCTAAGGAAGGCTCCGATACCTGAGGACTTCAAGGAAACTCGACAAAGCTTCATGGCTTACCCTTCGAGGCTCGCACCCCAAACCTGCAGAATACATCAGAATGCCGTAAGAAATTAACTCACAGTTTCGAGAAAGTAAGAAGAAGAGTAACGTTAACACAGTTCATAACATAATTTGAAGTTCATCAAAAGAGGTGCCAGAACAATTAACAACAATATCCTCCAAACGCATTGGGATAAACACAAAGCATTTTGTACTGAATTGATGTGAATATTTCCTACCTGAACTGACAGAAACAAATCAGGATGAGGACAGGGCTTGCTAAGAGGCAGCAGGTTCATGACTTTCCGGAGAATGCCGCCAGGGAAATCCACTAGCAGCTTCAGCCCTTGATTTACCTGCATAACACCCAACAAATCATACAACACCAACAGGTTCGGCCTCAAAGTCATCTTCGAGAACCATTTCCCCACCATCAATAACCAGCAGCACACTATGTTACATATATGCTTCAATCAATAATACAATGTCATCTGAACAACAATTATAGGAACAACTACTGCACAACGAGTATCAGCAGCTGCAGTAAACCATGAATGCATTCCTGAACCAAGAAATTATGCAACTGATGAGTCACATACATAGATAGAGCAGAGGTGAAAGAGACAGTTTTCGACGTCAATACAGCAAGAGACCCGAATTAAAAGGGAAAGCATAAAGCACCAGTGAAATACATCAACATCAAGAAGGAGGAAAGTAACTGAGGAATTTGAAGGTGTTTCAAACCACTTACCATCTTCATTTCTGAAACAAGCACGCTTGATAGCCGCCAACAAGCTTCAGACTTCTGCCGACACGACTCAAATATGCTTTCGCAACTTGCTTGCACAACACAAAAGGATTAATTTCATAACGTAAAATG
Source organism: Lathyrus sativus (assembly GCA_963859935.3). NCBI lineage: Eukaryota > Viridiplantae > Streptophyta > Magnoliopsida > Fabales > Fabaceae > Lathyrus > Lathyrus sativus. The sequence continues at coordinate 616,111,107 of OZ012738.1, read as the reverse complement.
AATTCACAGCACGCCAGAGTTCGCGTTATAATTCAAGGGATAATCACAATGATATCATTCAAGGCCTACAAGTTACGAATCATCAAATGGAGTTAATGAGAGACCTATGGGATAAACCTATACAATGCTGCCATTGTATCTAAGAAGAAACAGGACCAACAAAATAAAAAACCTTTCTCAGAGCTTCTAGCAAGAGCTATCCGCGCCACACCTCCAGTTACATCATCTCCTCAGACCGACTGCTGCAATCAGACCCGCCCAGCAGTATTCAAGCCGTTTCATCTTGTGAAATAGAGGCGTTGCTCCAGTGTTACTAAGTTAAGCAGTTATCCTTCACCGCTGGATTTGACCTCAACCATCATCATAGGCACAACAACAACAATACCTGCAAAATATGACAGAAGTTGATACATAGGTCCTGGAAATTCATAACAGGGTAGCTCCATGGCAGCATACAAGACAAACAAGAATGACATTAGAACAAGTTTGGCCATACGCATTTGCTTATTGAAGGATTGGTTTTCAGAACAAGAAATTAAATCTTATCATTAGTTATCATCAACTGCAACTTTCTGCAGCAGTGAATCCGCAGCTTTGGGCTCACCGATTCCGTTACCGCAATCACTCTGGACTGTTAGCTTCTCTAGGCCCAAAGTCGTTTGCTATCCACACCTGCCAAATCACAAATCCGAATTTAGTAAACCCTTGACGAATATGCTTTTTTGAAATATATCAAATTCAAGACAGCTAGAAGATTCTTCATATCTCAAAGCAGTATATCCAAATCAATTAAAGGACTTTCAAATCGAATCACACAGAAAGGGATTCTCATCAACAACATTAACTCAATCAAACAAAAAAGGAAGGTTTTCAAATGATTGTCCAACACAGAAATAGAAGGTCTTAATACAACAATCAAAACATTCAATCAGAGTTTTAAAGCCCAAACTCGCCTATAAAAAGAGGCATTTGAGACTGAGAAGAACACTTTTCACTTTTCGGACGAAATCCATAAACTCAGTAAAGATCCTAAACCCTAAGTGACTTAAAATCGAAAGGATAGAGGGAGAACTCATCTTTTTTCGCTGAGCCTTCGAAGATTGTCGCCTCCGAAGCCCATCGCAAGATCGCCGGAAGAAATCGCCCGCGCTTCACATTCCGCCGCCGCCTCCCACCTTCGGTAAAACTCTCTATACATTTTAAGATTTTTGAATGCTTGATGCCTTGATCTGTGTTTCAGGTACAATCATGGAGGAAACGAACAAGGATCGAGAGAGAGGTGAATCGGGAGAGAGGCCGGGAGAGTGAATGATTAGGGTTTCCGCTGTTTTGGTTTTCTTTGTACATAATTGTTTTTTCGTTGTTGTGTAAATGCTAAACTGTATGTATGCACGACCACGGTAGTACCGTGGTTCATCATCACCATCACCACAAATCACCCACAGATCCAGATCTAACGGATCACATTGCGTGCCCACAGTAAACCATGCGTCCGCATAACACTAGATCCAACGTTTTTATTATTAATATAATTAAATTTAATTAATATTTTAAAAACTAATAATCTGGTTTAATATAATTTTTTTTAAAACCCTTTAATCTTTAACTAACTTTAGTTTTTTTATTAAAAATAATAACTTTTAATCAACCTAATTTTCTTTTTAAGTCTAATTAATTAATTTATATCTTATGTAATTTAATTAAAACCAATTTTGTAATTTATTTTCTCAAACTTTATTAATATTATTAATTCACCTTAAAAATAAAACCTTTTATTTTTAAATAAGTAATCTATCTTATTACTTTTAAAAAAATCTTTTTTTTCTAAATAACTTAATTTGTAAAACTTTTAATAATAAAACCTTTTACGAAAATTAATATAATTAATATAACTTCTTTCATAAAATCAATTTCACTAAGAGAGTACCATTTTCTTATAAATCTACTCAAATAAATTAAGATAACTTTATTAAGAAAATAATGATAACAAATATAACTTTTTACAAAAATTACAATACAACCTTTTTTCTTAAAATTAAGTCTACATTTCCTTAAAATCAATTCATCTCTAATTTGTTAATCTAATCAATAACGTATTTTCTCATAAGTATAATTCAACTAAAACTGACAATCCCGTCTAAAATCAACCAACATCGTAATTAATCAATCGTGCACGCTTCCACATTCACAATTCACACACCTTAGCGCTTTCATGCTTTTGTGTATGTTTAATTACCGTCTTTATCTTCCGCAATTTATTTACCGTATTTATCTTTACTGCATCGCATCATTGCATTCTGTCCAAAGGAAGAACTTGCACGTAACGTAAAAACTTGCGCGTATGCATCCCATTTGCATCATCTTCCTCATGTGATCCTTGATCCCATTCAAGTCGATCTCTTAGGTTAGATCCAACCCCATAGGAAGTACCTTTATCTTTACAACTTAGATACAAACAAATCAACTCAATTCAAACATATTCAAACATATTAGAGAATAAGATGTTAATCATCTTAAGCGAGATAAAACTTCTACCCCATAACAACATAATCAATTTTCCTACAATGTTGTGGTGGTTTAAATCAAGTAATCTCCCTTAAAATGACAACTCATCTTTTCTCCTAAAATCAATCAATCAATTACCCTAATCCCGTAGGTACTATGACCACAGTCAAAGAACTCCTCAAACCCTTTAGGGGAACTACAGATACTCTGATTCCACTCCCGTCAGGATATGTAGGCATAAGATACGATATCTTATCGAGTATACTTAGAAATAAACCCCCAGGTCTCTTTCATCCCTTAAGCAGATAAACCCTAGCAAATAAACAAACATAAAACAAGAGGTTCCTGTAGAGTACTACAGAAACTTAGGATGCTAGCACCTTCCCTAAGTTTAACCAACCCCCGAACCTATAACTCTCTAGCTTGCATTTGCATTGCATTGTGGGTATTTCGATCTTTATCCCTTCCTTTGGACAAATCAAAGTTCGGTTGCAAATGAATTAGATTCAAGTTAATCAATAGCTTGGTATCCAAATTTCACCGCGACAGAAATGGCGACTTCACTGGGGACACTCAGTGGGTTTCCCTAACTTGTTTATTTTACTTGCTTATTGTTATGTTTGATTATCTATTTATTTGTATAATTGTTTAATTGTTGCTTCTTGGGTTGATTATCTTTGAGTGGTGAGACAAAGTCCTACACCCGGACTTGAGTGAACTTAAGATAGGATAGTGATATGTTCGACGAGACTTATAGGGAGTTGAATCCTGACCAAGTTGACTTGAAAATTACGCTCAGTTGAGACCCTTTCAAAATGGTTCGGTTGAACGAGTAATCGTGAAGACTTTTACTATTTTCGATTGGAGTCCATGATACTGAGGACCGTAGTTACCTCTAACCCCACTTTGGCCTTTATTAGGATGTAGTGCGGGACTATGAGGGAGTACTCCCGAAATAGTGTTACGTGATGCTACACTCAAAAGAAGCTCTCTTGAGAATATTATTAATCACTGAGTAATTGGGAAGTTGATAATATCTGAAAGATGGACTAATGACTTTGGGCACCTCTTTAGAACCTTGTTCTGCAGGTACAATCAACCTTTAGTCCACATCCTTTGGGAATGGGTATACCCTTTGGCTCCATGCTCGTTGCAAACCTAGGGTCTCCCTTTGTTTGTTTATCCTTATGTCTCTATGTGCTTACTTGTGTTTGTTGCATTCATAAAGCATCATACCGCATTGGATTTCATGGGATTCACTTTTGTTTATGAACATTGTAGGTCACTATGGTTTCCAACGAAAGACACACTTTGAAATATACTTTTAAGAGTCCTAAATTGGGTGACCTAAGGAAGCTGGTAACCTTGATTGAAGACCAAGACAAGTTCAAGAGCAAATATGGGAAGCTAATACCTTTATTGAGTCGCCAAGTGGACGAAGGACTTCTTTCCACTTTATTGCAATTTTATGATCCGCTATATCACTATTTTACGTTCTCAGACTTCCAACTATTACCTACATTAGAAGAGTATTCCTTTTTGGTTGGTCTACCTATCCTAGAAGAATCTCCCTTCCCTTTCTTGGAGAGGGACCTTGAGGAAAGAGATATTGCTAAGTCCCTTTATCTAAAAGTATCTGACGTCAGGGGAAACTTAATTAGTAAAGGTGATATTTTAGGCTTAACTACGGATTTCTTAATCAGTAAAGCTATGTTTTATGTCGATTATGCGAACAAGACTCCATTCGAGGCAATCTTCACTTTACTTATTTATGGAGTGTTCCTATTCCCAAATTTTGAAGGGTTTGTCGACCTTAATGCGATCAATATCTTTCTGAAGAATAACCCAGTGCCAAATCTATTGGGTAATACTTATCATTCTGTGCATCTCCGAAACTTCTATGGTGGAGGGATGATCACCTGGTGTATGCCCTTACTTTAAAAGTGGTTTATTTCGCACTTGCCTAAGTCTAGTTCTTTTCTGAATCTCGATAAAGGGCTTTGGTCTCCGAGAGTTATGGTGTTGACCCATTCAGACATTAACTGGTGTAACCGAGCATACGATGGGACTTTAATTAATGATGGTTGTGGAGATTTTGCTAATGTGTCGTTACTTAGTTTTAATGAAGGGATCAGTTACAATCCGGTTTTAGCTCGTCGATAGTTGGGATATCCGTTGAAGGATCCACCTAAGAGTGTTCAAGTGGAAAGCATTTTCTTTAGGGATGACAAGGAACTTCAAGACAAGATTCTGGTTGCATGGGATCATTTGCATAAGAAAGGGAAGAAAAGCCTTGGGAAACATAATTGTGTGTCCTTGGAACCATACCTTCAGTGGGTCAGAGAGAGAGTAATCAAGTTGAAGATGCCTTATCTCCGTCAAGATCCTATACCTCCAAGGGAAGAACATGTTTATATCTTTATGTCCAAAGCTGAGAAGTTAGGAGTCGTTTTGAGGAAATCACAGCATGAGTCAGAGTCATGGAAGAACAAGTACCAAGTGGTTGTTGCAGAGAATGCCGAACTCCAGAAACAGAAGGACGAACTTCAGAAGCACCTACAGTTGAAGGATGAAGAATTACTTCATTGCAAGAAGAGGAGAGTTCTAGAGGATTTATTTTCCTCTGACCCTCAATGCACTATCTGGAAGCTGATTGTGGACAACCTTATCCGTGAAAAGACCTAGTTGAAGAGGAGCTCAAGCGGCAGAATTCAGAACTTCCTTAGGACTTTCATTAGCTTTTATTTAGCTATTTATTTGGGACTTTTAAAAGCAATTATTTGTAATCCGTTTCAAAATTAATAAAACGTTTTTCTTTTACCGCAATGTTTATAAATAGTTGGGATCCCGTGAAGTCCTACTCATCTTGCATTGCATTCTTTTCCTTCATTCACTTCAAGAAACTCAATTTTGTTTTGTAGGTGTTATAACTATGGATTTCAGAAGAGAAACTTTGAAGTACACTTTTCAGAGTCCTAACATTGAAAGCTTAAGAGAACTAGCATATCTTATCGAGAACCATCACGCTTTTGCAACAGAATATGGAGAAGCTTTCCGTTTTCTCGAGCTCAATATGAAAGAGGGGCTGTTGGAGACCCTTGTTCAGTTCTACGATCCGCTGTACCATTGTTTCACCTTTCCAGATTACCAGCTAATGCCGACCCTGGAAGAGTATTCTGATTTCTTGAAGATACCTGTGACTGCCCGACCTATATTCACTGGACGGGAAGACATACCCAGCCACCAAGAAATTGAAAATGCTACTCATCTCAGCCTAGCAGATGTCCAAGCACACTTAACCACCAAGGAAGGAGTCCTTGGATTCCCAGCTGATTTCTTGATCGAAAAAGTCCGTTACCATGCTGAAAGAAAGGAGGTCCTTATCTTGGAAGCTACCTTTGCTTTGTTGGTTTAGGGTATCTTCTAGTTCCCAAAGATTGATGATTTTGTCGATATGGATGCGATTAGACTGTTCATACTCAAGAATCCAGTTCCCACCTTGCTAGCTGACACATACCATTCAATCAATTCGAAGAATGCCGAAGGGGGAGGACACATTGTCTGCTGTACCGCCTTGCTTTACTCATGGTTCATCGCTCGCCTAACTTGGCATCTGTCTATTTGGGAAGAGATAGAAACACCCCGTTGGTCCGAGATAGTTATGGCCCTTACTCACTCAGATATCGTGTGGTACAACCTTGCTTATGAAGGTGTATGTATGATTCCCAGCATCAGAGGATTCACCAACATACCGCTTATTGGGAGAGAAGGATGCATAAGTTACAATCCCGCTTTGGCCCGCAGACAATTTGGGCATCCCATGATCGAAATACCTGACCAAGCTCTATTGGAAGGGATCTTTTTCAAGGAAGGAGAGGATCCAGACCTGAAGACCGTCATAATTTACACGTGGAGATACATCAATAAGGAAGGAATGACTGCATTAGGATACCCCAACTGCGCTGTCTCTGAAGACTATCTACATTGGGTGCGAGAAAGGGCTCTCGACCTCAAGATGCCTTTCCCTTTTCACGAACCTATGGTGTTGACATTTCACGATCATGATTGGTTTGATGTGAGTGAGGTGGATCAGTTGAAGGCCGCCTTGGATGAGGCTCGAAAACTGAAAACCGCTTGGAGGAATAAGTTTTTCACCCTCAAGGTAGAGAAAGAAAAGTCTCAGAAGCTGCCAGAGATAGAATCTGCAAGGAAAAGGAAGGCGCGAGAGGATTTATTTTCCTCTCACACCTCTTCAAGAATTATCACCAGGGATTATCTCCCCCCAGCTGCTATGGCTTGGAAAGAATGTGTAGATCGACTCATCAGTGAGAAGGCCGAATTGCAGGAGCGCGTGAATCAGCTGATAGAGGAGCTTCGTACGCAGAAAGAGCATAAGGAGTAGATCTCTAAGTTTTCTTTTGCTTTTGTTTCAATGTAATAAACTCTTAAAAGATTACTTTGCTTTGTAATGTTTATCGAACATCAATATCAAAATAAGTTTTATCCAACGTTATAATATCGAAAAAAAAACAATTTGAGTTTCTTGAAGTTTCATCCTGCATTCTGCATAGCATCTAGCATTTTAGCATGTGCATGTGTCTCTTCTCCGCTGCGTCCTCATCCGTCTTTCTGTCTTTGTCTCACCAGCCGACGTCTCGACCATTTGACCAAGATTGAAGTATTATTGTAGGATAGTAAAGAGAACAAAGATATGGATCACATGACTGGCTTCAGAGTAAGGACTAATCCAACATTTGATTGTTCCTCCGACGACTTTGTTCAACAAGTGAATGTTCCTGTGCAACCCCAGCCTATGAAAGACAACCTATTTGTCGATCTTCAGGATACTCATACTAAGAAGAAAGTGGAAGATCCTATAATTATAGCAATTGAGGAAGGATTTCGTGATCTCCAAGAACAAGTGAAGATGATTAAAGGAGCTAATGCATCTGGTCTTGATGCTCACAACCTATGTCTAGTTCCAAGCGTAATTATCCTCCAAAGTTCAAGATGCCTGTCTTCGAAGTATACAAGGGTGTCAGTTGTCCAAAATACCATTTGACGATGTTTTGTCGAAAGATGATTGCTTATATTGACAACGACAAACTAATGATTCACTGCTTTCAAGAAAGTTTGTGTGGGGCGTCCTTAATATGGTATATGAAGTTACAAAGTAACCACATTCAGTCTTGGGAAGACTTAGCCATTGCTTTTGTGAAACAATACAATTACATATTGGGTATAGCTCCAGATAATGACAATGGATCTTCCAGAGAGTTCATAGCTCGATACCTCATCCTCAACATCAGTATGCAACGTCTGCTCAGCGCGAACAACAACTACCTCCCAAGCGGAAGTTGGCCTCTCCAGATCAACCGCAAAATCGACGATTTCGGAAATGGTTTCGTAATTAGAAGATATCCTTGGATGTTCCGAGAAAAGGAATTCGTCAGTTTGACCCCATCCCTATGAAGTATGCTGACCTTTTTCCAGCATTAATCCAAAAAGGTCATATCTAGACAAGAGCTCCACCTAAGGTACCTGAGAAAATTCCGTACTGGTACAAAGCTGACAAATTTTGCCCATACCATCAAGGCGCTCCAGGCCACGATATTAAGAACTGTTATGGTTTGAAGGCAGACGTTCAAAGGTTGGTTAAGTGCGGGACCTTATCCTTTAAGGATTCCCATCCTAATGTGCAAGACAATCCTTTACCTCAGCATGGTTTGTCCTCCGTGAGCATGATCCGGGGTCATTTGGGAAACTCATATCAATATGGTGTCTGAAGGCTGCATACCAGACGATTCTGCAAAGACCGAATAAAATCCTAGGAGGGGCTCATCATAGTGTTTTCCCATTTGTTTTTGTGTTTTTGGTTTCTTTGATTAAAAGCATATTTGGCATGTAAGAACTTGTTATTTTGAATAATTAATGCAGTAAAATGTTTGTCTTGAAGAAATCCATTCGTTTTCACTCGTAAAATGTTTTTCATAATTTATGATGCCAACTTTATCAATTTTCTTTTCACTTTGGTGAATAATTGGAAGGAGGATGACGAAGTAAAACGCAGGATCCTGTTGTATGCTTTTGAATAAAAACCCTACTGATGATGTAAGGCATTGTTTCAAACCTCCTAAACACCAAAAATAGTTAACCCCTCTTCTAAGCCTTGAGAGAGGATCTGTTTTTTCCCAAAATCAAAACCCTCATTTTTAACCTGGGGCAGGGTATCATAAAAAATGAGCATCTTTCAAATATTGGGTGGGCACAAATATATTTTAGCTTTTCATTCCTTTGTTTTACAAATCAAAAAACTAAACCCAGATACAACCCTCAAAAGTCCTAATTGAAGTAAGGTTTAGTTCGAAAGCGTACTTGATGAGATATCGTTTCCTGACTCCTATGAGCCATGCTCAATTTTGTTGGCATTATAAAATTAATTTATATCCTAACCAGTGATTTCGGTCACTAGTTATTGGGATACCCTTTTTAAAAAAAAACAAACCTCAAGACAAACGTATGATGCATTGACAAATTCAGAATTAACATTTCTGACCTGCTAACCTTGTTTGATATCTTAGAAAGATTACACATGAGCATCAATAATAAGTTTATTCTATTGGAACTTGAAGACTCTGCTGCCTTGGGGCAAGTTTGTTTCCAAGTGGTTTGTTCTAATACAAATTGGAATTTCTGAAGAACCATTTTTGAAGACTCAGTCTTAATACTATCAATCAGGGCCAGTTACGTCGAGATTCGGCGAATCTCTCTAAGAGTTTGAAAACAGTGGGACGCCATGTTTTCTGTAAAATCCTCTTTGAAAACTCTTGTTTCTCGTGAACCAGGTGACTTGAGGCATTTGAGGATTGATATGACGACTACCATTACACAACTCATCAATACCGAATTTCATCAAAACTCTCTGATGAATCTTTTCAATGCAAAAATACTAGTGAACATTCGAAGTAGATATTATTCGACTCCTCAGTGGATCTTCTACAACACCAGTCTTCTCCAGTGAAGCAGATGTTTATTTCATCCCCACTGAAGCTCAAATCCGACAGCTAAAATGACACAAGTTTCTCATCTAAAGAGGATATTTATCTTATCCCCTGTAAAACTTCAGTTTGGGTATTTCCATCTACAACTCCAGCAGGAATCTCTCCAGGGAAGTGGATATTTATTTTATCCACGAAGTTTCTCCAATTAAGAAATGAATACGTTTCTAGTAGATCTTTTCCTGGTCTTCAAAAGGACAACCTTTCAGACTCATCAAAGTGTTACATCCCCAAGTGGATTAATCTCTATTCCCCAAGAGAAATTTTGAAGCCTTGAAGCAGGATTGTGATCCCATATTTTGGTGGGTCATACTACTATCTTCGAGGATTGGTCAGAGGTTTGCTTCGAGATGTTCATTTCATCTCCGCTTGTCTCTTTTCGCTTGTTTCGTCAGCATACGCATAACATATAGATAGATAGCATGGCATGTGCATCTTGCACCTTTGTTTTGTTTGTATCTATCACTTTGGCTGTGTTTATCCCCGAGTGGCTGGGTGTGTCTCCTCCTTTCAAGTAGAGTTGTCAGCCTTAGGCAGAAAAAGAGCACAGTACTTCTATTTCCCTACGAAGTTCGATCCTCGTGGAAGACAGTTGTTTTAGTTAGATACCATTTGAGCTCATGCCTCAATGGTCGAGTCTTGCTTGACAGTTTCTCTTCAGTTATCTCCAGAATTGAACTTCGGTCTCTGGGCAATCACATTGCGGATCTCCAACTTTTGAATAGGGCAAAGGCGTGCATTTATTTTGCATTTCTGCCCCCAGGAAGAATTTATGAGGATAATTATTGAAGACGGGCTTTTCCCCGACGACATTTTTAACAATTTACATCTGGACTGCAAACACTCTCTTTATTTGAGCAACTCGTTTTGATCAGGATTTTATTCAAAACGACAAATGGCAGTCTCCTCAAGGAAATTTGTCCATCCCTAGTGGATTTATCAAGATTATCAATTTATCAAAAAGGCATTCCTCCAGAAATATACCAGAGAAATGCGTCGAAGACATTACAAATATCTCTCTTTAGTTTAGAATTTACAATGATATATACTTTTACAGCTACAACAAGGGTACTTCCTGGGAATGTATTCCCTAGTGAGCCCATCGCACAAGATTAATTCCATCAAGTGACATCTCCCCAGAGAAGTCGAGGAAATTCATTACAGTTAGTCTCTCTTTATTTGAGAAGACATATTTTACAAATCAACCGGCTTACATCTCTTCTGAAGATCCCCGGTGAAGTTTTACAATCTCTAATACATTATGGCTCACAGCCAAGAAATTTTACAATCTACAAGGTTCTACAATGACATCTACAATCTACAAAATTTTAAATCCCTTGTGAAGACGCTCTCCCGAGTTTTCATCATTTCAGGTAGAGACCGAGACCCGTTCATGGCAAACACACCATGAGTCGTTGGGGAGGTTATTTCAAGAAGCTGAGATCCGTTCATGGCAAACACACCATGAGTCGTTGGGGAGGTTTATTTCAAGAGATAGAGACCCGTTCATGGCAAACACACCATGAATCGGGGAAAGTTTTATTTACACTATTATCAACACCACATTCAAAAGCAAAATCATGTTGACCAAGAGCGTTCATTTTGGTTATCACCGTTGTTCGGTCTACTACTGGTTGACATCAAACTATCCTCCTATTACAAGTCTCTCACCTATTGTTAAAACACCGTACTCTTGGTATATGGGCTATACTTTTATACGTTTGGAGATTCTCCATTGCTGGTTGTTTCCTTTCCCCGTGGAGCCTCGCTCGTTTGAGCTCGCCTTTTCGTTGTTCCTTTGTTTCGCACGTGTTGTGTCTAGTTTTTTCCCTATGACATCATTTCTCCACAAGACCCTCTGCCTTGCTTTCTCATATCATTGCATATCACTTGCAATCGGTGGCCTCTTAGGGCCAAAAATTCGTGCAATGTTTGTATTTAAGTTCCTCCTATCTCGTCAAGACAAAGATTTCAATCTCCACCTCTCCGGATAGAAGAAACTTAAATAGGGGCATCTGTCACACCCTAACTTTTGACCTTAAGATTCCACCTCCTTGTGCGTTTTCTTGCGATTTTATCGTTTTATCTTGCATGCGTGTTTATCAGGACTAACAAGTGTGCGCAAAATCATTTTGGCTTAAAAGACATCTCTGGCGGAGTCTTATGACTTTATCCCCTTCTTGATTTTCCTCGAAGTTTATCTCCGTAAAACAAATAAGGCTTGCTAAAATAAAGATTCATAGGCTCGTGGTAATTAAAACCTTTATAGATTTCAAGTGCAAGATAATTCGGGTTCAGAATGTGAGGACCACCCAGGCGAGACTTAATTTCGACATGTTGTGATTTATATCAAGTAGTGCTATGGGGTGTGGTGGACAGAATTTAGTTCACTTTACTTCAAACCCGTTGGATATGCTTTTTCCATGGATTAATTTGGTTGTCAAGACTTCGGTTCTACGACAATTTGGTTCTTGTTTTTTTTTTGGATTTGACTTGGTTAGTCTGAAGTGGTTAATTAAGTAAAGATTCCTCAATCTGTGTTCATACTTTGTGAGAGTTTACAAACTAGGCCATGAGAGTTTCATTGTCCCAAGGTGCCTTTGTGTGATAACAATTATTATGTGGGTGAGTAGGACATTCCGTTTGTGTGAAGCCAGGGGCGCTGTCATCCTATCCAAGGATAGCATCAAGAGCTTGGTCTCACGTGTTGATTCTTTTGTTCATTCCAAGGATATTGGTAGGATTACAAGCGCATAGAAGGCAATCAACGATTGAAGATAATGACAGTAGAACTTACAATTCAAAGTATTAATAAAATAAAGCAGATAAGTTTTGCTGCCATAGTGCCTGCTATTTGATTATTAGGCCTCACATGAAAGATGCTACACTTTTACATTTTGAATTATTATCCTACCATGAGGCGCCAAGGTTTAACTTTGTTTGAAAGATGCTACAGAATAGGATTTTAATGGATCACTATACAAGTTACACAGTCATTAAAATTCTGCAACCAAAATGGGATTCTATTTTCCAAAGGAAGTCCATTCCCCAGTTCGCCAGCAGCCTGGCTTTTTTTCTTCTTCTTTTGGATGAGCACCGTGACCTAGAGACGTTGTTTTTCCCCAACTTGTTTCATCTTAATACCCGTGGGTGAAGGTGACATAACAAGCTTCAACCAGAGTATCTTCAGTGTTTCACAAGGAAGAATACAACCACGTACCGAGCCAGTTTAGGCCGAATCAACATACAAACTCACATCTTATAGGCCATCCCCATAACTCGCCAAACCTACATTGAAAGACATGATAAACAAGCTTATTCACCAAGGCTTCCCATCCTGTTAAATAGTTAACTGAAACATGCAGTTAAAACCACTTACGGTGAAGATTCTAAAAGCAGGTTAGATTGGAAACACGAGCTAACGCGGGTCATTGCCGTCGATTGGGATTAACTTGTGTGTCAATATTACCTGAAATATGAAGCAATATAATCAGTTAACCGGAAGAAGGAACCGTCAGCATAAACCAAAGCTATCCATGAAGCAAGTTTTGAAGAAAGCCTGCATAACCTCTGAGTTAATCAGCGCAGAAGATCATGCCATACCTCGATCTGAGAACATAATCTCACATTTGACAGCCAATAGTATCCTGCAGTAAATACATCGGCTCGATAAGTCCACAACTCGATTCCAAGCTTGTTAAGACAAGAAGGAAATATCTAGAACAACACGTGTACAAACCTAAGGAAGGCTCCGATACTTGATGACTTCAAGGAAACTCGACAAAGCTTCATGGCAATCCCTTCGAGGCTCACACCCCAAACCCGCAGAACACATCAGAATGCCGTAAGAAATTAACTCACAGTTTCGAGAAATTAAGAAGAAGAGTAACGTTAACACAGTTCAGAACATAATTTGAAGTTCATCAAAAGAGGTGCCAGAACAATTAACAACAATATCCTCCAAACGCATTGGGATAAACACAAAGCATTTTGTACTAAATTGATGTGATTATTTCCTACCTGAACTGACAGAAACAAATCAGGATGAGGACAGGGCTTGCTAAGAGGCAGCAGGTTCATGACTTTCCGGAGAATGCCGCCAGGGAAATCCACTAGCAGCTTCAGCCCTTGATTTACCTGCATAACACCCAACAAATCATACAACACCAACAGGTTCGGCCTCAAAGTCATCTTCGAGAACCATTTCCCCACCATCAATAACCAGCAGCACACTATGTTACATATATGCTTCAATCAATAATACAATGTCATCTGAACAACAATTATAGGAACAACTACTGCACAACGAGTATCAGCAGCTGCAGTAAACCATGAATGCATTCCTGAACCAAGAAATTATGCAACTGATGAGTCACATACATAGATAGAGCAGAGGTGAAAGAGACAGTTTTCGAAGTCAATACAGCAAGAGACCCGAATTAAAAGGGAAAGCATAAAGCACCAGTGAAATACATCAACATCAAGAAGGAGGAAAGTAACTGAGGAATTTGAAGGTGTTTCAAACCACTTACCATCTTCATTTCTGAAACAAGCACGCTTGATAGCCGCCAACAAGCTTCAGACTTCTGCCGACACGACTCAAATATGCTTTCGCAACTTGCTTGCACAACACAAAAGGATTAATTTCATAACGTAAAATGAATTCACAGCACGCCAGAGTTCGCGTTATAATTCAAGGGATAATCACAATGATATCATTCAAGGCCTACAAGTTACGAATCATCAAATGGAGTTAATGAGAGACCTATGGGATAAACCTATACAATGCTGCCATTGTATCTAAGAAGAAACAGGACCAACAAAATAAAAAACCTTTCTCAGAGCTTCTAGCAAGAGCTATCCGCGCCACTCCTCCAGTTGCATCATCTCCTCAGACCGACTGCTGCAATCAGACCCGTCCAGCAATATTCAAGCCGTTTCATCTTGTGAAATAGAGGTGTTGCTCCAGTGTTACTAAGTTAAGCAGTTATCCTTCACCACTGGATTTGACCTCAACCATCATCATAGGCACAACAACAACAATACCTGCAAAATCTGACAGAAGTTGATACATAGGTCCTGGAAATTCATAACTGGGTAGCTCCATGGCAGCACACAAGACAAACAAGAATGATATCAGAACAAGTTTGGCCATACACATTTTCTTATTAAAGGATTGGTTTTTAGAACAAGAAATCAAAGCTTACCATTAGTTATCATCAACTGCAACTTTCTGCAGCAGTGAATCCACAGCTTTGGGCTCACCGATTCCGTTACCACAATCACTCTGGGCTGTTAGCTTCTCTAGGCCCAAAGTCGTTTGCTATCCAAACCTGCGAAATCACAAATCCAGATTTAGTAAACCCTTGAGGAATATGCTTTTTTGAAATAGATCCAATTCAAGACAGCTAGAAGATTCTTCATATCTCAAAGCAGTATATCCAAATCAATTAAAGGACTTTTAAATCGAATCACACAGAAAGGGATTCTCATCAACAACATTAACTCAATCAAACGAAAAAGGAAGGTTTTAAAATGATTGTCCAACACAGAAATAGAAGGTCTTAATTCAGCAATCAAAACATTCAATCAGAGTTTTAAAGCCCAAACTCGCCTATAAAAAGAGGCATTTGAGACTGAGAAGAACACTTTTCACTTTTCGGACGAAATCCATAAACTCAGTAAAGATCCTAAACCCTAAGTGACTCAAAATCGAAAGGATAGAGGGAGAACTCATCTTTTTTCGCCGAGCCTTCGAAGATTGTCACCTCTGAAGCCCATCGCAGGATCGCCAGAAGAAATCGCTCGCGCTTCACATTCCGCCGCCGCCTCCCACCTTCGATAAAAATCTCTATACATTTTAAGATTGTTGAATGCTTGATGCCTTGGTCTGTGTTTCAGGTACAATCGTGGAGAAAACGAACAAGGATCGAGAGAGAGGTGAATCGGGAGAGAGGTCGGGCGAGTGAATGATTAGGGTTTCCGCTGTTTTGGTTTTCTTTGTTCATAATTGTTTTTTCGTTGTTGTGTAAATTCTAAATTGTATGTATGCACGACCACAGTAGTACTGTGGTCCATCATCACCATCACCACAAATCACCCACAGATCCAGATCTAACGGATCACATTGCGTGCCCACAGTAAACCATGTGTCCGCATAACACTAGATCCAGCGTTTTTATTATTAATGTAATTAATTTTAATTAATCTTTTAAAAACTAATAATCTGGTTTAATATAACTTTTTTTAAAACCCTTTAATCTTTAACTAAATTTAGTTTTTTATTAAAAATAATAACTTTTAATCAACCTAATTGTCTTTTTAAGTCTAATTAATTAATTTATATCTTATGTAATTTAATTAAAACCAATTTTGTAATTTATTTTCTCAAACTTTATTAATATTATTAATTCACCTTAATAATAAAACCTTTTATTTTTAAATAAGTAATCTATCTTATTACTTTTAAAAAAACCTTTTTTTTTCTAAATAACTTAATTTGTAAAACTTTTAATAATAAAACCTTTTACAAAAATTTACATAATTAATATAACTTCTTTCATAAAATCAATTTCACTAAGAGAGTACCATTTT
This sequence comes from Lathyrus sativus, assembly GCA_963859935.3. NCBI lineage: Eukaryota > Viridiplantae > Streptophyta > Magnoliopsida > Fabales > Fabaceae > Lathyrus > Lathyrus sativus. The sequence continues at coordinate 616,094,950 of OZ012738.1, read as the reverse complement.
CTTATAAATCTACTCAAATAAATTAAGATAACTTTATTAAGAAAATAATGATAACAAATATAACTTTTTACAAAAATTGCAATACAACCTTTTTTCTTAAAATTAAGTCTACATTTCCTTAAAATCAATTCATCTCTAATTTGTTAATCTAATCAATAACGTATTTTCTCATAAGTATAATTCAACTAAAACTGACAATCCCGTCTAAAATCAACCAACATCGTAATCAATCGTGCACGCTTCCACATTCACAATTCACACACCTTAGCGCTTTCATGCGTTTGTGTATGTTTAATTACCGTCTTTATCTTCCGCAATTTATTTACCGTATTTATCTTTACTGCATCACATCATTGCATTCTGTCCAAAGGAAGAACTTGCACGTAACGTAAAAACTTGAGCGTATGCATCCCATTTGCATCATTTTCCTCATGTGATCCTTGATCCCATTCAAGTCGATCTCCTAGGTTAGATCCTATCCCATTGGAAGGACCTTTATCTTTACAACTTAGATACAAACAAACCAACTCAATTCAAACTTATTCAAACATATTAGAGAATAAGATGTTAATCATCTTAAGCGAGATAAAACTTCTACCCCATAACAACATAATCAATTTTCCTACAACGTTGTGGTGGTTTAAATCAAGTAATCTCCCTTAAAATGACAACTCACCTTTTTCTCCTAAAATCAATCAATTAACTACCCTAATCCCGTAGGAACTATGACCACAGTCAAAGAACTCCTCAAACCCTTTAGAGGAACTACAGATACTCTGATTCCACTCCCGTCAGGATATGTAGGCATAAGATGCGATATCTTATCGAGTATACTTAAAAATAAACCGCTAGGTCTCTTTCATCCCTTAAGTATATAAACCCTAGCAAATAAACAAACATAAAACAAGAGGTTCCTGTAGAGTACTACAGAAACTTAGGATGCTAGCACCTTCCCTAAGTTTAACCAACCCCCGAACCTATAACTCTCTAGCTTGCATTTGCTGCATTGTGGGTATTTCGATCTTTATCCCTTCCTTTGGACAAATAAAAGTTTGGTTGCAAATGAATTAGATTCAAGTTAATCAATAGCTTGGTATCCAAATTTCACCGCGACACTAAGGTAAACGCTATCAGTGACATTGACTTCTGGATGACCCCTGTGTACGCCTACCTCAGCACGAAACAAATTCTCGACGATGCCAAAGAGGCGAGCATGGTTAGACATCGAGCTTGCTCATACGTCTTGATCGAGGATAAACTGTACAGACGGGGATTCTCCGCCCCCTTCCTCAAGTGCGTCGACAAATCCAAGGTACCGGGCATACTCCAAGAGATCCGCGAAGGGATCAACGCCCAACACCTCGGCAGAAGATCACTTGCCCGTAAGGCCCTACGAGCAGGATACAATTAGCCCACCATGCAACAAGACGCCAAAGAGTAAACCAAGAAGTGCGATAAATGCCAACGGCACGGGGACATGCACCTGGCCCCGCCAAACGAGCTCAAAACACTTTCGTTGGCATGGCCATTTTCCAGGTGGGGGATTGACATCCTTGGGCCCTTCACCATCGGATCCTGCCAAAATAAATATTTGATAATCAACGTCGACTACTTCACTAAAATGGTAGAGGCTGAAGCCTTAGCCAAAATCACGGCCCAAAACATACTATATTTCTACAAACGAAACATACTTGCCCATTTCGGTGTACCCCAAGCCATCGTCACCGACAAAGGGACACAGTTCATCGACAAGAACTTCCAGGTTAACAAAATGACTTCATTGTCTGAGGTTTTAAGCTCCCCCTGAGTTCTCCCCCTAAGTCTTATCCAGGTTAATTAAATTTAAACATTTAAAGCACAATAATAATTATTCAGAATTTAAGCAAGAATAATAATTGTCAGACTTCAGGTGCTTAAATGCTTCTATATCTACCCCCTTTTGTCATTAACAAAAACAAATTAAGGAAATAGAAAAGATATTGAAGAAAAAAAATTAATTTAATCAAAGAAGAAGAGAGTCATATTTGAGAAAACAGGTTCAAAATAATTGAGGAGACAAAATAAAAGGGTTTTCTAAATTCTAAAGCCTAAGGTTTTTGCTTTAGAAGTTCCAGGATAACCTTTAGATCAGAACCTATAACATCTTATCTTGCAATCACTGTCTTCAACGAAACATCCACTCTTCTCTTTTAGCAGCAACACAAGTCAACTTCTCCTCCAAGTGGTCATGCTTTAGAGTATAAGAAACTACATACTCAGATGAGAAAGACTTCATATTATGCATAACTGTGTCAATAAAGATTATGAGAGTGTCCCAGTTAGCTTAATATATTATGGGATCAGATGCAAAGAGCCTCTTAACAACCATATTCTGAACTCTATCAAAAATAATAACTTTAAACTCTTCCATTTGGTATTTTATGTGAGGTTTAAGGTTTAGGCTCATGGTAGGGTGAGGCGTAGACGGGCTAGGTAGAGCTACTGTGCTAGATTCTGACACATCATTTGCTTCCCTAGAAGGTGATAGGTGATGGTTTAGATTGATGGTCAAGGTGTGGTTCTAGTATAATATTGTCATTTGTTAAGTCTAGTGGAGGTTGGTTTTGAGTCACTAGTTCAAACTCATTTTGAGTTTCAATGTCAGGTTGAGATTGAAGAAGATTTGGTTGAGGTTCATGACAGGTTTGGGTTGGTATTTCTTGTTCATGTTGAGTTAGGTTTTTTGGTTATGGTTTTGGTTGGTCTTGGATTTCTTGTTCAGTTTCAGATTTAATTGGAATATCAGTTGGAACAAGGTTCGGTCGGATAGGCTCAATAAAAGGTATGGCTTGGAGAGGGATGATATGATAAGACCCATAGATAAGTTCTGGTAATATTTCAGTGAAGGTGTATGTTATGGTGAGAGTTTAGGTGATTAAGGTGGTGTTAGTGTGGATTATTTAATTATGAGAGGGGAATTGGAAGAATTTAAGTTATAGTTTGAGATATAATTCAAATGATCACATGTGGAGACAAACTCTACAACATCTAAATCAGGTTGATCTTCTTCCTTAATGGTCTCAAGAGTCTGAGTAGCATCTTCTTCTAATAGGATAGAAGTACCAACATCAGAAGGACCATCATCATCCTTCTCTATAGCTTCTGCCTCAATTTCAACTTCTACTTGCTTTAATAGAGCTTCAGCAATAGAAATTTTTTCCATAGTATGATTGAGCAAATCAAATGCAATTAATCTTGCCCCTTCTTTCACAACCTTTTCCCTCTTAAGCAGTGGTTATTCATCTTCTTCTTCTTCATCATTAACTTCTGGCAGCACCATCTTCCTCAACTTCTTCTTCGTAACAGGAAGTTCATAAGTGGTTGTCTTCTGAGGTGTCTTTCTAGTGGCTCCACTCGTAGACTTGGTAGGCATCAAGACAGTTGTGGAGGCCACTTTTTGAACCTCCTTTAGAACTTAAGTCTGATGTACAACCTTCCTCTTAGGTGGCTTCTAAACCATTTTTCACACTCAGAAGCAACTTGCTTCATTTTTCTTGAAGGCTTGTACACTGCCTTTAGGAGCTTCAAGAATGTCCTTCATGATCAGAGTGACTCTAGTTTCTTCCCTGATCATCTTGATGTATTCCTGAATAACTTCAGGATTACAGCTCGAAGATGGTTGGGAAGTCATCAGTATATGCAGTCTTATCATTCCTTCTTGATAATGTTCATATGCTCCTGCACAATAGCTTAGAGAATATTCTCGTATATTGCCTCCATGTACTCATTAGCACCAAAACTCATCACAGTCTCAATTAACCTACTCTGATGAAATTGTTCAGAAAGAAGCCTTGCATAAGGTACATTTTTTTATTATATTTGGCGCTTTCCTTGATAGCCTCACACATATGATTGAAGAAGTATGCATGAAGGTTGATAATCTCCTAGTTGACTAAAAAACAGATGAAATGCTTGTGATCCCAAGAGATTCAATCAGTGCTCTCTTCTCTTAGAAATAACCAGCCAATCAAGAATTTAAACAAAAGTTTGTACTCAATTTTCATGTTCTTCACTTTTTCATAGTCTTCAAATTTGAGAAACATGTGTTACTTGATCACACTAGATTCAGAACTGCTGTCTTTAATGTTCAAAGTACGTCTACCAATGTTGTTCATTTTCAAAAGCTTGGCAATATGACTCTGAGTGATAGTCACATCTACCACCATAAAAGCATGTCTTATTTCCACATCCTTGAAATCCTTCAGACCTGTCTCAACCCTTTACTTTCCATTGAGACTTCTTTTCTCAACAATCTTCTGATTCTCTTCAAGAGCAACAGAGCTTTCATCATAAACTTCATGCCTAACCCAGAAATCCTTAACAAAGTAAGGAAAGGTAGAAGAAAACTTAACTTGTGACAATCATATATTATTTTTATCCTTGCTCATACTTAATTTAAAAAGATAGTTTCTTTCAAAATCAACATAAGTAACATTCATTCTACGGGTACGAGATCCTTACTTTTTATCACTTGCTACTTTTAAATATAAATGTATACTTTCATGTGACACATTTTCAAGCAACAACTTTTTGGCGCCGTTGTTGGGGAGTGCCAAGTTAAATTTTTTATTTTTTATTCATTACTATTTTTTAAGCATTTGAGCCTTTAATGTTTCCTGTACTTTTATGTTATGATAGGTGCTTAGTTGTTATATGTGCAGGTTGTTGCATCCAATTTACAGAGGAGATCCAGAACTTGAAAGAACTCTTAGAGTCATAAGGAGATTTCAACTTACTGAACATTTTTTAGGGAGTCTCCCTCCCTTCATTTTGGCTGACTTACCAAAGTTAGAAGGAATATTGCAAGACGAAGAAGAGGCAAAAGTTGTCACGACAGATAATGACATTATTGGCATTGCCAATGACATGGCAAGGAATATCAGAGATTATGCAATATTTGATCTAAATGCCATGAATAATGGGATCGTACGACCATAAATTGATGCAACACAGTTTGAATTCAAGCCTATGATGTTTTAAATGTTGCAAACTACTACCTAGTATTCAGGTTCTGCGAACGAATATCCTCACTTGCACTTTAGACAATTCATGGATGTTGCTAGTAATTTTAAAATTCCTGGTGTCACTGATGATGCATTCAGATATAGAATCTTTCCATACTCTCTAAAGGATAGAGCCAAGAGATTTTAAAACTCCTTGAAGCTTATTCCATTTCCACATGGAATGGTTTAGCTGAAAATTTTTTGGCCAAGTATTTCCCTCCTCCCAAGAATGCTAAAATGAGAAATGAGATAACCTCGTTCAGGAAAGGAGAGGATGAGTCTCTATTTGATGCTTGGGAAAGATTCAAAGAGCTGCTTAGACAATTTTTCCACCATGGCATACCAATATGTATTCAACTTGAAACATTCTACAATGGATTGGTTCCTTCCTCAAGGTACATGTTAGACGCCTCAAGTGGTGAAGCCCTTTTGTATAAGTCTTATGAATAGGATATAAGTTGATTGAGAGTATCACTGCCAACACCTATCTGTTGCACCCCAAAATTTGCCCAACATTTCTTTACCTAGCTTGTGTTTCATTGCATTCACATTAGCATTATCATTTGCATTTCATTGACATGTGTGCAGGGGATCAAGAGGTATGATTACCAATCAATATGTATACAAGACTATGAAGCTAGCTAAGAAGGTTATTCAGATGTTCAAGGGTTGATATCCTTGTCAGAGAAGTTAAAAGATCCTCAGAGAGAGGATTGAATGCAAGTGTGTAGGTCTCCTAACTTGAGAGTTATGGGAAGCCATCAGATGATTCTGAAGCCATGAAGATGAAATTGAGGTCTTGAGAGAGCTCATGAGAAGTGTTTAAGATCACTTTGAGGCCTAGACAGGTCATTGTGCAAGATTAAGAAGGCTCAGCCATGAGTGGTGCAGTTAGGGTTTGACTGGGTCAACCCTAAGTCAATTGATGATTTGGACAAGGTTGAGACCTAATCCAAGGGCCATGTGATCATGGATTGACACATTGAGGTGTTATAAGGATGATTCCAAGGTTGACTCATCATGATTGAAGAGTTTGAGAAGTTTCAAGCTAGGGTTTCTAAGGCTTGATAGTGTAAAATCCCCTAGTTTGACCCCTATCTTCAAGGCAGTTTATCTCAAGATGTGATTGTCATCTCATCTTGCCACCAACATGAATGTTGTAGATCATGCTCTTAGATTTAATTTGAGTACTAGAAGTCCTTGATAGGATTTGTAGAACTCAAGTTATGACTTTGACAAGTTACAGGTCATCTGAGGTATGTGAATTTGGGGGCTTGAAAGTTACCCAACTTGCATGAAACTTTTGCCCAAGAAGGATGATTCCTATGAACTTTCGGTAAACATGAATTTTGTTCCTTATTCTCTTAGCTTTCTAGAGAGTACTAGAAGTCCTTGATAGGATTTGCAGAACTCAAGTTATGGCTTTGACAAGTCAAGGGCATTTTGGTCATTTGGAGATTACAGGTCATTTCAATCATAAGGCCATAACTCCTATTTCCAGGCTTCAAATGGGAAAATGTCCAACATAAAACTTGTTCAAAATGATGTTTTAAGGCTAGTTTAGAGGTCATGAGATGTTGGAAGTGCTTGTAGCTCAAAGTTGCAAAAATGACCTAAAATAAGGGTATAAGTTAAATAAACCAAAGTTGGAAATTGATATTTTTGATCTACACATCCAAACCAAGGCATGTAATATATCATTTTGAATCTAAAAATCATTTTAAGAACTTTGGTTTAGCCACATTTTTGAGTTGAGGTGTAATTGGTGGACTTGCTTTGAAAAGTAGTTACTTGCATCTTAAGTAACATTTGCAAAACACATGAGAGATCAATACACAAGCTTCCAAGGCATTGTAACACATCTAATATCTCATTTGGAGAGATTTTGGGATCATAACAAGCTGCTGCAACAAGTGAAACCAGAATTGGTGTGAGTATGGCATGAGATGGTATTTTGATGACATGAGAAATTCAATATCTCCTTGGATGATTCCAGAAGATTCTAGAGAGGTCCAACATCATCTATATATTGATTAGAAGGGGTTCAAGTGCAAGGTTGGTGAGAATTGAGGGAGAGAAGAGAGTTTGCAACTTCACATTGTTCATTGCAACTTGAATTCTGTTTCAGCATTCCACACCATTTTGATCCTTTCTTTTGATCCTAACAACTTTCTTGAATGTGTGTGAGTGTTTCCATAGCAAATCCCAAGCGAATCCATGGCTGAATCGTGTATGAGCAATTGAATTTCAGCACCTGCAAGTCACCATCGGGTTTGGAGTTCCAAGCATTTGCAATCAATTCTCTTGCATACAGAAGCAAGAACTTGGTACATTGAATGATTCCAGAGCAGTAGAAGGGTTGAATTGAAGAATTGCTACATCTGTTACTCAAGAATTCACAGGTTTGAATCTTTCATCCCTCACCTTAATTTAAGAAGAATTACCTCAATTTGTTAGGTTAGATTGATAGTATGCGGTTAGGAGATCGTTTCTGGAAATTTAGAGAGGATTTGGTGATGATCAATGAGATGACACAATTTCTGTTTGGATCAAGAACATGCTGGATATTGAGAGATCATGTGAGTGTTATAGCGGGAAGTGATCAGGGTAATGTGGTGAACATTTTAGACCAAACAATTTGAAGAATAGTGATAGTTGAGGTTTGAGCATAATTCTGATTCTTGATCGTGTTTTAGGTTAGAGGTTGATTCAATGAATTATGAGGCAAGGGTTAGACTCAGGGAGAGATTTAGAGTGATTTAGTGTTTTAGATCTTGAATTTTGATGGAGATTTGAGGGATCCTGAGTGAGGATGAGGTTGATGTTTGAGCTCTGTTACAATGGATGCTTCCCTTCATTTTCATGGCTAGAGGTAGGTGATGAAGTCCTAGCCATCAGATCCACGTATGACCATTGACCAAAGCCAGATCCAAGGGCCACGTTTTAATCTCAGGTTGTGAAGAGGAAAGAATGCTGATGCCCTAAACGCTGCGTATCATTAAACAAAAGGTTTTGGGCTTTGGTAAGAGACCACTATCCACACCCCCCAGCGAGCCCAATCCATGAATTGAACTGACTTTCATTGCTAGCTGCACCGTGTGTTTATCTTTTTCTTTTGATTTCTTCATTTTATTCATGGTTCATGATTAAATCATAAAAAGTTGAAAAATGATCCAATTAATCCCATTCTTTTTGCATTAGATACATGATTGAATCTAGTATTTTTTAGATAAAAAATATGTTTATTTCATGCATTTTCTGATTTTATGGGAATTTTCACATTTTAATTGATATTAAAATAGTTATGTTTGATACTTGATTTTGTGGAATTTTGTGTGATCATGTGGTGATGATTTTGATCCTGATTTTTTGTGAGCTGTTAGCATAGATATGCATGCTCCCCATAGAATTTTCTCATATTTTTGTGATGATCATAGGTGGTAGTTTAGGTTGAAACCTTTAGAAGCTCCCTTTTTAGGGTTTATGATTGATACCTTTGGATTTAGGACTTAATTTTAGGACTTAATAGATGATTTAGTCCCTGGTTTTTGTATGAGGCATTCTTAATTGAATTAGGATCCCTTAGGAATTTTTGTAGAAATTTCTAAGATAGTTTACTATTTTTGATTGATTTTAGTTTAGGTGCTAGTTTTAGATGATTCTAAGGCACTAACTCAACTAGATTAACATCTTTAGTTCCCTTAGATTAGGGTTTTGATTCTCTTGTTCTTGGATGATGATGAAGACAAGTTGAATATGCATTGGATTGCTTGAGGAGGCTTGGATTTGAAGATCTTCCCTTCTTGTGGTGTAGTCTTGATTAGGCTAAGATTAGGGTTTTGTAGGCAGAGCTTCTAGATAGTTCTCTTCCTTCATAAACATGGATGATGTTGATCACTTCCATTCTTCCCTATGATGAAAGGTCCCTTTGTAAAGGCCTCATCCCTCCTTTGGTAGGATGTGTGGCTCTTTGAAAATTGGTAGAACCTTTGAGGGTCCCTTTCCCTGATGACAGGATGCTCAGTGGTGACCTTTGGTCTTCACTCTGCTACCAATCATCCAAACTTTGCTCTTGATAGATGCATATTTCTCCCTTGATTATAGGATGGAGTCCCTGGCTTGAAGAAGATTGAAGGATGGAGGTGATACTTCCATGTGATTGAAGATTACCTTGAGAAGCTGAAGCTTGTAGATGAAGAGGAATTAGTTGATACTGGTAAAGCAAAAGGAGCTGAAGCAAGGAGAATAAGTTGAAACTTGTGAAGAAGATCCAATGGAGATTGAGTGAAGAGCTGAGGCTTAAGGAAGGAAGGATAAGTTGACACTCACATTGATGCATTGAGAGCCTGAAGGAATCAAGTTGATACTTGCAGTTAGGAGTGAAGCCTGAAGGTGGAATTGACTGAAGAGCTGAAGCTTGGAGAGGAGAGAACAAGTTGATGCTTATGTTTGATAGGTTGAAACCTTGGAGGAGCAAGTTGATACTTGTTATTGAGGAGGATAGCCTTGGAGAGTGGTTGAAGACTGATGACTGAACTGCTGTCTGAGGAGAGCATTATTGTGGAAGCTGTTGATCTGTTTTCTTTTCTGTATTGATGTGCCTTGTTTGACTTGTTTGATGCATTAGAACAAGTTCATATCTAGACTGACTTGATCTAGGGGCATGATTGCACTAGAGGTTGAGTTGCTCCCTCTGCTTGTATTTTATTGTATGGCTTTGCTTGCAGGTATTCGGTAGAGCCTAGCTCCCTTGCCTATGTGGTTATTGTGTTTGCTTGATAGCATTTTTATTTCCTCTGTATGATTGCAGTTTATATTTTGCTTGATGGAATTTTATTTCATTTCTTCTGTATGATTATAGTTATTCATATCTGGCTTGAGGTTGAGATGAGCTTGTGGAGGCTGATGCCCCACACACATTTCCTCCCTCACTTGCATTGCATGCATTTTACAGTCGTTTACTGTTTACTGTTTAAGCTGATGCTTTATCTGTTGCTGTTTATCATTGACATGATCCCCTAGGAATCTCACTTCCTTTGATAAGGAAGTGATGATTAGAACTTTAGGTTGAAACCTATGCATGATAACGTCTAGGAGATCCCTGTTTCAAACCTTAACCATAGGATGAATCCTTGGCATGACAACAGTAGGACTTGATAGTCTCCCCTTAGTTGAGCCTGTTCTCTCCTCATCTCAAAACAAATTAAAATACCGTAATAAAGGTTAACTGACGTCGTACGTTACGAGCCTTAAGTTATCCGAGAAAGGATTGTTGGAGAGTTTCTTTTCAACAGTCTGGATGTTCAGTATGGCACCCTTTGGGTGACATGCGATGCATTCACTCTCAGGTCATAGTCTCTAGTGCAATGCTAGTTGCAAACAACCATAAAAAACAGTTCTTCCGTAAAAGACAGAAAACAAACTTCAAACCTTTTTGCCCCGTGGGCCCGTAATTCAAAGGAAAGCTTTTCTGAAGAAAAGAGTGTCGTTAACTCCCAGTTCTACCGCAAACGGTAACGCCTAAGTCTCCAAGGGTCGAGCTGCGTACGCCAAACTGCTGGAACTGTCTGTTAACCCTACTCGATAAAACAGATGAATCTGAACCCCCGTAATCCGCGTTATCCCGAACTACGTAAGCTCTAATCTCTCATATCTGTTGAGAGTATGTAGGCACAATACTGATGTATTGGCGAGCTACCTTCCCCCATCACCCGTAGATAGGCGAACTACGTTGACTCTGATTTCTCATTCTCTGATGAGAATACGTAGGCATAAAGCGCGACGCTTTGCCGAGTCATTTTCTTTTCTTTTTAAGCCAACCTTGATAGGTAGATAGATAAAACCAACCCGTCCAGTAAACACAACAAGCGTGGATCCCGTCGAGTACGACGAACGTGAGGGGTGCTAATACCTTCCCCTTGCGTAACTGACTCCCGAACCCAGACAATGGTTGCGATGACCTTGTCTTATACCTTTTCGTCAGGTTTCTCCGATCGTTTCCTTTCCTGTTCTGAGGGATAAATAACGAAAGGTGGCGACTCTTCTGTTTTGCCGGCACCTTATTTTCGCGGAAGCGCCAGCTGGCGACTCTGCTGGGGACTTGATAGTTTCCTGGGATCCAACGTCCCTTATGCGAGTCAGTTTGGGGACCCAACGTCCCCTGCGAGAGTCAATCCTAGCGCTTGTATGATTACTTGTTGGGTTGTGTTTATTTATCGCATTTTTATTTCCCGCATTTTATTTCCAGTATGATATGATTATCTATGCTGTTGTGGGAGGGGCATTCTGATGAGTGAGAAGCCAGACCCAGGCTTGAGTGAACATAGCATTAGTTGTGGAAATTAGTGGGCGCGTGCTTGCTTGGCAGGCACTAGTGTCTCATGAAATCCACACTCAGACGAGGTTCTCCCGGTTGACTTCTTTTTCAACCCTTTGGGTTGAGGGGGTTGTTGGTTTGGAGGATTGTCGACTCTAGGGACCGATCATTTGGGATTCAGCCGAGTGAGGCCACTTCATGAGCTGGTGATGCCACACCTTCTGGGTATCATATCACCCCTCTTGAATGTCTGTGACGCTGATGACCGCATAGGATGCCGAACTTGTGTCAATTTAGGTCCATACCTGTAAGCAGGGTTGGGTTTGTTGCAGGAGACCTTGACCTTCAGACTACCTGGTTTTCTTGATAGTGAATCAGTTTTGTTGATACCAGAGGTTCTCATCATCAGATATGATTGTTCTTGACAGAACAGATTTATGGTCCTGTGACAGAGGATCTCATCAGCAGATGGGTATTTGTTCTTGACAGAGCAGGTTCATGGTTGGGATCAGAGGATCTCATCAGCAGATATATGTTTGTTCTTGACAGAGCAGAGTTTTGGTCCTGTATCAGAGGTCCTTATTATCAGATGGGTGTTCTTGACAGAGCAGATTTGTGGTCCGATACCCGGGTTTTCTTCTTATCAGATATAGTGGTTGTTCTTGCTAGAGCAGGATTATGGTTTTGTTGATACAGAATCTCCACAGCGCAGTTGTCTTAATCTCCTGCTGCATGATTGCATTTTACATTGTTTTGCATACTCATTTGCATTTCATTAACGTGTGTCTGTGTTGCAGGTACCGTTTCCCCCGATTCAGGATTTCTGGCCTTCTATTGTATTGTTATGGGTTCTCTGAGGAAGACCGTGGCTTACAAGCTCCCTGCCCCTGATGTTGTTCAGCTGACTGGTTTGATTGCTTTAGCAGATGATTCTGTGAGAGATGAGTTCAGAAAGTCTTACGGCAAACTGCTCAGTTTGGTTCGTAAACCTTCTGCGTTTGAGTTGAATGGGTTGCACGCCTTTCTGCAGTTCTACGACCCTCCGTTGAGATGCTTCACTTTCCAGGATTTTGTTCTCGCACCTACGCTAGAGGAGTATGTTGATTTGTTAGGTGTGCCTAACAAGAGTCAGATGCCCTTTGTTCATATGGATGCTGAGCCTAATATGGCTAGTCTAGCTCCGTCACTTCATCTGGATGCCTCCGAGTTGGTATTGTCTAGTTGGAACAAGGTTCCCGGTTTCTCCTTGCAGTTCTTAGTGGGAAAGGCCCAGCAGTGCGCCAAAGACGGATGTTGGGTCGTGTTCAACGCCATTCTCGCTCTGTGCATATAAGGCATCATTTTGTTCCCCAATATGCCCGACTTTGTAGACTTCGACGCATTTCACATCTTTGCTTCAGGGAATCCAGTCCCTACCCTGATAGGAGATGTCTACCATTCCGTCCACTACAAAAACGAGAACAGAAGAGGTAAGAATGTCTCGTGCTGCGTGCCCCTGCTTTATAGATGGCTTGATAGTCATCTACCCAAGATGGGTCCCTTTGCTTCGTCTGCAGCCACAGCTGAGTGGTCTGAGCGCTTGATGAGTCTATCAGCGGAGGATATTGACTAGTTTGACAGAGATAGGTTGGGTACCGAGATTATCTTCAGCTACAGTGGGTTTCCGAACATGCCTTTGATAGGCAGGAAGGGCTGTATAAACTATAATCCATCTCTGCTGGTCCGACTGTTTGCTTATGCTTTGAGAGCTCCGCCGAAGGATGAAGAGGTACAGGAATCTCTGTACCTCACTAGTCTTCTAGAGGGGGATATGCTATCCAAGCTTCAGCGCGCTTGGAATGGTATCAGTAAGAGGGGAAAACCAGTGCTGGGGAAAAGTAATAGTCAAGCCTACGCTCCGTACGTGACGTGGATCAGAGCCAGAGCAGACGCTATAGGGATGCCGTTTCCTCCTGCCAAGACAGAAAGCCCTCCAGTGATTGAAGAGCCTACCACCGTGCCTATTCAGCAGCATACTCAGGTGCTAGCTGAACGAGATGAATTGAAGAGGGCAAATGAAGAACTGGAGAAAGAATTGGCCCAGCTCCGAAGCGAGAGGAGCAAAGCCGTTCATTCCTTCAAGAGGCAGATAGAACTGGTGAACCAGCTGGGGACATATTTGACTAAGCAGATAGCTGAGCACGAGCGCATGGGTCGAGACTTCAAAGCTGTCAATGATGTGCTGGCCACGAAGAAGCAGCACTTGGACGAAGCGTATAGGAGGATATCCAAGTTTAACCAGCATTGGAAGGCCATCCTGGCCAATAGGAAAGAGCGAGAGGATAAGCTGATGCAACAGATCTCCAAGCTGAAAGCCCAGGTAAAGGCTAGTGAGAAGAGGTTTGATGAAGAAACCGCTCGCAGATATGCCGCTGAAGGCCAGCTCAACAGAGCTCTCGCTAACCTGAAGGAGCGCAAACTGACGCTTGAGTCCAAGAAGCGGAAGTTAAAAGATTGTTTCGGCGAAGGAGCATGGGAAGATTCGGTCGAAGGTCTTCAATACACCATTATGCAGAGGGAGTTACTCGTCGAAGGGTTGCTCACTCGGCCTGATCATCCAGAAACGAAGGGGTTGTTAGAAAAGTTTCGCGCCCGTGGCCGTGCTTGACTATTTGTATTCCTTTTGTTTGATCATTGTTGTATGATGACCATCACCAGGCTTATTGGTTGAGGTCACGCTATTGATTCATCTTGTACTCACTGACGTTGTGTACCGCCTTGATGGGCTTTCTTTATATATGAGATGTTATTTCCATGACTGGACTCGGACTTCTTATTATCAGCACTGGCACTCAGGCACTAGGATCGGGGGAAATCTCCCCAACACACAGACACACGTTTGCATTTGCATGAAGCATTTGCATGACGAGCACTTTGTCGTTTTCCCTAACCCTTTTGTGTTTTACAGGTTATTTCAGGTTGTTCCAGGATTGATCAGAGACCCATCCACCGCTATCCGACCAGAGCAAATCAAACCAGAATCATGGAGCAAGTGCAAACTGATGTTCAGGAACTCCGCGAAAGATTGGATCGCTTCATGGAGCTCATGCAAGCGGTCGCCAATGGCCAGGATCAGCTCAGAACCTTGGTTCAGCCTCTGATTTCAAGGGTTGATAGCAATGGGGTACTCCATGGTGGGACTGTGCCTACCCCTCCACCTGTTGAAACTCCTCAGAATGGCGTCCCCGTGACCGGGGGGAATGGCAGTGCCAACGGCAATGTGATAGCTAACATGGGACTTAATGGTAATACGACGGGCGTCAGTAATGGGAATTTTGAAGCTAACGTCAATGTTGGGCTGGGCAACGGCGCTTTGGGTGTTGGAAATCTGCTTGGGCCTCAGCCATGGTTAGAAGACCGTCAAGACGATGTGTTCTCTCAGAGAGGTGCTGAAGGGGAGCTGACTGCTGAAGCACGGCTTAGGTTCAAGGCACTCGAGGACAAGATGAGGAATATCGAGAACCAGAACACCCTGGGCGTTGATATGTCCAAGTTGGGACTGATTGATGATTTCAAGGTGCCTCCCAAGTTCAAGGTACCTGACTTTGAAAAGTACAAGGGCACCACTTGCCCTCGCGTCCACCTGAGATCATATTACCGGAAAATGTTGGCTCATTCTGAGGACGAGAAGTTGCTGATGCACTTCTTTAAGGACAGTCTGTCCGGACCCTCCCTCGAATGGTACATGAGTCTGGAACCTACCAGTGTGCGCACGTGGAAGGACCTTGCCGAAGCATTTGTGCACCACTACCAATATAACAGTGACTTGGCTCCGAACCGAGTCCAACTGCAGAATCTGTCACAAAGGAACAACAAAGGGTTCAAGGAATACGCCCAGCGGTGGCGTGAATTGGCAGTCAGGGTTCAGCCGCCGATGGTTGAACGCGAGCTTGTGCAAATGTTCGTAGCCACCCTCCCAGGGGTTTATTATGAGAAATTGGTCAGCGGTATGTCCGGAACCTTCTCAAATCTCATTATCACGGGTGAGCACATTGAAAATGGGATCAAACTGGGGAAAATTCAAGGTGATTCATCCTCGGCTGGAGGAGGCAAGAAACCTTATGGTGGCAAAAGACGGGAAGGAGAGACGAGCGCCGTGTCCAACGCTCGAAGGAAGGGTAAAGGCCCTCACCAGCAGGTGGCCAGCATAACTATCCCGACAGTTCAACAGCCACAGCAGCCGCAGCAGCAGCCAAATCAACAAGGGTACAGAAAGTATCAGAACAGGGCACCTCTGTCGAGCCGTCACCTCGAGACGCCGCTCATGTCCTATGCTCAGCTGTTACAGACTTTGCTTCAGCTACAACTGATCCAGAAGAGAACCTTGGCTCCATTAACAGGGGCACCTCCGCCAGGTTATGATGCAAATGCAACTTGTGAGTTTCACTCAGGGGCCCCAGGCCACACAATAGAGAATTGCAAAGCCTTCAAGCACAAGGTGCAGGACATGGTGGACGCTAAGATCATCAACTTCTCAGATAATGTGCCAAACGGCACGAAGAACCCTATGCCGAATCATAGGGGAGGTGGAGTAAATGCCATTATTAAAGACGAGAGTTTGGATTTGTTGACTGACGTCAGAGATCTGAAGACACCACTTAGCTTCGTTAAAGCTAAGCTGATGAAAAGAGGTTTCTTTCCAGGTTGCGGAGAGCTGTGTATGGGCTGTGCGACAAGCCCTGATGGATGTGAACAGTTGCTAGAGGGGATTCAAAGTCTGATGACTGAAGGGATCCTACAGTTTAGCCGGAGGGCCGAATGTGGATCGGGAGAGGTAATGCTGAAGCAAGATGATGAGGTTGCCACCATCACCATCCCTCGCCAGACGATAACTATTTCCGCACCCAGGGCGCCCACAATTACCATCACCAAAGCTGGGCCAATACCGTTCGAAAGCACTAATGCTGTCCCATGGCATTACGGGGAAGAGGTCTACTGCAACGGACAGAAGTTGGAACTAGAACCGTTTGGGTCGTCTGTGGAGAACCTGGCGGGCGTTAGCGGAATTACTCGCAGTGGAAGAGTGTTTGCACCACCTGAGGTCGTGGCGGACAAGGCGGACATAGCTGATGCAACTGATAAAGGTAAAAGTAAAGTCGTTGAAGAGACCCCTCGTGGGGTAGAGAAAGACTTACTTGTTAAAGACGTCGAGGAATTTATGAGTTTGATTAAAAAGAGTGACTACAAGATCGTGGATCATCTCCATCAGACACCCTCGAAAATTTCCATCCTGAATTTGTTGCTGTGTTCTGAAGCACATTGCAACGCGCTGCTGAAGGTGTTGAATGCCGCATATGTACCGCAGGAAATATCGGTAAACCAGTTGGAAGAGGTCGTAGCCCACGTGAATGCTGGAAATGGGTTAGGTTTCACTGACCTAGAGCTGACGCCAAAGGGGAGGAACCACAATAGCGCCCTGCACATCTCGATAGAGTGTAGAGGAACGATTATGTCTCACGTGTTGGTAGACACAGGGTCATCGCTCAATGTTCTTCCGAAGAAGGCATTAATGAAGTTAGATACTCGCGGAGTGATTTGCACACCCAGTGATCTGGTTGTGAAAGCGTTCGATGGAACCAAACGTCATGTTTTCGGGGAGGTGACGCTACCAATCCAAGTTGGGCCGGAAACATTCGACGCAGTCTTCTACATTATGGACATCATGCCCGCCTACAGCTGTCTACTAGGCTGGCCGTGGATCCATTCTGCTGGAGCCGTGACCTCCATATTGCACCAGAAGCTCAAGTACGCTGTCGGAGGTAGCATCGTGACTGTATGTGGCGAGGAAGACATAATGGTGAGCCATTTGTCGTCCTTCAAGTATGTTGAGATGGATGGGGAAATCCACGAAACCCTATGTCAGGCGTTCGAAGCCGTTAAAGTCAAGGACATAGCTCCTGTAGTCACTGAGAAGCCAGAGATGACTCTCTCTTCCTTCAAGGAGGCCCGGGCTGTTGTCCAAGCCGGATCTACCCCAGGCTGGGGGCGAATTTTGGAGATACCTAACAAGCAAGACAAGTTTGGGTTAGGATATTCTCCTGCGGCTGAAGCCTCCTCTTCTTCTAGCAGTGCGTCACGAGGTAAAGGGCCGATCCAGTTTACCAGTGGCGAGGTGATATTTGAAAGCATCAACGCAGTGTTTGAAGACAGCGGAGATAGCGACTGTGACCTAGACTCTTGGATCCAGCCAAGCAAGCCAGGCGAGAGCCTCAACAACTGGTCCATCAAGGATATCATCCAGATGACAAGCAAAGAGTAATGATTTACTTTTTCCAATCATTGTACAACCCTATGTCCTACCCGGGGCATAGAGGTTTTATTGTCAGGGCCTTGTTTGATTATGTACATGCATTTTACCAATAAATCAAAAGGCGTTTCTCTTCGTATTCAAAAGTTGTGATCCCTGTTATTCCTGTTTTGTATTTGTTTTGAAAAACAATAAAATGGCAATGGGGTTTGTGCTAACCTGCATATCCTTGTTTTAAGCTTAACCCTTGTTATTGCAGGATCCACATAACAGATGACATCGACTCTGGACCTTCTATGACTCACTTCGACTTTGATTGCCCGATCTATCAAGCCGAAGAAGAGATTGATGAAGACGAAGACCTTCCCGAAGAGTTGGCCCGCTTGTTGAAACAAGAAGAGAAAGTGATTCTGCCTCACGAGGAAGAGATCAAGATTATGAATCTGGGTTCTAAAGAACTTGTCAGGAATGTCAGGATAGGGGCTGCATTGCAGAGTGATGTCAAGCAGAGATTGGTCGAGATGCTAAGAGAGTATAGTGACGTCTTTGCTTGGTCATACGAGGATATGCCCGGACTTGACACTGACATCGTGGTCCATCACTTGCTTCTGCGAGAAGATTGTCCTCCCGTTAAGCAGAAGCTTAGGAGGACACGACCAGATATGGCCGTTAAGATCAAAGAAGAAGTGTAAAAGCAGCTCGATGCTGGCTTCTTAGCGGTCACTACTTACCCTCTGTGGGTCGCCAACATAGTGCCTGTACCGAAGAAGGACGGTAAGGTACGAATGTGCGTCGATTATCGGGATTTGAATAGGGCGAGCCCTAAAGATGATTTCCCGCTGCCCCATATTGATGTGTTGGTCGCAATACAGCCCAGTTCTCCGTATTTTCGTTCATGGATGGCTTCTCCGGTTACAATCAGATCAAGATGGCGCCGAAGGACATGGAGAAAACTACATTTATTACACCTTGGGGAACATTTTGCTACAAGGTAATGCCTTTCGGTCTGAAAAACGCAGGGGCCACTTACCAACGAGCAATGGTTACTTTGTTTCATGACATGATTCATCATGAGATTGAAGTCTATGTTAATGACATGATTGCGAAGTCCCAAACAGAGGAGGGACATCTGGTCAATTTGATGAAGCTTTTTGAGAGGCTTAGGAAGTTCAGGTTGAGGCTGAATCCTAACAAGTGTACTTTCGGAGTATGGTCCGGAAAGCTGCTGGGGTTTATCGTGAGCGAAAGAGGCATCGAGGTTGATCCTGCGAAGATAAAAGCGATACAAGAAATGCCAGCGCCAAAAACAGAAAAAGAAGTTCGTGGTTTCCTGGGCAGAATAAACTACATCGCAAGGTTTATCTCTCAGCTCACGGCCACGTGTGAACCGATGTTCCGACTGCTAAAGAAAGATCAGGCGATTATCTGGAACGAGGATTTCCAGAAGGCATTCGATAAGATAAAACAGTATCTACAGGAACCTCCAATCTTGATACCCCCAGTGGTCGGACGACCCTTAATTATGTACTTGACAGTTCTTGAGAATAGTATGGGGTGTGTTCTCGGTCAGCACGACGAGACGGGCAGAAAGGAGCATGCCATCTACTACTTGAGTAAAAAGTTCACAGACTGTGAATCTCGTTACTCGATGCTGGAGAAAACGTGTTGTGCACTAGCCTGGGCTGCCAAACGTTTACGACAGTACATGCTCAACCACACGACCATGCTAATTTCGATGATGGATCCGATCAAGTACGTCTTCGAGAAGCAAGCGCTTTCGGGCAGGATTGCCAGATGGCAAATGGTGTTGACGGAATATGACATTCAGTACGTTTCCCAGAAGGCCATCAAGGGAAGCGTATTGTCTGATTACCTTGCCGAACAGCCAATCGAGGATTACCAGCCGATGAAATTTAAATTCCCTGATGAGGATATCACGTTTCTTAAAGCGAAAGATTGCGATGAACCGTTGCCCGACGAGGGTCCGGATAGGAAATCCCAGTGGAAATTGATATTTGACGGGGCGGTTAATTCTTATGGAAGTGACATTGGGGCGGTCATCACGACTCCCCACGGATCCCATATCCCGTTTACTGCGAGACTGATGTTTCCGGTCACCAATAATGAAGCGGAGTACGAAGCATGCATCATGGGTCTAGAAGAAGCAGTTGATTTGAGAATCAAGAACCTAGATGTATATGGTGACTCGGCACTTGTGATCAACCAGATTAAAGGGGAGTGGGAGACTCGTCAATCGAATTTGGTGTCGTACATGAACTATGCCAGAAGGCTGCTTCCGTTCTTTGATCGAGTGGAACTCCATCATGTGCCCAGAGCGGAAAACCAGATGGCTGATGCCTTAGCCACGTTGGCTTCGATGTATAAAGTCAATTTTTGGAATGAAGCTCCAAAAATTGTCCATTCTCGTCTTGATAGACCTGCATTCGTCTTTGCGATCGAGGAAGCCTCCGACGGCAAGCCATGGTTCCATGACATCCATACCTTCCTTATGACTAAGGAGTATCCTGCGGGAGGGTCAACCCAGGATAAGAAGACTCTGAGGAGGCTGTCCGGAAATTTTTATCTCAATCCTGATGGAGTTTTGTATAAAAGAAACCACGATCTCGTGCTACTCAGATGTGTAGATGAGAAAGAGGCAAGTATGCTCATGGAAGAAGTCCATGAAGGCACATTTGGTATGCACGCCGGTGGGCATGCCATGACGAGGAAGATCCTGAGAGCAGGGTATTACTGGCTGACGATGGAGTCGGATTGCTTTAAATTCGCAAGGAGATGTCATAAATGTCAGGTTTATGCTGATAAAGTTCATGTGTCGCCGTGCCCGTTAAATGTCATGTCCTCCCCGTAGTCGTTCTCCTTGTGAGGCATCGACATGATAGGCAAGATCGAGCCCACTGCGTCTAACGGTCATCGCTTCATTCTAGTAGCTATCGACTACTTCACCAAGTGGGTGGAGGCAGCCTCATATGCTAATGTGACCAAGCAAGTGGTGGCTAAATTCATAAAGAGGGACATCATCTGTCGTTACGGAATTCTCGAGCGGATCATTACTGATAATGGTTCGAATCTGAATAACAAGATGATGAAGGAGCTGTGCCAGAGTTTCAAGATTGAACACCACAACTCATCTCCTTACCGGTCGAAGATGAATGGCGCCGTTGAAGCGGCTAACAAGAACATTAAGAAGATTGTACAGAAGATGGTTGTGACCTACAAAGATTGGCACGAGATGTTGCCATTGGCATTGCACGGTTATCGTACAACGGTACGTACGTCAACCAGGGCAACTCCTTTCTCCTTAGTGTACGGTATGGAAGCGGTCCTACCGTTAGAAGTGGAGATCCCTTCTTTACGAGTTTTGGTTGACGTGAAACTCGACGAGGCAGAATGGATTAAGAACCGACTAAACCAACTCAGCCTGATGGACGAGAAGAGGTTAGCATCGATTGCATATGGTCGTTTATACCAAAGCCGAATGAAGAAAGCTTATGATAAGAAGGTGCGTCCTAGAAGCTTTCAGACGGGTGATCTCGTCCTGAAGAAGATTCTTCCTCCACACTCCGATCACCGGGGCAAGTGGACTCCCAATTACGAAGGTCCGTACGTCGTCAGCAAGGTCTTCTCGGGAGGAGCTTTGTTGTTACCCACAATGGATGGTGAAGATTTTGCATCCCCGGTGAACGCGGACGCAGTTAAAAAATACTTTGCTTAAAAAATGACCCGCTGGAAAGAAAAGGAATATCCAGGCAAAAAGGGGGCATCCCGGTGAACCATAAAAAAGGAAAAAGGTTTGGGCAAAAATTAGGAATATAAATGAAAAGAATGTACACCCGCGAAGTCGAAAACCTGGAAGGGCGACTTTGACAAAAAAGGGTATCCCGGTGAATCGAAAACCCAAAAGGGCGATTCAGGCAAAAGTTAGGGATTCGAAAAAGCAAATGATTGTGTTCCGCGTGTGGACTTTCATTGTTTAGTGGTTTGGAAGACCTGAAGGCCGTTCATCTGAATCAATCTCTTCTGAAGCTGAAGCGTCGGAGAAGTATCGAAGTCGAGTGGGTCATAGAGGGATCAACTCATGGTGTTCGTCTACGCCTCGTTGCCGACATTTGTATATACTGATGTATATTTGTGCTTTTATGTTTGCGCGGCTTCCTCATTCCAGGAGCTTGCATCTGTTGTAAAACATTTTTACCCATTCAGGGGTTCGTTATCAATAAAATGTATACTATTCAGCAATTCTGTTTGCCTGTTTAGCATCTATCTGTTTTGTTTGCGAAAAAGAACGCCGATGTTTTTGATAAAATGCGCATACATAAACTTACTGGCCTAGGCCACTGATTGTTGAAACAATGAATTACTTGAACATTGTCACAAGATGATAACCTTGATAGGTCCCTGTGAGAAGGGTATCTTGTCTGTTTGCTTGTGTTGTTACAGGTACAGCATATTCCAGGCAGTACGCCGTATGCGTCCCCAACCAGGATGATTCCTTCTTCTCCAGCAAAGTTCGACAGCCTCTCCCCACAGAGTCTGAACATGAGATCGTCAAGCATTGATATGTCTCCCCAGGCAGAAAGGATTCTCTCCCCAATCAGATGCATCCCGAAGGGTCGTCATCTCCCCAGCTGAGTCACATACTGAAGTGTGCGGTACTCGGAAGTTCCAGACCGAAGTCTCCAGGAGAATTGAGATTCCCCACAGAGTCGTACTCTCCCCTGTAGGCAGGATGATTCCTTCCTTCCCCAGCCGAGTTTGCAGTTCCCCAAGAGAGCCGAGTCCTTGGAAAGCAGTTCAGGCCATGATTGGTTTTCCCCAGTAAAGTGTTGAATAGCTGATGCTATATTTCCCCGCCAGAATCGGTACCTCCAGGGGAGTAGTCGCGAAGGCCGCACAGTTTATTTCTGCGATTGACATCGCTTTTCTGAGCAGGTCCGGATCCTCGTAGAGCTTCGTTCTCCTGCAGCAGTCGACTGAAGTTTGTTTCCCCAGGCGGAGTCCGATTGAGATTGGTGTGACTTCTTCCCCTCGGCAGGATGAGTCCTTCCTCCACCAGAGTGGTTCTTTCTCCTTGGCAGGAGGATTCTCCCTTCAGCATTTATTTTGCTGACGGGGCCGTAGCATTTTGCATGATTGCATAGCATCTACCCTAGACGCGTAGCATTTCCACCGTGTGGAGCATTGCGCCATTGCCAAAGCATACGCATATGAAGCATGAGCTAGGTTGTTACCGTTCTTGTTTTGCAGGTGTTCCTCCGCAAAGCCGCTTGCTCAAGATGATTCTTGAATTCCCCTAGCAAAAGTCGTTTGCCCAAGATGATTCTTGAAAGCGAAGGCGCTCGTTTAAGATGATTCTTAAAATCCCCAGCGAAGTCGAAAGAGTTGGTTGCTCAAGTTAACGCTTAGAGTCCCCGACAGAGTGATTGCTCGGGATGATTCCTGAAATCTCCAGCAGAGTTATTGGTTCAGGATGATTCTTGAAGTCCTCATGGAGTTATTTGTTCAAGATGATTCTTGGTTTCCTCAGCAGAGATGATTCACCCAGAATGATTTCTGGACCCCGAAGCAGAGTGACTTGATAGTTCTCCAGAATCCCCCAGCGGAGATGTGTCATCTCCAGCAGGTTTCTGAACAGCGAAGTTGAAACTTCCCTTGAAGACTTGATGATTGAAGTCCAACCGTATTGACGAATCATTTCTCTCAGCTGATGCAGAGTGCCTGATGGTAGAAGTTGGATATCCCTAATTGGTTCATGATTGACTGAGAATTCCATTCCCGACATACTGACGAAGTTCGGCTGACGCCCAAAGATTTCTTTGAATGCCCGATGGCGTGATTTAACTTGATTGTTGATCTGATAGGTCCCGAGGAATTCCGATGCCTGACGGCGTGATCGATCGTGTATCGCCGGTTATCGTGTGACCAATCCCCCAGCTAGTTGTCGTGCAGCTAATATTTCAGTTTTCGAAGATTTGTTCCCATCAGAGTACCGTGTACTTGTGCAGTTGGCAAAATTCCGGGTTTGTCGGTATTCAACCGTCTCGCACCTTGATTGGTTGAGATCCGTTCGCTTCTCACCCAGTCAGGTCCGAGCCGCTTGTATAGGGGCAGCTGTTGCACCCCAAAATTTGCCCAACATTTCTTTACCTAGCTTGTGTTTCATTGCATTCACATTAGCATTATCATTTGCATTTCATTGACATGTGTGCAGGGGATCAAGAGGTATGATTACCAATCAAGATGTATACAAGACTATGAAGCTAGCTAAGAAGGTTATTCATATGTTCAAGGGTTGATATCCTTGTCAGAGAAGTTAAAAGATCCTCAGAGAGAGGATTGAATGCAAGTGTGTAGGTCTCCTAACTTGAGAGTTGTGGGAAGCCATCAGATGATTCTGAAGCCATGAAGATGGACTTGAGGTCTTGAGAGATCTCATGAGAAGTGTTGAATATCACTTTGAGGCCTAGACAGGTCATTGTGCAAGATTAAGAAGGCTCAGCCATGAGTGGTGCAGTTAGGGTTTGACTGGGTCAACCCTAAGTCAACTAATGATTTGGACAAGGTTGAGACCTAATCCAAGGGCCATGTGATCATGGATTGAAACATTGAGATGTTATAAGGATGATTCCAAGGTTTACTCATCATGATTGAAGAGTTTGAGAAGTTTCAAGCTAGGGTTTCTAAGGCTTGACAGTGTAAAATCCCCTAGTTTGACCCCTATCTTCAAGGCAGTTTAGCTCAAGATGTGATTGTCATATCATCTTACCCCCAACATGAATGTTGTAGAGCATTCTCTTAGCTTTAATTTGAGTACTATAAGTCCTTTATAGGATTTGTAGAACTCAAGTTATGACTTTGACAAGTTACAGGTCATCTGAGGTATGTGAATTTGGGGGCTTGAAAGTTACCCAACTTGCATGAAACTGTTTCCCAAGAAGGATGATTCCTATGAACTTTTGGTCAACATGAATGTTGTTCCTTATTCTCTTAGCTTTCTAGAGAGTACTATAAGTCCTTGATAGGATTTGTAGAACTCAAGTTATGGCTTTGACAAGTCAAGGGCATTTTGGTCATTTGGAGATTACAGGTCATTTCAATCATAAGGCCATAACTCCTATTTCCAGGCTTCAAATGGGAAAATGTCCAACATCAAACTTGTTCAAAATGATGTTTTAAGGCTATAAAAGATGTCATGAGATGTTGGAAGTGATTGTAGCTCAAAGTTGCAAAAATAACCTAAAATAAGGGTATAAGTTAAATAAACCAAAGTTGGAAATTGATACTTTTGATCTACACATCCAAACCAAGGCATGTAATATATCATTTTGACTCTAAAAAGCATTTTAAGAACTTTGGTTTAGCCACATTTTTGAGTTGAGGTGTAATTGGTGGACTTGCTTTGAAAAGTAGTTACTTGCATCTTAAGTAACATTTGCAAAACACATGAGAGATCAATACACAAGCTTCCAAGGCATTGTAACACATCTAATATCTCATTTGGAGAGATTTTGGGATCATAACAAGCTGCTGCAACAAGTGAAACCAGAATTGGTGTGAGTATGGCATGAGATGGTATTTTGATGACATGAGAAATTCAATATCTCCTTAGATAATTCCAGAAGATTCTAGAGAGGTCCAACATCATCTATATATTGATTAGAAGGGGTTCAAGTGCAAGGTTGGTGAGAATTGAGGGAGAGAAGAGAGTTTGCAACTTCACATTGTTCATTGCAACTTGAATTCTGTTTCAGCATTCCACACCATTTTGATCCTTTCTTTTGATCCTAACAACTTTCTTGAATGTGTGTGAGTGTTTCCATAGAAAATCCCAAGCGAATCCATGGCTGAATCGTGTATGAGCAATTGAATTTCAGCACTTGCAAGTCACCATCGGGTTTGGAGTTCCAAGCATTTGCAATCAATTCTCTTGCATACAGAAGCAAGAACTTAGTACATTGAATGATTCCAGAGCAGTAGAAGGGTTGAATTGAAGAATTGCTACATTTGTTACTCAAGAATTCACAGGTTTGAATCTTTCATCCCTCACCTTAATTTAAGAAGAATTACCTCAATTTGTTAGGTTAGATTGATAGTATGCGGTTAGGAGATCGTTTCTGGAAATTTAGAGAGGATTTGGTGATGATCAATGAGATGACACAATTTCTGTTTGGATCAAGAACATGCTGGATATTGAGAGATCATGTGAGTGTTATAGCGGGAAGTGATCAGGGTAATGTGGTGAACATTTTAGACCAAACAATTTGAAGAATAGTGATAGTTGAGGTTTGAGCATAATTCTGATTCTTGATCGTGTTTTAGGTTAGAGGTTGATTCAATGAATTATGAGGCTAGGGTTAGACTCAGGGAGAGATTTAGAGTGATTTAGTGTTTTAGATCTTGAATTTTGATGGAGATTTGAGGGATCCCGAGTGAGGATGAGGTTGATGTTTGAGCTCTGTTACAATGGATGCTTCCCTCCATTTTCATGGCTAGAGGTAGGTGATGAAGTCCTAGCCATCAGATCCACGTATGACCATTGACCAGAGCCAGATCCAAGGGCCACGTTTTAATCTCAAGTTGTGAAGAGGAAAGAATGTTGATGCCCTAAACGCTGCGTATCATTAAACAAAAGGTTTTGGGCTTTGGTAAGAGACCACTATCCACACCCCCCAGCGAGCCCAATCCATGAATTGAACTGACTTTCATTGCTAGCTGCACCGTGTGTTTATCTTTTTCTTTTGATTTCTTCATTTTATTCATGGTTCATGATTAAATCATAAAAAATTGAAAAATGATCCAATTAATACCATTCTTTTTGCATTAGATCCATAATTGAATCTAGTATATTTTAGATAAAAAATATTTTTATTTCATGCATTTTCTGATTTTATGGGAATTTTCACATTTTAATTGATATTAAAATAGTTATGTTTGATACTTGATTTTGTGGAATTTTGTGTGATCATGTGGTGATGATTTTGATCCTGATTTTTTGTGAGCTGTTAGCATAGATATGCATGCTCCCCATAGAATTTTCTCATATTTTTGTGATGAGCATAGGTGGTAGTTTAGGTTCAAACCTTTAGAAGCTCCCTTTTTAGGGTTTATGATTGATACCTTTGAATTTAGGACTTAATTTTAGGACTTAATAGATGATTTAGTCCCTGGTTTTTGTATGAGGCATTCTTAATTGAATTAGGATCCCTTAGGAATTTTTGTAGAAATTTCTAAGATAGTTTACTATTTTTGATTGATTTTAGTTTAGGTGCTAGTTTTAGATGATTCTAAGGCACTAACTCAACTAGATTAACATCTTTAGTTCCCTTAGATTAGGGTTTTGATTCTCTTGTTCTTGGATGATGATGAAGACAAGTTGAATATGCATTGGATTGCTTGAGGAGGCTTGGATTTGAAGATCTTCCCTTCTTGTGGTGTAGTCTTGATTAGGCTAAGATTAGGGTTTTGTAGGCAGAGCTTCTAGATAGTTCTCTTCCTTCATAAACATGGATGATGTTGATCACTTCCATTCTTCCCTATGATGAAAGGTCCCTTTGTAAAAGCCTCATCCCTCCTTTGGTAGGATGTGTGGCTCTTTGCAAATTGGTAGAACCTTTGAGGGTCCCTTTCCCTGATGACAGGATGCTCAGTGGTGACCTTTGGTCTTCACTCTGCTACCAATCATCCAAACTTTGCTCTTGATAGATGCATCTTTCTCCCTTGATTAGAGGATGGAGTCCCTGGATTGAATAAGATTGAAGGATGGAGGTGATACTTCCATGTGATTGAAGATTACCTTGAGAAGCTGAAGCTTGTAGATGAAGAGGAATTAGTTGATACTGGTAAAGCAAAAGGAGCTGAAGCAAGGAGAATAAGTTGAAACTTGTGAAGAAGATCCAATGGAGATTGAGTGAAGAGATGAGGCTTAAGGAAGGAAGGATAAGTTGACACTCACATTGATGCATTGAGATCCTGAAGGAATCAAGTTGATACTTGCAGTTAGGAGTGAAGCCTGAAGGTGGAATTGACTGAAGAGCTGAAGCTTGGAGAGGAGAGAACAAGTTGATGCTTATGTTTGATAGGTTGAAACCTTGGAGGAGCAAGTTGATACTTGTTATTGAGGAGGATAGCCTTGGAGAGTGGTTGAAGACTGATGACTGAACTGCTGTCTGAGGAGAGCATTATTGTGGAAGCTGTTGATCTGTTTTCTTTTCTTTATTGATGTGCCTTGTTTGACTTGTTTGATGCATTAGAATAAGTTCATATCTAGACTGACTTGATCTAGGGGCATGATTGCACTAGAGGTTGAGTTGCTCCCTCTACTTGTATTTTACTGTATGGCTTTGCTTGCGGGTATTCGGTAGAGCCCAGCTCCCTTGCCTATGTGGTTATTGTGTTTGCTTGATAGCATTTTTATTTCCTCTGTATGATTGCAGTTTATATTTTGCTTGATGGTATTTTATTTCATTTCTTCTGTATGATTACAGTTATTCATATCTGGCTTGAGGTTGAGATGAGCTTGTGGAGGCTGATGCCCCACACACATTTCCTCCCTCACTTGCATTGCATGCATTTTACAGTCGTTTACTGTTTACTGTTTAAGCTGATGCTTTATCTGTTGCTGTTTATCATTGACATGATCCCCTAGGAATCTCACTTCCTTTGATAAGGAAGTGATGATTAGAACTTTAGGTTGAAACCTATGCATGATAACGTCTAGGAGATCCCTGTTTCAAACCTTAACCATAGGATGAATCCTTGGCATGACAACAGTAGGACTTGATAGTCTCCCCTTAGTTGAGCCTGTTCTCTCCTCATCTCAAAACAAATTAAAATACCGTAATAAAGGTTAACTGACGTCGTACGTTACGAGCCTTAAGCTATCTGAGAAAGGATTGTTGGAGAGTTTCTTTTCAACAGTCTGGATGTTCAGTATGGCAACCTTTGGGTGACATGCGACGCATTCACTCTCAGGTCATAGTCTCTAGTGCAATGCTAGTTGCAAACAACCATAAAAAACAGTTCTTCCATAAAAGACAGAAAACAAACTTCAAACCTTTTTGCCCCGTGGGCCCGTAATTCAAAGGATAGATTTTCTGAAGAAAAGAGTGTCGTTAACTCCCAGTTCTACCGCAAATGGTAACGCCTAAGTCTCCAAGGGTCGAGCTGCGTACGCCAAACTGCTGGAACTGTCTGTTAACCCTACTCGAAAAAATAGATGAATCTGAACCCCCGTAATCCGCGTTATCCCGAACTACGTAAGCTCTGATCTCTCATATCTGTTGAGATTACGTAGGCACAATACTGATGTATTGGCGAGCTACCTTCCCCCATCACCCGTAGTTAGGCGAACTACGTTGACTCTGATTTCTCATTCTCTGATGAGAATACGTAGGCATAAAACGCGACGCTTTGCCGAGTCATTTTCTTTTCTTTTTAAGCCAGCCTTGATAGGTAGATAGATAAAACCAACCCGTCCAGTAAACATAACAAGCGTGGATCCCGTCGAGTACGAAAGACGTGAGGGGTGCTAATACCTTCCCCTTGCGTAACCGACTCCCGAACCCAGACAATGGTTGCGATGACCTTGTCTTATACCTTTTCGTCAGGTTTCTCCGATCGTTTCCTTTCCCGTTCTGAGGGATAAATAACGAAAGGTGGCGACTCTTCTGTTTTGCCGGCACCTTATTTTCGCGGAAGCGCCACTATCAATGGCCTGTCACTAGTGAAACTGCTAATTCAACTCAAGAGAGACCTGTTGGTGTTCATAAAGTCACTGAGGCCATAACTCTTGCTACTTAGGTGGCTCAGATTCATAAGATGATGAAGAATCTGATGAATCTTAAAGTAACAAAGCCAAAACTTGTCAAGGTGGTTACTGACGCGTCAAAAGTTTCCCGTGTGTACTGTGGAGGTGTGTAACGCCCCACTCTACCCCGTACGCGTATTATAAAACATATACGGAATTATTTCATAAAAGTACATCAAAGTTCTCAAAATAAGTAGGATGTCACACTAAGTCACTTCATTTTTCATAATTAAGCCAATGATATCTAACTTTCAATTAAACAGTGGAATAAAATTAATGTTTAAATATAATCCCCACAACCGGTGGTTATACACTATTAATCCAACAATTAAAAGATGCGTAACAATAAATCAAGAAAATAAGTCAATTAAACGTAATCCCGTCATCCCATGTTACGTATCAGAGCGACTCCTAAGACTCGATCAAATAGCAACACACTCCAAGCACTACTCAGGTACCTGGTCATCTGCACTCCCTAAGGAGAACATACACAACAAACAGAAAAGGGGTGATGACTACATTCAATAAATAAGCGGTGAAATACACATGCTAAGGAATAGTTACACACCATACATACAATCATACACGTAACATGGGATGACGGGATTACATTTAATTGACTTATTTTCTTGATTTATTATTACGTATATTTTAATTGTTGGATTAATAGTGTATAACCACCAGTTGTGGAGATTATATTTAAACATTGATTTTATTCTGTTGTTTAATTGAAAGTTAGATATCATTGGCTTAATTATGAAAAATGAAGTGACTTAGTGTGACATCCTACTTGTTTTGAGAACTCTGATGTATTTTTATGAAATAATTTTGTATATGTCTTATAATACGCTTATGGGGTAGAGTGGGGCGTTACAATTGGTATCAGAGCAGGTCGGTCCGTCCGGCCAGTGTTGTAGTAGAGTCTGACTATAAGATGTTTATAGTCATGTGTTTTTCTAACCTGTGTTTTCATGGATGTTGAGCAGTATGGCTGGTAGGAATGGTACCGCGATGGCTGCTACGTTACAAGATGTTACGCAGGCAGTGGAGAAAATTGGTCAGAATATCAATCGGAATGCTGGGAACGGAGAGTTCCGTAATTTGGAGAAGTTCCAGAATAACAAGCCACCTAAGTTCGAAGGTGGAGATGATCGAGATGCAACACAGAAATGGCTGAAGGATATTGAGAAGATCTTCAGAGTCATGGGGTGCTCAGAGGAACAAAAGGTACAGTTTGGTACCCATATGCTGGAAAGTGAGGCTGAGGACTGGTGGGACAATACCCGTCAGAGATTGGAAGCTGGTGAGGGTCCCATTAGTTGGGCAGTGTTTAGAGCAGAGTTTCTGGAACGGTATTTTCTGGAAGATGTTTGCGGAAAGAAAGAGATTGAATTTATTGAGTTGAAGCAGGGAAACATGACTGTGGCAGAGTATGCAGTTAAGTTCGAAGAGCTGGTGAAGTATTGTTCTCATTACAATACTGATGCAACTATGAGTTTGAAGTGCATTAAGTTTGAGAACGGATTGCGTCCCGAGATCAAACTAGGTGTCGGTTATCAGAAGATCAGGTACTTTCCTGAGTTAGTGAACAGGTGTAGAATCTATGATGAAGACAACAGAGCTAGAACCACTCACTATAAGAATCTAAGTGACAAAAGAAGCAAGCGGAGACATGAGAATACACTTTACCGTGCTCCGGCTGATAAAGGAAAGCAGAAAGATATTGTTGGGAAGAAACCAAGTGGGGGAGGAAATCCTTCCAGTCCTCTCAAGTGTTTCAGATGTGGTGGCGCAGGCCACCGTGTAAATGAATGTCAGAATGAGGTGAAGAAGTGTTTTAAGTGCGGAAAGCCAGGCCATGTGGTTGCGGATTGCAGGACCAACACACCAACCTGTTACAACTGTGGTGAGCAGGGTCATATTAGCACCCACTGTCAGAAACCGAAGAAGTCTCAGACCAGTGGGAAGGTATTTGTATTGGTGGGAGCTCAGCGTACCAGTGAGGATCGTTTGGTCAGAGGTACGTGTTACATTCATAACACTCCTTTGATTGCTATTATTGACACGGGTGCTACTCACTCGTTTATTTCGATGAATTGTGTGAAGAGACTGGGGCTTGTGTCGTCTACTTTGACTAGAGGGATGGTGATTGATACTCCATCTATCGAATCAATCGCTACATCTTTAGTGTGTTTGAATTGTTCAGTGTCGATCTTTGGTAAAGATTTTGGAGTGAACTTGATTTGTCTACCACTCAGCAAGCTGGATGTTATTTTAGGGATGAATTGGCTTGAGAGCAACTATGTTTATATTGACTGTTATAGGAAGAGGTTGTTATTTCTGACTCCTGAAGAAGAAGAAATGGATAGTCTTATATCTACTAAGGAGTTGAGAATCTTGGTGGAAGACAAAGCTAAGGTATTTGTGGTGTTTGCTTCGTTATCTATAGAAGGCAAGTCGCCGATTGTGGAATTCCCTGTTGTGAGAGAATTTCCAGAAGTGTTCCCAAAGGATGTTGCAGAGCTACCTCTAGAGAGGGAAGTAGAGTTTACGATTGATCTTGTCCCTAGTACCATACCTATATCTATGGCACCATACAGAATGTCAGTGTCAGAATTGGCAGAGTTGAAATCTCAATTGGGAGAATTGTTAGGTAAAAAGTTTATTAGACCCAGTGTGTCGCCATGGGGAGCGCTAATTTTGTTAGTAAAGAAGAAAGATGGCAGTATGCGCTTGTGCATCGATTATTGCCAGTTGAATAAAGTCACCATCAAGAATAAGTATCCACTTCTAAGAATCGACGATCTGATGGATCAACTTGTGGGAGCTCATTTGTTCAGCAAAATTGATTTGAGGTCATGATATCATCGGATCCGTGTGAAAGAAGGTGATATCCAGAAAACAGCTTTCAGAACTCGGTATGGCATTATGAATATGCAGTGATGCCGTTTGGTGTGTCCAATGCACCGGGTGTATTCATGGAGTACATGAATCGCATCTTCCATGCTTATTTGGACCAGTTTGTGGTAGTTTTCATTGATGACATTTTGATTTACTCCAAGTCAGAAGCATATCATGTAGAGCATTTGAGGGTTGCGTTGCAAGTGCTAAAGGATAATAAATTATTTGCAAAACTTTCAAAGTGTGAGTTTTGGTTGAGCGAAGTGAGTTTTCTTGGACATATTATTTCTGGAGGAGGCATAGCAGTGGATCCATCGAAAGTGAGTGTTGTGCTTCAGTGGGAGGCTCCGAAGTCAGTGACGGAGATTAGAAGTTTCTTGGGCTTGGCAGGCTATTACCGTAAGTTCATCGAAGGGTTTTCTAATTTGACTCTTCCGTTGACCCAGTTGACTAGAAAAGGCCAGGTATTCGTGTGAGATGCTTTGTACGAAGAAAGTTTTCGAGAACTGAAGAAAAGATTGACTACTGCACCAGTGTTAACCTTACCAAATCTGAATGATCCTTTTGTGGTATATTGCGATGCGTCTAAAATGGGGTTAGGTGGGATTTTGATGCAAGATGGCAAGGTTGTGGATTACGCTTCACGATAATTGAGGATTCATGAAAGGAATTATCCTACTCATGATTTAGAGTTAGGTACAATGGTTTTCGTACTAAAGGTGTGGAGGCATTATTTGTACGGGTCGAGATTTGAAGTGTTCAGTGACCATAAGAGTTTGAAATATTTGTTTGACCAAAAGGAATTAAATATGAGGCAGCGAAGATGGCTGGAATTTTTGAAAGACTATGACTTTAGCTTGAGTTACCATCTCGGTAAAGCTAACATCGTGGCCCATACTTTGAGTCAGAAGATGATTCATATGTCGACATTGATGGTTAAAGAAATGGATTTGATTGAACAGTTTAGAGACTTGAGCATGGTTTGTGAGTTAACTTCGGAAAGCGTAATGTTGGGGATGCTGAAAGTAAATAATGAGTTCCTTCGTGAAATAAGAGAAGGTCAAAAATTGGATTTGAAATTGGTAGACTTGATGACCGTAGGCGGAACAGATAAAGAAGGAGACTTTAAAGTAGATGATTCTGGGGTGTTGAAGTTCAGAGACAGAATTTGTATGCCAGATAATCCTGATTTGAAAAAGTTAATTTTGCAAGAAAGCCATAGGAGTAGCTTAAGTATTCATCCTGGAGCTACGAAAATGTATCAGGACTTGAAGAAATTATTTTGGTGGTCGGGTATGAAGAAAGACATAGCCTAGTTTGTGTATGCTTGTTTGACTTGCCAGAAGTCAAAGGTGGAACATCAGAAACCATCCGGTTTGATGCAACTAATGGAAATACCGGAATGGAAATGGGATAGTATTGCAATGGATTTTGTGACTGGATTTCCGAATACGGTAAGAGGTTTTGACGTGATTGGGTAATTGCGGATAGACTAACGAAGTCGGCGCATTTTATTCCGATTAACATCAGTTTTCCTTTGAAAAAGTTAGCAGAAATTTATATCAGAGTGATAATGAAGTTACATGGGGTTCCGTCGAGCATTGTATCTGACAGAGACCCGAGGTTTACTTCTGGATTCTGGAAAAGCTTGCAAGAAGCTTTGGGTTCCAGTTTGAAATTGAGTTCTACTTATCACCCGCAGACCAATGGTCAATCTGAGAGGACCATTCAGTCATTGGAAGATTTGTTGAGAGCTTGTATACTCGAGTGAGGAGGCGCTTGGGATACTCATTCACCACTGATTGAGTTTACTTACAACAACATTTATCATTATAGTATTGGAATGGCACCTTTTGAAGCGTTGTATGGTAGGAGGTGTAGGACACCTCTATGTTGGTATGAGTCAGGCGAGAGTACGGTACTCGGACCCGAGATTGTGCAACATACCACGAAGATAATTCAGATGATTAGGGAGAAAATGAAGGCGGCCCAGAGTAGGCAGAAAAGCTACCATGATAATAGGAGGAAATACTTGGAATTCAGCAAGGGTGACCACGTATTTCTTAGAGTCAGTCGGTGACCGGTGTTGGTCGTGCGCTGAAGTCGAAGAAATTGGCTCCTAAGTTTATTGGACCGTATCAAATTCTACAGAGGGTTGGAGCTGTAGCCTACAGTGTGGCGTTTCCACCCAAAATTTCAAATTTACATGACGTGTTTCATGTATCGCAACTTCAGAAGTATGTTGATGATCCATCTCATGTGCTTCAGAGAGATGAAGTGCCAGTTTGAGATAACCTTACGGTGGAGGCGATGCCGTTAAGGATCAAAGACCGCAAGGTGAAACAATTAAGAGGGAAAGATATTTCGTTGGTAAGAGTAGCTTGGGGAGGAGCTGCTGGGGGAAGTGTGATCTGGGAGTTGGAGAGCAAGATACGAGAGTCGTATCCGGAATTGTTCTCAACAGGTACATTTTCGAGAACGAAAATATTTTAAGTGGGGGAGAGTTGTAACACCCCATTTAAATTATTTAGTCATTTTATACCTTATGGTGTATGTATTGGTTGTGATGTCTTTGATAAGGGTAGGAAGTTAAGGGTGAGAGTGAGAGGTGACCTTAGTTGGGGGGGGGGGGGGGGGGTAATGTGGACCTAGAATAATGGATAATTTAATAACAAGATTAAGAGCATTATGATCATTAATATTATCATTTCAATTATTATTAATTATAATATTAACAGGATTATGGTTATCATTATTTTTATTATTATTATTATTATTATTATTATTATTATTATTATTATTATTATTATTATTATTATTATTATTATTATTATTATTATTATTATTATTATTATTATTATTATTATTAGTAATTAAATTAAACAAATTAAAATATGATTAAGAGGGGTTAGAGAGTATTAGTGGGTTTAAACAGTTAACACGTGAAAGAGGAAAAAGACCGAGGAAGGAGAGCTAGGGCAGAAGAACCAGTTTTCTCCATTGTTGTCAAGAAAGAGCTCAAATCCAAGGTAAGGGGGAAGAATGGATTTCAATATGGGTGATTTAACATGAGATGATAGTGAGAGGTCTTTTCTCTCATAGGAATGTTGTATGTTTTTTCCTTCTATTTGATTTTCGTGATATTATAATTTCACCGTGATCACTGTTATTGTTGAATGATCATTGTATGATATTGTATGTTTGATTCTGGTATGAATATGAAAGTTCGTGTGGAAATTCCCTGAATATGGGATGGAATGTTGTAGTTTAACAGATATGAAACCAATGGCTTAACTGTAATCAAAACTAGATCTAATAATTAGAATCTTGACAGAATAGAAGATAGAATTCATTGAAATCGATTAAAAATCTGAGTTTTAGGATGAAGGAGGAGGTGGAATGATGATTCTAGAGGGGAAACTCATGAGAATGGTGAAATTTGAGTTTTTTGACAGATTTGCTAGTCATACACGTATTGGGGGTGTCAATACTCGTATGGGAGACTTCCCAAGGGGCTGTACACGTAGCTGATGTGCTGTGTCCCCAGTGCCAGCACGAGCATTTGGTGATATGCGTATGGGCCTGGGCCATACGCGTATGGAGGTAATCATACGCGTAAGGGGTGACTCTGATGGGGTTTGGGAGGTAGAGGCATCTGGTCTTACGCGTAAGGAGGGCCATACACGTATGACGGCAGGCAATACATGTATGGGCCATGCTGATACGCGTATGGACAGTCTGGGATGACTTTTCCCCCAGTTTTGTGATTTATGTCTAGCTTTCACTTGGGACGCATTTCCGTTGATTCAGTAGGGTTAACATGACTAAAGCGAACCTAGAGATATTAGTAATGAATTAAATCGAGAGGATGTGGAATGTTATGGGTGTGTTTTGATGAGTATGAGCCATGATTGTCGAAATTGGATAATCTTGTGCGATTGTGGTAATTCCAGAGAGGATTACGGTGAGCGGAGGGCTCATGTGGATCTTTAATGATCGTGAATTATGCTTGAATTATTATATTGCATAATTGTGTTGTCATGCATTTCATGTCATGTGTCTGGTGGAGATGGCTAGGTGGAAATCCATGATGGGTGCCTAGTTTCATCCGAACTTCATGTGGAAGTCGTTGTGGAGATAAGTTGTAGTTCAAAGGAACGTATACGACTTATCCAGATTCTGATGGAAATCGGGATCTAGGGTGAACCATATGTATTTGTGTTGGTACCACATGCATTGTGTTGAGTTAGTGAGTCACATTGCATAATTGTAATTGAATATGGGCTATTGATGTCGAGTAATTAATGCGGCACGTGTATGTGCGTTATATGTGTATGATTGTATGTGTGGTGTGTAACTACTCCTTAGCATGTGTATTTCACCGCTTATTTATTGAATGTAGTTCTCACCCCTTTTTTGTTTGTTGCGTTTGTGCTCCTTGGGGAGTGCAGATGACCAGGTACCTGAGTAGTGCTTGGAGTGTGTTGCTATTTGATCGAGTCTTAGGAGTCGCTCTGATACGTAACATAGGATGATGGGATTACGTTTAATTGACTTATTTTCTTGATTTATTGTTACGTATCTTTTAATTGTTGGATTAATAGTGTATAACCACCGGTTGTGGAGATTATATTTAAACATTGATTTTATTCCGCTGTTTAATTGAAAGTTAGATATCATTGGCTTAATTATGAAAAATGAAGTGACTTAGTGTGACATCCTACTTGTTTTGACAACTCTAATGTACTTTTATGAAATAATTACGTATATGTTTTATAATATGCGTACGGGGTAGAGTGGGGCGTTACAAGGTGCACATTTATTTCAAGAATGCTCAGTAAATCCAATTTCAGTTAAATATATTGGCAACAACAAGTATAATAACCCTTACAGCAACACCTATAATCTTGGTTGGCGCAATCACCCCAATTGCTCATGGAGTAATAATGAAAATTAACCAAAGCCTCAAGCAAGTCAAGCACCACAAATTCCTCTTGGTTATTCTATACCTAATTATGTTATGGAAAATCAAGGGAACACCAGCTGGAAAACATTATGAAATCCTTTATTCAAGAGACTAATAATTAGTTTCAAGCACAAGAAGTAAGCATCAAGAATCTAGAGAATCAAGTGGGGCAGATTGCAATTGCACTTAGCTCAAGAAATATAGGTGCTCTCTTAAGCTCTACTGAAGCTCCAACCTCAACATCTGGAGTTAAGAATGTTGAAACCTGATAGGTTATTATGCTTAGAAGTGGAAAGGAATGTGAAGGATCCACACCAAGAAATAAGCAGTCAAGTAAATAATTTCCAGTGCATGACAGTTCATAAGATGAAGAGGAGTCCAATGAGGAGCCTTCCTCAAAAGGACATAATGAAGAAAATATTAACAAGAATTCTACTGGCGTAACCTCCAATTCAGAAAAAATAGCCAGAAGTTGTGCCACAAGTCGACAGAGTCCAAAAATTTGTTCAAGAAAGACCTCCACCTCATTTTCTTCAAAGGATTAGGAAATCCAAAGAAGAACAGCAATTTGGCAAGTTCATGGAAATTTTAAAATAGTTTCACATCAACAGAACATTGATTGACGTTATCCAACAAATTCTAAATTGTTCAAAGTTCATGAAAGATTTGCTCACTAATAGGAAAAGAGTAGGTGAGTTTGCAACTGTTGCACTAACTCAAGAGTGCAACCAGTTAGTTCAAAGAAATCTCCCTCCAAAATTGAATGACCTTGGAAGTTTTACCATTCCGTGCATAATAGGATACAATTTCTATGGAAGTACACTATGTGATCTTGGGGACAATATTAATCTTATGCTTTTGTCCATCTTCAATGAACTTGGAATTTGAGTTGTCGGACCAACAACAATCACTCTTCAGCTAGTTGACAGAAGTATTTGTTATCCTTAAGGGAAGATAGAAGATGTGCTAGTGAGAGTTGAAAAGTTTGTGTTCCCTACTGATTTCCTTATCACAGATTTTAAGGCTGACGAAAAGACTCCCATTATGTTGGGAAGACCTTTTCTAGCTAGGGCGGAACTTTAATTGATGTGGAAAGAGGAGAATTCACTATGAGAGTTAATGGGTGTAACACCTCAAAATTTTCCCTCTCGTTTCTAACCCTAACTGGCTTATGCTTCTTTCATTTGCATCATCATTAATCATACCATGGAATTGGTGCTTGAGACATGGGATCAAGTTATTTTTTTAGCTCATGACTTCCTTTTATTCCAAGTTTTGAGCAGCAAGCATCAGAGGCTTCGACATTTAGTTTGCTCGATGATTTGGTACCTAACCGATTTTTTTCAGTAGGATATTTCAAGTGCAAGAGGGTATTCACAACTTATTTCAGGCATTATTCAGGTGCAATGTCAAATGACAAGTTTCAGAGGCAAAACTATGCTCAAAACAAGTGGCAACGGTCAATTCTCCAAGTTTTCCTCCTTTTGGCGCTAAATTTAAAATTTTGAATGAGTTAATCGATTAATCATTTTCAAGGCAAAAATGGTTAAATGATTAACCTAATGAACGTTTCCTAGAAAATTCAAATTTCAGCACTGCAGCAGTTGCAATCCCACTTTGATCACTTGAATCCACATTTGCATTAGTAGAAGGATCTAGAATGCCTCCAAAATTTGATTCATTTTTCAAATTAATTTCACTTCCCTCCAAAAATTAAAATAATTCCATTCCTAATCCCAAACCAAAATTCTAACCCATACTCTAAACCTCATATCTATTCCAAACTTAAAGCTTATTTAAGCGAGTTTGCTCCAAACCTCACACAACTTCACTTATTTTTCTAATTTTACTACACTTCTCATTACAATTCTCTCAACTTTTCTCTCATTTGTCTCTCATTCCAAAACCCTCACAAAAGCTCCATAACCAAAAGCTTCACAAATTATGCATTTCAATTTGTGAATTCTTGAGATAAACCTCCACTATATCGTCATCCATTGTTCAATTCTGAAGTTGCAATTTATTTGGATCTTGATCAAGTTTTGGAATCACTTCTTGAAGAGCTTTTTGCTTATTTTTGGATTATTTCTTGGATCTTCAATTTTTCTTGTTAAAGCTTCATAGATATCTAGTTTTCTTGCTTTGATTCATCAATTTCAGTTTGACAACATTCACCAAAGCAAACCTCAACTTTGTAGGTTGGTAATTTTCGGATCTAACTTTGATTCGGCTTAATTTTTCATTTCACAATGTAGATCCATTAATTTTTGATGTGAATTGGTCCATTGATTGATTTAATTATTGATCTTGTTGTTTGATGAATTAAATTGGTGTTTGATTACTGATATTTGATGTAATTTTCGTGTACAATTGCATACCTATTCATGTGGATGATTAGATAATTGATTTGCTGCTGAAAGTACTTTTGAAATGCTGATTTTCTGCTTCTGGTGCAGTGTTAATCAATTAATCAGTTTGAAGGAAAAACCGGTTAATCGATTAACCATGTTATTTTAGGTGTTTTTTCGCTGATTTTCAAAGGGTTAATCGATTAACCACTTTTGCCTTGCAAATGTTTAATCGATTAACACTAATGCAGAATATGATTTTTGTGCATTTTCAAGCTTGTTTTGATATATTTCCACTTTTAAACTTCATTGATTGATATGATGCATATTTTTGGATTGTTCTTAAGCTGTTTCATCTCACTCTACATGATGAATGCGATTCTTCGACACGTGACACATTGATGTCATGATGCATGCTCATGACTAATTGTGATGCATTTTTCATGTGGCTTACTTGTTCATACTGGTTGGCTTGCTTTTGATGCTTATTTTGCTTGATTCATAATACATGCTCATGTTTGCTTTTGATTACGCAAATGTGTGTTCGTTTGAGATGCTTAACTATTGATGAATATTCATGTTGTTCTTGTTGAATGCTCAACTGTGCAATGTTGTTGAAACTTTCTCATGCTTAATTGTTAACACGTGTCCATCAATTGATCTTACTTGATACATGTTCATACTTAATCCTTGCAATTCATGTGCATTTGTTTAAATGTGGAAGCATGCTTTCGTTCATTTCTTTTTAACGCATGTTTATGCTTGGTTGTCGAACATGTTCATTGTTGATTGTTTAATCTTTGATGGATACTTAATTTGATGTCATGATGTCACATGTTCATATATGCTTGATGCTTATTTGATGCGTTGCATGTTGTTGTATACACTGCTGATGTGTTGAATATGTGCTGTAAAGTGTATCCATTTTGTTATGTTGCATTTTACACATGTTCTATTTTTGAAAGGCATGCTGTTAAATGCGGTGTTATGCTGTTGCTGGATTTTATCATTGTGTTGAGCTGAAGTGCTATTGTTACTGCTATTTTTGGTTTATTTTCTTTATTTTGGTTTGCTTTTGCATGTTCCCTTAAGGCCTCCTAGTCCAACTTAATTTTTGATTAACCTTGGAGTAGGATATACATTAGGTGCTAATCCATGCATGATAACATTAGGGTAGTTTCCCTAACCTCAACCATAGGTCCATCGTTGCATGCTAACATTAGGATATATACTCCTTTCGCATATCAACCTTAAGACCACTTTGCATGATAACATGTATGACCGAGTTCCCCTTAGACCTTCCGTGTGTCTCTCTTCTTTCTCAAAAAAAAGTTAAAACACGTAATAAATACGATAAGTATTGTGCACCACGAGCTTAAGTATATGGGAAATGATGAGTGAGGAGTCTCTCCTTACTTCTTCTAAAGTGTTTAACATACGTCCTATTTGGGGGCGATCTTACAACGCATTCGCTCCTATGTCATAGACTTTAGTGCAATACTCATCTCAAATAAAGTCAATTACCTTATTTTAAAATCCTTGAACAAATGCAATTCATTTTGTCCTTTGGGATTGTCTGTCAAACATTTTTAGAAAGAGCATGTTATTTTCGTTCTACCACAAACAGGCATCGACCCTAATTGCTGGAACGCGAGCTTAGCATCGCTAATAAAAAAACACTTATAAATTTGTAGGCTAAACTACGATTGCTCTGATTTCCTCATTCTCTTCTGAATGAGGATACATAGGTACAAGACGACGAAGTCTTAGCGAGCACCCTTTTCCCTTTTTCCCCCATAGTCTTCCGAACTACGCTGACTCTGTCTTTCCCATTGCACGAGAGAATACGTAGGCATAGGAAAACAAAGTCCTATCGAGTCTCCTTTTTATTTTTCCCTTTTCTATTCTTTCCGTTTTCGTTAGTAGATTGGCTTTAGATATATACGCCATTTAATTAGAAGAATAAGAGCAGATCCCATTGAGTACAACGGACGTGAGGGGATGCTAATACCTTTCTCTCACTTAATCGACTCCCGATCCCAGGATTTGGTTGTGAGACCATGTCTTCTTCTTTTTGAGGTTTCTTTAATCATTTCCTTTCCCCCATCGGGATAAATAACATTCAATGGCGACTCTTCTATTTTTTCTGCCGGTTGTTTTTCGCAGTTGCGACAGCTGGCGGCTCTGGTTCCCTATGTGAGTTAATCCTAGTGCTTGTCTGTTTCTTGTCATTGGGTGTTTATATTTGAGCTTTTGTGTGCATTATATGTTATACACTATTGTACTTTCTTGCATTTTATTGCATCTATGTATCATTGTTATCATATTGCTCTGCTGCTGTTGTACTGTTGGGTGGGTTGTTTATATGAGAGATAAGCCCACTACCCAGGCTTAAGTGCACACATAGGATTATAGTGGATAGTCGTGTGGCCTGCATAGCGTTTAGTTACGTTTGGTTGACACGAGACTCACATTAAGACGAGGTTTTCTTAGGAGATATTCTATCTTGCACGTCTGGTGCAGATGATAGGGTGTTGACTTAGAGAGCTTATGACTCTAGAGACCGTTCATGGGAAATCAGTTGAGGTCTCCTTGAGGGATGATAATGCCAAACCATAAATGGTAAACATATTATCATTTCTCAGCCTGAGAGCCTGTGATGCTGAAGACCGGCTAGGATGCCTTGTCCAAGACTAGGACCCACATGTGAGAGGGGATGGGTTTTTGTAGGAAACCTTGACTTTCAACCTACCTGGATTTCTAGTTTTCTTATCAATGTGGACTTTTGAACCTGGTACTATGATTATTCCGGTATTCTGGTATTCTGATCAGAGCATAATTTTGAACTTATCCAGTTTATAGTGCAGCAGTTGTTCAGAACATGAGAACCTTGATCCCATGTCTGCATTTGCATAACCTCATACTTGCATCCTAACATTCATGTTTGTTTATTTCCAGGGTTTGCATCTTATCCTTGATTCTAGTTGTCGAAGATATACCGAGATGGACACTGGTAGGAAGAAGATCATTGTGTACAAGTTTCTAACTCCTGATGTGAGTTAACTTCATGGTTTGGTTGCTCTGACAAATCCCAGTGTCTTGGAAGACTTCAAAAAGGACTACAAAAGGATCTTGAGCTTTCTGCACACCATTATAGAATACGAGTACAAGGCCATTCATACTCTTCAGAAATTCTATGACCATCCTTTAAGGTGCTTCACTTTTCCAGATTATCAGTTGGTGCCAACATTGGAACAATATGCTTTTACTTTGGGAGTTTCCATCAAAGATAAGGCTCCTTTCTACTATTCCAAGGAGAATCCGGAT
This sequence comes from Lathyrus sativus, assembly GCA_963859935.3. NCBI lineage: Eukaryota > Viridiplantae > Streptophyta > Magnoliopsida > Fabales > Fabaceae > Lathyrus > Lathyrus sativus. Next base: position 616,051,940 of record OZ012738.1, on the reverse strand, counting down.
CTTGGTGATGTTGCTTCTGCTCTTTATTTGAGAAAATCTATATTGGTGGACAATATTGCTAACAAGGGAGGATTTTCTGGGTTTCATCTATGTTTCTTGGTGAGTGAAGCTGAAAGGTACACTGAAGCTGGAGGTTGGGTTGTTTTCAAATCTATTTTGCCTCTATGCGTCTATGACATCGTCTTAATACCCAATGTGGCTGACTACATTGATATGAATGTTGTTCATATCTTTGTCATGAAGAATCATATGCCTACACTTTTGGGTGATATGTACCACTCACTTCATCATAAAAATGAGAAGATAAGAGGGGGGTTGTTGCTTGTTGTGCACCGCTCCTTCACAAGTGGTTCATGGATCCCCTCCATCATTCTGAACCTTTTGTGGATGCCCAAAAATCATCGGAGTGGTCTAAGAGATTGATGGGTCTAATGGAAAAGGATATCGTCTGGTTTAATCAGGGCTTGTTGGGCAAGGATATTATCTTTAGCTGCGGAGATTTCCTAAATGTGCATCTAGTAGTGAGAAAAAGGGGTATTAACTATAACCCTTCTTTTGCGATCAAACAGTTTGGGTATGCTTTGAGAGGGCCCCCAAAGGATCAGGATGTCAAGGAATCTTTGTTCTTTCATGGTATAGAAGATCAGGTTTTGCTTAAGAAAGCCGTGGATGCCTGGAGGAAGATTCATAGAATAGGAAATACTTCCTTAGGGAAAAATGACTGCAGAGCCTATCCTCCGTACCTGGAGTGGATTCATAAGAGGGTTGAAGAGGTGCTTTTGCATTTTTTTTAGTGGAAGTGCCTTTGTACCCATTAATGATTGAATAACCTACTACTGTAGATGTTGAGAGGTACAATAAGTTGTAGGCTAAAAAGGAAGAGCTTCGCAAAGAAAACGAAGAGCTGAAGATGGAAGTCTGCAGGCTGGGTCATGCTGAGGGGGAGTCAGCATATATAGCCAAGGTGAAGACAGACCTGCTAACCAAGAAAGATCAAGAGCTGGAAGAAGAAGTCAAGAGCAGAGAGAAAATTGGTAAAGATCTGAGAAGTGCCAATAGCCTACTACAACAGAAGAAGAAAGAGCTAGACAAGGCCTTTTTGTAAATTTCCAAGTTTAACCGTCCGTGGAATGCTATTGTGACTGCCAACTAGATGAAAGAAGATGAGCTCAGGGTCCAGATTGAAAAATTGAAACTGTAACACCCTACTCTACCCATTCGTATAATAATCGAAAATACGAACAAAAATTGCAAAAAATAAATCAGAGTTACACGCGTAGGATGCCACATTAAAAAACATCATCATGAAGTATCAAATCACTTCATATCTCATTATTTAATAAAAACAATTAATTCAATTAAACAACGGAATCAAATCAATGGTTTGGCATTAAAGCCTCTATTACATCAAATCTCTACATAATACGTGGTTTAACAACATTGATAAAAACCAGATACATAACAAATGACAAAGAACAAATAACATGAAAACGTAATGAAATCCCCATCCTTCTTGTGTTACATATCAGTGCAACTTCTAAGACTCGATCAAATAGCAACACAAGCTCCAAGCACTACTCAGGTACCTGATCATCTGTACTCCCCAAGGAGCACAAACATAACAAACATAAAAGGGGGTAAGAACTACATTCAATAAATATACGGTGAAAAACACATGTTAAGGAGTATTTCATACATAAAATGCACCAATCACATGATTACCATGCACATACAAGTGTTGTATCATCTCTCGGCATAAACAACCCATATTCAATGCGACTCAACTGACACAACACAATGTATGCGGTACCATCTCAATCACATACGGTTCACCCTAGAACCCGATTCCTGTCAGAATCTGGATAAGTCGTATACATTCCTGTGAACTACAACTTATCTCCACTCGACTCCCACATGGAGTCCAAACAAGACTAGGCACCCATCATGGATTCCTATCTAGCTCACTTCCACATAACGTGACGTGAATGCATGACACAAATTATGCACAACATAATAATTATTCAAGCATAACTTCACGATCCTCAATGATCACACACGAGTCACATGCTCACCGTAATTCTCTCTAAAATTACCACCACCGCACAAGACTGTCCACACACGACAATCTTGGCTCACACGCCCAACACGCCTCGACTAGGAATTCTCATAAAAACCCATATTTTATCCTACTTAACGTTGTTACTACTTTCTCATATGTCCAATTATACCATCTTAGTCTTACGGATCAAGAGAAATTGCATTACACGTGAAATCAGGACAGAAATCGCAAAAACGGGAGATTTTCACCATAACTCTGCCCATACGCGTATGGCCTTGCCCCATACGTGTATGGCCACCTTCCCTCGCCCCAGGCCTATGTATCATACGCGTATAGCCACACTGCTCAAGCCTCCATACGCGTATTGCCTCATGTCGTACACGTACGACCATAGGCCATTTCCCTCAGGATTCCCCTCAAGAACTCACCATACGCGTAAGGCTACTCCCATACGCGTATGGAACCATCCCTTATGCGCATCATATGCGTACAACCATAAGGTCGTGCTGGCTTGGGGACAGGGTGCGTATCATACGTGTATTACCCCCTGGGTGTGTCCTCCATACGCGTATGGCCTCCCCCATACGTGTATGACCAGAGAGCATGCCAAAAATCCCAATTTTCCATCAACACGAGTTCTCACACATTGAAACCCATTCCAACACCTAAATCAGATCCAAAATCATCTTTATTTCAGTTTAATTCCAAGGTCCTAACTCTACCTCATTTTTTCATCATTTTTATCAACATTTTATGTGCTAGAAACCTATTTTTCGTAAACCCCATAAAACCCAAATTTCCAGATCTGTTTTATATGAGAACTCAGCAACAACAGAAACAATTTGCACGAATTTTTTTATTCAAAAACAGCATGCAACACAGATTCACACATACATTCATTACACAACCACTATTTAATAGCAAGAATCACATAATAATTACCCAAATACGAAAATCAAGCAAGAAGGAGAAAAATGCACAGAACCTAAGAGGGAAAGGAACCCTCACTACCCTCTCATGTTCATATCACCCTTAGAGAATCCCATTCTCCCCCTTACCTTAATTTTGAGCTTTGATCCTTCAAAAATGGTGGAAATCCCCTCTTGCCCTAGTTCTCCCTTGTTCTTTCTCTTGTTCTCTTTTCACGTTAACTGATTTCCTCTGTGTGTAACCTCCCACTAATCTCTCCTATTTGTTTGATCTCCTTTAATTAATTCCATCATAATATTGTTACTAATAATAATACTAATAATACCAATAATAATGATAATGGTAATAATAATAATAACAATAATGTTACTAATATTTCTAACTCAATATTAATTAATTATCATTATCATATTATTCTAAGGTTTTATTCATATTACTCAACTAAGGCTAATTCCTCACACTCACCCTTAATTAAGTCAATAAATTCACAAACAACACATAATGACAAAATATTTTAAATGGGGTGTTACAGAAATAGCAGCTTGAGGACAAAGAGAGGAAGATTAAAGAAGAATCATTCCACAGGATCAAAAGTGACCAGCAACTTAGGGAGACACTGTCAGTCATGGAAGAGCTTAAAGTCTAAGCAGAGGCGAACAAGCCCAAACTTGAAGATGCTCTTGGTGAATATGCATGGGAGCTACGCTGCTGTTACTTGGAGGGGACCATGCACAGGCGGGGTGTTCTGATTCAAGAGCTAATCCAAAGACCGAAGCATCCGGATACTAAGAAGCTATTCCAAGAGGTTCAAGCCTGGAACCGAGAGTATGGAGGATGTGGTGGTTTGTATCTAGTAGATATTAATGATATACCTTAGTTTCTTTTCTTCTTTTGTATCTGATCATTGTCAAGCTTGTTGACAGGGATCAGTGGCTGTTGTATTTGATTATATCTCTGTTGTATGAGTTGTTTGTATCAACTCTTTTATTAGTGTCGCGGTGAAAATCAGATACCAAACTATTGATTAGTTTGAATCTTTAATTCATTTTGCAACTGAACTTTGATTTGTCCAAAGGAAGGGATAAAGGTTGAAATTCCCACAATGCAATGCAAATGCAAGCTAGAGAGTTATAGGTTCGGGGGTTGGTTAAACTTAGGGAAGGTGCTAGCATCCTAAGTTTCTGTAGTACTCTACAGGAACCTCTTGTTTTATGTTTGTTTATTGCTAAGTGTTATTTGCTTAAGGTTTAAAGACCTAGGGGTTTATTTCTAAGTATACTCGATAAGATATCGCATCTTATGCCTACATATCCTTACGGGAGTAGAATCAGAGTATTTGTAGTTCTCCTAAAGGGTTAGAGGAGTTCTTTGACTGTGGTCAAAGTTCCTACGGGTTTAGGGTAGTTGATTGATTGATTTTAGGAGAAAGGGTGCATTGTCATTTTAAGGGAGATTTAACCGCCACAAGTTGTAGGAAAATAGTCTTTGCATCGTCTTAAGAAAAGGGCTTACGTACTCGGATAGGGATCAACGAGATACACCTTTATCTCTCTTAAGGCAAAGTTCCTACGGCTTGATTGTATTGTTGTGGGGTGGAGATTCTATCTCGCTTAAGATGATTTGGCATCTTTCTCTAATGTGCTTGAATATATTGTTTTGCATTGATTGTTTGGATTGTGTTTCTATGTTGTAAGATAAAAGACAAGGTCCTCCTATGGGGTAGGATCTATCTTAAGTGATCGACTTGAATGGGATCAAGGATCGAGGGGATAATGATGCAAATGTGAATGTACTACACACGATTGCAGAATCATGGGTAGGTTTTCCCTTTGGACGGTATGCATTGCGATAATATAAATTGCGATAATATAAATTGCGGGTGGTGTAAAACATATACAACGCATGAAAGCGCTAAGTGAGTGTGTGAGTTGTGAATGTGTCGTGAATGTGATGGTGCACGATTAAATTGGATGCGATGTTGATTGATTTTAGTGGATTGAGAAAATAGTTGATTTAAGTGATGATGTTGAAAAAGTTGAATTAATTTTATTAGCAAAAAGGGTTTTAGATGTGGGTTGATTTTAGGCGAGATTAATCGATTTCTATGTGGAATTGATTTTAGTGAAAAGTTGTGCTTGATTGTTAATGGTGAGATTGGTTTTTATAAAAAGATTATATTAATTATATTAGTTTTAAAATTATAAATTTTTTAGATTTTGAATAGGATAATTTTAATTAAATGAGGACTTATTCAAATAAAATAAAATTTTTTTAGTAAGTGAGAAAAAGTTAATATTACAAATTGATTACGGAATAGGTTTTTTTTTAGTTAGTTATTAAATAAATACGAATCAGTTGAATTACTTTAACATTAAATAAATTAATGGTCTTATTATTTTAAAAGGCTTTATGGTGAAAAGTGTTATCTTATTTAATAAAAAAAATTAAAAGGTCGATTTAAATAAATGGATTAATTAGATAAAAATAAATTTACAGTGTCATTATTTTTTGTAAAAAAGGATTGATTCAATTTAGTTAATTCAATAAAAAAACTGATTAAAAGGTAATTGGGTTAAATGTTAAGTATTTGGTTAATTAGGGATTAACGAGTGGTTTAGTGGTTTAATGGTTAAGAGGGTTTGTGTTGTGATGTGTAGTGTTGTGTGTGAGCATTAAACTAGCATAGGAAACAGAACGAACAACAAAAGAAATACATAAGCAACGCAGAAACCCTAAGCCCAAGATCGACCCAATCCCCCCCTTCGTTCATCTTCATCTCCTCGATCTCACCCTCTCTCGTACCGCTTCGTTCCCGCTTCCCTTTCCATAATCGCCTTTATTTTACACCTGAAACACAGAACGAAACATCAACAGTTCAACAAATTTATCATGAATCGACGAGTTACCGAAGATCGGAGATGGCGAAAGGTTCTGGATGGCGAGGTGGGGGCTTCGACGGCTTCGACGGCGGAAAAGATGAGTTGTTTTTTTTCGATATCCAATTTTTGACTTTTAGGGTTTTTTTCCCTCGATGCTTTCCGATTCTCCCCTTTTATATAGGCTTCTGGTGAGATTTGTTGTGCCGAATTTAATCAATAGCCTTGAATGCCTGATTGGGTTTTTCCATATTGGTTCAGACGCGATTTGAAATAGTTTCCTTTTCTGTTTGATTTTGTTGAATGCTCGTTAATGAGATTTCAATCTCTGATTGTTGTATTAAATGCTCATCTGTCCAGGTTCAAAGTTTTGGAGGATCTGGATAGGATCTTTTTGGAATCTTTTTCACAGTATATTCTTTGATCTGATTTGCTAATTTGGGTTTGGAATTTGGCAGGTGTGAATAATGATTTGTTTTGGGCCAAGGGAGATTGACGGTCCAGAGTAATAATTCGATTCTTTTGGCACATGATACGCTTTGTCATGGGCTTCAGCAAATGTGTTTGCAATGGGCTTCAATCACGCTCTGGTGAATGCTCGTGTGAAGATGCTGGTGATGAACTAGTAGCTGTTGTAGTTTTTTTTTGCTGTGGTCTCACTTGCTTGCCTATCGTGATTGTCTTGCTGAATTATCTGTTATAGCTGCTTGTTGAGTTGCCTGTTAGGCTGACGTTCTTTCTTCTCTTCTTTCAGGCACAAATTTTAAGTCCGGAGGCTGCCGGTCTTGGGCCGTTGGCGAGAAGGGTATAACGGTGATGACGACACTATGTCTAAAACAGAAGATTCTTGAGAATACGGTTGCCTTTGAATATTGTTGGTTGAATGCGATGCTTGAGTCATGTTGAAGTCCGAGAAGGGTTTTGGTGATGACGACGTAACAGCCCGAACCAAAGAGGGCTCAAGATGCCGCTGTTGCTCGATGTTATATTATGCTTCCGAAATATGCTGAACGCTATCTGAAACTAGTTGTAACCGGCGATGATGACGTTAGTCTGAGCTGAGAGGTTTTGTTGTCGTCGGCCGAGGAAGGTTCGATGCGGTTATGATGACTTTAACAGTCTGAACCCTGAGGGAATTTTGAAAATGCGGTCATTGCCTTGATGTTGCTTGTTTTTGTACTGTGATGGCTGTTTGCAATTAGTTACTTTAATTGTCCGAATTATAATCATCCGATGTGTGGCAAGGAGTTGGTGAAAGCCTTGGCTGTTGCTCTCCTGGCTGTTCGCATCTCTGCCCAATGATGAGTTTTCTGAGGGTTGTCCTTAAATCACTTCATCTCCCTCTTAGGTTTTCGAATCAATCTTGTTGGCTGTTATTGATGGTGCTCTGGTCATTGGTTGTGGCTAGCTTGCAAGTGGCATTTGTGGCTATGGAGTTGCTTGTTGCGAACCTTTTATTATTGATACCTTAACTGGTGCAGCTTGTGTGAAACTGATACCTGTTGCTGTTATTACTAATTTTCCTCTTCTTCTTTCAGGTTGTTACTGATTAGTTCAAAATCCGCGGGTCTTAGCTTTGGTGTTGAGAAAAGTATAACGGTGATGATGACATGGTGGTCTGAACCACAAGCCAGGATTGTCGTTGCTTTTGAAATCTTTCGAACTCATGTTGAGAGCTGTTCTGAAAATGGTTGCCTCGTTTGTCTATATTTGATTCCTTCGGTCTTCGGTAAGGAGTTGACGATGACCTTGATCATTGTCCTCCTGGCCGCCCGACTTTTAGCCCGATGGTGGATTTAAGCTGAGGGTTACATTTGTCTTGATTTTCATTCTTGGACCATGTATTGTTGTTGCTTAGTGCTGGCACTAATATTGTTTATGTTATATTGTTAATACTTGTTTGCTGATGCCTTCGAGAGTACTTGCAGCTGCTGTTATTGATGTCGCGACCTGTCATTTGCTGGGCTGTTGCTATACTTTGCTCGCTATTGCTGGTTATGCTTGCTTGCAGATGCTTTCCAATACCTGTTGATGCTCTGCGGCTAGGCTGCTCTTGGTGATGTTGCACCGCTGTTGAGCTGGTGGTTGAGTATTTGTTGTAGTTTACTTGCTTGTTATGAGGGTAATTGCAGCCTGATATTGTCATTGTAACCTGCTGTCATTTTGATGCCTTAACGGAGGCAACTGATGTAACTTGCTTGGTATGGACACTTGCTGCCGTTATTGTGCTAATCTTCCCTTTCTTCTTTCAGGACCCATTTAAATAGTGCGGAAACTGTCGGTTTTAGCTTCGGTTGAGAAAGGTTTAACGGTGATGATGACTTGATGGTCTGAACTATGCGTGCTTGATGTTGTACCCTTTGGCCTGTGTTGAGGGGAAAATTCTGAGGATAGTTGTCCCGTCTGTCTAAATTCAAATTTATCAATGCTTGGTCAGGAGTTGATGATGGCTTCGGTCATAGTCCTCCCGACCGCTTGAGTTTCACGCCCAATGATGAGTTAACTGAGGGCTGAATTTTAATTTCGTTCATCTTGTTGCTTGCTTCGACTCGTGTCTGAAATTGTATTCTGATTACTGACTGTTTTTCTTTTGACAGTGTGGCGTCGTTCCTACTTCTATGGTGCCGGTGGAGCAGCGTGACGTCGTGCGGATCCTTTAAATATCATGGTGCTATGCAAAACAATAGATATGCCATCCTCAACATCATTTTTCGTTGCACTGTCCTTATTGGATTTTCCTGCAGGTCTCGTAGCATTACCGTCTCCAAAGGACGCAATTGATGATCTCAACGATAATGCCAACACCAGTACCTCTCAGTGAAGATACCTATCGTGGAAGTTCCTCCTTTTACTTGTGAATATGTCAACAAACCTTTGGTATTACGACGAATGACCCTCCAAGATCAATCGGAATGTACGAAGGAAGTAGTTCAAATCCAGTTGACGGTAAAAACATCAGGAAGACCCATATCATGCGGAACATGTAAGGTCTTTATGGAGTGTTTCAACTCATAACAGTACCCGCTGCTGTCAAAAGAAAACGAGCCACTTATTCCTCAAGGCATTTGAGCATTTCTCCCTTTTTCACTCATGCTTTGCTCATAGATTGGTTTAGCTTTAGTTTGATGCATTCCTAGTTGATTTTAGTGTGTAAACATGGTTCTGTAATTTGGTGGTTATTTTCATACGTGCCATTTTGGAAATGAGTATGACCTGCTTTGCAATAAACTTATTTGTATACCTGGATGTACCTCCCTTATGTTGAATGAATGAATTTGGTATTTTGTACATCACATATGACTTGTTTGATGAGGTCCAGATGAATGTTCCGAATACTTGAATATCCAGTAGGATTCTTTCTTAATAACAATGCGAGAGCTCGGGATTTCGGTTAAATTTTTTTTGCCTTTAAACCATATGCCTTTTGAATAAGCTACCGACATCTATCCACTATTATTCCATCACTTTTTGTGCCAATAGCTGGCATTTGTAAAAAAAAACATTCCCTAATGATAGCTATTCTTTGATTGGAGCAAACTGACTCAACAGCCAAGCGGACCAATACTCTACGCCAAAATCCAACTGTGTTTTCTGATGAATAACTTCAATACCATGAACCGCACCAAATTGATACCTCAATACAATCAAACCTCGCGACAAATACACGTATCAGAAATAATATCTCAACCATCTCAAAAAAAATCTGGTGATAACTTGTCTTCAAAAATTGTCAGCAGCAACGTGAAAATGACCATTTTGCCCACTCCACCGTTAAAGTGCCCTTGATGTAATTCCTGCAAAACAGATAGTTTGAATAATGGTGGTTTCAATAACAAGGAGGTGGGATCTTAAGGTCAAAAATTAGGGTGTGACAGATGCCCCTATTTAAGTTACTCCTATTCGGAGATATGGAGATCGAAATCTCCGTCTCGACAAGATAGGAGGGACTTAAATTCAAACACTGCACAAATTTTTGGCCCTAAGAGCACACCAAATGCATATGATATGCGATGATATGAAAATGCTAGACGGACGGTCCTGTGAGGGAAAGACGTCATAGGGAAAGAACCAGGCACGACATAAAGGGAAGAACAAGACCAACGACAGGTAACCCTTACGGGGACAAGGAACAACCGCCCCTTGGGAATCTCCAGAAGTGTAACAGTATCTCATACACCAGGGATGTGGTGATGGGAAAGAAGCTTGTAGTCGAAAGATATGCTTATCACCATAAAGTGGTGATCGGTGACAATCCAAATGGATTTCTTGATCGGGTTTATAATTCAGTTTCACCTTGTATTTTCTTCCTTCTTTTTCTTCATATATTATTTTGTTCTCTTTTCCTTCTTTTTGTTGTTTTTGTATATCTTTTCCTTTTGGAACTCAACTTGGAATAGTAAAATGTATAACTTCCCTGAGCGTCACGATAAGGGTACCACGAGCTGGTCTCAGTCTCTTCCTGAAATGTCAAAATTTTGTAGATGTAGATGTAAATGTCGTTGTAAATGTTGTTGTAGTTGTATAACTTCTCCGAGCATCATGGCATGGGAACCATGAGCTGGTCTCAGTCTCTGATGTAAAACCTCCCCGAGCGTCATGATGTAACACGGTGGGAGAACTGACTTTAAACAATGTTGCGGATAGCAAGAGTCGCCACCGACTTTTATTTTATCCATAAGGAAAGGTTATAAAAGAACAGGAAAGACCTTAGAGAATATTTTGGGTCCGGGGGGTAGGTTATGAAAAGGGAAGGTGTTAGCACCCTTTTCATCCATGGTTATCCATGGGCTCTTAGGTACTTAAGCTCACTTTTGAATTGTGTTGAAAGTGTAGTGTGTGAATAGAAAATTTTCAGAATAGTTAAATAATAATCCGTGTATGGATGTGAAAAAAACTTGTTTGAAAATTTTGTTGGAAATTTGTTTAAGTGTGAAAAAGTTTTGAAGTGAGCAAGTATTTAGGAGTAGCCTACCCTAATGTTTAAAGGTCTTTCTTATTCTTTATTCTTTCCTTTAGTAAGACTATCCCTACTATAATGGAGTAGGTAGTCCTTACTTTGGATGTTAAGGGACATGTGAGGGACAATTGGATTTTTGAAGGCCATTGTGGGGTGTAATAAGCAAACTGGAGGGACTATCATCATTTTTCGAAAGGGACTCGATTCGTAAAGGCAACCATAAGGGACTTTGATGATTTTCTTTTTGAGGGACTTGCTTTATACACCCCACTTAACCAATATTCATAGGCAACTTGAGGGATATCCTTAAGAAGTGAGACGGCGATTAAAATCGACTTACGTGTGTGAAATGTTTAATTTAATTATCTTATATTAAAATGATCTAATTTATTTTTTTAAATATCATACATATTGGCACTCCCTAATTACTAACCATAATGATAATAATAATTAAATGATTACAATTTACATCTAAGAGGCAATTACAAAATTATAATAAATAAAATAAATAGTAAAATATGATCAAAATAAATATAATAAAAAAAATAACAAATAAGTAAATAAAATATTGGGGTTAGTAAATAATAAGAAAAATTAAATAAGGTTAGTATAAATATAAAGTTAGTGAAAATAATTAGTTGAAACAATAATAATGAGAAAAATAGACAAAGTTAGAAAAAATAATAAGATAGAAATTTCAAAATAATAATAAGCAACAAAATATGATTAGCAATAATAATTAATTAATAACGTGATTAAACATAAGATTTGATTTTTATTTAGAAACATAAATGATTAAATAATTACTATAATATAAAGTTCTAAATATCATAAGATTTGATTTTTATTTAGAAACATAAATGATTAAATAATTACTATAATATAAAGTTCTAAATATAACATAATTATAAATTTCTTAATCATTTACAAAAATTTAATTATCTCTAATTATATATTAACAATTATTAAGAAAAATATTTACACATTATGATGAAAACAAATTTTAACTAATCAATAATCACATTCACCAAAATTTTACATTAAGTGTTTATAAGGTTTAATTTTATTTACAAAAATTTACAAGAATTATAATAAATATATACATAGAATCATATAGAAAATTAAAATTAGGTTTTCATATTAATTTGGAAAAAAGATGTTAATGTCATTTATTTAAAAAAAAACAGATTTTTATATTACAACAAATTTTAATAAATTAATGATAACAATAATAATAATAATGATAATAATAATAATAATAATAATAAAGCAATAATGAATTTTAAATGTGCCAAATAACCCAACAATGTTGCTAACGCAGAAATGCGCTCATCGCAACCAGATCTAAATCGGACGAAACAAAATTTATCGCAAAGAAAAAGAAATTAAGCAAAAAATAGTATTATTGCTCACACAAAAATGCGATCATCGCAACCAGATCGAACTAACACAAATGTCACGCGTCATGCACACAAATGTGCAAACATCGTATCGACATAATTCGATCAAAAATCTTATATATATAAACTCTAACAATTTAAAAATTATATATATATAAACGCAACAGTAATAGATAAAGAAAAAGAAATAACGGTAATAGATGAAGAAAAAGAAATAACGGTAAAAGATGAAGAAAAAGAAACAATAGTAATGGATGAAGAAGAAAACTAAATAACGGCCAACGGCACTCACTCCTCTTAGGTTTTTTTCATTCTCTCCTCTTTTCCAACAAGGCAACACATGTATATATAGGGAACAAATTAGGGTTAACACCAAATTGTCAATAATGTCCCTAAAGCCCATTTTAAAGCCCAAACTAAATAATTAGTTAAGAAAAAATAAAATTTAAATAATTTAAAATAATAAACTTAAAATAAAAACTAATAATCCTATTGATTCCTAAAATAAAAAATATTATAAAAAGAACAAAATTTTTTTCAATATTTTTTTATTTTATGATTTTTTGGATATTTTTATGAATAATTTAGAAAAAAGTGAAAAAAATAATATTTTAAAAAATGATTTAATTAAAATACGAAAATAATAATTAAATAATAATAAAAAACTATTTTTGTTATTTTTTAATGAAAGATAGAAAAATTTAGAGTAAAAATAATAAAGAACAAAAAAAGTGACAAAGGTGAGATTTAATTTTTAAAATAGTTAGAAAAAAAAAAGATTTAATTTTAAAAAGAATTTAGAGGAAAAAAAGATTTAATTTTAAAAAGAAGTTAGAGAAAAAAAAGATTTAATTTTTTTAAAAAAGTTAGAAAAAAAAGATTTAACTTTATAAAAGTTAGAAAAAAAGATTTAGCTTTAAAAAAGTAGTTAGAAAAAGGATTTAACTTTTAAAAAGTTAGAAAAAAGATTTAATTTTAAAAAGGTAATAGAATTTGATTAAAAAAATGTGTTAGAAATTAATTAAAAGAGGTTATAAAAAAATTTACTCTTAAAGAAAAGAAAAAAAGTTAAATTTTAATCTAAATCCTAAAAGTTAGTAAGAAGAGCTTAAAATGATTTAAATAAATAAACTAAATAGAAAAAAAAAAGTTAATAAAAAACATTAGTAAAGTTATAAAAAAAATTTAATTAAATTATTATTAGTTAAAAAAACAGGATTTAAAAAAAAGGTTAATTTATTAAGTTAATCAGAATTTAAAATAAAAATAAAAAGAAAGGGTAAAATTTGGGGTATTACAGTTGACCTCAGTTTGACTTTTTAACTGCGTTGACTGCTTTTGACTTATCTGATCATCTGACTGAGCAAACTTTTGAGAAAAGTCTTGAAACTTGACATGGGGGTTCTTATACACATATAAGATGTTATGAAGCTCACTTGAAGTCTTGGAAGTCCATTTAGCCTGATTAAAGTCAAAACCCTAGTTTTGGATGCACTGCTTAGGAGGTGCATTGTCTGAGGGAATTGTCAACTCTTCTGACCAATTGTGAATTTTATGAACCTTGTGAATCTTCATAAGATATCTTGTGATACTCATGGGAGGTATTGTGAAGCTTGTGAACCTTGTGAACATCATGAAGTGTCTTTGTAGACCTCATGACCCTTAGGAAAGCTTTGTAAACATTGTGAATCTTGTGAACCTTGTGAACCATCAAGAAGCAACCTATGGACTTCATGAACCTCATGAAAGGTCTTGTAGATGTTGAGAAGTTTGTGAACCTTGTGAACCTTCAAGAAGCACAAAGTCTTGTATTGTGAGGGCAAATTTTGGGGTGCAACAGCTGCCCCTGTTCAATTTTCTGAAACCTGAGGGGTTAGATTGGTATATTTGCCAGTCGTAACCTGGAAGGTTGAAGGGGATTGAACACAAAAGCCCAAAAATTTGCACTCACCAGTGCATGGAGTGATATTGATGGTTGGTTGAATATGATTGAGTGGGCTTAAAGATGCCACTAGGGGAAAGTTCTTCAGTAGTATAATGAGAACTGTCAGGAGTCTGGAGTAATACTGATGTAACAGCATGTCTTCATGAGGATAGAGCAATCAATAATGATAACCCTAAAGCAGTCTTGAAGTGATAGATCTGACCTCAGGAGGATAGAGCAATCAATAGCTCTAAAGCAGTCTTGAAGTAATAATGGCTTCAGGAGGATAGAGCAATCAATAGCTCTAAAGCAGTCTTGAAGTAATAATGTGATATGTCTTCAGGAGGATAGAGCAATCAATAGCTCTAAAGCAGTCTTGAAGTAATAATGGCTTCAGGAGGATAGAGCAATCAATAGCTCTAAAGCAGTCTTGAAGTAATAATGTGATATGTCTTCAGGAGGATAGAGCAATCAATAGCTCTAAAGCAGTCTTGAAGTAATGATTTCAGGAGGATAGAGCAATGGATAGCTCTAAAGCAGTCTTGAAATAATAATGTAATTTCAGGAGGATAGAGCAATGGATAACTCTAAAGCAGTCTTGAAATAATTAGATGGCTTCAGGAGGATAGAGCAATCAATAGCTCTAAAGCAGTCTTGAAGTAGTAATATGACCTCATGAGGATAGAGCAATGAATAGCTCTAAAGCAGTCTTGAAGTAATAGGATGATTTCAGGAGGATAGAGCAATCAGTAGCTCTAAAGCAGTCTTGAAGTCATGAGAGGCTATCAGGAGGATAAAATAACCCTGAGGTTACAATAAAGCAGTCCTAAAGTAATAAGAAGCTCATCAGGAGGATAAAGTAACCCTGAGGTTACAATAAAGCAGTCCCAAAGATCATAAGCTTGTTTGTTGGATAATTAACCTGAAAACAAGGTAGCATTCTGTATAACAACATTAGTTTATGCTTTATGTATGCATGCATGACATGATGCACTTAGGTAATGTGCTATAGACATATATGTTATGGTATGATGTAAATGATGCATGTATGATATGACACTGCTGGAAGTGTCTGGATATCCTTGTATAACAACTGCTGGCCAAGGAAAATAAATCCCGATTCGTTGTTGAAGAATACATAACCCTCCGTCTGCTGGGGATAACAAGGTATAGATAACCTCCCATTGTTGGGGATAACAAGGTATAGATAACCTCCCATTGTTGGGGATAACAAGGTATAGATAACCTCCCGTTGTTGGGGACAGTAGGGTATAGATAACCTTCGTTTTCGTTTGATAGTAGGATAAGTATAACATCCCGTCTTCGTTCATCGTGCCCTTATTGGAAAGTAATTTCCCGTATATCCGTATGAGGATAAAAGAGATGGATATAAATTCCAGGGGAGATTAGACTTTGTGAAAATGGATTAGTCCTACTGATGGTTTGTAACTGCCTTGTAAAGATGAACCGGCGAAGCTTCGTTGAAATCCTTCCCTCGTTCGTCCTTAGTAAATACTATTACTGCATTTTCATGCATTTCTGGTAAACATCAATCATATTAAAAGCATACATGCATTTCTGGTAAACATCAATCATATTCAAAGGCATACATACATTCAAACACAACCAATGGACGTTTCGCTTATGTAAATAGGGTAAAAGTAAATCTGGATTCAAAAGATGGAATTTATTTATATCAAAAGTGACCCATACACGGGTAAGTTTGTACAAGGAGACATAAACCCTAGTAAGAGAATTTTGTCATGAAGTTTTACAAAAAGAATCAGCTATGTGGGAAATAATCCTATTGAGTTTCAATTCTACTATTGCCCCTCAAGTATCTCATCTTCTTGCTGTTGAGACGGAAACGATTGGATTGAGCTTTATCTGTTTGAGCTTGAGTAAGTAGTACAACTGGTTGCAGTTTCATGAGTGATCCAAACGAGACATAGTCATACGCTTTAATCCCTAACTTTTGCCTGGATTGCCCTTTCAGGTTTTCAATCCACCGGGATACCCTTTTTTGCCCAAGCCGCCTTTTCAGGTTTTCGACTTGCCGGGTGTACATCTTTTTTATATATATATCCCTAATTTTTGCCCAAACCCTTTTGGTTTGCCGGGATGCCCTTATTTTTGCCTAGGCCTGTCAACCTAGCGGGTCTCTTTTTATGCGTAGTATTTTTTAACTATGTCTGCGTTTACAGGTTGTGGGAAGTCTTCACCATCCATTGTAGTCAATATCATGGCACCTCCTGAGAACACTGTCTTGACTACAAATGGTCCCTCATATGTTGGAGTCCACTTGCCCCTAGGATCACCCTGTGGTAATATGATACGCTTGATTACCAAGTCACCAGCCTGATATACCTTTGGCTTAACCTTCTTGTTAAAAGCTTTGATCATCCGTTTCTGGTACATCTGGCCATGACAAACTGCTGCTAACCTTTTCTCATCAATCAAATTTATCTGGTCAAGTTGAGTCTGAATCCACTCATCTTCATCCAAGCCTGCATCCTTCATAATTCTCAAGGAGGGGATCTGAACTTCAATAGGCAGAACTGCTTCCATACCATAGACCAAGGAGAATGGGGTTGCCCCGGTTGAAGTACGTATTGTAGTACGATAACCATGCAGAGCAAATGGTAACATCTCGTGCCAATCCTTGTAAGTAACAGTTATCTTCTGTACAATCTTCTTAATGTTCTTATTAGCAGCTTCAACTGCCCCATTCATCTTTGAAATCAACAAGGTAGTATGGGTCAACATATACTGTCTTAGTCGGCGAGCAGCCCGTGCCAAAGCGCAGCAAGTTTTCTCGAGCAGTGAGTATTTTGTTTCACAGTCGGTAAACTTTTTGCTAAGGTAGTATATTGCCTGCTCTTTTCGACCAGACTCGTCATGTTGCCCCAATACACACCCCATTGAGTTGTCTAATACTGTTAAATACATAATCAAGGGTCTTCCATCAACTGGTGGCATTAAAATTGGAGGTTCTAGCAAATATCTCTTGATTTCATCAAAGGCAGTCTGGCACTCATCATTCCATTCCATCACCTGATCTTTCTTCAACAACTTGAAGATTGGCTCACAGATGGTAGTTAATTGGGAAATAAATCTTGCAATGTAGTCCCAAGAAACCTCTAACCTCCTTCTCAGTACGGGGAGCTGGCATCTCTCGTATAGCTTTCACTTTTGCAGGATCCACTTCAATACCTTTTCCACTGACAATGAAACCCAGGAGCTTTCCAGATCTAACTCCAAAAGTACACTTGTTTGGATTTAATCTCAACCTGTATTTCTTCAACCTCTCAAACAACTTGTGCAGATGATCAAGATGTTGTTCTTCATTCTGAGACCTGGCTATCATATCATCCACATATACCTCTATCTCATGATGAATCATATCATGAAACAAAGCCACCATAGCACGCTGATATGTTGCCCCTGCATTCTTATGCTGAGCAGTGTTGTCTAAATCAGCCCCTATCTGGACCTCTTTTCTGTTTTCTTCAGTTCCCAGATTCACAACTTCGACTGGCTCTTCATGTGGCTGTATAGCTTTCTCTTCTTGTTGTAACAACCTAGCAAGCCCTACAGATATTTCACAATCGTCCTCGTTTCCGTCTTCAGTTTGATAGATCGGATTCTCGAAATTGTAATTGGCAATAGTAGAACTGTTATCAATTGGATCCAGAGTGGATGAGGATCGACATTTTAGTGACGTGGGTGTGTGTAAGAACACATAGCTGATAAAGCAAAAATAAAAGAAAAAGAAAGACAAGGAACACAATATTTACGAAAACGAAACGTCCACTGATTTTATCGAATGAAGTATGCAAATGAGATGACAACCCGTAACAAGCACACCATTGTGCCCCGGGTAAGGCACATGGCTTGAAAGTTTTAATTGTTCCAGAAATTATAAATTTAAAAACATAACACAGTACTAGTATTTACTCCTGACTAAAGGAGATAGGGATAACATCTTCAGCTGTCCAATTATTGAGTCCAGCACCCACAGTAGGAAGAATCCATGCCTCCAAGTTGTAGTCTTCATCTTGATCTCCCACGGCATTGATAACCCCTTGATTGGTGATACGAACAGCACGGGCACGACGGACAGCCTTCTGGGACTCTGCAGTGAAACCCAAACCAAACTTGTCAGACTTGTATGGAATATCAGGAAGCTGACCCCAAATAGTACAACCACCTTCTTCCACCACAGCTTTTGCATCATTGAGGGAGGCCATTGCCATTGTTGGAGGGTTTCTGATGACCACAGGAACCTTCTTCACAGCAGGAGGAGTCACACAATCCTTAACAGCCCAGGGAACCACTTCAAATGACTGACATGGAGTTTCAATGTATTCACCTTCTACTTCCAGATACTTGAAAGTGTTTACATGGCTGACAAAGTATTCTTCCTCTCCAAAGACAGTAACAACTTTTCCATTCACCGGATATCTCAACTTTTGATGTAATGTGGAGGTCACAGCACCTGCCCCATGGATCCAGGGACGACCAAGCAGACATGAGTACGAAGAACGAATATCCATCACATAGAATGCAGCAGTAAACACCTGAGAGCCGACCTTGATTGGAAGATCAATTTCCCCATGCACTACTCTTCTAGAACCATCAAAAGCCTTTACCACAATATTACTGGGCTTCAATACCGTATCTTCAGGACTCAGCTTGTTCAGGACTTCCTTAGGCAACACATTCAGAGAGGAACCATTGTCTATCAGCACATGAGACAGGGTAGTGCCCCTGCATTCAATTGAAATATGCAAGGCCCTGTTATGATCCCTCTTGGCAGGTGTCAAGTTAGCATCAGAAAATCCTAACCCGTTGTCATAGGTCAGGTGAGCAACACAATTCTCAAACTGGTCCACAGAAATTGCACTGGGTACATGAGCCATCTTTAGAAACTTGATCAATGACTTGGCATGAGCCTCAGAACATAATAACAGGGAGAGCATAGAAATCTTTGAGGGAGTATGCCCCAGCTGATCAACAATATCATAATCACTCTTGCGAATGATTTTCAATACTTCTTCCATCTGCTTAGAGAGGTCATCAGCAGCTGGCACATCAGTAGATACAGGCTCAATAACAGGACCCTTGGATAGGTTCAGGATCAGCTCTTGGAACTGTGCATTCTGTGCCTGGAGATCCTTAACTGATTGTTCAAGAACCATTGCTGAAATAAACAGCGAGGAGATGAGAAACCTGTGCACAATTATAAACCTGTGATGCAATGATATGGGAATGCGTATGCAATGTTTTCAAGGACCGCAGGATTTAAATTTGCTTAAACAAACAAGAAAGTAACTTTTTATTAGTAATAACTTGTTTTGCCTTTTAGGCTTACAAAAAATGAAAACGAAATAAGTACAAAAGATGGGGTTTTAAGTCTCCCATGGACGTTTCCTCTTTGTGTTGAGGTATGAGTTGAGGTTTCGTTCCTCATGAAGTAGCTTTGTTAGCTCTAGGATCCTTGCTTGGCTTGCTTTGTAATGAGCCTCGAAAGTATCCCTTTGCTCTTTCAGTTGGATCCATGATCTCTGCAAGTCTTCCATATCAGTAGGCATGTCTGGGTGAAGGATGGTATAAGCTGTGTCTCCTTCAGCAACAGGTTCCATGGTAACTGGTAGGACGGCAGGATATGGCATCATGAGTGTCTGAGCACGAGATCGTACCCATCTGAGATAAGCCTCCATAGGAATAGTGTACTTAGGCTCCAGTGTCTTGCTGTCAATCCTGTTTACCTTTCCCCAAGCTCGTATGAATCTCTGACGGTAACCCTGAAGATCGTTGTCGTAGTCAAACACAATGCCCTGAATCAACATGTCATGTGGACCATCGCTCCGGGCGTAACTAAACTGTCGTAAAGCTAGAGATGGGTTGTAGGTGATGCCTCCTCTTATGCCTAGAAGTGGAACATTAGGAAACTCCCCACAACGGTCAATGATGGTGACATTCTCCGTAGATCTGGAGCACCAATGGATGTCTGAGTGAGAAAGTGACATGATCCTCTTGGACCATCTGAACCCTTGCTCATTCTTCATTACTGAGCGAGGAAGGTGAGAAATAAACCACCTAGAAAGTAAAGGTATGCAGCACATCAAAGTTCCTCTTGCCCTTGGAGTACGGGTGTGAAGAGAATGTAGGATGTCTCCAAGCAAGGTAGGCACTGGATTGTGACTCAGGAATATGTTGATGGCATGAATGTCTATGAACTGATCAGGATTGGAGAACAACACTAAGCCATAAATCAATAAGGCTAAGATCTCCTCAAAAGCATCGTAGCTCATAGCCTTCAAGAACATTTGAGCTTTATCCACTAATACCTTGGCAAGAATACCTTTAACTCCACTTCTCGTCTCTAGAACAATGTCAGACTTCTTCAGATGTAGAGCTGTAGCTATAACTTCTGGTTTAAGCTCCTTCTCTAAGCCTGTGAATGGCTTCTGATCAAGAACAGGTATACCCAGAAGTTTAGAGAACTCCTCCATGGTTGGAACCAGCTGATAATCAGGAAATGTAAAGCAATGGTGCTTAGGGTCAAAGAACTGAAACAGCACACTCATCATGTCTTCACTGAACCCTGAAGTAACTAGATCCAATAAGTGACCATGTCTCTTGTTGAACCGGGAATGATCAGGCACTAGGGAAACCAACTCCTTGAGCTTAGCAGGTATCCCTACAAAGTTGATCCTGATGGTGTTTCTACGAGCAGAAGCCATGACCTGCAACAAAGAACAAAGATAAATCCTTTGGTCCTTGAAATGGTTAGGGAAAATGATATGCTTATGATGCATGATGATGTCATGATGTCATGCTCAATCACAAACATGTGGCACACACAAACAAGTCACACCATAGCCCTAGGTTTAAAGGCTTGCATGAGGTTCAAAGGCAAGTACCCTCCCCTGAAGTTAGATGGTTCATCCTGTCCTACAAAAGTAACCAGGTTCTAAGGGATCTCAATATCATTGATCCTTCACAAGGGTGGTTGTTCAGAAGGCAACTTACTTGCCAACCAAAACCCTCCAAGTTTAAGATCTCAATGAGCGTAGTATCGAGTGTCAACCAACTTCAGTGTGCACCAAAGCCGGTTACCTCACTACTTTCTAAAGGCCAAGATGAGTTAACTAGGGTTCTAAAAGTCAGTTAGTGCATTGACAACATATGGCAGCCTCAATATTATCCTCAACTTGACTTAAGGAATATAAGCACCAACCAAGAAGTCGCACTAACTATGGCCACCAGATCAACCATATCGATATACGTCGTACAGTTTCCTTGGTCTATTGCCATTTACCTAAGGTACACTAGATCCGGGTTAGGACCTTTCACACATAAGAGCACCCCAACAATATAATAATAAAGCAAACAAGGCAAACAATTTAAAGTGATCTTAATTCCTAAGGGTACCCCTCTTAAATAGATCCCCAGCAGAGTCGCCAGTTCTGTAACACGGTGGGAGAACTGACTTTAAACAATGTTGCGGATAGCAAGAGTCGCCACCGACTTTTATTTTATCCATAAGGAAAGGTTATAAAAGAACAGGAAAGACCTTAGAGAATATTTTGGGTCCGGGGGGTAGGTTATGAAAAGGGAAGGTGTTAGCACCCTTTTCATCCATGGTTATCCATGGGCTCTTAGGTACTTAAGCTCACTTTTGAATTGTGTTGAAAGTGTAGTGTGTGAATAGAAAATTTTCAGAATAGTTAAATAATAATCCGTGTATGGATGTGAAAAAAACTTGTTTGAAAATTTTGTTGGAAATTTGTTTAAGTGTGAAAAAGTTTTGAAGTGAGCAAGTATTTAGGAGTAGCCTACCCTAATGTTTAAAGGTCTTTCTTATTCTTTATTCTTTCCTTTAGTAAGACTATCCCTACTATAATGGAGTAGGTAGTCCTTACTTTGGATGTTAAGGGACATGTGAGGGACAATTGGATTTTTGAAGGCCATTGTGGGGTGTAATAAGCAAACTGGAGGGACTATCATCATTTTTCGAAAGGGACTAGATTCGTAAAGGCAACCATAAGGGACTTTGATGATTTTCTTTTTGAGGGACTTGCTTTATACACCCCACTTAACCAATATTCATAGGCAACTTGAGGGATATCCTTAAGAAGTGAGACGGCGATTAAAATCGACTTACGTGTGTGAAATGTTTAATTTAATTATCTTATATTAAAATGATCTAATTTATTTTTTTAAATATCATACATATTGGCACTCCCTAATTACTAACCATAATGATAATAATAATTAAATGATTACAATTTACATCTAAGAGGCAATTACAAAATTATAATAAATAAAATAAATAGTAAAATATGATCAAAATAAATATAATAAAAAAAATAACAAATAAGTAAATAAAATATTGGGGTTAGTAAATAATAAGAAAAATTAAATAAGGTTAGTATAAATATAAAGTTAGTGAAAATAATTAGTTGAAACAATAATAATGAGAAAAATAGACAAAGTTAGAAAAAATAATAAGATAGAAATTTCAAAATAATAATAAGCAACAAAATATGATTAGCAATAATAATTAATTAATAACGTGATTAAACATAAGATTTGATTTTTATTTAGAAACATAAATGATTAAATAATTACTATAATATAAAGTTCTAAATATCATAAGATTTGATTTTTATTTAGAAACATAAATGATTAAATAATTACTATAATATAAAGTTCTAAATATAACATAATTATAAATTTCTTAATCATTTACAAAAATTTAATTATCTCTAATTATATATTAACAATTATTAAGA
This sequence comes from Lathyrus sativus, assembly GCA_963859935.3. Lineage (NCBI taxonomy): Eukaryota > Viridiplantae > Streptophyta > Magnoliopsida > Fabales > Fabaceae > Lathyrus > Lathyrus sativus. The sequence goes on along the minus strand of OZ012738.1, from coordinate 616,028,990 downwards.
AAAATATTTACACATTATGATGAAAACAAATTTTAACTAATCAATAATCACATTCACCAAAATTTTACATTAAGTGTTTATAAGGTTTAATTTTATTTACAAAAATTTACAAGAATTATAATAAATATATACATAGAATCATATAGAAAATTAAAATTAGGTTTTCATATTAATTTGGAAAAAAGATGTTAATGTCATTTATTTTAAAAAAAACAGATTTTTATATTACAACAAATTTTAATAAATTAATGATAACAATAATAATAATAATGATAATAATAATAATAATAATAATAAAGCAATAATGAATTTTAAATGTGCCAAATAACCCAACAATGTTGCTAACGCAGAAATGCGCTCATCGCAACCAGATCTAAATCGGACGAAACAAAATTTATCGCAAAGAAAAAGAAATTAAGCAAAAAATAGTATTATTGCTCACACAAAAATGCGATCATCGCAACCAGATCGAACTAACACAAATGTCACGCGTCATGCACACAAATGTGCAAACATCGTATCGACATAATTCGATCAAAAATCTTATATATATAAACTCTAACAATTTAAAAATTATATATATATAAACGCAACAGTAATAGATAAAGAAAAAGAAATAACGGTAATAGATGAAGAAAAAGAAATAACGGTAAAAGATGAAGAAAAAGAAACAATAGTAATGGATGAAGAAGAAAACTAAATAACGGCCAACGGCACTCACTCCTCTTAGGTTTTTTTCATTCTCTCCTCTTTTCCAACAAGGCAACACATGTATATATAGGGAACAAATTAGGGTTAACACCAAATTGTCAATAATGTCCCTAAAGCCCATTTTAAAGCCCAAACTAAATAATTAGTTAAGAAAAAATAAAATTTAAATAATTTAAAATAATAAACTTAAAATAAAAACTAATAATCCTATTGATTCCTAAAATAAAAAATATTATAAAAAGAACAAAATTTTTTTCAATATTTTTTTATTTTATGATTTTTTGGATATTTTTATGAATAATTTAGAAAAAAGTGAAAAAAATAATATTTTAAAAAATGATTTAATTAAAATACGAAAATAATAATTAAATAATAATAAAAAACTATTTTTGTTATTTTTTAATGAAAGATAGAAAAATTTAGAGTAAAAATAATAAAGAACAAAAAAAGTGACAAAGGTGAGATTTAATTTTTAAAATAGTTAGAAAAAAAAAGATTTAATTTTAAAAAGAATTTAGAGGAAAAAAAGATTTAATTTTAAAAAGAAGTTAGAGAAAAAAAAGATTTAATTTTTTTAAAAAAGTTAGAAAAAAAAGATTTAACTTTATAAAAGTTAGAAAAAAAGATTTAGCTTTAAAAAAGTAGTTAGAAAAAGGATTTAACTTTTAAAAAGTTAGAAAAAAGATTTAATTTTAAAAAGGTAATAGAATTTGATTAAAAAAATGTGTTAGAAATTAATTAAAAGAGGTTATAAAAAAATTTACTCTTAAAGAAAAGAAAAAAAGTTAAATTTTAATCTAAATCCTAAAAGTTAGTAAGAAGAGCTTAAAATGATTTAAATAAATAAACTAAATAGAAAAAAAAAAGTTAATAAAAAACATTAGTAAAGTTATAAAAAAAATTTAATTAAATTATTATTAGTTAAAAAAACAGGATTTAAAAAAAAGGTTAATTTATTAAGTTAATCAGAATTTAAAATAAAAATAAAAAGAAAGGGTAAAATTTGGGGTATTACAGTTGACCTCAGTTTGACTTTTTAACTGCGTTGACTGCTTTTGACTTATCTGATCATCTGACTGAGCAAACTTTTGAGAAAAGTCTTGAAACTTGACATGGGGGTTCTTATACACATATAAGATGTTATGAAGCTCACTTGAAGTCTTGGAAGTCCATTTAGCCTGATTAAAGTCAAAACCCTAGTTTTGGATGCACTGCTTAGGAGGTGCATTGTCTGAGGGAATTGTCAACTCTTCTGACCAATTGTGAATTTTATGAACCTTGTGAATCTTCATAAGATATCTTGTGATACTCATGGGAGGTATTGTGAAGCTTGTGAACCTTGTGAACATCATGAAGTGTCTTTGTAGACCTCATGACCCTTAGGAAAGCTTTGTAAACATTGTGAATCTTGTGAACCTTGTGAACCTTCAAGAAGCAACCTATGGACTTCATGAACCTCATGAAAGGTCTTGTAGATGTTGAGAAGTTTGTGAACCTTGTGAACCTTCAAGAAGCACAAAGTCTTGTATTGTGAGGGCAAATTTTGGGGTGCAACACATGATATGGGAATCATGAGCTGGTCTCAGTCTCTGATGTGCAGAACCTCCCCGAGCGTCATGATATGGGAATCATGAGCTGGTCTCAGTCTCTGATGTGCAGAACCTCCCCGAGCGTCATGATATGGGAATCATGAGCTGGTCTCAGTCTCTGATGTGCAGAACCTCCTCGAGCATCATGATATGGGAATCATGAGCTGGTCTCAGTCTCTGATATAGAACCTCCCCGAGCGTCATAGACTGGATGCTATGAGCTGGTCTCAGTCTCTACCTGAAATGATGAAAACTCGTGAGAGCATCTTCACAGGGGGCTGTGAATTTTGTAAACTGTAGATGTCGTCGTAGACCGTAGATGTAGTTCGTTGTAGAACTCGTAGGTTGTAAATGTTGTTGATGTAATCTGTAGATGTAATTGTAAAGCTTCACCAGGGATTTTCGGGGAATTGTGAGTCGGTTGAATTGTAATGTATGTCTTCTCAAATGAAGGTAGACCGGTATGATAAACTTCCTCGACTTCCTCGGGGAGATGTCACTTGATGGAAATAAACTTGTGCGATGAACTCACTGGGGAATGCGTTCCTGCTGAGTATCTTTGTAATTGCACAATATTTTGTAAGCCCTTAAATGAAGAGAGATGTCTTGTAATGTCTTCGGTAAACTTCTTCGATGAATTTATGAAGCGATGATTTGATGATGAACTGTCTTGTAGAAAATGTCATTTGTCGTTTTGAATAAGATCCTGATCAAAACGAGTTGCTCAAATAAAGAGATAGATGTTCGAGAAAATCCTGTGATGCGCTTGTCTTTATGAGTATTCTTCTTGGGGACTAGGGTGCAAAATAAATGTACACTTAATCCATGCTCAAAGGTTGGAGATGTCCACGATGTGATTGTCAAAGACCGAAGTTCAATTCAGGAAATATCTGAAGAGAAACTGTCAAGTAAGACCCACCCATTGAGGTATGAACTCAAATGGGATTGTACTAAAATAACCATCTTCCATGAGGGTTGAACTTCGTGGGGGAAACTGAAACATTATGCTCTTTCTGCCTAGGGTAGACGAATCTATGTGGAGGGATAAGACGCACCCAAACACCTAGGGATAACTATAGCCAAAGCGATGGAACAAAACGAATATAAAGAATGCGAAAAACGCACATGCCATGCTGTCTACTTATATGCTATGTGTATGCTGACGGACTGGAGGAACGAAAAAAACGCCTCAAACGAAAGGTTACTCAAGCAAAATCTCCATAGATCCCTTATCGCCTGCGAAGAAAGTCTTCGAACAGAGGCAACCTTCGTGTCTGGATAGAATAAATCCTCTTGCCCTGGAGAAGTACATAACATTGTTTTTTTTTTCCGGACGAAATAAACGTCCCCGGTCATCCTTTTATTATTCATATATCAAGTAGAACAAAGTTTTGAAAAGGTTTAAATCAATTTGGATTTTTCTATCAAGAATACAGATTTATGATAAATGAAAACTTTTTATTGAATGGTGGTCAACAGAAAGGCGTGACCCCTAATATTACAATGTTGGAAAGTAATAGCGATTACATAAAGGGAATAATGACTTGATTCTCTTAAACAAAATATTTCTTAACAGCATCCGTGTTAACAGGGCGAGTGATCTCTTCTCCGTCCATTGTTGCTAACATCAAAGTGCCTCCTGTCAAAACCTTTTTTACTACATATGGTCCATCATAATTCGGGGCCCATTTTCCTCTGACGTCGGTGAGGAAAGACTGAATCTTCTTAAGCACGAGGTCACCTTCTTTGAATGCACGGGGTCGAACTTTCTTGTCAAATGCCTTCTTCATCTTCCGCTGATACAACTGCCCATGGCATAGCGCGGCCATCCTCTTTTCTTCAATTAGGTTCAACTGATCATATCTGTTCTGACACCATTCAGCTTCTGATAACTTTGCCTCCACCAAGATCCTCATAGAAGGAATCTCAACTTCTATCGGGAGTACTGCTTCCATACCGTAGACAAGTGAAAATGGAGTTGCCCCAGTTGATGTGCGTACCATCGTACGATATCCATGTAAGGAGAATGGGAGCATTTCGTGCCAATCTTTGTAAGTAACAACCATTTTCTGAATGATCTTCTTAATGTTTTTGTTGGCGGCTTCAACAGCCCCATTCATCTTTGGTCTGTAAGGGGAAGAATTATGATGCTCAATCTTGAATTCTTCACACAACTCTTTCATCATCTTGTTGTTCAAATTGGAACCGTTGTTTGTAATAATTCTGCTTGGCACACCATATCGGCAAATGAGCTGATTCTTGATAAATTTGACAACCACATGTCGAGTTACATTAGCATAGGAAGCCGCCTCGACCCACTTGGTAAAATAATCAATGGCTACTAAGATGAATCGGTGTCCATTTAGACGCTTTCGGCTCTATCATTCCAATCATATCAATTCCCCACATAGAGAATGGCCACGGTGATGAGATAACATTCAACAAAGTTGGAGGTACGTGAATCTTATCTGCGTAAATCTGACACTTGTGACACTTTCTAGCAAACTTGTAACAATCTGATTCCATTGTGATCCAATAATAACCAGCCCTTAAAAGCTTCTTAGCCATAGCATGTTCGTTGGCATGAGTGCCAAAAGATCCTTCGTGAATTTCCGTCATCAACATATCCGCTTCTTGTTTGTCAACACATCTCAATAAGACCATGTCAAAATTCCGCTTGTACAACACATTGTTACTCAGAAGAAAATTTCCAGCCAACCTTTTCAAAGTTTTCTTGTCTTTGTTGGAAGCTCCCAAAGGATATTCTTGAGTTCTAAGAAACACTTTGATGTCATGGTACCAGGGTTTGCCATCTTCAACTTCTTCGATAGCAAAGATGTAGGCAGGTCTATCAAGACGTTTTACTTCAATCCGAGGACACTCGTTCCAAAAGTTTACCACAATCATCGAGGCCAAAGTGGCCAACGCGTCTGCCATTCTGTTCTCATCACGAGGGATATGATGAAACTCAACCCTATCAAAGAACGGTAAAAGTCTTCTAGCATAATCTCTGTATGGGACCAAATAATCATGTCAAGTTATCCACTCTCCAGTGATTTGGTTGATTACCACTGCAGAATCACCAAACACATCTAGATTCTTAATTCTCAAATCGATTGCTTCTTCAAGACCCATGATGCATGCTTCGTACTCAGCCTCATTATTAGTACACTGGAATGTTAATCTGGATGTAAACGGGAAGTGGGTCCCTTGAGGAGTCACAATAACAGCACCTATCCCTTTTCCATGAGCGTTGACAGCTCCATCAAAAACTAAACCCCATTGAGAACCTGGCTCTGGCCCTTCACCATGTACGAGTTCCTCACAATCTTTCATCTTTAAGAACATAACATCTTCATCGGGAAAGTCGTCGTTTGAGGGTTGATGATCCAAAATGGGCTGGTGAGCCAGATGATCAGCCAAAACACTTCCTCTAACAGCTTTCTGAGTATGGTACTCGATATCATATTCAGACAACAACATCTTCCATCTAGCAATTCTCCCAGTCAAAGCGGGCTTCTCAAAAATATACTTGATAAGATCCATCTTTGAAACTAACCAAGTAGTGTGGTTCAACATATACTGGCGCAAACGCTTGGTGGCCCACGCTAGAGCGCAACAAGTCTTCTCTAACATAGTGTACCTTATTTCACAATCAGTAAATTTCTTGCTCAAGTAATAAGTGACATGATCTTGCTTTCCTGTTTCATCTCGCTGACCGAGTACACAACCCATTGAATCTTTTAAAACAATCAAATACATAATCAAAGGTCGTCCTTCAACTGGCGGTATCAGGATAGGTGGTTCAAGCAAATACTTTTTGATACTATCAAAAGCCTTTTGACAGTCTTCAGTCCAAACGTACCCTTGTTCTTTCCTCAGAAGCTTGAATATAGGTTTGCACGTAGCGGTCATGTTGGATATAAACCTGGAGATGTAGTTCAAACGTCCCAAGAATCCTCTAACTTGTTTCTCGGTGGCGGGAGCTGGCATTTCCCGGATAGCTTTCACTTTGTCAGGGTCCACTTCAATCCCTCTTTGGCTGACAATAAAACCCAATAGTTTCCCTGATCGTACTCCAAATGTGCATTTGTTGGGGTTCAAACGAAGCTTGTATTCCCTCAAACGACCAAACAGCTTAGCCAGGTGTTTAACATAATCATCTTCGGTCTTCGACTTAGCTATCATATCATCCACATACACCTCGATCTCTTTGTGCATCATATCATGGAACAAAGTAGTCATAGCTCTCTGATATGTTGCCCCTGCATTCTTTAATCCAAACGGCATAACTTTGTAACAAAAGGTGCCCCAGGGCGTGATGAATGACGTCTTCTCTCTATCCTCGGGAGCCATTCTAATCTGGTTGTAACCTGAAAAGCTATCCATGAAGGAGAAAACCTCATATCTTGCAGTACTGTCCACCAAGATGTCAATGTGAGGTAATGGAAAATCATCTTTCGGACTGGCTTTATTCAAATCCCTGTAGTCTACACACATGCGAACCTTACCATCCTTCTTCGGAACGGGTACAATGTTAGCTAACCATAGCGGATACTCGGCAGTGACAAGGAAACCTGCATCAATCTGTTTCTGTACCTCTTCCTTAATCTTTAGAGCCATGTCAGATCGAGTCCTTCTGAGCTTCTGTTTTACTGGCGGGCACTCTGGTTTTAACGGTAAATGATGTTCGACTATAGCTATGTCCAATCCGGGCATGTCTTGATATGACCAAGCAAACACATCGACAAACTCTCCAAGCAAATCAATCAGCTGTTTCTTCACATCAGGTTTAAGCAGAGCTCCAATTTTCACTTCTCTACGGATATCTTCTGATCCCAAGTTGATTACTTCCACCGGCTCTTGATGAGGTTGGATAGCTTTCTCTTCTTTCTCCAGTAGTCTGGAAATTTCTTCTGGGATATCATCTTCTTCATCCTCAGCTTCATACACAGGAAACTCAAAATTCGGAGAAGGTAGCGGATCATTATTCCCAGGATGTAATTTATGTAGCAATCTGCGCAAGTGATATGATTTTCGATAAGTTTTTGTAAAGTGGAAAGTGTGTGTACGCGAGATGCTACTTATTATTTTCCAACATCGTGAATAAATATAAAACACAAATGTAAATGAAAGTAGTTTATTGATGATAGCAAAACCAAAAAGACGCGCCCAACAAAGTCACCTTTGCCTTGGGCAGAGCAAAGGGAAATATTGAAAATAAGCCCTAACAAATGTAGTTTCTCCTTGGGCAGAGCAAAATTTTTTAAAACAAATGCTTTACTTAGATATATGAATGGCAGTAGGGGCTTCAACCGCACTCTAATTCTTGACTACGACGCCTGGGGTCACAAAGTCTAGGATGTCTTCATCTGGATCCTTTTCGGTGACGGCATAAACTCCAAAGGTATAGTCAAATTCATCCGAAACATAGCCTGGGTCTTCCATATAGGGCTCATAGTCTTCGTAAAGAATGAAGGACCTTGCAGAACCATCTGATATGTAGCCCTCAAGTTCTTCCTCTGACACAACATTAATCTGAGGATGATGGACGACTCCTCCACTACGGAACACTTCATTGATCAGCAGAAACCCTTGATTCTTGGTGCCTTGTTGAGCAGAACTGCTGGTGAAGCCGAGACCTTCCTTATTTTTGTTCTCTGGCAAAGACAACACCTTTCCCCACATTGTCTGATGACCACTGTTCACTACTCGCTGCGCGTCTTTAAATGATGACATGGATGCCTGAGATCTTTGGACGCCCTCGCCTATAATAGACAAAGCTTGAAATTGTGTGCCGACCTCTTCCTCAGCTTCGACATATGAGAATGATGACAAGTGACTTACCACCAAAGCTCTTTCTCCACAAACTGTAACTGTTTTCCCCTCAAAAACATATTTCAACTTCTGATGCAGGGTAGAAGTAACTGCTCCAGCTTCATGTATCCATGGCCTCCCTAGCAAACAGCTATAGGTGGCACGAATGTCCATGACCTGAAACGTGATCATAAAAGTTTGTAATCCAATATTCATGGGCAAATCTACCTCACCAATTACCGTTTGACAATAACGCGACTTGGCCTCATCGGCGGTCCTTGATACGATAACTTAGTAGAGTAGTTATAGGCATTACATTTAGAGACAATCCAGTATCAACCAACACACTGGACAGAGAGTCGTTTCCGCAGTTCACAGAAATATGTAGAGCCATGTTATGTTTCCTTCCTTCCTCTGAGAGATCGTCTTCATTGTAACCCAGATTATCACTCGAAGTAATACTGCCAATGATGTTATCAAATTGTTCCATGGTCACATCCTTCTCGACATAGGCTTGTTCCAAAATCTTCTGAAGCGCTTCTCTATGAGCCTCGGAACTCATCAGCAATTGTAGCACAGAAATCTTCGACGGGGTTTGCAGAAGCTGATCTGCAACCTTATATTCACTTCTTCTGATTACTTTCAAACATTCATCGGAGTTGGATAAATTAGACCCACCATATTGCCCCACGGTTGGGTCTTTTGAGCCCGATGGTTCGAACAAAACTTCTTTTTCTTTCGGTGGCACAGTCGGGTAGACTCGACCGCTTCTTGTCACTCTACTGACATCTGCAATATTAACTATTGAGGGTACAGTGGGCAAAGGCACTTCTTTCCCATCCTCCAACATCGTAGCGTTGTACCTGTAGGGGATAGCCTTACTGGAAGTATAAGGGACTGGTCCGGGCACATTGATTATCAAAGGAGTAACAGTTGGCTTCTTGCTATTGTAAACAATCTCTATACGTTTCACTTCCTTAAAATGGGGTACTATGACACAAACTTCTTCAGCCTCTTCGTTTGAAACTTCCTGATCATCATCTGCCAAACAGTCTTGAATCATGTTGATAAAGGGCGAACCATGTGGTGGTAATGGATTCTTCTGTACATTAGGGTCAGAATCCCTAAAAGACAAGATTCCATTTTTAATGAGCCTCTGGACATCCATCTTCAAACCGAAACAACTCTCGATATCATGTCCTGGAGCACCCTGATGGTAAGGACAAAACTTGTCGGCTCTATAAGAAGAAGGAGGATTCGCGGGAGCCAAAGGTGGAGCTCTTGTCTGAATGTGACCCTTCTTAATCAAAGCGGGGAATAAATCAGCATATGTCATTGGGATCGGATCAAAATTTATTGTTCTATACACACGACCCTGATTGCTGGATGGCCGATTCTGCTGAGGGTACTGTGGACTTTGCTGAGGTTGTGGTTGTTGAGCAACGGGAGACTGAGGTTGCTGATAGGGTTGCGGGGACTGTAGTTGATAAGTCGGAGCATTAAACACTGGTGATACCGCTGCAACTTGGTGCGGTGGCATGTACCTCTTTCTGAATTGTCCCTTTTGAATGGCATTTACACCTTGCTCCTTTTTCTTCATAAAACTGCTCCCATACCTTTTAGGAGCACTCTCTTCTTTGGTCAATCTTCCTTCACGAACACCTTCTTCTAAGCGCATCCCCATATTGACCATTTTAGTAAAGTCACTGGGTGCATTGGCTACCATCTTCTTATAAAAGAAAGGACCAAGAGTCTTTAGAAAAATCTTAGTCATCTCTTTTTCTTCTAATGGTGGTGTGACTTGCGCGGCCAACTCGCGCCAACGCTAAGCATATTCTTTGAAACTCTCTTTATCTTTCTGTGCCATTGCTCTCAACTGATCTCGGTCGGGCGCCATGTCCATGTTGTACTTATACTGCTTGACAAAGGCTCCTCCTAGATCATTGAAAGTTCGAATCTTCGTACTATCCAACCCCATATACCACTTGAGTGCGGCGCCTGTCAAACTGTCTTGAAAGTAGTGAATAAGTAGTTGATCATTATCAGTTTGGGCAGACATCTTCCTGGCGTACATAATAAGATGGCTCTGAGGGCAAGTACTCCCCTTGTACTTTTCAAAATCAGGGACCTTAAACTTCGGTGGGACCTTAACATTTGGAACCAAGCACAGCTCAGAAGCTCTCTTACCAAATAAGTCCTTTCCACGAAGGGCTTTCAGCTCTTTATGCAATTCAAAAAATTGGTCTTGAAATCCGTCCATCCTCTCCTCCAAACCCACAGTTTCAGTTGGCGACCCATGTAAAATTGGTTCATCCAGAATATACGGAATAGGGTTCACATGTGGAGATGCGGTAGTCATCACAGCAGAAACTACAGGAGCAGCTTGAACATTGGTCACAACAGGGATCTCAGATACAGACGAACGGTAACCGGCCGAAAAGAAATTAGGAGACAATCCCCACGGGAAACCTTAAGGCATACTGTAGGATATTTCAGCAACAGAAGACACCACTGGGATCAGTGTTGGCGTCACTTCAGAGATCACAGTCCTTGGAACTTCTTGGTTATTGATCGAGGCTTGATTGGACAAAGCTTCCACTAGACCATTCAACCTCTCCAAACTTTCTTTCATACTTGCAACTTCATCACGGAGTACTCTGTTCTCTTGCTCTAATTGATCCATCTTCTGGCATTGACTAGCTCGAGTGTTGTATCGGTGATTCAGCTTGTTCTACGGAGATGAAGCAAGAGTGAGACCCTGGAATGCAAACGATGCTATGCTTATGCAAAAATGTGAATGAGTATGAAACTTCAAGAAACTCAAATTATTTCGGTATTGTAACGTTGGAGAAAAAAACTTATTTTATTTTGATGATCAAAGCATTACAAAACGGAGTATTCTTTTAAGAGTTTATTACATTGAATCAAAAGCAAAAGAGGGACTAGGAGATCTACTCCTTATGCTCTTTCTGCGCGCGAAGTTCTTCTTCTAACTGACTGATACGTTCCTGTAACTTGGCCTTCTCACTGATGAGTCGATCGACACATTCCTTCTAGGCCATAGCTTCTAGGGGAGGATCATCACTGGTGACAACTTTTAAAGAGGTGTGAGAGGAAAATAAATCCTCTCGCACCTTTCTTTTCCTTGCAAGTTCTACTTCTGGCAGCCTCTGGGATTTCTCTTTCTCTACTTTGAGTATAAAAAACTTGTTCCTCCAAGCGGCTTTCAGTTTTCGAGCTTCATCCAAAGCAGACTTCAACTGATCTACTTCACTCACATCAAACCAATCTGGATCGTGAAAAGCCGATACCATAGGTTCATGGAAAGGGAACGACATCTTGAGGTCGAGAGCCCTTTCGCGCACCCAATGTAGATATTCTTCAGAGACAGCACAATTAGGGTATCCTAGAGCAGCTTTTCCTTCTTGGTTGATGTATCTCCATGCATAAATTATGACGGTCTTCAGGTCTGGATCTTCTCCTTCCTTGAGAAAGATCCCTTCCAATAGAGTCTGGTCAGGTACTCCAATCATGGGGTGCCCAAATTGGAGGCGGGCCAGCGCAGGGTTGTAACTTATGCATCCTTCTCTCGCAATGAGTGGTATGTTAGTAAATCCTACGATGCTATGGATCATACATAGACCTCCATAGGTAGGGTCGTACCACACAATGTCAGAGTGAGTAAGGGCCATGACTATCTCGGACCAACGGGGCGATTCTTCCTCTTCCCAAATAGACGGGTGTCGAGTTAGGCGAGCAATGAACCATGAATATAGCAGAGCGGTACAACAAACGATATGTCCCCCTCCCTCGGCATTCTTTGAATGAATTGAGTAATATGTGTCAGCTAACAAAGTAGGGACTGGATTCTTGAGTATGAAAAGTTTAACTGCATCCATGTCAACAAAATCATCTATCTTTGGGAACCAGAAAATCCCATAGACCAACAGAGCAAAGGTGACTTCCACGATAAGGACTTCCTTTCTTTCAGCATGGTAGCAGACTTTTTCAATCAAGAAATCGGCAGGGAATCCAAGGACTCCTTCCTTGGTGATTAGGTGTGCTTGAACATCTGCCAAACTGAGATGAGTAGCGTTGGCAATTTCTTGGTGACTGGGTGTGTCTTCTTGGCTGGTGAATATGGGACGAGCCGTTACGGGCATCCTCAGGAAATCAGAATACTCTTCCAGTGTCGGCATTAACTGGTAATCTGGAAAAGTGAAACAGTGGTACAACGGATCGTAAAATTGAACGAGGGTCTCCAACAGCCCTTCTTTCATCTTGAGTTCGAGAAAACGGAAGACTTCCCCATATTCTGTTGTGAAGGCGTAACGATTCTCTATTAGATCAGCTAGCTCTCTCAAGCTTTCAATGTTAGGGCTCTGAAAAGTGTACTCCAAGGCTTCTCTTTTGAAATCCATGGTTACAATACCTGAGAAATAAAATTGAGTTTCTTGAAATGAATAAAGAAAGAATGTAATGCAAGATGAGTAGGACTTCATGGGATCCCCAACTATTTATAAGCATTGTAATAAAAGAAAATGTTTTTTATTAATTTCGAAACGGAATACAAATAATTGCTTTTAAAAGCCCCAAATAAAAGCTAAATAAAAGCTAGTAAAGACACTAAAGAAGTTTCGAATTCTGCTGCTTGAGCTGCTCTTCTAATTGCGTCTTCTCACGGATAAGGTTGTCCACAATTAGTTTCCAAATAGTGCATTGTGGGTCGGAGAAAAATAAATCCTCCATGACTTTCCTCTTCTTGTAGGGGAGTAGCTCTTCATCCCTCAATTGTAGTTGTTTCTGAAGTTCATCCCTTTCCTTTTAAAGTTCAGCCTTCTGCTTCTGACATTCATCATTTTCTGCCACCGCTACATGGTACTTGTTCTTCCAGGATTCCAACTCATGTTGCGACTTCCTTAAGGACACCTCTAACTTCTCGGCTTCAGACATAAAGACATAAGTGGGCTCTCTCCTTGGAGCTATGGGATCTTGACGGGAATAGGGCATCTTTAGCTTGATTGCCCTTTCTCTGACCCACCGAAGGTAGGGTTCCAAAGACACACAATTAAGCTTCCCAAGGCTTTCTTTCCCTTTCTTGTGCAAGTGGTTCCATGCAACTAAAACCTTGTCTAGGAGTTCCTGGTCTTCCCTAAAGAAAATATTCTCTACTTGGACACTCTTAGGCGGCTCCTTCAATGGAAATCCCAATTGTCGATGAGCTAAGACCGGATTGTAACTGATCCCTCCATTAAAACTGAGTAATGGTACATTAGTAAAGTCGCCACAACCATCAATAATTAAGGTTCCATCATATGCTCGGTTGTACCAAATAATGTCTGAGTGGGTCAATGCCATAACTCTTGGAGACCAAAGCCCTCTATCGAGACTTAAAAAGGAAGTAGACCTCGGCAAGTGCGAAATAAACCACTTGTAGAGTAGGGGCACACAACAGGTGATCATTCCTCCACCATAGAATGGTAAGCATTACCCAATAAAGTTGGTACTGGATTGTTCTTCAAAAAGATCTTAATTGCATTGAGTTCGACGAACCCTTCGAAACTTGGGAACAAAAACACTCCATAAACAAGTAAGGCAAAGATTGCCTCGAATGAAGTCTTGTTCGTATAATCGGCATAAAACATTGCTTTTCTGATTAAGAACTTCGTAGTCAAACCAAAAATACCGCCTTTACTAATCAGATTTCCCTTGACGTCTGATACCTTTAGACAAAGGGCCTTAGCAATTTCTCTTTCATCGGGGTCCTTTTCCAGGAAGGGGAAAGGAGACTCTTCTAAGATAGGTAGACCAACCAAAAAGGAGTATTCTTCCAATGTAGGTAGTAGTTGGAAGTCTGAAAACGTAAAACAGTGATATAGCGGATCATAGAATTGCAATAAAGTGGAAAGGAGTCCTTCGTCTACTTGACGACTCAATAAGGATATCAGCTTCCCATACTTGCTCTTAAATTTCTCTTGGTCTTCAATCAAGGTCACCAACTTCTTTAGGTCATCCAACTTGGGACTTTTAAAAGTGTATTTCAAAGTGTGTCTTCTATTAGGATCCATAATACCCTACAATGTTCATAAACAAAGGTAAATCCCATGAAGTCCAATGCGGTATGATGCTTTATAAATGCAACAAACACAAGTAGGCACATAGAAACATAAGGATAAACAAACAAAGGGGACCCTAGGCTTGTAGCGAGCATGGAGCAAAGGTATACCCATTCCCAAAGGATTTGGACTAAAGGTTGATTGTACCTGCAGAACAAGGTTCTAATGAGGTTCCCAAAGTCATTAGCCCATCTTTCGGATATCATCAACTTCCCAAGTACTCAAGGGTTAATAATATTCTCAAGAGAACTTCTTTCGAGTGTAGCATCGCGTAGCACTATTTCGGGGGTACCCCCTCATAGCCCCGCACTACATCTTAGTAAAGGTCAAAGCGGGATTAAGGTAACTACGGTCCTCAATATCATAGGCTCCAAAATTGAATATAGTGCATGTTTTCACGATTAAAGACTCATTCAACAATACATCTTTCGAGAGGGCCTCAATTGAGCGTGATTTTCAAGTCATCTTGGTCGGGATTCCACCCCCTATAAGCCTCTTTGAACATATCACTATCCTATCTTAAGTTCACTCAAATCCGGGTGTAGGACTTTGTCTCACCACTCAAGAGTATCAACCCAAAGGTAATAAGAAAACAAGTAAACAATTGTACAAATAACAAAGCAATAAAACAAGATAGGAACAAGATAGGGAAGCCCACTGAGTCTCCCCAGTGAAGTCGCCATTTCTGTCGCGGTGAAAATCGGATACCAAACTATTGATTAGTTTGAATCTTTAATTCATTTTGCAACCGAACTTTGATTTTTCCAAAGGAAGGGATAAAGGTCGAAATTCCCACAATGCAATGCAAATGCAAGCTAGAGAGTTATAGGTTCGGGGGTTGGTTAAACTTAGGGAAGGTGCTAGCATCCTAAGTTTCTGTAGTACTCTACAGGAACCTCTTGTTTTATGTTTGTTTATTGCTAAGTGTTATTTGCTTAAGGTTTAAAGACCTAGGGGTTTATTTCTAAGTATACTCGATAAGATATCGCATCTTATGCCTACATATCCTTACGGGAGTAGAATCAGAGTATTTGTAGTTCTCCTAAAGGGTTAGAGGAGTTCTTTGACTGTGGTCAAAGTTCCTACGGGTTTAGGGTAGTTGATTGATTGATTTTAGGAGAAGGGGTGCATTGTCATTTTAAGGGAGATTTAACCGCCACAAGTTGTAGGAAAATAGTCTTTGCATCGTCTTAAGAAAAGGGCTTACGTACTCGGATAGGGATCAATGAGATACACCTTTATCTCTCTTAAGACAAAGTTCCTACGGCTTGATTGTATTATTGTGGGGTGGAGATTCTATCTCGCTTAAGATGATTTGGCATCTTTCTCTAATGTTATTGAATATATTGTTTTGCATTGATTGTTTGGATTGTGTTTCTATGTTGTAAGATAAAAGACAAGGTCCTCCTATGGGGTAGGATCTATCTTAAGTGATCGACTTGAATGGGATCAAGGATCGAGGGGATAATGATGCAAATGTGAATGCACTACACACGATTGTTGAATCATGGGTAGGTTTTCCCTTTGGACGGTATGCATTGCGATAATATAAATTGCGGGTGGTGTAAAACATACACAACGCATGAAAGCGCTAAGTGAGTGTGTGAGTTGTGAATGTGTCGTGAATGTGATGGTGCACGATTAAATTGGATGCGATGTTGATTGATTTTAGTGGATTGAGAAAATAGTTGATTTAAGTGATGAAGTTGAAAAAGTCGAATTAATTTTATTAGCAAAAAGGGTTTTAGATGTGGGTTGATTTTAGGCGAGATTAATCGATTTCTATGTGGAATTGATTTTAGTGAAAAGTTGTGCTTGATTGTTAATGGTGAGATTGGTTTTTATAAAAAGATTATATTAATTATATTAGTTTTAAAATTATAAATTTTTTAGATTTTGAATAGGATAATTTTAATTAAATGAGGACTTATTCAAATAAAATAAAAATTTTTTAGTAAGTGAGAAAAAGTTAATATTACAAATTGATTACGAAATAGGTTTTTTTTTAGTTAGTTATTAAATAAATACGAATCAATTGAATTACTTTAACATTAAATAAATTAATGGTCTTATTATTTTAAAAGGCTTTATGGTGAAAAATGTTATCTTATTTAATAAAAAAAATTAAAAGGTCGATTTAAATAAATGGATTAATTAGATAAAAATAAATTTACAGTGTCATTATTTTTTGTAAAAAAGGATTGATTCAATTTAGTTAATTCAATTAAAAAAACTGATTAAAAGGTAATTGGGTTAAATGTTAAGTATTTGGTTAATCAGGGATTAGCAAGTGGTTTAGTGGTTTAATGGTTAAGAGGGTTTGTGTTGTGATGTGTAGTGTTGTGTGTGAGCATTAAACTAGCATAGGAAACAGAACGAACAACAAAAGAAATACATAAGCAACGCAGAAACCCTAAGCCCAAGATCGACCCAATCCCCCCCTTCGTTTATCTTCATCTCCTCGATCTCACCCTCTCTCGTACCGCTTCGTTCCCGCTTCCCTTTCCATAATCGCCTTCATTTTACACCTGAAACACAGAACGAAACATCAACAGTTCAACAAATTTATCATGAATCGACGAGTTACCGAAGATTGGAGATGGCGAAAGGTTCTGGATGGCGAGGTGGGGGCTTCGACAGCTTCGACGGCAGAAAAGATGAGTTGTTTTTTTTCGATCTCCAATTTTTGACTTTTAGGGTTTTTTTTCCTCGATGCTTTCCGATTCTCCCCTTTTATATAGGCTTCTGGTGAGATTTGTTGTGCCGAATTTAATCAATAGCCTTGAATGCCTGATTGGGTTTTTCCATATTGGTTCAGACGCGATTTGAAATAGTTTCCTTTTCTGTTTGATTTTGTTGAATGCTCGTTAATGAGATTTCAATCTCTGATTGTTGTATTAAATGCTCATCTGTCCAGGTTCAAAGTTTTGGAGGATCTGGATAGGATCTTTTTGGAATCTTTTTCACGGTATATTCTTTGATCTGATTTGCTAATTTGGGTTTGGAATTTGGAAGGTGTGAATAATGATTTGTTTTGGGCCAAGGGAGATTGACGGTCCAGAGTAATAATTCGATTCTTTTGGCACATGATACGCTTTGTCATGGGCTTCAGCCAATGTGTTTGCAATGGGCTTCAATCACGCTCTGGTGAATGCTCGTGTGAAGATGCTGGTGATGAACTAGTAGCTGTTGTAGTTTTGTTTTGCTGTGGTCTCACTTGCTTGCCTATCGTGATTGTCTTGCTGAATTATCTGTTATGGCTGCTTGTTGAGTTGCCTGTTAGGCTGATGTTCTTTCTTCTCTTCTTTCAGGCACAAATTTTAAGTCCGGAGGCTGCCGGTCTTGGGCCGTTGGCGAGAAGGGTATAACGGTGATGACGACACTATGTCTGAACCATAAGATTCTTGAGAATACAGTTGCCTTTGAATATTGTTGGTTGAATGCGATGCTTGAGTCATGTTGAAGTCCGAGAAGGGTTTTGGTGATGACGACGTAACATTCCGAACCAAAGAGGGCTCAAGATGCCGTTGTTGCTCGATGTTATATTATGCTTCCGAAATGTGCTGAACGCTATCTGCAACTAGTTGTAACCAACGATGATGACGTTAGTCTGAGCTGAGAGGTTTTGTTTTCATTGGCCGAGGAAGGTTCGATGCGGTTATGATGACTTTAACAGTCTGAACCCTGAGGGAATTTTGAAAATGTGGTCATTGCCTTGATGTTGCTTGTTTTTGTACTGTGATGGTTGTTTGCAATTAGTTACTTTAATTGTCTGAATTTTAATCATCCGATGTGTGGCAAGGAGTTGGTGACAGCCTTGGCTGTTGCTCTCCTGGTTGTTCGCATCTCTGCCCAATGATGAGTTTTCTGAGGGTTGTCCTTAAATCACTTCATCTCCCTCTTAGGTTTTTGAATCAATCTTGTTGGCTGTTATTGATGGTGCTCTGATCGTTGGTTGTGGCTAGCTTGCAAGTGGCATTTGTAGCTATGGAGTTGCTTGTTGCGAACCTTTTATTATTGATACCTTAACTGGTGCAACTTGTGTGAAACTGATACCTGTTGCTGTTATTACTAATTTTCCTCTTCTTCTTTTAGGTTGTTACTGATTAGTTCAAAATCCGCGGGTCTTAGCTTTGGCGTTGAGAAAAGTATAACGGTGATGATGACATGGTGGTCTGAACCACGAGCCAGGATTGTCGCTGCTTTTGAAATCTTTCAAACTCATGTTGAGAGCTGTTCTGAAAATGGTTGCCTCGTTTGTCTATATTTGAGTTCTTCGGTGTTCGGTAAGGAGTTGACGATGACCTTGATCATTGTCCTCCTGGCCGCCCGACTTTTAACCCGATGATGGATTTAAGCTGAGGGTTACATTTGTCTTGATTTTCATTCTTGGACCATGTATTGCTGTTGCTTAGTGCTGGCACTAATATTGTTTATGTTATATTGTTAATACTTGTTTGCTGATGCCTTTGAGAGTACTTGCAGCTGCTGTTATTAATGCCGCGACCTGTCATTTGCTGGGCTGTTGCTATACTTTGCTCGCTATTGCTGGTTATGCTTGCTTGCAGATGCTTGCCAATACCTGTTGATGCTCTGCGGCTAGGCTGCTCTTGGTTATGTTGCGCCGCTGTTGAGCTGGTGGTTGAGTATTTGTTGTAGTTTACTTGCTTGTTATGAGGGTAATTGCAACCTGATATTGTCATTGTAACCTGCTGTCATTTTGATGCCTTAACGGAGGCAACTGATGTAACTTGGTTGGTATGGACACTTGTTGCCGTTATTGTGCTAATCTTCCCTTTCTTCTTTCAGGACCCGTTTAAATAGTGCGGAAACTGCCGGTTTTAGCTTCGGTTGAGAAAGGTTTAACGGTGATGATGACCTGATGGTCTGAACTATGCGTGCTTGATGTTGTACCGTTTGGCTTGTGTTGAGGGGAAAATTCTGAGGATAGTTGTCCCGTCTGTCTAAATTCAAATTTATCAATGCTTGGTCAGGAGTTGATGATGGCTTCGGTCATAGTCCTCCCGACCGCTTGAGTTTCACGCCCAATGATGAGTTAACTGAGGGCTGAATTTTAATTCCGTTCATCTTGTTGCTTGCTTCGACTCGTGTCTGAAATTGTATTCTGATTACTGACTTTTTTTCTTTTGACAGTGTGGTGTCGTTCCTACTTCTTCTATGGTGCCGGTGGAGCAGAGTGACGTCATGCGGATCCTTTAAATATCATGGTGCTATGCAAAACAATAGATATGCCATCCTCAACATCATTTTCCGTTGCACTGTCCTTATTGGCTTTTCCTGCAGGTCTCGTAGCATTACCGTCTCCAAAGGACGCAATTGATGATCTCAACGATAATGCCAACACCAGTACCTCTCAGTGAAGATACCTATCGTGGAAGTTCCTCCTTTTACTTGTGAATATGTCAACAAACCTTTAGTATTACGACGAATGACCCTCCAAGATCAATCGGAATGTACGAAGGAAGTAGTTCAAATCCAGTTGACGGTAAAAACATCAGGAAGACCCATATCATGCGGAACATGTAAGGTCTTTATGGAGTGTTTCAACTCATAACAGTACCTGCTGCTGTCAAAAGAAAACGAGCCACTTATTCCTCAAGGCATTTGAGCATTTCTCCCTTTTTCACTCATGCTTTGCTCATAGATTGGTTTAGCTTTAGTTTGATGCATTCCTAGTTGATTTTAGTGTGTAAACAGGGTTCTGTAATTTGGTGGTTATTTTCATACGTGCCATTTTGGAAATGAGTATGACCTGCTTTGCAATAAACTTATTTGTATACCTGGATGTACCTCCCTTATGTTGAATGAATGAATTTGGTATTTTGTACATCACGTATGACTTGTTTGATGAGGTCCAGATGAATGTTCCGAATACTTGAATATCCAGTAGGATTCTTTCTTAATAACAATGCGAGAGCTCGGGATTTCGGTTAACTTTTTTTTGCCTTTAAACCATATGCCTTTTGAATAAGCTACCGACATCTATCCACTATTATTCCATCACTTTTTGTGCCAATAGCTGGCATTTGTAAAAAAAAACATTCCCTAATGATAGCTATTCTTTGATTGGAGCAAACTGACTCAACAGCCAAGCGGACCAATACTCTGCGCCAAAATCCAACTGTGTTTTCTGATGAATAACTTCAATACCATGAACCGCGCCAAATTGATACCTCAATACAATCAAACCTCGCGACAAATACACGTATCAGAAATAATATCTCAACCATCTCAAAAAAAATCTGGTGATAACTTGTCTTCAAAAATTGTCAGCAGCAACGTGAAAATGACCATTTTGCCCACTCCACCGTTAAAGTGCCCTTGATGTAATTCCTGCAAAACAGATAGTTTGAACAATGGTGGTTTCAATAACAAGGAGGTGGGATTTTAAGGTCAAAAATTAGGGTGTGACAATTGGGCCTTCTTTGGTTAATGTATGAGCTGTTTTTTCTAGTGTTCTATTCATCTCATCTGTATGTTTTATTATTGTTGTTGAAACTTGAATCAAGGTGTAGAGCACCCTGGAAATGATCAAGCATGGCATTTGCACTGCATTTTCATACTCATTTGCATGACATGTGTTCTTAGCTGGTCTTCTTATCTCTGCTTGGTTTTCTTCAGCAGGATATCGAACTTTGGTATTCACAGGTACGGTACAAGAGGAAATAAAAAACGAGCAATGAAGCAAATTCAAGATGAGTTACTTGAGGTGCAAACCCGTATGAATCAGTTTATGGAACTGATGCATAACATGGCTCAGGGCCAAGAGCAGCTGAGAACTTTGGTCCAAACATTCGTTGACACTCCCAGAGTTGATGACGATAGTGTTGTCCATCCTGGCGGAGGTATT
Organism: Lathyrus sativus; assembly: GCA_963859935.3. NCBI lineage: Eukaryota > Viridiplantae > Streptophyta > Magnoliopsida > Fabales > Fabaceae > Lathyrus > Lathyrus sativus. Next base: position 616,007,886 of record OZ012738.1, on the reverse strand, counting down.
CCTGATGGTTCCAACCCTCTATCGAAGGTGGTGCTGGTGTTGTTATCCCTCCTGGCAGAGGTCCTTGCATTGTTGTTCCTCTTGGAGGAGGTGGTCCTGGTAGTGTATGTGTTTTTCACGGAGGTGTTGGAGGTCACACCCATCATTGGGATGTTGACCAACAGGAAGAAGCGTTCTCTATGCACGATCTGGATGTTGGTCTCCCGATGAAGGCTGATAAGAAATTTAAAATGGTCGAACAGAGAATGAGAGCGTACGAGAAATAGAATGCTTTGGGCATTGATATGTCTGATTTAGGTCTGGTACCTGGCATAAGAATCCCACCTAAGTTCAAAGTCCCCGGCTTTGATAAGTACAGAGGCATCACTTGTCCTAAGACTCATATTCAGGCTTATTACCGGAAGTTATCTGCATATTTAGAAGATGAAAAGCTCCTTATGCACTTTTTTCAGGATAGCCTTGTTGGGGCATTCCTGTAATGGTACATGGGATTGGAGAGGACCTATGTAAGAAGTTGCAGGGATTTGGCGAAGGCCTTCGTCAGCCATTATCAATATAATAGTGATATGGCTCCCAACAAAACACAGCTGCAGAATCTGACTCAGAAGATGAATGAGAGCTTCAAAGAATACGCCCAGAGGTTGCGTGAGCTGGCTACACGAGTTCAACCTCCTATTATGGAGAGGGAACTAGTGGATATGTTTTATGGGCACACTCCAGGGTCCATATTATGACAGAGTGGTCATTTGTACTTCTGCAGGTTTCTCAGACTAGGTTATGATAAGTGAACGAGTTGAGAGCAGGATAAAGATGGGAAAGATTCAGAGCGGTAATAGCTCCTCACCTGGAGGAAGAAAGAAAACATATGCTAGGACTCCCAAGAAGAGGGATGGGGATGCCAATTCTATTTTATCCTATAGAGGTAAGAGCAGAGCAAATCAGAACTCTTTGCAACAGGTAGCTACTGTAGCCATCCTGGCTGCACCTCAACAACAACCTTTTGCTCCACATCGATATCCAGACAGACCAAGAATCACTACTAGGAAATTTGACACTCCGTCTATACCGTACGCTCAATTATTATAACATCTGCTTCAATTGAAATTAGTACAAAAGAGAGCTTTGGCTCCGCTTATCGGTAACCCTCCACCTGGGTATGATGCCAACGCCCACTGCGAGTTCCATTATGGAGCACCAGGGTATCACATCGATAATTGCAAAGCATTCAAACATAAGGTTTAGGACCTGCATGACACAAAATCCATTGACTTCACCAATAATGGGCCAAATGTGATACAAAACCCTATGCCAACCCATGGCGGTGCAAGCGTAAATGTTATTTGAAATTCTGATATGCAGATCTCAAATGTCCTAAGAGATGTCGAGACACTTGATCTCTTTTTTAAACACAATGACAAGAAGGAACACAATAAAAATTGCAGAAAGTAAACGAACACAGTAATTGTTAACCCAACTCGGTGTACAACAACACCTACATCTTGGGGCTACCAAGCCAAGAATGAAATCCACTAGATAGTATCAATTCTAAGCTAAACAACCTTCAGTTTACAACTTATCACTTAATCACTACCCGTGCTTAATTTCTACCTAAGACTCTTCTAGGTATGAGACCCTTCTCAATTTCGTTTCAATCACAACAGTGACAGAAATTACAACTCAATGCAAACAGTCCATCTCTAGTATCAACACGATACAAGATAGGCTCACAAATACACAAACCCTAAAACACACTAAGAAACAATGTATTTTCCACACTTTGATTAGGTTAAATCCATCTTATTCATAACCATAAACTAGACTGGATTTGGGCTTCAAAAGCGCAGCAATTCTGTTACACAGAATCTGCAACTTATTCTCCTCAAGAATAGTTTCTTCAATCTAAAGTTTCCTAAAATGTCTCCACACTTAGAAAACTGCATCTTCAAATTAAAACAAAATCTCTAATTCCTCAATCTTGAACGCCACCTAGGATAAACAAATATTCCCATAATATTTTGAAATATGGAAATAAATTAGCAGTATCAAAACTGCAAAGTAACAGACAAAGATGTCGAATAATCCTGATAGAACATCTTGTCCAACATCTTAGTCTTCAGTTTGTTCTTCATGTTAGGACATCTTGCTTTCAAGTTAGTTTTACGAAAATTAATGCCAATCTCAAAAGCTTGGACTTATCAATCTCCCCTTTGGCAGATGTTGGATAAAACTAACTAAATAACCCTTGCATACAAATACACAAAAATTCAGAGGCAAAAATCAGAACAACAACGAAAATAATATAGCCTCACCCTCAATCAGTTCCTTCTTCTGCAGCAAGTGGTTAGCACTCCCCCCCTTAACAACAGCCAGTGGTTAGCAGTGGTTAGTTAAGTTAGTATTACTCCCTTTTTTTAGCCATAATATGACAAAGGTAGAAAATAACAAAACAACCAAACATTAACACAAGTAGAACAAGAGTTTAAAGTACAGATCAAGCATATGAAGTGCCAAAAATATCTTGGGCAATTAGCCCTTACAAAACATAACCATACAAAAATGAATACTACTAACAGACATCATCTTCATTAGCCTCATCAATCTCTTCCTCTTCCTCTTCTCCATCAAGATCATCATCATCTGACCCAACATCTTCAGCATAAGCCTCATCATCTTCTGCTGCATCCTTTTCAGCATTGTTTGTACCACCAACAACTTCAGTTCCCTTGTTCTGTTCAGTTTTCAATACCTGTATCAATTTTTCAAGCTTTGCCTTCCTAGCTATGTTGGACTTGATGATGGCATCTAGATCCTTGCAAGTCTCCTTCAGCTGAGCAATAGTATCATCCATTGAGGTTGCAGAAGCATATGTTTAAACAGATGTCGAAACAATATCTGGGACATGATCCCCAATAAACAACTTATGGTGCAAAGTCAAAGGAGACTCCTTTTCATAACTTTATCATCATTCAACAAAATACCAGGATATTATTGAAGAATTATTCTACAAATGAGATTTGGCTTTGAAAACCTCTCTTTATTTGGTGGGAACACACATACACTCACTTGAATAGTATTCCCACACCAAATAAACTGCTATAAATCTTCAGACAGCCAAATCCCAAGTTTTCCCCTCAACACCTCAAATTGATTAGCATCCAAAGCTTTAGTAAAGATGTTTGCTGGCTGATTCTCTGTGGCAACATGCTCCAATGTTATAACTTTGTCTTCCATAAGATTTCTAATGAAATGATGCCTGATGTCAATATCTTTGGCTCTACTGTGCTGAATAGGATTCTTTGAAATATTGATGGCACTCAAGTTGTCATAGAATAATGCCATGACATCTTGTGTAACATCATACTCAGTCAGCATTTTCCTCATCCACATCATTTGAGAACAACTACTACGTGATACTATGTACTCAACCTCAGTAGTAGATAGAGAAACATAATTCTGCTTCTTACTGAACCATGAAATTAAGTTGTTTCCAAAAAAAACATCCTCTAGAGGTGCTCTTCCTATCATCAGCACTACCAACTCAATCAGCATCACAATATCCCATCAACATGGAATTAGAATTATAAGAATACAACCGACCATAGTGTTGCATTACTGCGAAAAAGGAGCCGGCGGAAACAAACAGAAGAGTCGTCACCGAATGTTATTTATTCCAAAGAGAGGGAAAGGAAATGATCAAAGAAAACCTAAGAGAAAAGGGAAAGACAAGGTCATCGCAACCAAATCTTGGGTTCGGGAGTCGGTTACGTAAGGGGAAGGTATTAGCACCCCTCATGTTCGTTGTACTCAACGGGATCCACGCTTGTTGTCGAATCTATGGGTGAAAACTATCTAAAAGCTACTGCTAAATGGGGGAACGGAAAGAACAGACTCGATAGGACATCTCCGCCCTATTCCTACATATTCCCTCGTGCAATGGGAAAGTCAAAGTCAACGTAGTTCGGGAGACTACAGGTGATGGGGGGAGGTTTCTCGCCAAGACATCGATGTCTTGTACCTACGTATCCTCATCTGGTATGAGAAATTAGAGTAAACATAGTTCGGGAAACTACGGGACAAGGTTGGTTAAGTATTTTTTATGAGCGACGTTAAGTCTCTATTCCAGCAGTTAGAGACGATTCCTGTTTGTGGTAGAACAGAAAAGTAACGTACTCAGTTAGGGACAATGTCATCTGTTTTTTTTCCAGATTTGAGAATTTGGGGTAAACATTTCGTTGATGGGTTATTGTTTGTTGGAAAGGGCGGATTAGAAATTTTGTGGGTTGTGAGGTCTGATAAAGAAGAAGGTCTGGGTTTGAGGGAGGAAATTGGAGGATAGCGACGAGGGTTGAAGTTTGTTGAAGAAGAGAGGTACGCAAGGTTTTTGTCGTGAGGATGAGAAACGGAGGCTAGGTGTTGAGCCAATATTCTGAAATTTTTTTGAGATTGTTTCGTGTTCGTCCCCCTCCTTAGATTCGATTTCTTAATCCCTATATCATCTCTTCCTTCTTCTTCTAATGGTTCTGTTTTTGATTTTTGTGTTGAAACGACATGGAAGTTTTCGCGGAAGAAGAGAGTTTTGTTTAATGAAGATTGAAGAGGGTCTTGAAAGGAGGAGGTTTCGGTTGGATAAAAAAAAGACGGAAGGTCGAAAAGGTTTTCTGGGTCGGGTGTTTTATGAGAAGTTTTTTAAGCGTTGTTTCTCTTCAGAAATGTCCTTGTTGGTATTTTGGACTTTTATGGCGTGTAGTTTTTAAGACGTACCATTTCGAATTTCCAGGTTGTATGGTTGGTGTGTTATGGCTGAGTTTGCAGTAGGTAGTACGGGTATGCAGGTTGTGGTTTTTGTCCGTGTTTTTGCAGGTTTTGTTGGTTTGATTTGCTTTCTCGTACGGTTTAGAGCAGAAGTCGCATGGCTGTCTTTGGACTGATTTGCAACAAAAATATATACATAAAAATAAATTAAAAACTTAATTAATTAATTCTATTGTAAATCTAATTCTAATTAATTAAATAATCTAATTCTATTTTCTAAATAAAATTCTAATTAAGAAACTAATAATTAATACTAAAACCTTACTATTATATTATTACATTAACAAATTATAAAAATGAAAATTATAAAACAAAAAATAAAAATAAATCACGAAATGCCACGAAATAAAAAACGGATAAAGGGTCGAGCACCGAAACGCAACAAAATTATCAGCACAAACTGAACCACCAGGAAGAAAACGACCTTCATTTGATTTCGACATGAAACTTATCATTTGAACTGATTTAAACTGTCTAAAATGCGAACAAAGTGGTTGTAATCCCGATAAACTCATTCCGGCTGATAACATGGACAATATGCGAGAAATGATCGACCTAGATGATATGCAGATGAATGCAAAGCAAAAGCCAGTCAAAGTTAGAAAACGCGAGGGCAAATTTTGGGGTGCAACACATAGTCAAATGTACCATTCACATACTTCAGAATCCTTTTTACTTGATTGATATGAGTGAGTTAAGGTCCAGCTTGATATCTAGCACAAACTCCAACAACAAAAGTTATGTCAGGTCTGCTTGCAGTAAGGTATAGAAGATTTCCAATCATGCTTCTATACAAACTCTGATCAACACTAACACCCTTCTCATCCTTAGACAACTTCATGTGTGTAGGAGCAGGAGTCCTTTTGTGGCTAGCATTCTCCAAACCAAACTTCTTCGTAATACTCTTTGCATATTTCCCTTGACAAAGAAATATGAAGTCTTCCATCTGTTTGACTTAGAGACCAAGAAAGCAGGTTAATTCACCCACCAAACTCATATCAAACTCAAATTTCATTTGCTTGATAAAATGTTGAACCATCTCATCCGACATCCCTCCAAACACAATATCATCTACATATATTTGAGCTATCATGAGTTGGCCATCCTTCTCCTTAACAAAGAGTTTTTTGTCAATTCCTACTTTTATGTATTCATGGTTGATGAGGAACTCAGTTAGCCTCTCATACCAAGCTCTTGGAGCTTATTTCAACTTATACAAGGCCTTATTCAATTTGAAGACATGATTTGGAAATATAGGATCAAAAAATCCTTTTGGTTATTCCACATATACTTCTTCATTCAAGTATCCATTTAGAAAGGCACTCTTAACATCCATTTGAAACATCTTGAATTTCAACAAACAAATCACTCCAAGTAATAATCTAACAGACTCCAGCCTAGCAACAGGAGCAAAAGTTTCATCAAAGTCCACCCCTTCAATTTGAGTGTACCCTTAAGCAACAAGTCTAGCCTTGTTTCTAGTGATCACACCTTGCTCATCAGACTTTTTTTTTAAACACCCATCTTGTACCAATAACATTTGAACCTTCATGTCTTGGCACAAGATTTCAGACCTCATGCCTTTTGAACTGCTCCAGTTTCTCTTGCATAACATTGATCCAGAATTCATCAGTCAAGGCCTCTTTGACATTCTTGGGTTCCAATTTTTAGACAAAGCAAGCACCAACAATAACTTCTATTGATCTGGTCATTCTTCCACCATTAGGGTCTCCTATTATAAGCTCCTGAGGATGATCTTTCTAAATTCTGATGGAGGGTCCCTTGTCTATTGTCCTAGTCTCTGCAGGTTCAGGATTAACACTTAAGTCTACAACATCTTCAGGAACATCATGCAATGTTCCAACATCTTTTGTGACATCTTCAGGAACATCACTCATGGGAAAGAATGTTCCAATATCATCTATGACAGTAACTTCTGTAGTTGAGTCATCAACCACAACATTTATAGATTTCAACACAACATTAGTTCTAGAGTTGAATACTATATAAGCTCTTCTAGTTGTAGAGTATCCCAGAAAGATTCCTTCATGACTTTTAGGGTCCATATTTATCCTTTGCTCATGATCAGCTAAAATGTAACATTTACTTCCAAAGACTTGGAAGTACTTCAGACTTGTCTTTCTTCCCTTGCATAGCTCATATAAAGTAGCAGATGTACCAGATCTGATGGTTACTCTATTCAGGATATAACAAGCAGTATTCATGGCTTCAGCCTAAAAATGATATGGAAGTTTCTTGGCATGAAGCATGATCCTTGCACATTCTTGAATTGCCATATTCTTTCTCTCAACCACACCATTCTGTTGAGGAGTGATGGGTAAAGAGAACTCATGACTAATTCCTTCAGAGGAACAGAAATCGTCAAACTTGCTGTTTTCAAATTCCTCCCATGGTCACTTCTAATTCTAACTATGCCACAATTATTCTCTCTTTGAAGTTTTTGACAAAGTTCTTTGAACACTTCAAACACCTCAGACTTCTCTTTGATGAAATTCATCCAGGTGAATCTTGAGAAGTCATCAACCACAACATAAACATACCTCTTTCTTCCAAGACTTTCAACCTGCATAGGCCCCATCAAGTCCATATGAAGTAACTCCATAATTTTTGAAGTGGTCAGATGTCGAAGCTTTTTATGTGACATCCTTGTCTACTTTCAATTTGAAATTCACCACAGACTCTCCCTTGATCAATTTTCAAATTAGGAATACCTCTAACAACTTCCTTTGACAAGACTTCCTTCATTCCCTTCAAGTGTAAGTGGCCAAGTTTCTGATGCCACATCTTCTTTTGACATCAAGTAGATGGAGGAACACTTTTTTCTAGAGGAGTCAACAAGTAACAATTATCCTTAGATCTGGATCCCTTCATGATAACTTCATCTTTATCATTTGTTACCAGACACTCAGATTTAGTAAAGTTAACCTTGAGACCTTGGTTACATAGTTGACTAATACTTATCAGATTAGTAGTCAGCCCTTTGACAAAAAATACCTTATCAAGACTAGGCTTCCCAATATAGTCCATCTTTCCAACACCATTTATTTCACCTTTTGATCCATCTCTAAAGGTGATATATCTAGTGGAATGTGGTTTAATATCCACCAAAAATTTCTGGACACCAGTCATGTGTTTAGAACAACCACTATCAAAATACCAGTCTTCTCTAGCAAAAGCTCTTAGACAAGTGTATGCTATGAGACCAGTAGTGCCATTCTTAGGAATCCACTTCTTCTTTGTTTTAACAGCAACCTCTTTCCTTCTGGATTGAGTCACAGATTTGGTATAACCATGTAGCTTGTAGCAGTAAGGTTTTATGTAGCTAAACTTATGACAATGATGACATTTCCAGTCTTGGTTCTTTCTTCTGATGTCTTTATTGATGTTGGGACATCTTACTTGACATCTTTCGATTCTGCTTTCTTTTGGGTTGAGCAGAATTCATGGCAGGCCCTTTTACTATATTTTTAACTTGATCATTATAACCAAGCCCTTTAACATTTCCAACATTCCTTCCTGATTGAAGAATTTCATCCAGCACATCAGAACTGTTATTGAGCATTCTTATAGATTTAGTCATATTGTCAAATTTAGAGTTGAGCAATACAACTTCATCCTCTAGGTCAGAGATGACAACCAAGTGCTTCAATCTTTCATCATGAAGTTGAACAATAAGATTATGTTGATCCTTTCCTAGTTGACATACTTTTGTACTTCTGATGCATAACTCCCTGTATGAGCTAGCCATTTCATCAAACGTGAGTTCTCCAACATCTGATTTTTCATTAGAATCAAATACTCCAATAAGAGCAGAAACCTGTTTAGTAGATTCTCCTTCACTTGAAGAATCATCTTCAGACCATGATATAGACAAGCTTTTCTTCTCCTTCATGAGAAAGGTAGGACACTCATATTTGATGTGTCCAAATTCTTCACATTCATAACATTGGATTCCTTTGCCTTTGTTAGCTTTCTCTTCAGTTTTGGACCTACTTCCAAAATCCTTCCTTTTGTTGATGTCGGACGACTGAGTCTTGACATTTGATCTTGACTCCCCGTCTATCCTCTTTAACAATTGGTTGTATTGTTTTCCAAGTAGCATAACAGCCTTAGACAATTCTTCCTTGGAATTTGGTTCACATTCACCTTGATTAGACACTAAGGCTATGCTTTTCTTCTTTTTAGATTTCTCACTGATTTCCAATTCAAAAGTCTGAAGAGATCCCATGAGTTCATCCACCTTCATGGTATTTATGTCTTGGGCTTCTTCAATGGCAATCATATTCATGTCAATTTTCTTTGGAAGAGATCTCAGGATTTTTTGGACCAACTTAGGTTCGGGAATCTTTTCTCCTAGATCACTTGAAGTATTGGCTATATCAACAATGTTCATGTGAAAGTCTTGAATAATTTCATTCTCCTTCATCTTCAAGTTCTCAAACTTGGTTGTAAGAAGTTGAAGTCTTGATGATTTCACCCTAGAGGTTCCTTTATGAGCAGTCTTCAAAATCTTTCAAGTATCTTTGGCAACAGTACAATTCTTTATCAATCTGAAGATGTTCTTGTCCACTCCATTAAATAAGGCATTCAATGCTTTGGAATTATCCTGACCTAGCTTGTCATCTTCATCATCCTAGTCTTCCTCAACCTTTATCATATCAGTAATCTTACTTTTCTTATCTTTAGCCTTTGGTGGATCCCATCCTTTGACCATAGATTTCCAAGCTTTACCATCCATGGACTTAATAAAGGCCACCATGCACACTTTCTAATATTCATAATTGGATCCATCAAGGATGGGTGGTCTGTTCAATATTCCTCCTTCCTTGTCCATTGCACCAGAAAGTAACTTCCCTGAATCTCACTCAGATACAGAGCAGGATGCCCGCTCTGATACCAATCGAAATTATGGTATGCAGATCTCAGATGTCCTAAGAGATGTTGAGACACTTGATCTCTTCTTTAAACACAATGATAAGAAGGAGCACAATAAAAGTTGCAGAAAGTAAACGAACACACAATAATTGTTAACCTAGTTCAATCTACAACAACACCTACGTTTGGGGGCTACCAAACTAGGAATGAAATCCACTAGATAGTATTAATTCTAAGCTAAACAACCTCCGGTTTACAACTTATCACTTAATCACTACCTGTGCTTAATTTCTACATAAGACTCTCCTAGGTATGAGACCCTTCTCAATTACCTTTCAATCACAACAGTGACAAGAATTACAACTCAATGCAAACAATCCAGATCTAGTATCAATGTGATACAAAAGAGGCTCACAAATACACAAACCCTAAAACTCACTAAGCAACAATGTATTTTCCACACTTGGATTCATCCTATTTATAACCATAAACTAGACTGGATTTGGGCTTTAAAAATACAGCAATTCTGTTACACAGAATCTGCAACATATTCTCCTCAAGAATAGTTTCTTTAATCCAAAGCATCCTAAAATGTCTCCACACTTATAAAATGGCATCTTCAAATTTAAACAGAATCTCTGATTCCTCAATCTTGAATGCCACCTAGGATAAAAAAATATTCCCACAATATTCTGAAATATGGAAATAAATTAGCAGTATCAAAATCGCAAAGTAACAGACAAAGATGTCGAATCATCATGATAGGACATCTTGTCCAACATCTTGTTCTTCAGTTTGTTCTTCATGTTAGTGTTATACCCTAATTTTGACTCTGAATCGCCAAACCCTACACACCATATCATTTTCATCATTTGTGTATCATATCCATAATTCATATCGTCTAACCATTGTGTATATAGAATCTGTACCTTTTGTTTTTGTGTTGTCTAAGCTCAGGGTTTGCAGGATTGAATCAGGAAGCATGAAAAGTTATCAAGTCAAATGCGTGTATAATCTTGGTTGATATTCAATGAAAGTTTGACCTAATCTTGGTCAAACAAATGTTTTGCTTCAGTACCAGGTTATCAGTATGTGGCAGAGATTCTGAATTAGGGATTTGGATCTCCTCAAGTCATTGTTCCATCGGTGTGCACTCAAGGCGAAGATTAGGATTTCTCATCATTTGTGTTTAAGATGAGCAAGTGTCATTCATTTGAGGCCAGCGGGTTCATTATATATGCAGTACTGTTTCAAACCAAGTGTGTGCGCAGTGCAATTTGAAATTTCAGTGGAATTCGATCTATCCTGGGTCAAACAAGTGGTTTGGTATCAAGTTATCAGGATTTCACAAAGGAAGTTGTTTCAAGGTGGATAACCATCAGGGCTAGTTCATTCTCAATTCGAGTTTTGGTGCAGTGACAATACATTTTAGGTAACTTGTGTTATGGACCATTGTGAGAGAAAGGCAGTGGCAAATTCAAATGGTTTATGTCTGAAAATCATTAAGTGATTAGAATTAGAGTTTTGGTGCCAGCTCATGTTAGTTGATGAAGTGATATTGTAAAGCCATCAAAAGTTCAGACATTTGGTTATTACATCAAGTCATTTACGGTTCATGTTCTTGTCAAGATTGTTCCAAGATGGAATCAGGATGCGGTGTTATTTCTCATGGGATTGATTTAGAGTTTCAACACATTTGTGGCTCTAGATTTAGTTATGCTTGATTTTATTTCCCAAATAATTGATTCAAGATTTTAAGCTATTTCATGTGGAAAGTGCAAGACTTATCAGGGATTAACTTTTAAGCTTTGTTCAAGAATAAAATGGAAGATTCAAATTTCAAAATCCAAGTTCAATTCAAGTTTCATGTTCAATTCTAATCTCATTCCCAAGTTTCATTTCATAATCAATTTTAAGTTCATGATCTATGTTGCCCAACTTTCAAGTTCAGGTCCATGTCCAAATTTCAAACTCCATGTCAAATTCTAAGTTTCAATTCATTTCAAAGTCATGTTAACCAAATCTCTTATTCAATTTCAATTTGAAGAATCAATCAAATTCAATTCTATTTTAAATTTCTTTTTTTAATTTCATTTCATCTCAAGCTTCAAAATTTATAGCCAAATTTTCTTATCAAGTTTAAATTCAATACCAAAGATTCAATTCAATTTCTAGTTTCAAATCTTGAATAATATAAAGTTTCATGATTCAAGAATTCCATTCTAAATGTCATAACCAAACTTTGAGTTTCAAAACCACTACAGTTACGAGTTCACTTCCACATTTCAATTCATAGTTAATTTCAAACTCATGATCCAGTTTTCAAGTTTTATCTCATGTCAAATTTTTGAGTTTCATATTCTATTTCAATTCCGTTATTCATTTCCTAACCAATATCCAAGTTTCATTCAAGATTCAGGATCCAAACTCCAAGTTTTAATTCAGGATTAAATTACAAATTTCCTGTCAAGTTATAAATGTCATTCAAGACTTTATTTCAATTCCCAACCAAAATTACTCAGTCATGTCAAAATTAAAACTTCCATTACCATTTCAATTTCCCAAGTCATGCCATAAAACTCATTACATTAAGAAAAATTAATAATTAAAAAAAAGGTTTCACAAGTTGGTATTCTCCCATGCCCTCACCGTACATCATTAGACGATGTCTACTGTCAATAAAATGCATCAGTTTCGTACAACTAGACTGTCGAGCTCACCATTACAACACTGTCAAGCTCACCATAGCCAAAATTCGGCTGTTTCCTACAATACATCCCACAAGCAACGATCAAATCTCTGTTATTACAAGTCGTACAATCGCCTCACAACCACAAAATGATTCCTGCAAAGAAATTTTTTACCCCCAGTCGGCAATTACGTACCGTATAACAAAATAAAAAAAACAGTTGAGAAGGAAGATAGGAGTTTTTAAGGGAGATGAAGAGAGACAGTAGGAAAGAGATAGAAAGAAAAACTAAAAAGTTCAAACAAAACATCACCAGGTTTCCATTGAAAAAAAATCACCACTTTAAATCCCATTCAATGTTTTCCACATTTCAACCTCCTATGAGTTCTCCATAAGCCAGTTCATCACGCCAACCTCCACACTAATGACGTTCAGCTTTGTAGCAAAATTTCGGAAGAGAATTTGATTGATTCGCGGCAAACTACATGACTATGCCTAACCTGCAAATGTTGTGAATCACATCCGTTTTAGAAGACGGCAATGCTATTTATCATCACATTAATATCATAACACAAGACATGTCATGACAACATCACATGTAACACAACAGCCAACAACCATTTTTTTTGCTGAGTCATGATAATTCTACCACTATCACAATAACAATCAAGTTACAAACATAAATTCCCAGATTCCGGTCATAACGGAAAAACATGCCATTTGTTTAAAAAACAGGTCATGTTTCATTCTTATGTAAAAATTGGAGCATATACACAATCCGTATCAGGTCAAAGCCATATCCCAAAGCAAATGGGGACCATATGTTTAGATTCACAAAATGGCAAAACAAAAGCAACAACAAAAGTTCATGGTACACTAACCTTAACACGAAAACAGAAAAAACAAAAACTACAGTTGGAACCACATAACTAGAGCAGAGCATCATTTTCAAAATTATTGCAAGTAATGTCTGCTAACCCTAATATTTTGGGGTATATATAGTGCTTCATTTCACAGATAGAAAACCTAAGGATTTTCTACACACAAAAAACCACAATGTTGGAGACAACCACCATCATATGAATGAACCCTAAACACTCACCTAATTCACTATCAAGCCATTTTTTGCCCTGTAAGTCGATTGCTTTTTGAGCATCGTCATTAACCTTTTGATCACTATACACAATATTCATAGCTTACTCCTGGGCTTCCTTACAGTGAGACCTATTAGATCAGTTACCTCTAGTTGGTCGTTTAGAAGACTAACCCACTTTACTAGTGCACACGATTAAAATTCAATCTACTTGATTTCCTTTACTTTTCCACGCTTTGTTTTGGTCTTGTATGATAATGAATTCCAAAACCTAAAAGCTCTTGATCCATATATCAAATCCCATTACCCAATTTGTAAGTCGAGCGCTTGTGCCTTGCCATCGACCTTACCTTATACCATTAGGCCCTTCGTCCCGTTTAATTCAAACTTTTACACCGCTTCAAACGCAAAGTTTAAACCTCGATCTACATCGAGTGTTTTCTCAAAGTCAGATCAATTAACTTAACTATACTTAAACACAATTTCAATGAAAGATGAAAATGGAGTTGGAACTGAGTCTTCTATTTCTCTCCTCAATTGTTTCGACCCGAGAAGTCTTTCTTAAGCTCGAACAATTGTCTTCTTTAAGAGATTTACAACCCGATTCAAAGTTAAGCCTATTTTATCAATCAATTAACATGAAAAAGAGAGAGTTAATTCTTTGACTCACTCTTCTGATTACTTGGGCCCAAGGAGCCTTTCTTAAGCTTCGAGTAATCATCATCCATTTTACTCTAGTTATAACAAACTCCTATCAACCTCTCCACGTGCAAAATGCAACTAAACCCTTGATCCAACATCAAGTGGATTTTTTTCAATCAAAATATCAAAACAATTAATAATTATTGAAACTCTTTTCAAGGTGAAAAAGAGAAGGATTGCACCTTTGATCTCTCTTTAGTTGTTTGGATGCAAGTTATCTTACTCGTGTATGAGCAGTTGACGCCTCTAAAACACTTCCAACTCGGCAACATTTAATCTATCTAACAACCTCTTTTCGAGATGAAAAGATGGAGAGTCAAGTCTTTGACTCACTTTCTCGATTACTTGGGCTCGAGGAGCCTTTCTTAAGCTTTTAAGTAATCCTCATCCGTTAAATACTTTAACTATCTTCCATCGTTCAAAACACTTTCCAAACATAACCTCTTTTCGAGATGGAAAAGAGAGAGAGTCAAGCCTTTGACTCATTCTCCCGATTACTTGGGCCTAAGGAGCCTTTCTTAAGCTTCAAGTAATCTTCATCCAAACAATACATCAACATATTAATTCAACTTCTTGCTGCCCTGCGAACTACCAAACCTTTTCATAAACGTGAGATATAGTGTCTTGAGACGATGTAAAATATTGCTTCGTCAATAACCTATTTGAGTCGAGATAAGTGGCGTGCTTCCCATGAATGTTGATATATGGATATCCATTCAAAATGATACAAGTGTCCTCTCCTCACCCATTTGGGTAAAGTAATATTTTCTGTCAAATGTGACTAAGTATCTTTTGTTAAGATCAAACCAACAATCCATAGCCCGAATACGGACGCTCTGATTTCTCATTTGTCAATGAGAATACGTAGGCATAAGATTGCGAGATCCTAGTGAGCAACCTCCTCTCTTTTCTACCGTAGTTCCATGAACTACAAATGCTCTGATTTTTCACTTCTTACAAGTGAAGATACATAGGCACAAGGGCCCCAATCCTTGGCAAGCACCCTAATCTAAAACCACTCATTTTCCCCTTAGAAATATAAACTCCTTTTCCTTACATTTTCGTTTTATTCCCATAGAAGAAAATAAACAATTTGACCTAAAATTTCTCACGAATCGAATTAAGAGGTTCCCGTTGAGTACAACGGACGTGAGGGGTGCTAACACCTTCCCCTCATGTAACTGACTCTCGAACCTAGAACTTGGATGCGATGACAATTTCTTTCCTATAAGGTTTTCTCGATATTTTCCTATTCCATTATGGAATGAATAAAGTTCGGTGGCGACTCTGTGTTTTCCGTGACCATTCGCGAAGGATCGTGCTTTTTTTGAGGTACGACAGCTGGCGACTCTGCTAGGGATTTTCTGCATTGCCCTATGTAAGAGAGAGTCAAGCCTAACTTGACTCGATTCGTAAGCGTTAGTCTCGTTTGTTTGTTTTCTTCTTATGTTGTTATTAATTGCTTGCTTGGTATTTTATTTACTTATTTATCTTTATATCCTATCTTTAATTCTTATGAATATTGGGTTTCTATGATTATAGGCACTCTATGAGATGGCTCTATACCCGAGTCTAAGAAAAACTTAGGATTTAGGATGGTGGTCATGTAGTGGAATCCCTCGAGGAGCCTTTCTCGTTGGGTGGATACAAAGACCCCGCTTAGAGTTGATTCCCTTGGAAATGTTGTTGTCGTGGTAAGCCTTCGCCATGGTAATAATGTTTTCGAGCCTGAATTGATAACTCTATAGACCTTTTAACCTTACTTCCATGGCGGTTGGTAGTGTTAACTCGTGAGGGTTGACATGAAATCCCTAATCAAATGAGGTCCCTTGAACGTATCATTTTTATGACAATGATATTTTCAACCTCGATCTATGACTCTAAGACACCTTTATAAATCTTGGACTCGATGGTTGTGTAGTAGAGATTCACGAGGAGTCTTTCTCGTGGGACGACGTGAAAACCTCACCTAGAGAAGATCCTTTCAAATATATTATTATTGTGGTATCCCTTTGCCATGGTCATAATGTATTTGAAAGAAATCTATGACTCTAGGCACCTACCCGTTAAAAGGCCTACCCATGGGGTTCCTATAATCAGAGATTATCTTTCCTGCTTCAGATTTGTGCTTGTGGCCCTTAACCTTGCATCTGCATTTCATGTTCATATCATAACATTCACATTTCTTTGGTTTTCAGGGAATCCAAGAATTAAGTTGCAGATACTTGTCGCAACTGCTAAAAACCACCGGCGGAAAAACAGAAGAGTCGCCACTTTCGTTATTTATCCCAAAGAGAGGGAAAGGAAACGATCGCAAAAACCTAAAGGAAAAGGGAAAGACAAGGTCATCGCAACCATGTCTGGATTCGGGATTCGGTTACACAAGGGGAAGGTATTAGCACCCCTCACGTTCGTCGTACTCGACGGGATCTACGCATTGTTGTCTATCTAAAAGGGTGTGTTGATACTAGCTAGCTAAAGGCTTAAGGACAAAAGAAAAAGATAAGATAAGTGACTCGGCAGAGCATCGCCGCTCCGTGCCTACATACTCCCTCGTGCAATGGGAAAGTCAGAGTCAACATAGTTCGACTAACTACGGCTAAAGAAAGGGGGGAAGGTTGCTCGCCGAGACATCGCGTCTCGTGCCTACGTACTTTCATCTGGTATGAAATATCAGAGCAAACATAGTTCGGGCTAAAAGGACCACAGGTTGGTTCAAGTGTTTTAGGCCCGAGTAGGGTTAACAAATAGTTCTAGCAGTTGGTGTATGCAGCTCGACCATTGGAGACTTAGGCGTTACCGTTTGCGGTAGAACTAAGAGTTAACGACACTCTTGCTTATGAAAATGATTTTCCTTATTAAGAACCCCAAAAGGTGAAAAAGGTTTGGAATGTTTTTGTGTTTTTTAGAGAAGAAGTGTTTTGAATTTGATTTGTAACTCATGTTGCACTAGAGACTATGACCTAAGAGCGAATGAGTCGTATATCACCCAAAGGGTGTACACTAAACACTCTAGGTCCTTGAGAGAAGGCCCCTCAATTACCATTTCTCAAGTAGCTTAAGGCTCGTCGTGTGCTACACTTGTCATTCTTTATTAAGTGTTTTATGAAAGTTTGAAGATGAGAAGCGAAGAAGGAACACTAATGGGAGACTAATCAATCCTAAAAATTGTCATGCAAAGTGGACTTAAAGTTGGGATTCAAAAGGGAACTACCTAATGTTATCGTGCATGGTTAGGCACCGAATGTCTATCATAACCTTAAGAGGTTAGAGAACTTATGGGGAGCATGGCAAAGAAAAGCAAAAGAAGAAGAAGAGGAAGAAGAATGCATATGCAAAATGAAAGGATGCACACATAGAATGCACAAATAGAATGATAGTGGGAGGAAAATAGTGTGGGGCAGTAGCCTCCACAATCTCATCTCAACCAAGCATGCATATGGAAATGCAAGAAAATAGAAGAAGGAGAAGTGCACAAGAAGAAATTGATCAAATAAAAGCAAACCACAGAAAGATGCACCAAAAAGTGGGATGAAATGACCTAAGTCAAACAACATCAACCACACCAATAAAATCAAACCAAATGAAAGGTAAAACAAAACCCAAATCCAAATAAGGATGGGAGACCAAATGAGGGAAGCAAGGACCCCATAATAGGTACTCAACCATAAGCATCACTCATCAAAAGCAAAGAAACACCAAAAGTGTCCTCAAGGATTCATCATTCTAGGTATGCTTCAAATACCTCCAGAGGAGGGACCAAGCCACCTTAAATGACACTCCAAGGTCATTGGACAGAAAGGAGATAAAGAGAAGAAAGCTCACAAGCAATATCAAAACAAAACAAGAATAAATGCAAGCAAGAGCACAAGGGAAGCAAGCATGCATCACATAGGAGTGAGTTCAAGTTGAAAGCACAAAAAGAAACACACCAATCAACAAGCAATGAACATAATTTTGACCTAAAAATGAACATACAGCAAGCTCAACATGTCTAGAATGTGAAACAAGAAGAGTTGAGAGCTTTTTGGATCCACAAAGGTCATTTCCAATCCAAACTAGGTCATGCACTTGTGTGAGTTGTCCTATGAGATGACCTAACTTATAAGTCAACTCAAAAATAGGAAAAGGGCTAAACAAATACCAAATAAAATACACAAAGAAGCTAAACATGTTGGAAACCAGAGGCCAAAATATCAAGACAAATATCCCCTCAAAGCACCATCAAAAGAAAGGATTTATTTAGATGTACCACTTTGGAATGAGAGAAACAAAGGCAAAAGAAAGAGCCACAAAAGTCAACCCAAAAGTCAACAACCAGGGGCAAAATAGTCCTAAAAAATTGACCAACTCATCATTGAGATGAGGATCAATTTTCATTCATTGGATCAAAAAGGAAGAGGAGAAACAAATGCAAGATCAAACAAAGTTAAAATTTAAACCATCTAAAAACCACTCCAATATTTAATTCATTTTTTAATTGAAAATAAAACTGAAAAATAAAATAAAAATGTCCAAAAAATATTAGACATTTCAAAGTTGATAAAAAATATTTTTGATGAATTTTTAAAGTATTGGAGTTATTTTTAATGATTTAAATTCTAAACAGAAAATAAAATAAAAAAACAAAAGAAAATAAAAAGAAAATAGAGAACCTGCGTGACAAATAGCAATTAAAAGAAGTTCAAACTAGGACTGGGCCCAATCTGGGGGGTGTGGATAGCGTGTTGGGTCCAAGGCCCATCCAGAAAATCAAAACTAAAATAAAAAACCTGGAGATTAAGTGCAACACGGTCAAACAAAGTGTACCATGGAATTCAATCTGGAGTGCTTTATCAATTAGTAAGCAATCACGTGGCTGTAAACACGCCAGCAAATAAATGAAAAATTTAAATGAAATTCCATGGTTTCAGTCAACTATGGCCTACTGTAGGTCTTAATCATATCCGTTGGAGGGAAAAGTAAGCACATCAAGCGCTCACCAAGAAGACACGTAATCATCTTCTTCATTGAACCATGGGAGAAAACCAGAGGTGGTCGGAACAAATTCTAATCGTCTTCTCCAAGTATCCGGTCGCCGTGAACAGTACAACAACAACAACAACATGCATCAAAACTTCACCAAAATGGACGAATCTTATATCAAAATTCATCTAGAGATCACGAGGATCTCAAATCCAAGCTCAAAAATCATTAATCATGTGTAAAATTCTCAAACCGAAGCCAACAAGATTGTGCACCAAAATCCAAAGTTCATAAAAACTCATCCAATTTGGTTTAAAACTTAGCATCCTGATTGATCTTGTCATCTGCTCAAGTTTACAGTTCAACAGGCTGACCTCACTGTTGAGTGAGTCTATTGTTGCAAGATGTTTTTTCTTCTCAGCCTCTAGCTTCTTAATGATCCCTTTCTGATTTTCTCCTTGTTGGCATACCTCTGCACTTATGAAACACAACTGTTTGTATGAAGCTGCAAGTTCATCAAAAGTCAGTTCATCCTCACTTGAGTCATCATCAGATGAACTTACACTGTTTAGAACAGTGACATGCCTGGCATAATCCTTTTCTGATCCACTTTCAGAGTCTTCATCAGACCAGGTGACATTAGGCCTTTTCCCTTCTTTTTAAGGTATGTAGGACATTCCTTTCTGATGTGTCCATATCCCTCACACTCATGGCATTGAGTTCCTTTGCCTTGGTTAGAATTCTCCTCAGAGTTACTCTTTCTGCTGCTGTCATAAGAGGTGTTCTTGGCATAAGGCTTTGACTTATGATCTATCCTTTTGATCAGTTTATTGAATTGTCTTCCAAGCAAGGCTATTGCTTCTGACAAATTCTCCTCTTTTTAACCACCCTTTTCTTCTGAATCCTCAGCAGTGTTTGAGACAAGAGCTATGCTTTTGATCTTTTTCTCTACAGTTTGATCATACATGTCCATCTCAAATGTTTGGAGAGAACCTATGAGTTCATCCACTTTCATGTTGCATATGTCTTGAGCTTCTTCAATGGATGTGACCTTCATGGCAAACCTCTTAGGTAAGGACCTGAGAATCTTCCTTACAAGCTTCTCTTCAGCCATCTTTTCTCCCAAGGCTCCTGAGGTGTTTGCAAGTTCAAGAACATTCATGTAAAACTCATGAATGGTCTCATCTTCCTTCATTCTCAGACCTTCAAATTTGGTGGCAGCATTTGAAGTCTTGACATTTTGACCTTGGAAGTTCCCTCATGAGTAGTTTTGAGACTGTCCCAAACATCCTTTGCTAGTTCACAGTGGTGTACCATTCTGAAGATGTTTTTGTCTATACCATTGAAGAGTGCATTCAATGCTTTAGAGTTCCCAAGAGCTAAGGTCTCTTGCTCTTTGTTCCATTCCTCTTCAGGAATTAACATAGATATACCATCCTTATCAGTCTTCACAGGATGTTCACATCCAGAGTTTGCAGCTCTCCATGCCTTGTTGTCTAAAGACTTTAAGAAGGTAATCGTCCTGGGTTTCCAATAGTCATGATTAGAGCCATCCAGAATTGGTGGTCTATTTGTGAATCCTATGTCTTTATCCATAGTACCAGAATTTATCTCCCCTAGATCTCCCCCAGAAATTAACAGGCAGGGTTCCTGCTCTAATGCCAATTGAAATTCTGGCAAGCACACGATGGAAGTTATTACCAAAGTTATAACATCCATTGTGACAGTGACTATTGTACTAACTAATTAAACTATAAGTAAAAGCATTAAATAACACAGCAATTGTTCACCCAGTTCAGTGTCAACAACACCTACATCTTGGGGCTACCAAGCCAGGGAGGAAATTCACTATCAATAGAGTTAATTCAGAGTCAAACAACTCAGTTTACACTCCTCACTTAAAACCTACCCAATGAAACTTCAACCTAGAGACACTCTAGACCTGAGTATTCTCACTCACTCCCCCTCAATCACACCACAGTGATATCCAATTACAATTACAGAATAAAGATGAAGAAACACTTCATACACACCTTGATTTTGCTTCAAAGCTTTGATCAAAGGACACACACACTCTTGCTTAAAAGCTTTGAGTGAGACACAACTTAGAATCTACCTAACCAATGCAGTAGACAATTGCTTGGTAAACACGTGAAGAACACACTTTCTTCACTCACAATACTCACGTGAAGAACAACCTTCTTCACTCACCAGGACTCTTTAATATGCACTCTCTCTTCTTCTGTCAAAAGCTGCTCTTCTAGGATTGCTCCTTTTGATATTTATAGCAGCAGTCAGTCCTTTGGGCCTTGGTGCACACAGTTAGGTTTAATCATAACAAACTCTACTCTTCAATTATCTGCACGCTTTCCATTTAATTCAGGAGCATTTGTTTCGCTTTAGGGCTTCTCAAATGTCTCCTGTCTTTCAGCTTGAGCTCCTGATTTGTTTCTTGATTTCTAGATACCAGAAAAACTAACCTGCCCGCTGAATGTCATACGGTCAGTGTCATGAAATTCTGTATGACATTCAGCTTAACTTATAGTTAACTTACCCTACACACACATCATTATGTATGTCTTAACATTCAGTATGACATACATGCAAACTCTAATGTTTTGCCACAAAATGCAGCCAATCAAGAGCACTTACACCCAGGATGATGAGGCTAAAAGAATTTATTTTCATAGATTACTAAGACTTGACTTATGCTTTTGAGAAGCCTAAGGGTCCTTGTATGAAGCCCAAGAGAAGGTTGTGGGGAATTGAATGAGACTTTACAAGTCTCCTTGTATGAAGCCCAAGAGGAGGCTAATGCTGGGGAGATTCCTTGTATGATACCCAAGAGGAGGCAATGATGCTTGTATAAGGCCCAAGAGGAGGACATGGAACTAGTTGTTTAAACTAAGTTGTGATTGAAGGGATTCTATTGTTTGACCTATGTATAAACTAAGGATGATGTAAATGTCAAAAGAAACTTAACAAAATATGAACAAACATGGTTGAAGATTCATAAGTATAGACATTGATATGACATATTTGAGTTCATGGAAGATTTTGCATCTGTAGGGGTTTGATTTGTTGACTGTTTTATTTGTGTGTTTATTAACAAAGATGTTGGGTCTTACACTCTAAGCAGAGGCCCATGACTTATTGAAAAGAAAAGAAAAGGAGTTGGGTTTTACACTCTATCAGAGGCCCAAGATTTATTCTATGTATAAAGGTGTTGGATCTTACACTCTAAGTAGAGGCCCAAGAGAGTTTAAAAGTTGAATGCCAATAGGGTTGTGTTTGATGAAATTTGAAGATTTAAGTTTTAAATGATGAAAAGCTTTGAGAAATTGAAGAAAGTCTTGAGAAGAGGAAAGGGACTTACTGTCGCAACTGTGGAAAACACTTGGGGAAAAAAACAGAAGAGTCGCCACCGAACGTTATTTATCCCGATGCAGGTGTAGCGGGGAAACTTATGAGTGTAATCTATTGATTAACTTAAATCAAAATGCAAGAGTCACCATCGCACTTTTATTTTATCTAAAAGGAAAGGAAAAAGAGCGAACAAAACCTAAAGAGTTCTAAAACAATAACAGATAAACAGAGAACTGAGTAAGGGGGTTGGTTACGCGATGGGAAGGTGTTAGTACCCAAAATGTTTATAGTACTCTATAGAAGCCCTTTGAAATATTTACGGTTTTTGGATTGAAAATGTTTTTTTAAAAGGAGATTGGGGAGATGAGAAGAGAATTATTTTTTTTAAGATTTTTGTGTTTGGAAAGACTTATCGCCTCATGTCTACGTATCCACAAAGTGCAATATAGGATCAAAACCCCGTAGTTTGTGGTACAAATAACAAAGATGGTTTGTTTTGATTGATTTTTAAATGTAAAGATAAGTATTCATTTTAAGGAGACAACTACGACTAGTCGCCCACAAGTATAAGACAACATTTGCATCACCTAAAGATGGAGGATTTTTCTTGGATTAAAATCAACAAGTCTATCACTCAACATCTAAGTGGAAAATTTCAACATCTTAAGTATTATGGGGAATAGGAGAATTATATCTCAACTATGGAAATGACTCATGTCTAAACTTTATGAAAAGTTTTAAAAGAAAAAGTGCACAAAGGCATAAAAAGATTTGAGTGAGGCGAAGTGTTTTTTTTTATATCTTTTTTTTTAAATTGGTTAAAATTTGATTAACATTGATTGACATTTATTAAAGAAAAAAAGTTTGAAAATCACTTGACAAAAGTCAAGGTTTTATTATGAAAGCGGTTTTAAGTTTGAAAATAAGAAGGTTTTGAAAAAGGGATAAGATTTTGAAAATTTAAGAAGAGAAGGAGATGAAGTGACTACCCAAGAAAGTAAAATAAAAGTTAGAGATAAGAAGGATCTAACCAAATTGTAGCACACTCCAAAGCAAGCCAAATAAGAATTTCATCCATCTTGAAGCATAAGCAAATAAGCAAGCCAAATAAAGGCAAAGATCGATAATACTCCAAGCATAGGGGAAGAGACCTAATTCTAAGTCCAAGGGTCCAAAAATAATCCAAGAGGTCCAAGGTTTAAGAATAGTCCAAGAGCATAACCACAAAGTTAAGAGCACCAAGTTTTTTAGAGGCTTAATCCTTTATTAGTGTTTTAAGCAAAATATGGTCCAAGTGGACATAGGAAAAAAAGGCGGAAACATAAACAATAATATGATATGAGATAATAATAATGCAGCATAAAAAATAAAAGAGAGATAGGGAGCAAGAAGGAAACATAAAAAAAATTAGTACAATAATATTGTTAGTGAGTTAGTGATTAGTTGTTAGAACAAATGATCAATGATGATTAACTCATGCACTTAGGCCAAAGTTAATGAAGACTCATTAAAGGATTGATAAAATCAAAGCCTCCTAACAACAAATTTCATAGGTAATGGACCTAAGAAAAATAATTAACCATACTTGGACTTTCAAACATAAGTTTGAGCCACTAATGATCATTTTTCGATTACGGGACAATTTAGCGCTATGTTAAGCAATTGTAATCGGGTTTATGTAGAAACCACGACTATCTGAGGTCGGTCAATAAAAATGTTAGTGTTAATGCATGCTAGAAAAATAATATCTAGATCACTCTCCGAAAGCAATACCGCACGAAAAGAAAATAGGTAACAATCTCATCTTCATCAAGAACTCAAAGTAAGTTCCAATGATATCGAAGATTTTCATCGATCAAAAGAAAAAAGGAGAAGAGGATAGTGAAAGCCAAATTGAATTATAATTTCAAGATCATTCCATCTTTAAGTTCATCTACTCATCTTGGTGGATTAAAGCACTAAACATATAATTAATTCAAAGCACCTAAAAGAATTGAACAATTCACTTTAAAGATAGATTTGAATTAGTGAATGTTTATCTAACTTCATTTACACCCTAAGTCTAATGAATTTAAAGAGGATTAGGACCTTTAAAAGTGTATTCCAAAGCAAAAACCAAACAGAAATGGAAGAAGAAGAAGAAGAAGAAGAAGAAGAAGAAGAAGAAGAAAGAACCAAAACAATCCCAAAACAAAGCCAAAATGGCAAAATGCTCATTGTGTAATCGATTACCCTGATGAAGGTAACCGGTTACCACTGCTAAAACAGCAGCAAATCAACTTCTAAAAAGTGAAAAGCTTGATCAATCATTTCTTCAAACACCTCATGATCAAGAATGCAATTGAGCAAAAAAATTCAAGTAAAATAATAGCAAACAACACCAATAGAACATAATTTGCAAAATCTAAAGCTCAAGCAACAAGAATCAACAATAGATCACATTGTGAAAGATATATCAAGAACAACAATGGCGGATCAAGAGATTACCACTTAAAATCTGGAAATTCTTCAAGTCAACTCCAAAGACCACACTCCAAAGCCTTGATCTACTGAAATTGATGATGAAAAAGTGAATGGATGAAGGTTTAGCTCAAAGATTAGTAAGTTCTAATGATGAACTTACTAACTTTCAAAGGAAGAAAAAGCTTTGGTGAATTTGGTAGTTGGAGAAAATTGAGAGTCAAGAAAGAATTTGACAAGGTGAATTTGGTTATCAAAAGCTTGTGAAATGAATGAAATGAGGCCTCTATATATAGAATTTAGGCTTGGAAAATTTGGTGGATGGGAGTTTGGTTTGGAACCAAAATTAGGCTTGGAATTTGAATTTGGAAGCAAAATCAAGATCAAATGGTGATTAGTGAAGGTATAGGATGCGAATTAATTATGATGAGGTAGGGGAATTAAAATGAAGTGATCTAGAATATTCTCATGATAAAATATTTGAATTTGGTGCCAAAAATGCTGCAGAATTTGAATTTGGCCTATTTTCACAAAATGTGCACATGGTAATCGATTACCATAATGCTGGTAATCGGTTACCACAGGAAAAAAATGGTGCAAAGTTGTCTTTTTGATGTGCTGTCTTGGCTTTGGCTCGATTCTTTTTCTTATCAAATAAGGCATAGAAATAAACACATAAACCTTGAAGTCTCTTGAATAAAAGTCAATTAAATCTTGAGAGACTCTTAATCAGATGATTTTGAATTATTTGCATATTAACTTTGACTTTGTCTAGATGAAATTCATTCGAGCTTAGGGATTGGTATTTGATATCTTTGATCCAAATTCTTTCTGGAAAAGTTAGTAAAGGAAAAACAAACAGTTTTTTGGATTTTGAATAATGGTTACTAAACATAAACATAAGCCAAATATCAAACAAACAAGAAAACAGGAGCATTTGGTGATCTCTCAAGAACAAACCTGCAGAGGAAAGCAAGAGAACCAAAGCTTGCGATATTGTTTGTGGAATGAAATGCAAAAATGAAGTGGGATCTTAGGGGTAAAAATTAGGGTATTACAGCTGCCACTATTTAAGTTTCTTCTATCTGGAGAATGAAGAATAACATATTTGTCTCGACCAGATAGAAGAAACTTAAATATAACAAATAAACCCAATTTTTGGTCCTAAGAGGTCACGAAATGATATGATTGTGCTAATGATATGCAGACAAAAGACCTCTGTGGGGAAAATAAGCCACGAGAGACAAACAAACTGCTGGAGAACAAAAGAAAGGAAAAGAGACTTCGCAAGGGAAAACAAAAGAGCAAGATCCTATTCCTAAAAGGGAAAGGAATCAACTCAACTGGGGAAGAGATACCAACTTCCGGTTACTGGGCGAAGATACTCGAACCAAAAAAAAGAGCTAAAATACTTTCTACTGGTCACTTAGTAGAAAATAAGGGTAATAAACACAAAAGAATCATCATCTACCGGTTACTGGGTAGAAAACAAAGAGATGTATTACTTATTACCGGTTACTGGGTAAAAAGTAATCCACTTGACGAGATATAATCAACTATCTGCTACTGGGTAGGAAAAGAAACAATGCCAACTACTGGTTACTAAGTAGCTTAGCAAGAGTAATAAACCTGAAGAAAAAGGGTACCAACTATCGGTTACTAGATAGGGTAAACAATCTATCAACTACATGTTACTGGGTAGGAAAAGGAATGTTACCACAAGAAAAGATTACCGACTACCGATTACTGGGTAGAAAATAATGGTAACTAACCAAAAGAGAGACAAATGTTACCTGCTACCAGTTACTAGGTAGAAAAATAAAGGCAACAAGCTCGGGAGAAATGATTACCTTTTACCGGTCACTGGGTAAAAACAAAGGATAACCAACCAAAAGAGGTGAGAAATATTACTTGCTACCTGTCACTGGATAGAAAAATAAAGGTAATATACTCAAAAGGTGAAGAAACATTACCGGTTACCCGTCACTAGGTAGAAAATAAAGGCAATGAACTCACAAGGAAAGATTATCGACTACCTGTCACTGGATAGAAAAATATGACGGTAACTGACCAAAAAGGATGAGGGATATTACCTGCTACATGTTACTGAGTAGAAAATAAAGGCAATATACTCTAAAGGTGAAGAAACATTATCGGATACCCATCACTAGATAGAAAAATAAAGGTAATGAACTCACAAGGAATATATGTTACAAGTCACTGGGTAGGGTATTACAAATGTCGACTACCTGACACTGGGTAGGACAAAACAAACTCAGCAACCTGTTACTGGGTAAGAGAAAGAAATAAAGGTCGACTACCTGTCACTGGGTAGGACAAATAGAATTCAACTACCTGTTACTGGGTAGAAGAAGGAAATAAAGGTTGACTACCTGTCACTGGATAGGACAAACATACTCGACTACCTATCACAAGATAGAACGAGAAATATATCATTAGCTACCTGTCATTGGGAAACTCCAACCACAATATAGATATCTCAAATAAAAAGACAACCATCTATTGGGTATGAAATACTCATAACTCTGTCGGGGATCTTCAAAAGAGATACAGACATGTTAAATCATACACCAGACTTCTCAAATAAAGAGACAACCATCTGTTGAGGATTTCACAACAAAATTTTCACTGGGACTTCTTCCAAAAAGATGTCATTTGATGGAAAAGCTAGTCAAATAAGGAATCATCATTTCAAAATAAACTTCTCTGTTGAGGATGAACTAAAGAACTACCATTTATTGCGAAAATACTAATAAATTCCTGAAGATTACACAAGCTGCTCAAATAAATAGGCTTCCACTTGTTACTAGGTGAGGTTTACCTTTCTGGGGACATACAAGTTGCTCAAATAAAGAGGCTGCCACTTGAAGTCGCACAAACGAATACCAAGAGAGTGTTATCAAAACACCGCTGGGGAAATTCAAATCTTCATCTTCTGATGTGGATTAATAATAGATTTTTGCCGAGGAAAATAAATCCTCAAAAGAGAGAAATAAATACCTTCTCACCATCCAGGTTTCACAGCCCATAGAAAATAAAAAATAACCACTGCAAGAGACCAAATTTCAATCCAGGAATAAGCTGGAGAGAAACGGTCAAATAAGACTCAACTCAATGAGGAAATAACTCAATTGTGGATCAATTCCATCTAGATAAAATCTGGGGAGGAAACCCAAAGATCGATCTTCAATAATCAATAATCCACAAAGAGGATAACAACATGAACACTGCTTCAAGGAAATAATATAAACCGTTGGGGGAACATCAATCCAAATCTTCTTGACTCATCCTAGAGATATGGTTTGGAGTGTGGGTTAGTGTCAAGATTGGAAATTAGGAGTGGAATTAGGAATGGAATGTTTGAGTTTTGGAGGGAATTGGTGAAAATGAATCAATTTTAGATCCTTCCAATGATGCACATGTGAAATCAAGGGATGAAAATGATTGGAAATTCCGCAGTGCTGAAATTTAAAGTATTTTTGCAAATTTCGTCTTAGGTAATCGATTACCCCAATTGTGGTAACCGAGTACCACATTCAAATTTTCAAATTTTTGGCGCCATGTGGAGGGAAACTTGGGTAGTTGCCCGTAGCCACCTGTTTTGAGCCCCGTTAAGCCTCTGAAACTTGTGTTTTGATATTGCACTTGTATAATGCCTGAAATAATCTGTGAATTGCCTCCTGTGCTTAAAAATACCCTGCTGGAAAATATAATCAGGTGCTCGATTATTGAGCAAAATAAACATTGAAGCCTCTGATGCTTGATGCTTAAAAACTTGCAATGAAAAGAAAACTTCGAGCCACATAAACACCTTGATCCCATGTCTCGAGAGCCAATGCCATGATATGCAGAAATGCATAAATGTAAATGAGTAAAACATAAGTCAGTACGGTTAAAAGCGGGAGAGCAAATGTTGGGGTGATACACTTACGCTCTAATAGAGACCCAAGATTTTTATGATTGATTGAAAATATGATGTGTATTTCAAAGAAATATCTTTATTATGGTAAGAGTTTATGAAGAAAATACTTGAACATGTAAGCAAAGGTTTAAGCCATGGAAGCAATTACAGAAAAATTCAAGCAAGGATACAAATTGATCATGTTAGTAACAACCAAACATGGATATTAGGGTTCAAACATGGTTTTGGACAAAGTGGAAACATCATAAAGGTTCATACAAACAATCATGTATATAAAAGTATTTTCAAGGCAAAGTTCAAGTGTTTTAGGAGCACATAAACATGGTATAATCAACACAAAGACATATGTACATATCAAAGTGGTATAAACATGGAAGAGAATCAACATGTTAAGGCAAAAGATCAAGCAAAAAGTTCATGGAATGATTGAAAGTTCAACATTCATTTTACATGTAAACACACACTTGAAAATGCATTAAAACCAAGTAAGGACAAGGATGTACAAATTCACAACATCATTTAAGGTTCATACAAGATGTATATGGTTCAAACAAGTCATTATGAGTAAGAAA
The DNA here is from genome assembly GCA_963859935.3 of Lathyrus sativus. Classification (NCBI taxonomy): domain Eukaryota; kingdom Viridiplantae; phylum Streptophyta; class Magnoliopsida; order Fabales; family Fabaceae; genus Lathyrus; species Lathyrus sativus. The sequence continues at coordinate 615,978,388 of OZ012738.1, read as the reverse complement.
AAGCAATGTATCATTCCAAAGATTCAAAAGAAGTCTTAAGAAAACCCTAAAAAAGTCACATACTTTAAGCACTCATAAATATGAGAAAAATAACTATTTTGATATTTTATTTTCACAACTAGAAAATAAACATTATCATGAGAAATTTTAAAAAAGAATGGGTTTAAAATGATTAAAAAAAATGAGAAAGTTATGATAGTTTGAAAATGTGAAGAAAATTAAGAAAATAGGTGTTTAAAAAAATGGGGAATGGTCTCCATGGGTGTTGAACCCATGACCGTTCGCTTACAACATAAAACACTAACCAAACCAACCACACGCGTATGGTGTCAAATGATGGGAACAATGTATGATATGTGTTAAATGCTTGAAAAATCAGAAAAATAAAATGAAACTAGGGCGGGGGGGATTCGAACCCCAATTTCAAAGGTTCAAAGGAAACAAGGCACGCAGGTTTAACCACTGGGATGGTGATACATCCGTGTATTAAACCAAACCCATTAAATGATAAGGGTGAACATGACCTAGGCTTGGCCAGAACAAAGGCACCATGGCCTGGTTGGCTTGGGCAAAGACCAAGTTTTCTTCATTTGCAAGAAGGGCATAACTTCTTTATTTCTCCATGAAAATGGATGAAACAAAGATGGATCTTGCCTAGAATTTCACGAGGAATTCAATGGTGTTTTTAGATTTTTCTAAAAATGACTACATTTTAAAACCCAATAGTGGTTCCTAAAAGGCTATGGTTTTGCAAGTTCTATGCTAAATCATCATACAGTTAATAGTAGTGTCACAAAATGGTTCAAACACAACATAAATGGCATATATAATATGATCATGATCAATGTACATCAAAGAAAAGCGTGTTTCTTAAAGTTCAAGTTCTTTGGAAGCTTACCTCTTGAAGCTCACTTGTCGATTTCCAAGATACTTGTTATAGAAGTAAACAAATGCTTTGGACACCTCTAATACACCTCAGAGAAGCTTCTTGGATGCTTGGAACCAAATGAAAACCTCTAGGACAGAATCTAGTTCCTTCTTGCAAATTTGTCAAAAGTGGCAAAAATGGAAACTCCACCAAATGATGTTACAATTGATAAACTTTTGTTGGAACAGTTTAAGGATGTTATCTAGAGTGTTTTTAAAGTGTTGGATGATTTTGAAACTGACAGAATTAAGACATGACTTTGAGAATGCAAAAAGTCAAAGCTATGAGGTTTTGACAGTTGACTTTATGATTTTGGTGGTTTGGGATGAAGATGAAGGTTTGGATACCTTCAAGGGATGACTTATGATGTGTTTGGGATGAAGATAAAGGTTTAGATACCTTAAAGGGATGATTTATGATGTGTTTGGATGATTGATTTAAGTGGAATTACTCTGAAATGAAAAATCCGATTTCTCACTTTTGAATTATGAAACTTTGAAACAAGAGAGGAAATGTGAGAAAACAAGCTTTGGTATTGTTTTGGTGTATTTGAAATGATGAAAAATAACCTTTATTTATAGGAGAAATGATTTGTTTTGGATGAATAGTGTAGGATGAAGGAGCATGTTATTTTCCAATGGATATAGCCATGTATCTCTAACTTAAAGGCTAAGGTACCAAAAGTCTTCTATAACATGACTAGAATCTTGACTCAATTGCCATTTGCATGTTTGAACACTCATTGTTCTTGACCATATCTGAACTGGTGTGGCTCATTTCTTGCCAATTCAATGCTTCAAATAAATGCCAAATGACAAACTTAAATTCATGGCTTTGTAATGATGGTTTTCACATGCTAAGAGATAAAATCCTTGATTTATGGTTCAAAGTTGAAGATATTATGTGATTCAACAAGATTCCTTATGATTTTGGAGGATGACAAGGCTTGTAAAGTGACAAATTTGAAGGTTAAAGTCGTGTAACACAAGTAATGCACCAATGCTGTCTTGAAAATCAGTTTGATCAAGGCATGTTGTGAGGATCATATCTCATTGCTTAAGTGGAATCGAAGGATGTTCTTGCACTTGTTGGAAAGATGAGATATCCTACTTTAACTTTAATTTTCACAATTGGTCTTGATTCAATTTGGATCATTGTGAAAAAATGACCTTGAAGTTGGCCAAAACACAAAACAGATTCTGCCTAAAAATTTTCTTAAGTGTCAAGATTCAAAAAGTCTTGAAACCCTAACTTCATGGCTTCATATCTCAAAATCTATGCATTTTTTGGGAATCCACCCTAAGTGACAAAGTTGTAGTATGTAACAAGCTCTTCAATTTGATCTTTGGATCCAAGAAAATGGTTGTTTGGTTTGGAAGTTATGACCTTGCAAAGTAGGGCAAAAATCAATGTTTTTCATAACTTAGAAAAATTTCTAAGTTTTTTAAGGTACCCTTTTTACAAGTTATCTCACTTTTCTTGATTTTTCTTGACCAATAATGATCCAAATCACATATTAACATTATTCTTGACTTGAAAAGGGCATGGTTGACCAAAAACTCAAAAAGTCAAACTTGATTTTGAATACAATTGACTTTTTGTATTAGATGAATCTTGAACTTTGTGATCCTTTATGAAATCAAATCATTGGGCTACGTTAAACATCATGGATGGATTCCAAATGTGTTTTTAATGTCTTGGGTCATGTCCTAAGATTTGAGATCATGTCTTGGTCAAAAGTCAAAGGCTCATATGACTTTTCATTAAAAACCCTAGCTTGTGGTCTAGATGAATTTGAATCTTTGTTTTGCTTATAATTCAAATTATTTAGATTAATCCAATCATATGAATGGACTAATATGATGTATTTGAGGTCTTTGAAACATATCTTGAGGTCTTGGATCATGCTTTGCTCCACAAGTCATCCCAAGGTTTGAATTAGGTCAAAACCCTAATTTTGGTGTACTGAGGGTCTCGAGGCTTGATGAAATTTTGCACTTAATTAATGTTAAGTGAAGTTTCTTGATTTTCATGGATGATATAGAGACTTGTGGTGTTGAATATGGTGCATATCCCTTGATAATTCATCTGCTTGTGCTTTAATGGGATCACCTAACCTGTGAAACAAGTAGACACATAAATCTTGTACTTATGATGGGTTAGTGATGCATGAAAGTATTATTAATATGATATGAAAATGATGTGGAATATTAGGGTCAAACTTTCGGGTATGACATGACCTATGAGGCCTCTCAGGGTTCTGTACCACAAGGAGCAAGTAACTAGTGATTGGGGTGTTCCCCTATCTGGACCTGGAAATTAAAGTCTGCTGAAGTCAATTCTCCAAAGTTGGCTGTCTTTTAATTATTTTAGCATTCCTGTTGTAATTTCCTTGCTTGTTGATTTCATGTTTTCGTATCCACTCATTTCCATTTATTGTCATAAAAAGCAAAAATATATATCTTTTTCCACCCACTTATCTTTACCAAATTGTTGTTTAAACAGAGATTGGGGAGGATGACAAAAACATTATACCCATAACTGTTTTCGGTATGCTTTCAATTAAACTTTACCGATGATGTAAGGCATTGTTTCAATCCCCAAACATTGGAGAAATAAGGAAGATAGTCCCTTGTTAACCCCTTCGAGCTTAGAAGTAGGAGTTTTCTTTCTTTATAAAAAAAACCCGTAATCTTAACCTTGGGGAGGGTAATTCTCAGTTAACTTGGTGGTATATGCATACAAGACACCCTTCATATAAGGGTTGTGCTTACAGGTTTTCCTTTGCACACAGCAAGCAAGTGTCGAAGATGTTTTGCAAGCCTAAAGGCCAATGATGGTTCACCGTAGCCATTAAACTAGGTAGTCACATTCCTTCTAAAAAAAAAGAGAAAAGAAAATCAAAAGAAAAAGCCCGCTAAGTCAAAACCTATGAAGGAAACTTAGAAAAAATTTGGGCATCCCACTGACTGTAAACATCAAAAGAAATAGTTCAGGAAAATGTTAGGAATAACAAAAAGAGGAATTCTTTAAATCTTTCACTCTGAAAGTCCTCAATAGCAAAAAAAACAACCAAATGTTGTAAGGGAGTAGTGACTACCCTAGGTTTCTGAATCGTCAAAAACTATCATCAGTTCAATTCCTAGCTTATAGGAACTTGAATGTATAGCCTGAGTTAACAGAATGTAGGATTGAAGTTCATTATGAATATTGGGTGGGGACAAACAAAATCTAAGCCTTTATCCTTTGTTTCATGATCCGCGAACTAAGCCATGTTACAACTTTTAAAAGACCTAATTGAGGTAAGCTTGTCTTGAAAGCATACTACAACAAGGTTGGATAACTTGACTCTTGATGATCTTTGCTAATGGTTTGTGTTGATCACTTTATCCATCATTCTATAAATGACTAGATCTACTTCATTTTGATCATTTAGTCACTCCACTGTGTGTTTTATCAATAAACTTTTATTTCAAAAGCTTGCATGAATGTTGCATTGAAATTGCCAATTTTGAATGAACAATAATATTTACAAGACAACCCAATATCAAAGGAATCCCAACAAATGCAGCCAGCTAGGGAATTCGACTTGGTAAAGGAAACTCATCCTGGGGCAACCAATTTGAAGGATTTGTTAATCAACTATTCCAGGAGTTGGTGAATTAGGGGAAGAACTCTTCAAAGTTCAGAATATTGGGGCAAGTCTTCTTGAGGTCATCTTATGGAAAGTTGTTTCCCAGCTCCTTTCAAGGCAAGGACTCCAAAGACACACCAATAGGGGCAAGTCTGTTTCCCAACTATTACTCCCACAGTCTGAAGGACAAGTCCGAGGACTTTGTTGTGCATATGCAGTTAATCTCGGGCAATTACGTAGAGATTTGTTGAATTTCTCCAAGAGTTTAAAGACATTGAGAGATCTTGTATTCCAATTCTTTTGTAAAATCCTCTTGATGGCTTCTTCTCACAGACCATGTAATCTGGGGCATATGAGACTTGAAGATTATTTGTTGCAAGAGTCGTTTCCCGTTCGTGATGATCATTATGCAATTGAAATGCAAAACTACATTGTTCTTGTGATATCCTTTGCTAGCTCCCCAGTAAGTTGTTACTTCAGTTGATCTTGGAAATTTCTCGCAAATCTCCCTCTTCCAAGAAGGAAATCAGGCTCATGATAGCAATCTATAATGAGGTCATGATGATATGCCTCCAAGTGGAGTACTCTTCTCCCTAGAGAAGGTTGAAACCTTGAAGTAGAGTTGTTGGTCATGTATGTTTATCCCTAGTGATTTTTCTACATGATGAAGTTTGGCTAGGTATCCTTGTTGAGATGTTTATTCCATCTCCAGTTTGCTTCCCTCTGTCTGTTTTCAGTATAAGCATAAACATAACATATATTCATTCATACATATGCATGGCGTCTGAGCATTTTTGCCACCATTCTGGTGTTTACCTATTTCGTTCACTTTGGCGTTTATTCCCTCAAGTGGCTAGGTTTGTCTTTTCTCTCCAATAGAGTCGTCAGCCTTAAGCATAAAGTGCCCGCCCTTTCTAAATTCCTCGCAGAGTTTGATCCCCGTGGATGATCGTTGTTTCAGTTATCTTTTCTATGTTTGGATAAGATAAATCCCCATTTGAGTTCATTCCTCAATAGGAAGAGTCTTGTTTGACCGTTTCTTTCTAGCTTGTTCCTAGATTGAACTTTGGCTCCTGGCAAGTGCTACTTTTGAACCTGATTAGGTCGCTGAACCTAGTTTGAACGTGCATTTATTTTGCAGTCTCCTTGAGAAGCTTATTTTGATATGTTTTCTATGGCGATAAGTGGTAGTCTCTCCCGAGAAGCTTATCCAACCTTGGTGTTTCCTTCAACTTTTGCAACAACAAGTGGCAGTCTCCTTGAGAAGCTTGTTTTGCTATGTCTACCTTTACGGTGATAAGTGGCAGTCACTTTCGAGAAGCTTATCCGTTCTCAGTGTTTTTCTCAAATTTTTTAAACGTGGCAATATCCTTGAGAAACTTGTTTTCTATAGAGATAAGTGGCAGTCTCTCCCGAGAAGCTTATCCAACCTTGGTATTATTTAACCTTTTGCAATTACAATTGGTATTCCCATGGAAGTCTGTCAAAAGGACTTTACTAAAGACCTTACAAATGGTTTCTCTTTATTTGAGTTACCCCCTTTACAAGGATTTTATTGTCATTGATGATTCCTTAGCAAGCCCTTTATCCAGTTTGCTTCTATCAAATGGCATCTCTTTGAGAAAGTTGATGAAGACTCTGGTGGTTTTTCTTTTTATTTGAGAAATTTTGCTCATAAAGCAATCAACATGCATCTCTTTTGTGAGATCCCCAGTAAGGTCCAGTTGTTACTGGCATGCCCATTAGAAGCCCAATTTATTGGTGTTGGAAATCTTTTGTTCCCCTAAGAGGCATTGTTAGATCATTTTAACAAAGTCCCTAATGAAGCATGAATCACACTCTTGGATTGATCCTTTGGTCATGTGTAGTTACCAAGATTGAAGAGAATCTCTCCAGTGTCCTTCATGTGACACATTTTTGCTGGTTGAGGATATATTCCCCAGTGGAGTTATCTTTTATTCCTCCCTGAAATTACCATACTTTCCCTAGTAAGTTAGCCTAGGCTTCATACTTCTCCAAGTGAAATGGATGTGTTTACTAGTGAATCTATGGGCACATTTATTCCTCGGTAATTCCTTGTGACTCTTTTACTCCCCATCGAAGTGGATATGCTTATCTATTTCCCATTGGAGACCATCTTTTGGTTCTACCTCCAGTGAGGATTGTGTCTTGGTTTCATCCTAAGGTTTTGAGGATTTTACTTTTACCTTTTCTTTGGTCCAATCCTAAGGCTTTAAGGATTGTGTCCCGTCTTTTGTTCTAGAGTGTCACCCGGTCATGCTTGAACCTGATAATCAATCATTCTAGATATGTCCATTGGAGACCATCTTTTGGTTCTACTTCCAATGAGGATGTTTTTTTTGTTTCATCCTAAGGCTTAGAGGATGTTACTTTTACCTTTTCTTTGGTCCAATCCTAATACTTTGAGGGTTGTATCCTATTTCGTCTTTCTTCTAGAATGTCACCTGATCATGCTTGAACCTGATGATCAATCATTCTAGATAACCCCCCCCCCCCCCCCATTGGGGACCATCATTTGGTTCTGCTTCCAATGAGGATTCTACTTTGCTCCATCCTAAGGTTTTGAGGATGTGACTTTCATCTTTTTCTTGGTCTAATCCTAAGGCTTTCAGGATTACGTCCTACCTTTTATTCTAAAATGTCACCCGATCATGCTTGAACCTGATGATAAATCATTCTAGATACCTCCATTGGAGACCATCTCTTAGTTCTACTTCTAGTGAGTATTTTGCTTTGCTCCATCCTAAGGTTTTGAGGATGCTGCTTTTATCTTGCTTTGGTCCAATACTAAGGCTTTGAGGATTGCGTTCTGTCTTTTGTTCAAAGTGTCACCCAGTGATTGCTTGAACCTGTTGATCAACTTCTCTGAGTATTTCCCATTAGGGACCATTTCTATGGTTCTACCTCTAATTAGGATTTTGCTTAAGTCTAATTTATTTAGCACATACAGAAGAGTTTGATTACCTTGTATTTTTTATGATGTTTCCTAAAGATCCTGTTTAATCTCTTTGATTTAAGAAATTTCCAGAGGCTTTGATGTTTATTTTTGTTTGAAAACTCCAGCATTTGTTTGCATGATCCTATTGCTACGAGGGTCTTGCTTTATCTTTTTTCCTAGAGTGTCAGTTGGTCATGCCTAAACCTGTTGGTCAACTACTCTGGATATTCCCTAGTGGATACTGTCTTTCCGGTTCTACCTCCATTGAGGATCTTTTCTTCTAAAGTGTTAGTCCGGCATGCCTGAACCTGCCGATTCATTGCTTTAGATGTCTTGTTTTATTTTTTATCCCAAGTGGAGACTGTCTTTCTAGTTCTATCTCTAGTGAGGATCTTTTCTTTATAAAGTGTCAGTCGGTCATGCCGGAACTTGTTGATCAATCACTTTAGAACTCCCCACATTGTTTCGGCCCCCTAGTGTTTGGTCATCCCCGGTAAAGTTGTTACCCATCATCTTGATTTTATCCTTGTTCGCTTTCTTTCCTTGCTTGCATTTTGCATTTATCATCCCATCATTTTCATCTTGCTAGAGTTCATGGCATGTCAGCACTCTGTCAGTTTTTTTTTCTTTTGTCCATAGCATAGCATGTCATTACGTCTAAGGGCAAAAAAATTTGGTTTTCTGTATCTAAATACCTTTCACCATGATTTCATAAGAATTATCATCGCTCACGTCATCCGGTAAAGATGTTTAAATAGAGGCAACTGTCATACCCCAAATTTTACCCCTAGAATCCATCATCATCTGTATAGTTTATCATGCATTTCATCTCGTACAATACCTAATTTATCAGCTGGAATAAACTTGTTGGATTTACAGGAAAATTGGCCAAACTAAAAGTCAATTGTGCGTAAGATCAGTAGACGAAAGATTTCAAAATTGAGCTTGTAAACGTTAGTTATATTAATCTATGTTTCACGTAGTTTTACCTGGCGTGCTCGTTTAAATTTTTCGACTACTTTTCGGTCACATTTTGGACAGTTTAAGCCATTTAACCGAATAAAATTTATTTCAAAATTTGACTAAACTCTGTATTTTTTCAATACGCATATTTTTCGCTGATCGTTTTGGTATGCTCATTTTATTTTTTTGAGCACTTCAATACCGGTCCAATAATTCATTTTTTTTACCGATGTTATTTCTATTTTTCAATTAATAATATTCTTATTTAATCTCTTTTTTTTACCTTCAGATTTTTATATTAAATATTTTTATTTCTATTTTATTTATTATTTTCTTATTTTTACATTTAAATTTTGATATTTACCTATTTTTAGAAATACTTACTAACTAATTTTTCACAAACCATTTTGTTTTTTATTTATATTGGTAAAAAGAAAATATATAGCATGATGTAACCTCACACTACTTTTCCTCTTCATGATATAATGCAGGCGGTCCCCACGCATCCCTACCCTCGTATCATTTTCTCTTCATAAAAAAGAACATAACAAAACTTGTTTTTCTTGTAACAAGATAACTTGTTTTTCTTTACATGTTTCATGACTATCATCCATTTTGGTTCTCTCTCATTTTTGAATTTGAAGGAAAAGAACAAATAAAAAACAATACTGCACATTAAAAGAAAGAGAATGTAACGCAACATACACACGTACTTTGTCATTCATGCTTGATGTTGAAATAAAAAGAAAAAACAAAAGATTCACATAACACATATGGTCCCTGGACGCTACACATGAAGAAAAAGAGAACATGATACTTTCCTTCTTGTTGCTACTGTGAAAATTGAGGCCGGCAATGACAGAAGATTCGCCATCGTGCGTTATTTATCCCAAGAGAGGGAAAGGAAACGCTCAGAGAAAACCTAATGAAAAGAGAGATAAGATCGGTCATCGCAACCAAATCTTGGGTTCGGGAGTCGGTTACGCAAGGGGAAGGTGTTAGCACCCCTCACGTCTGTCGTACTCGACGGGATCCACGCTTTTTGTCTATCTAAAAGGGTGATTGAAACTATCTAACTACAAGCTTAAGGACAAAAGAAAAGGTGACTCGGCAAAGCAACGGCGCTTTGTGACTACGTATCTCATCTAAAGTGAGAAGTCAGAGTCAACGTAGTTCGACTAACTACGGGTGAAAAGGGGGGAGGTTGCTCGCCAAGATATCACGTCTTGTGCCTACGTACTTTCATCTGGTATGAAAGATCAGAGCAAACGTAGTTCGGGCCAAAAGGGAACACAGGTTTGTTCAACAGTTTTACCCGAGTAGGGTTAACAATCAGTTCTAGCAGTTTGGTGTATGCAGCTCGACCATTGGAGACTTAGGCGTTACCGTTTGCGGTAGAACTAAAAGCTAACAACACTCTTGCTTATGAAAATGATTTTCCAAGATTAAAGGCCCCAAAGGGCAAAAGGAGTTTGAATGATTTGTTTTTGTGTTTTTTTAGAGAAGAAGTGTTTTTGAATTGTTTGTAATTCATATCGCACTAGAGACTATGACTTAGGAGTGAATGCGTCGCATATCACTCAAAGGATGCTATACTAAACATTCAAGCCATTGAAGAGAAACTCCTCAACAACCCTTTCCTAAGTGCTTAAGGCTCGTAACGCACAATAATCCTTAACCTTTATTAGGTGTTTTATGATTGTTTTGAGATGAGAAGAGAAAGGACACTAAAGGGGGACTAAATCCAAACCTAAAGTTGTCATGCAATGGTGGTCCTAAGATTGAGATAAAGTAATGCTACCTAATGTTATCATACATGGTTAAGATCCTAATGTCTATCATAATCTCCCTTGAACAAGAGAGATTAGAGGTCCTAAGGGAAAGAAACAACAGAGGAACAACAGGAAACAAAATAAACATGCAAGGATGCAAACATAGAATGCAAATGAGGGAGGAAATTAGTGTGGGGAAGTAGCCTCCACAAGCTCATCTCAACCTCATACAACAATATGACAAATGCAAGAAATGAAAGGAACAAGAAATGCATCAAAAGAAATACACAAGAACATCAAAAATGGGATGAAATGGCCTAAACAAAACAACATCAACCATAATGCCAAAACATAAACACAAATGAAAGGCAAAGAAAAACCTAAGTCATAGTGAGGATGGGAGGAAATATGAGGACAAAAAGGAACCCATAATGGCACTCAACCATGAGCATCACAAGAAAGGTGCAAAAGAAAGCACAAGGAAGTCCTCATGGATTCATCATTTTTAAGCATGCTTCAAGTACCTCCAAAGGAGGGACCAAGCAACCTCAATTGAGATTCCAAATTCATTGGACAACAAGGGACATGAAATAAAAGTTCTCAAAAGAAAAATCAAGTAATCCACAAGGAAATGCAAGCAAATTCCCAAATGGAAGCAAGCATGTTTCACAAAGAAACCCTAATTGAGAACTCAAAAGCAAGCAACCAAATGAATAAGCAAAATACAATATAATGACCTAAAAATGAGCAAGCATCATACTTAACATGTTAACAACATGAATCAATAGGCATTGAAGGCTCAAAGGATCCAAAAATGTCGTATCCAAGTCAAACTAGGTCAAGATGTATGTATGAACCTTCCTTTGGGTAACTTGACTTGCAAGTTACTCGAAAATTAGGAAAATGATTCAAAAATTATCAAATAAAATGCAAGAAGCTCATAATTATGTTGGCAACTAGAGGCCAAAAGGTTACAATCAAAATCACTTCACAACATCACCATAGAAATTGATTCACAAGGGTGCTCCATTGTGAAGGAGGATTGTTTAGGGTCAAATGAAGGGCATCAAAAGTCAACTCAAAAGTCAACCAAAAGGGGAAAAATGGTCCTAAGAAATTCATCAACTCATCATTGATATGAGGATTGAATCTTACTCATTGGATCAAAAGGAAATGAGAGAAACAAATTCAAGAACAAAACATGTTAAGTTTTAGGTCAAATAAAAACACTTCTAATGTTAAATCCTATTTTTAATTGAAAAATAATTCATAAAATAAAATAAAAATTTCTAAAAATAAGAGGACATCTCAAGGAGTCCAAAACATATTTTTTGGGATTTTATCATTTTAGGAAGTATTTTAAAATGACTTAAATCTAACAGAAATAAAATAAAAACACAAAAAGAAAATAAAATGAAAATAAAGGGATGGGGGGTGCAGGAAGCAACCCAGAAACGTTGCAAAATCCATGGGCTCACAAAAGGGGGGGTGCCAATAGCACGCCCAGCCCATCAGCAAAGAAAAATAAATAAAAACTTATGGATTCAGTGTGGTATGATCAACCAAGGAACATGGTGGAAATCAATCAAAGACCATGGGATCAAATGGTAATCAGATCAAGGGACTCACATTCACACACGTCATTTAATGAAATCCCAGCTGGATCTAGTGTGTTTGGTCAAAGCAAGAACACCATAGGTCTTAATCTGAGGCGTTGAAATGAAAAGTAAGCAAATCAAGAGGTTGGGAACGCATCCACGTGGCTCAGGTGAGTTTTAAAAAGTGGAGGGAGAACCAGACGCCGGAACCACTGTTCCGGTCGTCTTCTCCGGCGACATCTCCAACACCATTCACGGCCAAAAACCCAGGTCCATCAAAACTTAACCAAAATGAGTAAAATAAAAGCCAAAAGTGATCTCCAGGTTACGTGGATCATGAATCCACTAGCCATTTTCATTGATCATGCTTTAAAAAGCCAAAACGAAAAGAAATAGAAAAAAGCCCAAATGAAAAAAGTTCACAAACAGTCACGAAACCAACCCAGAATCCATCTATGATATGTAAGGATTAAAAAGACATGAAAATGGCGTGATAAGAATGCTTGAATAGAGAGATATTTTGAAAGAAAGAAACCTAAAAAATAAGCTTCCACGGAGCTCAGTGTGTTAGCAAAGCTTGGAATAAATCACCCAGAAACGTTCAATGAGGCTCAGGGAATGTTTTGGAATCTTTTGTTTTGATTGAAACTAAGTGAAACTTGGAAACCGATTTTGACTTTTTCCTCTCTTTTTCTCAATCTGTTCTCACTCAAATGCTCACCAAAACCAGTTCTGAAGGCATGTACACAATCCTGGGATTAAATATGATGGATTCAGATTGAAAGGAAGCCCAATTCTGTTCTCCTTGGGCCCAATTGGATTTTCACTTTTTCACTTCATGGCCATTTGAATAGTGCATGAAGTTTACCTTGCTCAGCTGTAAAAATGGCTCCTTTAGCTTGCATCTGAGGTAGGTTGATCAAAGAGCTGAGAATAGTTCCTTGATTTGTCTTATGGCATGTTTTTGATATGTTACTTAATCTTGAAGAAAGCTTGAAAATGGCTACTAAGATGAACTCAAATCTCTAATCCAAAGATGGAATTGTATTTGAAATGTGTTTGGCACTCAAAAAATGCACAAGGTTGGTACAAAATGTTTCCAAATGATTTTAATTTGATTTTTCCTTTTTAAGCCCTTTTTCATGGAAATTTCATTAGGGATTATTCAATCCAAGCCAAACCTTTGATGCCTTGATGTTTAGTCGAGCAAATGACCCCATTTGGAGAAAGTTTGAAGTTGGAAAGATTTCCATTTGAAGTGTGAAAAGTGGTGAAATGGACCTATAATGAATATGACCTGTAATCCTGCTTTCCCAAAATACCCCTGCCTTGCAAGCCTCATAACTTGAGTTCTACAAATCAGATGAAGGACTTCTAGTACTCTTTCGAAAGCTAAGATCATGAGGAAAAACTTTCATGTTCATCAAAAGTTGAGGAGAAACGTCCCTCTAGATTAAAAATGGCTTGGAAGTTGGTTGACTTTTGTTGACCAAAATCACATTCATCTGAGGACTTGTAACTTGTCTGTATCATAACTTGAGTTCTAGAAATAAGATGAATGACTTTTAGTACTCAAAAGAAAGATAAGAACATGCCATACAAGTTTCATGTTGGGGTCAAGATGAGATGAGACGTGTATCTTGAGATAGGTGGTCTTGAAGTTAGGCACTGAACATGGGATTTTACACTGAGAACCCTAATTCAGATACTCCTCACACTCTTGATTCTTGATGAATTGATCTTGAAATGATATCCCATGTATCTTAACATAACATTCCATGACCATAAAGACTTGGAATTGAGTCTTAATCTCCTTCAATTTCACAGCTAACTTAGGGTTGACCAGATGAAAACCCTAATTGCACCATCTTCAACTGTAGCTCTTCACACTTGGTATAAACACTTGAATGAACTCCACAATGACCCTCAAAGCCTCCAATGAGCTTAAATGATCATTTCTCTCCATAACCATGGGCCTGTGATCCTCATATTATCTTCAAATGGCCTCTTAGACAGGAGGTGAACCTCACACACTTATCTGCTTATCCAAAGGGCTTTGACTTGTCTCTGATGATGATAACCCCCTGTTGACTTGAATACAACCTCTTGATTAGGCTTAGAACCCTTGGCAAGTTCCTCTTGTTGCACACACATCTCTTGATCCCCTGTAAAATGCAAAATGTTATGCAATGCAATATGCTAGAATAAATGAAATGAAACATAAACCAAGTAAAGAAAAGGTTGGGGAAATTTTGGGGTACAACAGTTGCCCCTATTCATGCGACTTAGACCTTAATGAGTGAAAAGCGAACGACTTTCACACCATCAAAGTAAAAGACGGTTGAATAGAAAAGAACCCGGAAATTTGCCAACGGCAGAAATAAACTGCAAACGAGAATCTCCGAAGATAACTGCTTTGACTACAAACATGCCCTGCCGGGGGAAAGAGAACTTAACGAGTAACTCTGCTTGGGGAAAACTTCAAATTTCCAGAATCTGGATATTCACGAATCAAAGTAAATCAATGAAATCTGTCGGAGCCTAGATACTCAACAAGGTAAGGAACACATCAATAAATGAAAACTGGCCGGAGTCCGAACACTCAGCGAATCAAACCTACCGGAGCCTAAACACTCAACGAATCCAAACCAACCGGAGCCTAAACACTCAACGAAGCAAACCAACCGAAGCCTAAACACTCAACGAAGCAAATCCACCAGAGCCTAAACACTCAACGAAGCAAACCCACTGGAGCCTAAACACTCAACGAAGCCAAACGAACCGGAGCCTAAACACTCAACGAAGCAAACCAACCGGAGCCTAAACACTCAACGAAGCAAACCAACCAGAGCCTAAACGCTCAACGAAGCAAACCAACTGGAGCCTAAACACTCAACGAAGCAAATCCATCAGAGCCTAAGCATTTAACGAAGCAAACCCACCAGAGCCTAAACACTCAACGGAGCCAAACGAATCAGAGCCTAAACACTCAACGAAGCAAACCAACTAGAGCCTTGTCACACCCTAATTTTTGACCTTAAGACTCCACCTCTTACTAAGATCAAGTTTGAGCACGGTTTCTTGTTTAAGGGTACACTTGATTAGGCGTCATTTAGGTGTGTGCAAAGAAGTCCCGAGATTCACATAAATGCAAATTCAAAGTTTAAGGTTCAAGCTTCAAGTTTTAGAGCTTACGGATTCAATCCAAAGGGATCTCAAGTTTTTTTTATTTTCACAAAATGTAAATTCAAGACATTATTACAAGACCAAGCAATTTTGTCAAAGTCAACTTATTTGATGACCAGGTCCACAAATTTATACCAAGGAATTCGTATGTCCAAGTAGAGTTCAAGGAAACTCATTGGCCCCACCAAATGAGCTCTATTTATTTCCATGATAAACTGGGACTCAAAATCACGAGCTCTTTATGAAGTGAGAAATTAAGCGATCTCACGACTCATTTGTTGTTCAAAGGAAATGTCATTCAATATGCAATATAAATCCGGGTTTTACATCCAAAGCAACCAACATGGCAATATCCGTACAAGCTCAAAATCCAATTTATCTTTGAATTCAAGAAAAGATCCTAAGTAAGATTATCGCTTCAAATTACAATTTAAGGTAATCAAGTTCTATCATCACTCCACAAATTACAAGCTTGAAGAAATTTAGACCATACACGGACAATACGATACCAACAGTACATCCATCACAAAGCCCCATGAGCTCATTCTTAATACAAGACCAGCTTTACAAAGAGAATCATGCTTAGAGAATTCTAGATCCTATCTATGATCAACGCAAAGGCTACAAAGTAAAAAAAAAGGATATTTTCATAAAGTTTACATTACAATTTCAGGTTTACATGTTGTTTACAAAGCCTTTAAAGCTACATGGTATAATCCAATGAATCATCCAATGAATCACCAAAATCTTGGTATTTAGTCTCCACTTCAAGGAACTTTGTCCATTACAAGTTTAGAAGTAATTGGCACCCTGCTAATCGTGAACCTCCACACCATGAGCACCGACGAGCTCCTCGATATTCAGCCTGAAGGACTGCATTTTGAATTGAAGAAGCAGATCTCGTGTTCTTGCTTCCAAGATTGTCCAGTTGCTGGTCCACCCTTGTTGTTCTAGTATAGATTCCACAAGGATGATTTTGGTGGATGACCTCGTTCATACGGATACGCACCTCAGTTTGGAAGCCATCTTAAAATGTTACCTCCGCTGTTCTCTAAGCAATATCAATTGACCTGCAAAATTAACAATGCAGTCAGCAGCCATGGTTTGACATTGTTAGAGAGGAGCTTGAGTTAATTAAAGAAGAGTAACAACTGTATATTGAGGAAGATTGTATATTGAAGAAGACAATTGGCTTAGCTCTCTCAATAATTCTGAAATTAAGGCTGCCTCAAGTCCTTGCCAAACTCAAAGCCTGCAACAATAATGTAAAGAAAAGGAGTCAAATGCAATCATGAACTCATCAAGTGTTCATTGAAGGCAGTCACAACATGTCAACAATTAAGAGCTTACGGTAATCAACCTTCGGTGCAGTGGCGGATATCGCAATAGTAGTGGCCCAATTAACAACAACTGTAAGACAAGAGAATCAGAACCAAGTCAATAGAAGGTACCAAGACACGACCTTAATCGCAGCAGTGGAAGAAAAAGAAGATGTCGGCTAAATCGAGAACGAGGATCAGTTTTTCTTACCAATATCGAATGGTTATGTACAGGGTGCCAAAAGCAGTATCTCCACCTTCAAGATTTTTCTGGCATAACTGGAACCGCCGGTACTGATTTGTTTGGATGCTGAGAGGTCAATCTCACCACGTCAGTATGCACACATATACTCTGAACAGTTTGTCCTTAGAGATGACTACGAACGGGTCAGCCACCACACTTTCAGGAACCCGTCCCAGCAGCCAAACCACAAACAGGAGCAAGAGATTACATACAAAAGAACTCAAATTACTACGACATGGATCAATGTTACAAATCACTGTGACTCACTGAAAGCAAAAATAGAAAACATTAAGTTTTATGGAAATTTTCTTTCTCACATATTCATGACAGGAATCACAATTGCTTACCAATAAATTTCAGAATATAACTCAATGGAACCACAGGCATTCGCAGGCAATCCACAAAGACCAGAATTTCTGCACAAAAAGGAATGTGGGAATATGTTTGTAAGGATATCGAACCGGCAGCAAACCGGCATACAACAATTTAATTCTCTGGAAAACATTAAAGGGAATATTAACAAATTGCAAGAAGAGGGAGTAGGTGAATATGGTTGTTAACTCGAGATTCTTCAACATATTCGGCAGACCAATGCAGTCTTATATATCTTACAGGATGTCGGTTTTCTCACCTAATGAGACATTAGGAGTTAAAACTGCAACAGCTTCAGTAGAGCCGACTCGAAGCTTCCGTTAATCGGTTCAAGCGCTTCTCCCATTGGCAATCCGGTAAAGGGTCCCTTCCGCGTTGATTATACTCCAGGTGACAGTTTTCTCCTTAAAGTTGATACCAAAACCAAAGATTCAGTCTATTAAAACACGATCGAGCTTGACTCATAACGATACTCATTAAGTTGTGACATTCAAACTCATGAACATGCATGTCTCAAAAGGAAAGTATTTGAAGAAATTCACCACGAGGTTATGCGCAGAATATTGGCAGCAACTGGCTTCCCAAAACGCGCCTCAGAAAGCATTTTTTTCTTTCCCTTTTAGCTTAACACGAATTCCATAAGAATAGCATTGAATATCGTTGATACCAGATTGGTGGACCTACGACAAAATCGAGCAGAGTGAGTCAGAAAGAGGCAAGATTCAATTCACAATAAAACCTATTTTAACCCTTTCCAAATAAGCCCCGACATGTTTCAGACAAGTTCAAACCCAAAAGGAAAAGGAATAACTTTCATTAACATGGTGTCTCATTCCAATCAACTATAAAAAGAGGAAATCATGATTCAGAAAGGAGAACAACACACAGAAATCCACGAGAATCCATATCGACTCACAAAACCGCAATCACATCAAAAAAACAAAATTCAGTAGCCCAGAAACTCGACAAAAAAATCTCCAATCGAAAAAACCTAACATAGCCATAAATAGATATACGAACATCCTCACAAAATCCCAAACCCTAAAAACATAAAATTCGCACAAAAGGAAACTTATCTCAAACCTCCACCGCGAAATCGCAACCCAAATCATCACCGGAAGCCAACCAAACCCTCAAACTCCACCCTTAGCCACCACCGAGTACACTCCGATGAGATGTAATCCGTTAAATACATTGACCTTTTGACTCGTGTTTTCTGTTTCAGATTAGGGGAAAAGAAGAAGGTTTATGAAAGAAGAAGAAGGATTAGCAAAGAGGAAGGAGCAAGAAGACGCGAGGATGGAAGCAATCGCGGAGAGGAGAAGATTGAAGTCTCCAATCTAGGGTTTTTTTCTGTTTAATTTTGTTGTAATCTGATGTATGCCCACTTACACCACTTATCATGCACCCTCACACCCACACGATAACCATCAGCCCCCTAATTAACTTCGTTAACCTGCTAATTAAACAAATAAACCACTCATCAACCCCTAATTAACCTAATATTTAATATTTAACCCAATTATCAATTAACCTTTTCAATCAGTTTTTAATTAAATTAACACATCTTTTTATAATTGGTTAAATTAACTTTAATATTTTTCATTCAAAATTAAAATGATGACATTTTAAATTTAATCTCTTCATGTAATTTATTAATTAATTTAATATCAACTTTTTATTAACCTTTTAATTAATTAATTTAATAATTGAAAATGAACTTTTTATAAATAACTCTTTTAATTAATCCTTTTAACTAATCTTTAATTAATCTATTTCACTTTTTTATATAACTTAATAACCCTTTTAAAATAAACATAACTTGTTTCTTAATAAATCTTTTTTCATAATCTAATAATTTGTACCTATTTAATATAAAAACTATTTTAATAAAAAACATTTCTTTCATAATTTTAAATAACTTAGACCTTTAATAATAATAACAACCTTTTACAATTCATATAATAATAACAAACAACTTTTATTAAATATAAACCATTTCATATTTAAGTTTTAGATAAAATATAATCACCTATTAGAAACCTCTTATTTAAAACTAGTATAACTAAATTAATTTGTACTAAAATTAATACCCCCTAAAATAAATACGACTTTCCCCCTAAAACCAATCTCGCTAATAAATAAGTTAATTCAACATTACTCGTCAAATAATCTCATCTACAATCAATCTCACATATAAAATCAACTCAACAATCCCTTTAAAATCAATTCGCCTAAAAATTTAATCAATCGTGCACATCCACATTCACATACACAATTCACTCACCTACACCTTAGCGCTTTCATGTGTGTGTATGGTTTTACTTTTCGCAATTTATTTTACAGCCTTTACATTACTGCAATATATATTATCGCCTCGCATACCGTCCAAAGGAAAAACCTACACATGAGTCAACACTTGTGTGTAGTGCACATCATTTGCATCATATTCCCCATGATCCTTGATCCAATTCAAGTTGATCTCTAAGTTAGATCCTACCCCATAGGAAGGACTCTTTTACAACTTAGAACAAACAAAACAATACAACTCAACAACAAATATTCAAACACAATAGAGAAATAGATGTTAATCATCTTAAGCGAGATAGAATCTCCACCCCACATCAATACAATCAATACCGTAGGGACTTTGCCTTAAGAGAGATAGAGGCATACCTCGTCGATCCATATCCGAGTACTTGAGCCCTTCTCTTAAGACGATGCAAAGACTATTTTCTTACAACTTGTGGCGGTTAAATCTCTCTTAAAATGACAACTCACCTTTCTCCTAAAATCAATCAACTATCCTAAACCCGTAGGAACTTTGACCACAGTCAAAGAACTCCTCAAACCCTTTAGGAGAACTACAAGTACTCTGATTCCACTCCCATAAGGATATGTAGGTATAAGATGCGATATCTTATCGAGTATACTTAGAAATAAACCCCTAGGTCTTTTAAACCTTTAAGCAGATAAACACTTAGCAATAAACAAACATAAAACAAGAGGTTCCTGTAGAGTACTACAGAAACTTAGGATGCTGGCACCTTCCCTAAGTTTAACCAACCCCCGAACCTAAAACTCTCTAAACCTTGCATTTGCATTGCATTGTGGGAATTTCGATCTTTATCCCTTCCTTTGGACAAATCAAAGTTCGGTTGCAAATTGAATTAAAGATTCAAATTAATCAATAGTTTGGTATCCGAATTTTCACCGCGACAAGCCTAAACACTCAACGAAGCAAACCAACCGGAGCCTAAATGCTCAACGAAGCAAATCCACCGAATCCTAAACACTCAACAAAGCAAACTAACCGGAGCCTAAACACTCAACGAAACAAACCAACCGGAGCCTAAACGCTCAATGAAGAAAATCCACCGTAGCCTAAACACTCAACAAACCAAACCAACCGGAGCCTAAACACTCAACGAAACCAAACCAACCAGAGCCTAAACACTCAACGAAGCAAATCTATCGGAGCCTAAACACTCAACGAAGCAAACCCACCGGAGCCTAAACACTCAACAAAGCAAACCCACCGGAGCCTAAACACTCAACAAAGCCAAACGAACCAGAAACTGGAGTATCTGATAAACAAAGGGAATATGTCACGAACTGAGCCTTCACCGGAACTTGGATATTCAACGGAGCGAGAGATACAAAACTTATCAGGACTAATATAACCAAACAGAGTATGGGCACTTCACGGGTAAAGCAAAACATTGCAAATAGAAAATGTCAGAACCTGGATGTTCAACGGAGGAGCCGGAGTCTGAATGCTCAACGTAAAAACCAAAGCCTGAAGATCAACCGTAGGGGATAACCACCACCTGAAATCCGAAAGATAACGACCTGGTTTATGTTTCAAAATGCAAATGTTTGAAAATGGTGTAATGCTCCATACGAAATGGAAATGCTACGCGTTTGGGTAGATGCTATGCACGCATGCAGGTGCAACGGAACCACCCTAGCAAAATAAATGCTAAAGAGGAAAACAAACTCCGCTGGAGAAAGACTAGGCACGCCTAGTGCAAACGGACTCATGCTGGAGAATATAAGCCTTGGATGGCCTCCAAGAAAACTTCTAGGTAAAACTGCTCTGCTAAGCACAAATCCACTCCGCTGGGGATTAGAAACGTGTATCGACCAACTGCTAGGGATAACCGTACGCCTACGCGCACACCACCATGCTGGGATGAAGAAACCACTTTTAATTGCTGGGGAATAAATTCTGGCTGGGGAAAACAGCTCCATCCATACCTTCTTAAAGAGATGCCCCAAGGATAACACACCTGCAAAAACAACAGACAAGATACTACACTACATAGGTTATCTTGGTCATCATCTGTGACGTTGTTCAGTTAAGTCAGAGTTTTAACAGTTATTGGCCAAGGCTTGCAAGTTTATGTATGTGCAAATTCATCAAAAAAACATCTGGCATTTTTCACCAAAAAAAACAGTAGAAGTTAAAGCAAAGCACACAAAGATTTTCTGAATAGCGAGTTTTATTGATAAAGGCCTGAAAGTAGGCAGATTTACAAAGGATGCAACTCCTGAAATGAGAAAGTTGCGCCAAAGACAAATAAGAAATGCACAAAGATATACAAAATGTCGGCAAGAGATTGGCTTGAACGATTTCCCGCGGGTTCTCCCATAATCTGTTATGTTCTGAAGACCGATACGTGGATCGCAGTTGTTTGCTTTTCAAATCCCTAACTTTTACCTGAATCGCCCTCGCGGGTTTTTGATTCACCGGGATACCCATTTTTGCCAAAGTCGCCTTTTCATGTTTTCAACTTTGCGGGTTTACATCTTTTCTTTTTATCCCTAATTTTTGCCCGAACCTATCCTTTTATGGTTCGTCGGGATGCCCCATTTTTTCCTGGATTTTCTTTTTTCTTTCTAGCGGGTCTCTTTAAGCACAGTATTTTTTGACTGCATCTGCATTCACAGGGGACGTGAAGTCTTCACCGTCCATAGTCGAAAGTAGTAAGGCTCCTCCAGAGAAAACTTTCCTTACAACATACGGACCTTCGTAATTGGGAGTCCATTTGCCTCTGTGATCGTTCTGTGGTGGGAGAATCCGCTTCAACACTAAATCACCTGCTTGAAAGCTTTGAGGACGTATCTTCTTATCAAAGGCTTTCTTCATCCTGCTTTGGTATAGACGACCGTATGCGATGGATGCCAACCTTTTCTCATCCATCAAGCTGAGCTCATTCAACCTGTTCTTCACCCATTCTGCTTCATCTAGTTTGACGTCAGCCAGAATTCTCAAGGAAGGTATCTCGACTTCTAGTGGCAGGACAACTTCCATACCATATACCAACGAGAAAGGAGTTTCCCCAGTCGAAGTACGCACCGAGGTGCAATATCCATGTAGAGCAAAGGGCAACATCTCGTGCCAGTCTTTGTAGGTTACAACCATCATCTGCACAATCTTCTTGATGTTTTTATTAGCCGCTTCGACCGCGCCATTCATCTTCGGACGATAGGGATACGAATTATGATGCTCAATCTTGAAGTTCTGGCACAACTCTTTCATCATCTTGTTGTTCAGGTTAGATCCATTATTAGTAATGATCCTTTCAGGTATTCCATATCGGCAGATGATGTCCCTTTTGATGAACCGAGCCGCAACTTGCTTGGTCACATTGGCATAAAAAGCTGCTTCGACCCATTTGGTGAAATAGTCGATGGCTACTAGGATGAAGTGGTGTCCATTGGATGCGGTAGGCTCAACCTTTCCAATCATATCAATGCCCCACATGTAAAAGGGCCATGGAGATGACATGACATTCAAAGGACACGGCGGCACAAGAATTTTGTCGGCATAGATCTGACATTTGTGACATTTCTTCGCGAACTTAAAACAATCTGACTCCATCGTAAGCCAATAATACCCAGCTCGTAACAACTTTCGAGACATGGCATGTTCGCCGGCATGCGTACCGAAAGTACCCTCGTGGACCTCTTCCATAAGCAGATTTACTTCTTTTTCATCCACGCATCTTAACAGCATCAAGTCATGGTTTCTCCTATAAAGCACATGTTGGGACAGTGGTAAAGTGTTGGGTTTTTGTTATCGTCTCCACAGGGAATATAAGATATTGTTGCCGTTTGACAGTTGATAAATTCGTAACTTTATAGTAAAAAAAAGGGGGGTTTTGGTTTTAGTAACAATATCTTGCATAAAAAAATATTGTTTCGCGGTAAAAGTTAGGGTTTTACGGTTTAAAGAAAGATTGTCAAAGTTAGGGTTCGGTGATCGCTTTTCATGCATATGTTCGATCGACAAGATTCATAAACTCCATTAGATGATAAATACATTCACAACATCCTATCAATGTGATTATCTCTAACTCGCATTGTGGGATTTGTCATTTTGATCCATTGTTGATCTCTCACACAATCTATCAAAATGACAACATTAAAGTTCAACATTTATGTGAACAACTTCATTCATAACTATCTCTAGCTTACAAACAAAGATGGATGAAAACCTACGTTAAGAGTTGGAAAATATCTCTTGATAATAAACCAACACAAAGAGTTATCGGTAAAGAAAATTTTTCACCATACATTCATCATCAAAGAGTTTACAAATGAAGATCAATACATTTACATACAAAGCTTGATGATCACCTACATCTAACCTTGACAAAAGGAAGTATTTAGCTACTCATTTTCATGGTAGCTTGCGGTAGAAGTTTCGGGAGAAGTTTGATGAACATCTGAGTCGAAGAATCCAACTTGGATGAGAATCCCCTTTCTTTTTGGTGGAATGATGTTAAGAGATGAAGAAATGAGAGCTAGAAAAGTTTTTAGGTCACAAAATCACTTTTTAGCAAAAGTAGTAAAAGTTGTGATAAGTCAACAAAAAGTACACTAGCTATTTATAGACAAAGTTGGTGGTCTGCCACACTCGCGACCCTGCTCGCTAAGAGAGCTTCCAGTGAATGCTCGCTACAGCCTCGCTCAGCGAACATGCTAGCAAGGTCTGAGGCAATCATTTTGTTTGGCTTCGCTGCAACCTCGCTCAGCGAACATGCTGGCGAGTTCTTGAGGTATAATTCTCTTTGGCTTCGCTACTTGCTCGCTAGGTGCTCGCCCAGCGAGTGCTTCGCTACCCTCCTTGCTGCCAGCGAACAGTGCTAATGTGCTTCTGCCTAAGTCTGGGAGTGTTCGCTAGCTGCTCGCCATGAGCTCGCTTAGCAAACACTCGCTACTGCTTCGCTCAGCGAACATGCTGGCGAACTTGCTATTGCTTTCAACTTTCTTGGTTCCTTTGTCATCTTTCTTGTGGCTTCAAATCCTACTCTTTCATGCTCAAATAATGCACAATAACACACAAATTAAAAGAACCAAGAGTGTTTCACACTATGATGCATATTAACAAAAACAAGTCGGTTAGAGCACAAATTAGACAAAAACAGAGTGAAAGATGCCCAAATTTGATAGCTCAAATAAGCACAATTGGGCATCTAACAACTCTCCCCAACTAGAATATTGCCTGCCCTCAAGCAAAGTATGCCTCTTGAAGATCTAGAGGATTTGCTTAAAGAAAAAGGATTTTCCGAACTCGGATCAAATGGCTCAAAAACAAGCAACTCAACCAAACACGCGTTTCCAATGGTTAGAACAACACAATGCACAAGAACTAAAATCTTTAAGAAATACAAAACATTTATCAATTCACAATAATTCTATCTTGAATGAATCACCCTATCTCTCCTCTTCGAATAAGGATTGAAGAAATTTTGCACATGCAAGCGCGGGGACAAATTTATTCTCCAATAAACAATGCAAAAATCAATTCAATTCATATAATGTCTAGCAATTATAAATGAAAATGTGGAAGTATGAAGATCACTAAGGTCTTTTCCGGTTGTAGCTTGGTCTGGTTTACAAACAAGGGACATATCTAAAGCCATTGAAACGAATTTGTCGATGCAAAAGAGACATTCACTTGTACAACAATTAACACATTCAAACTTTGTTCAATCTTGATACTCATTTGAAACCTTTACAACTCTTGTTCCAAAACTCAATTTTTTTTCAATATTTTTCTTCCAAGCAAGCATTCATGATTATTCTTTTCTTTTGATCATTTTCTTTCTACACCATGTTCATAAAACAAGTGTTTTTCTTTTTCACAATCCTCTTCGATGCTTGCTTGGTTTTTCATGAGTTGTGGCAAATTACCCACTTATATATTCGTTCTCCCCAACTTATCTTCTACTTCCTTCAAAAGTGAATGTTCTTTGCTTTTTACGGCACAAGAACAATAATTTAAAAAAAATTTAGGTTTCCACAAAAAAATATTTTTGAAATCTCGCTTTATTTCAAGTCGAGATTCAACTGTTTAAGCTCAAAGGGGTTCACGAATACTCTCTCAACTCACGGGTAAGTTTGTATTTGGAATTGGTTGTACTAGAAAGAAACAAGTGCCTTGATCATTTCAACTAACTTCCACAAATTCATAATAATAAAAGACAGAATATGAATTAAATGAATCAACACGATTTATCAGAATCCAGCATTTAAGTACATAATGGAGGTCTCCTCACAATTTGTGGTTCTAAACCTAAGTGACTCATTCATTCAATTATGTTACAAAGAGACAATATTTAATCACAAAAAGAACAAAGTTCCGCATGCATTCTAGAATTCTAACCGAAGGTAACCATGTACCTTAGCTTTAATCGCTTGTTAACTTTTTTATCATCGCCATCCAAGCTCGGATGCACCTTCATTGGATACTTCTTTTGGAGAGCAACCAATCTAGAAGGTTTTAACATCAACCAATCCACAAAAAATTATTAAAAACAAAATTAAATGAAAAACTATTAATCATACTGAAATTAAAGAAATAGAAATGTGCCTGGGGGACAAAACACCCCAATAGTACAACCCAAAATATCAGAACAAAATAAAATCCAGAAATCAAAATAAAACAGAACAAAACAGAATCAAAGATCAGTCCTCCTCGGACTCAGACTCATCACTATCATCGGCATCATCTTCATCAAAGTCCTCCTCTCCTGATACATCATCATCGGTCACCTCATCATCATCATCAGTCGCCTCAGCAGGGCCACTCGCACCCCCTCCAAAAATAGGCCTGTCCACAGGCCAGTTCGCGTGCTGCGTAAACTGCTCACGAGTCATCATGGAGCGCTCGGTGGAAGGGTCTCGGACCTGCAGCTGCAAAACCTATAAAGAATCATGAATATCATACATGGCACGCTGCTGAGCGGCCATCCAGTCCCAATTGTAGTTGCATACTTGCTATAGAAAAGGGTCGAACCCTTGAGAAAAACCACTGAAACCATCAGCAGTTCCGGTATCACTAGCTGATGCACTACTCCTGTAATTCTTAGGTTTGTAGAACTTGTTCACATACTTGTCATCGACTGCCGGAGGAATCTTCACCATACTCATAGATGGGAGCTTTAAGCGCGATTGAGAGCATAATGCCATGATGAGGCATGGAAAAGCGAGGGGGCAATTAGCTCGCGACCCTGCTTTCAAACCACTCTCAACAACCGATTTTATCTCATTTGCTATGATCCTAGCAACGTCAATCTGAATGTTGGTTAGGATACTGTGAACAAGACGTGCCACTGGGATCGGCACAGTTGATGTGTGAGACTTTGGTTTAATATTGGTGAGAATTAGTACCAGGGTCAATTGAGCCATTGGAGTCATGTCTTCCCGATGAAACCTCACTGCCTCTCCAGATTGGTTTCTTTCCACACTCTTCCCTTCCAGCAAAAGGGTTGTTGATATAACATCAATGTCAGGGCGGCTTCTCAAGCTTCGGGTGTATGTGTCATATTCTTCTGCTCCCAAATTAAGTGGTTCCCCAAGTATCCTGTTAATAGCAGCCCTATCAAAACTTATATATCTTCCCTGCACTCGTGTCATCCACGTAAATGGTGCGTCATCATCTGGTAATGCATTTGCATAAAATTCCCTGACGATGTCGATATTGTATTGTTCAAGTGGGGAGATCAGTGTGTCCCACTTTTTGTTGTTTATTAACCCGACAAAAGTTCCAAACTCGCCTCGAGGTTCAATGATGAACCTCCTTTCCGGCAGGATCTTCCTCTTCTGCAAAGCCAAATGCCGAATGGCTTGCTTTGGTCCAAGGAACACGTCACTGTCAAACTGGATTGGAACCTGTCGGGATGTTGAGACAACCTTTCGCTTCTTGCCTTGGTGTCGCTGGTTTCCGGGGGCCATCTGCAAAAGAGTCACAGAAGGATACCACAAACAGCACCACATAACATTAGTCAGCAAAAATAAAACAGGACTGAGATGCTCGCTGGCTTGCTCGCTTAGCGAGCTAGTAGCGAATGCTCACTACAGGCTCGCGTAGCGAACAAGCTAGAGAGTGCTACGTATTTTCAAAAATGCAGCCACTGTTAGAAACCCTCATTCATAATCAACAAGGTAACAAGAACCATTCCAAAATCCAGTAGGTTTATCATGAAAAGCTTAAGACTAACCACACATGCAATCAAATTTTTCTCAAAATCCCTAACATTCCTAATCTGACCTAAATCCTAATCTCTACACATTAAGCAATAGAGAACAAAAGAGAAGAGAATAGAAATCAAACCTGTGGCAGCAAAGAAAGATGACGAGGAATTAGGGTTAGCAAGAATTTGCAGAGGAAAGGTTGTATGCACGGTGAGAGTGAAAGTGAAGTGTGGAAGTGTTAAATGAAACTGAAGTTGTAAACAAAAAACAGAAGTTGGGCCTACACAAGTGGCTCACTAACCAACTTAAAATTGTTTGTTCGCGCACGTTCGCTACGAGCTCGCTTAGCGAACTGCTAGCGAACATTCGATACATGCTCGCTCAGCGAACGAGCTAGCGAACATGACAGAAGTTTGAAAAAAATAAACTCAGCACAGCATGCAACTTCAAGGCTCACAAGTTTCATCATAGACACCAAAATACACAGAAAAACAGAAAATACTTACAATGTTGAGGTGCCTCTCAACAAGTGCTTGTTTAACGTCGGATAAGCTCGACGATCCAAGATGTTCACACCGGAACATCCAGAAGAAAGGCACAGCTTTGTCGATCCACATGACCGCAAAGATATATCTTCAAACGTTGACCATTAACTGTCCATTTATCCTTCCTTTCCAAATCTTCTATCACGACAGCTCTATACTCCTTTACTTCAATCACGCGAAATGGCCCGGACCATTTTGACCTCATATTTCCAGGAAACAATCTCAACCTGGAATTAAACAACAATACCAATTGCCCGGGCGCAAATTCTTTTTTTCGGAGCTTCTTGTCATGATATTCCGTAACTTTTTCTTTGTACAACCAACTTGAGTGGTATGCGGCATTTCGCATCTCTTCCAACTCAAGAAGTTGCACCTTCTGCTTTTCACCGGCCAACTCATTATCAAAATTCAAAAATTTTAAGGCCCATAAGGCCTTGTGCTCCATTTCAACCGGCAAATGGCAAGTTTTTCCATAAACCAATTGAAACGGAGTTAGCCCAATTGGAGCTTTATAGGTCGTGCGATACGCCCATAGAGCTTCATCCAATTTTTGCGACCAATCCTTCCTAGAGTTCGACACGATTGTTTCCAAAATTTTCTTAATCTCTCTATTAGAGACCTCAGCTTGACCATTAGCCTGTGGGTGGTACAGAGTTGCCACTCTATGCGTCACACCGTAATGTTGTAAAACTTTTTCCAACGGTGAATTGCAAAAGTGTGACCCTCCGTCACTAATCAACACTCGGGGGGTTCCAAAACAGGAAAAAATATTTTTCTTTAAAAAGTTAATGACCGTTTTAGAATCCGCCCTTGGTGAGGCAATCGCATCAACCCACTTTGACACGTAGTCAACTGCAACCAACAAGTATTCATTTCTAAAAGAGGGTGGAAATGGTCTGACAAAATCAATACCCCAACAATCAAATAATTCAACCTCTTGAATGTTTTGAAGAGGCATCTCATCTCTCTTACATATTCCACTGCTTCGTTGGCAACTGTCACAACTTTGCGCATGGGCATTTGCGTCTTTAAAAATAGAAGGCCAATAAAATCCCGATTGAAGGACTTTATTTGTCGTTCTAGCCCCATTGAAATGACCGTCATAAGGCGAGTTGTGACAATGCCATAGAATACTTTGCGCTTCGTCACCGGCAACACAGCTTCTTAACAAATTGTCACCTCCCAGCTTAAACAGATAAGGGTCATCCCACACGTAGTACTTGGCGTCCGAGAGGAATTTCCTTTTTTGGTTAGGAGTTAGGTCGGGCGGCACAAAACCACTCGCCTTGTGGTTTGCAAAATCCGCAAACCACGACCTCACTTGAACTTTAAAGAGTTTTTCATCAGGAAACTCTTCTCGGATTTCCTTTTCTAAAGTAGTCACCTCTACATTGACAAGGCGAGATAAATGATCTGCTACCAAATTTTCCGACCCTTTTTTGTCTTTAATTTCTACATCAAATTCTTGCAACAAAAGGATCCAACGGATAAGCCTTTACTTTAAATCCGGTTTGGTTAGCAGATATTTTATCGCCGCATGGTCGGTATAAACAATCACTTTAGACCCAATGAGATATGACCTAAATTTTTCAAGGGCATACACTATTGCAAGCAATTCTTTTTCTGTTGTGGCATAATTAATCTGCGCCTCATTAAGAACTTTGCTTGCATAGTGTATAGCATGAAATTTTTTGTCTTTTCTTTGGCCCAACACCGCTCCAATAGCATAGTTGCTAGCATCACACATTAGCTCAAAATTTAAATTCCAATCCGGAGCAACTATGATTGGAGTGGTGACCAATTTTTCTTTCAAAATCTCAAAAGCTTTTAAACATTCATCAGATAAGAGAGATACCTGGTCCTTGGCCAGCAAGTTACTCAAAGGCCTAGCCACCTTTGAGAAGTCTTTGATGAATCGCCGGTAGAAACCGGCATGCCCAAGAAAGCTTCGGATACCCTTTAAGTTAGTTGGAGGAGGCAACTTCTCAATTACATCAACCTTAGCATGATCCACTTCGAGCCCTTTTGACGAGACTTTGTAACCGAGAACAATCCCCTCCGTCACCATAAAGTGGCACTTCTCCCAATTTAACACCAAATTAGTCTTCACACACCTTTCAAGCACGGTTTCTAAATTTTCCAAACATAAACCAAAAGAACCACCAAACACCGAAAAGTCATCCATGAAAACTTCCATTTTTTTCTCTATAAGATCGGCAAAAATGCCTTGCATGCATCTTTGGAAAGTTGTCGGCGCATTACACAACCCGAAGGGCATTTTGCGGTAAACGAAGATTTCAAACGGACACGTGAAAGTCGTCTTCTCATGATCGGTCGAGTCAACCGCAATTTGGTTGTACCCGGAATAGCCATCTAGAAAACAATAGAATTGTTGTCCCGAGAGTCTCTTTAACATTTGGTCCATGAACGGAAGTGGAAAGTGGTCTTTCTGAGTTGCGGTATTCAACCGCCTATAGTCAATGCACATTCTCCACCCCGTTGCTACCTTTGTTGGGATCAACTCATCTTTCTCATTACGAATAACAATAATGCCACCCTTTTTAGGAACCACATGCACCGGACTCACCCAAGGGCTATTCGAAATAGGGTAGATCATTCCCGCATCCAATAATTTGACAACTTCCTTCCTAACAACCTCTTTCATTATAGGATTTAAGCAGCGTTGTGGTTGAGCCACCGGCTTAAAATCCTCCTCCATTAAAATTTTGTGCATGCAATAGGAGGGACTAATTCCTTTAAGATCGGAAAGAGTCCACCCCATCGCTTCTCGATTCTTTTTTAACACATCAATTAAACGGGTTTATTCACTTTTGGACAAAAGGTTGCTTATGATAACCGGATTTTCTTCGGTTTCATCTAGGAATGCATACTTCAAGTTATTTGGTAACTCCTTCAATTCAATCATTGGCTTTTCATCTTCAACCTCCTTTTTCAACACTTCCTCCTCCACTTCCCATGGTTGTAACTCTTTAAGATTATCAAATTCTTTTAAACATTCATCAAGAGCTTCTTCTTCTTCAAGTGTAAAAACTTCAAAAGAGTCATTAAGAGCTAGCTCCATGGGAGTTATAGCATGAACATGTTTGGAAACTTCAAAGGTAGCTTCTTCAATTACATCAACTCTGAAACTATCACGTTTGTCACTTGAGTGCTTCATTGCTTCAAAAAGGTCAAAAGTGACTTCTTCGTTTTGTACCCTCACCTTCATTAAACCATCGTCTACATCAATCATCATACGAGCGGTTTTCATGAATGGTCTTCTGAGAATTAGCGGTGCATCATCGTCTTCCTCCATATCAATAACAATAAAATCAACCGAAAAGAAAAACTTGTCAACCTTTACCAATACGTCTTGAGCTACTCCATGAGGGTGAGTAGTAGACTTATCGGCTAATTGCAACGTCATACGGATGGCTTTAATCTCAATGTTGCCAAGCTTTTTCACAATAGATAAAGGTATAAGATTGATGCTTGACCCTAAATTGATTAACCCTTTTCCAACATAAACGTCGCCAATTGTAACCGGCAAGGTGACTCGCCCCGGATCAACTTCTTTTCTCGGTAGAGTCCTTTGGATGATGGCACTACAACTTGCATCCAGAACAACTGTTTCTGACTCTGTATACCTTCGCTTTTTGGTGAGTATGTCCTTCATGAACTTGGCATACTTTGGCATTTGCTCCAAAGCTTCGGCAAACGGGATATTGACTTGAAGTTGTTTAAAGATATCCATGAACCGGGCGTAATGCTGTTCATTTTCTCTCCTAGATGGAGCATGTGGATACGGTAAATTTTGGACCGGAGTAGTGCTCACTACCTCCTTCCTTCTAGAATTTCGCTCTATTTTCTTCTTCACTTCTTCCACCATGACTTTTTCACTTGTTTTATTTTCAACTTTTTCACCATTTTTTGCATTTTCAACTTCACCATTTTTCTCATTTTCAACTTCAACCAATTTCTTTTTCTTTTCAACTTCACCCTCACTCCAATTCCCAACTTCACCATCAATATCATCAATTTTTTTCTCTACCTCTCTCTTTTCACTCTCGTCAACCAACTCTTTTCCACTTCTCGTCTTTATAGCCTTAGAATGCTCCTTAGGATTTGTTTGTGTATTTGCCGAGAAAGATGGTCCGGATTGTTGTTCTGCTAATTGCTTAGCAAGTTGACCAACTTGAGTCTCAAGATTTTTAATTGCCGCATCGTTACTTTTTTGATTCGTCATTGACATCTGCATGAATTGCGTCAATGTCTCTTCCAATTTTGAAGCTACGACCGGTGGTTGTTGAGTTTGATAGGGATTTTGACAGTTGGAAGGACCACCCCCATAACCTTGGTTATGTTGATAGTTTCCCCTAGGTTGGTACCCTTGGTTGCCTTGATAGTTTTGTTGTGGTAGATTTTGGTGGTGTTGTTGTTGATGTTGCCTTGGTTGATAATCTTTTTGGTTTTCCATGTAATTAACTTCTTCAAATCCTGGAGGTGGACAAAATCCGGTGTCGTGTTCACCTTTGCAAAGTTCACAACAAGCTATTTGTTTAGATTTTGACGGTTCTTTTAACTCTTTTATTTGTTGAGTTAAGAGTTCCACTTGTTGTGAGATAAGCTTGTTTTGTGCAAGAATATCGTCATTTGTCCCTAACTCGAGCACACCCGGTTTTCTTTGAGTCACCCCATGGTTATGATTCCCTTGATGATCATTAAGTGCCATCTTATCAATAATTGCAATTGCATCATCTGCACTTTTTGACATCAAAGAACCTTCCGCCGTAGCATCTAATAAGGTCTTGTGAACCGAAAGGAGTCCATTGCGGAAAATATGAACTTGAGTGAGCTCGTCGAAACCGTGTCCCTTACACTTTCTTAACACAGATTTGTATCGCTCCCAGGCTTCGTTTAGTGATTCACTAGCTCCTTGAGAAAATACCGCAATCGCAGTTTTAGCCTCCATGAATCGGTTATGTGGAAAGAAACGTTCAAGAAACTTCTCCTCTAGAAGATTCCAATCCGTCATGATTGTTGGCGATTGATCAAGGTACCACTCCTTTGCTTTCCCAATCAAGGAATGAGGAAATAGTATCCTAAATAATGACTCTTCGTCAGCTTCTGTTGCTCCCGTTGCACCAGCAATCTCATAGAATTTTGTGAGATGGGTGAACGGATCCTCATGGTCTAGTCCCGTGAAAGGATTTTGATAGACTAGAGCTAGGATTCCCGTTTTCATCTCAGCTTGCCTTTTGTTTTAAAGATTCCGTGCGAACTGAGCTGTATGTCTTGGACTGTTTGTGCATGGAATGGAAACTGGAGGTGGTGGTGGTGGAGGTGCTGCTATAATTGGTGTGAAATGTGGTGGTGGTGGTGGTGTAGAGGAACTTTCTCCTTGCTCTTGTCTTTGCCTAGCTTGTTGCCTCCTCCGTCTTGTTCTGCTGTTCAGTCTCCTTGTGGTTCTCTCGATCTCGGGATCAAAAAGAAGTTGGTCCTCAGGAATTTGTCCTCGCATAAACAAAGGTTGCACACTAAACCAAACAGATTACAAGCACAAGTAAAATAATTCGAAGTTAAAAATTCAGCAACTATTGCAATGCTCGCAATATCAATTTATATTCCCCGGCAACGTCGCCATTTTGTTGGGACAGTGGTAAAGTGTCAGGTTTTTGTTATCGTCTCCACAGGGAATATAAGATATTGTTGCCGTTCGACAGTTGATAAATTCGTAACTTTATAGTAACAAAAGGGGGGTTTGGTTTTAGTAACAGTATCTTGCATAAAAAATTAATGTTTCGCGGTAAAAGTTAGGGTTTTGCGGTTTAAAGAAAGATTGCCAAAGTTAGGGTTCGGTGATCGCTTTTCATGCATATGTTCGATCAACAAGATTCATAAACTCCATTAGATGATAAATACATTTACAACATCCTCTCAATGTGATTATCTTAAACTCGCATTGTGGAATTTGTCATTTTGATCCATTGTTGATCTCTCACACAATCTATCAAAATGATAACATTAAAGTTCAACATTTATGTGAACAACTTCATTCATAACTATCTCTAGATTACAAACAAAGATGGATGAAAACCTAGGTTAAGAGTTGGAAAATATCTCTCGATCATAAACCAACACAAAGAGTTATCGATAAAGCAAAGTTTTCACCATACATTCATCATCAAAGAGTTTACAAATGAAGATCAATACATTTACATACAAAGCTTGATGATCACTTACATTTAACCTTGACAAAAGGAAGTATTTAGCTACTCATTTTCATGGTAGCTTGCGGTAGAAGTTTCGGGAGAAGTTTGATGAACATCTGAGTCGAAGAATCCAACTTGGACGAAAATCCCCTTTCTTTTTGGTGGAATGATATTAAGAGATGAAGAAATGAGAGCTAGAAAAGTTTTTAGGTCACAAAATCACTTTTTAGCAAAAGTAGTAAAAGTTGTGATAAGTCAACAAAAAGTACACTAGCTATTTATAAACAAAGTTGGTGGCCTGCCACGCTCGCGACCCTGCTCGCTAAGCGAGCTTCCAGCGAATACTCGCTACAGCCTCGCTCAGCGAACATGCTAGCAAGGTCTGAGGTAATTATTCTGTTTGGCTTTGCTGCAACCTCGCTCAGTGAACATGCTGGCGAGTTCTTGAGGTATAATTTTGTTTGGCTTCGCTACTTGCTCACTAGGTGCTCGCCCAACGAGTGCTTCGCTACCCTCCTTGTTGCCAGCGAACAATGCCAATGTGCTTCTGCCCAAGTATGGGAGTGTTTGCTAACTGCTCGCCATGAGCTCGCTTAGCAAACACTCGCTACTGCTTCGCTCAGCGAACATGTTGGCGAACTTGCTATTGCTTTCAAATTTTTCTTGGTTCCTTTGTCATCTTTCTTGTGGCTTCAAATCCTACTCTTTCATGCTCAAATACTGCACAATAACACACAAATTAAAAGAACCAAGAGTGTTTCACACTATGATGCATATTAGAGCACAAATTAGACAAAAACGGAGTGAAAGATGCCCAAATTTGATAGCTCAAATAAGCACAATTGGGCATCTAACAGCACACCATCCTGATTTAGATAAAAATTTCCAGACAATCTCCTTAGAGTCTTCTTATCTCGACTGGATGCCCCAGTTGAATACTCCTGGTTCTTAAGGAAATTCTGGATGTCAAAATACCACAGCTTGCCATCGGAGGCCTCCTTAATGGCGAATATGAAAGCAGGTCTATCAAGGCGGGAGATAACTATTCTGGGAGCTTCATTCCAAAAATTATCCTTGTACATCGAAGACAACGTTGCCAGAGCGTCTGCCATCTGATTCTCCGCTCGCGGCACATGGTGAAACTCTACTCTGTTGAAGAAAGGTAACAGCCTCCTTGCATAATTCATGTAAGGAATCAAATTAGGTTGACGAGTTTCCCATTCTCCCTTGATTTGGTTCACAACTAACGCGGAATCGCCATATACATCGAGATTCTTGATCCTCAAATCAATGGCGTCTTCGAGACCCATAATACACGCTTAATACTCAGCCTCATTGTTGGTGACCGGAAATGTCAATATGGCAGTGAATGGGATGTGAGTGTCATGAGGAGTTGTAATGATTGCCCCAATTCCACTTTCGTATGAGTTAACGGCGCCGTCATATATCAATTGCCATTAGGAGCCAAGTTCAGGACCTTCTTCTGGTAGTGGTTCGTCACAATCCTTCATCTTGAGGAGCATAATGTCTTCGTTAGGAAATTCAAACTTCATTGGCTAATAGTCTTCGATAGGCTGTTCGGCAAGGTACTCTGACAAAACACTTCCTTTGATGGCCTTCTAAGAAACATACTGAATGTCGTACTCTGTCAGTACCATTTGCCATCTGGAAATTCTTCCTGAAAGCGATTGCTTTTTGAAGACATATTTGATCAGATCCATCTTCGAAATCAGCATGGTTGTATGGTTAAGCATATACTGTCTTAACATTTGGCAGCCCAAGCAAGTGCGCAACACGTTTTCTCAAGCATTGAGTAGCGGGACTCACAATCTGTGAACTTTTTACTCATATAATAAATCGCATGCTCTTTTCTTCCAGTCTCATCATGTTGACCGAGGACACAACCCATACTATTCTCAAGAATCGTTAAGTACATAATCAATGGTCTCCCAGCTACTGGAGGTATCAGTATCGGAGGTTCCTGCATATACTCTTTTATTTTCTCAAATGCTTTCTGACAATTCTCATTCTAAACGACTGCCTGATCTTTCTTTAATAACTTGAATAATGGCACACAAGTGGCTGTGAGGTGAGATATGAGCCGAGCAATGTAGTTCAATCTACTTAAGAAACCACGAACTTGTTTCTCGGTCTTTGGTGCTGGCATTTCTTGAATTACTTTGTTCTTTGCAGGATTAACCTCAATACCTTTCTTACTGACAATAAACCCCAATAACTTTCCTGACCGTACGCCGAAAGTACACTTGTTTGGATTCAGCCTAAGTTTGAACTTCCTCAATCTCTCAAACAGCTTTAAAAGATTCACTAGATGCCCCTCCTCCGTTTGGGACTTTGCAATCATATCATCGACATAAACCTCAATCTCATGATGAATCATATCATGAAAGAGAGTCACCATAGCATGTTGATAAGTTGCCCCTGCATTCTTCAAACCAAAAGGCATTACTTTATAGCAGAACGTCCCCCATGGCTTGATGAAAGTCGTTTTCTCCATGTCCTCTGGCGCCATCTTGATCTGATTGTAGCCTGAAAAACCGTCCATGAAGGAAAACACTGAGAATTGTGCGGTGTTATCAACAAGCACGTCAATATGAAGGAGCGGGAAATCATCCTTTGGGCTTGCTCTATTCAGGTCCCTATAGTCAACACACATCCTGACTTTGTCGTCCTTCTTAGGCACGGGCACGATGTTTGCAACCCACGGAGGGTAGTTGGTCACAGCAAGAAATCCAGCATCCAATTGCTTTTGAACTTCTTCCTTGATCTTCACTGCCATATCAGGCCTGGTTCTTCTCAATTTCTATTTAACAGGAGGACACTCTTCTCGAAGAGGCAGACGATGAACTACAATATCTGTGTCGAGTCCAGGCATATCTTCATATGACCAAGCAAAGACATCCTTATACTCTCGGAGTAACTCAACCAGTCTTTGCTTGACATCACTTTGCAGCGTAGTCCCTATTTTGACTTCCTTCTCATCTTCCTCTGTTCCCAGGTTGATGACTTCAACTTCCTCCTGATGAGGCAGGATGACCTTCTCCTCTTGTCTTAACAATCTAGCAAGCTCTTCGGGTAGGTCTTCATCTTCATTGATCTCTTCTTCTGCTTGAAAGATCGGATTGTCAAAGTCACACCGAGTCATAGACGAGTCTGAGTCGATGGTATCTGAAATGTGTAACCTGCAATGATGATGATTTTATGCTTAAATGATATGCAAACAAAACAAACACAAACCACATTGCCATTTTTTTGTTAGAAAACAAAAAGAAGAAAAACAAGGATCACAAAATTGAATGAGAAAAATGCCTTTTGATTAATGATAAAAGATGGTTCAAACATAAACAAGCATGCCCTGAACAAAATACCGTTATGCTCTGGGTAGAACATAGGGTTACACAATAACTGAGAAAACAAAGTATTACTGTTCACGTGTCACTTGGACAAATTCCTCAATGGACCAATTGCATAGCTTCTGTCCGGGAGCACTCGGCTGGATCCAAGCGTCCATGTCACAATCACTATCTTCGGCTTCATCATCAAAAAAAACATTGATTTGCTCAAAAATAACACCCCCACTGGTGAACTTGACGGGCCCCTTGTAGTGTGGCGCACTCTGCGAAGATGATGGGTGGTACCCCAACCCGAACTTGTCCTGCTTCTGAGGTATGTCTAGCACATTTCCCTATCCTTGTGATGCCCCAGCCTGTACTGCCGCTTGAGCCTCCTTAAAAGATGACATATCCACTTCTGGTTCTCTGTTCACAACTGGAGATTTGTCCTTCAATTGCACGGTTTCGAATGCTTGACACAAAGTCTCGTGAATTTCTCCCCAAAAACAGATCTTCGAGTTCCATCAAAGGCTCGCACAACCAAATCACTAGGTGTACAATAAAGACCATGATGATCTATCTTCATCAACGCTTTCTTTGGAAACACATTCAAGGACGACCTTGTATCAACAAGGACATGTGACATCACTGTTCCCCGGCATTCAATTGAAATATGCAGTGCCAGATTGTGGTTTCTGCCTTTTGGCGTCGGGTCCAAATCTGTAAATCCCAAACTATTTCCTGCATTCACATGCGCCACCACTCCCTCAAGCTGGTTAACCGATATTTTGTGTGGCACGTAACCAGTGCTTAAAACCTTCAACAACGCATTTCGATGCGCTTCTGAACACAACGACAGTGATAATATAGAAATCTTTGAAGGAGTTTGTTGCATATGGTCGACTATCTTGTAGTCGCTTTTTCTAATCAACTTCATGAACTCTTCCATATCTTTTGCCAGAGGTTCCTTCTCGCTCACCCGGGGAATTTCTTCTACCACTATCTTTCCCTTCCCTTTATCAGTTCTTTCGACCACCACTTCGGGCGTCGAAAAGATTCTACCGCTTCTGGTAATTCCTCCGACTCCAACAAGATTATCAACTGAATCGACAGGAAAACTCTTCAATTCTACCTTCTATCCATTACAAAAAACCTCGGCTCTGTAATTCCACGGGATAGCGTTTGAACGTTCATACGGCACAGGTCCTACTTTAGTGATGATGATTGTAGGTGGCCTGGGAGGCGCTGAAATAGTGATAGTTTTATACGGGATTGAAATCGTCGCAATTTCATCCTGCTCCTCCTCTATTACTTCCACGGATTTCCTCTCAGTGGTCCGATCGAACTGTAACATTCCTTCGTCCATCATGCCTTCAATATACTTCTTCAGATCATCACATCCCTCGGGATGGCTCAAACAGTTGACACAACCCTCACTACAACTTGGGAACACTCCCCCCTTCAACAGCTTCTCCTTCACAAAACTTAGTGGCGTCTTCAACTCATTCACGTCGGTTATCAGATCTAACCCTTCCTCTACCAGAACAACACCAACCCTAGCTGGCCCATGATTTGGCATAGGGTTTTGCACAACATTTTGTGCGTCATGTGAAAAATCTATTGCTTTGCTATCAATCAGATCTTGTAACTTATGTTTGAAAGCCTTGCAGTTGTCAATAGTATGGCCGGGTGCCCCAGAGTAGAACTCGCATCGTGCATTCACATCAAAGTCGGGCGGTGGTAGGCCTGTCAGAGGAGCCATAGTCCTCCTTTGGATTAACTGCAATTGCAATGGAGTTTGGAGCACTTGGGAATCTGGCATCGGTGGTGGATCAAATACTCTATTTGCTGGCCGAACCGGATATCTTCAATAACCCTGCTGATTTTGTTGGGGTGGCTGCTGCTGCCTTTGTTGTTGTTATTGTTGTTGTGGTTATTGTTGTTGTGGTACAAGGATCGTGATGCTAGTGACCCTTTGTTGATGATATGGATTATGAGGCTGATTTCTCCATCTTCCCTGAAAACTAGATACTGAGTTGGTTTCTCCCTCGCGCCTTTTGTTGCCAAAGACTTTCTTTCCTCCTCCTCCAGCTGAGGATCCTTCTCCTGCTTGAATCTTCCCAATTTTGATGCCATTCTCTATGCGTTCCCCGGTGATTATCATGTCATAGAAGCTGTCGGACATACAGTTGATAAGCTTCTCATAGTACATGCCAGATAAAGTAGCCACGAACATGTCGATCAGCTCACGCTCCACCATCGGAGGTTGACCTCTTGCAGCCAATTCGTGCCACCTTTGGGCGTATTGTTTGAAGTATTCATTACTCTTATGGGTAAGATTTTGCAACTGAGCCCTGTTTGGAGCAAGGTCACTATTGTATTGGTAATGTTTCATGAATGCCTCAGCCAAATCCTTCCAGCTACGGACATTGGTAGGCTCCAACCCCATGTACCATTCAAGTGGAGGACCGGACAGACAGTCCTGGAAAAAGTGCATTAACAGCTTTTCATCGTCAGAATAAGCAGACATTTTCCTGTAATACGAGCGCAAGTGAACTCTAGGACAAGTAGTACCCTTGTACTTATCAAAGTCAGGGACTTTAAGTTTCTGCAGTATCCTTAGGTCAGGAATAAGTCCAAGGTTGGCCATATCAAGGCCCATAGAGTTCTGACTCTCAAAGCTATTTATCTTGTCTTACAACCATTTGAATCTTCTATTAGTCTCAGAAGGCACTTCACCACCAAAATCTCTCACCGAGAAGATGTCATCATGTCTGTCCTCAAACAACTGCTGATCCAGGTTGCCATGAATAGCACCGTTAGCTTCAGGCCCAT
The DNA here is from genome assembly GCA_963859935.3 of Lathyrus sativus. Lineage (NCBI taxonomy): Eukaryota > Viridiplantae > Streptophyta > Magnoliopsida > Fabales > Fabaceae > Lathyrus > Lathyrus sativus. The sequence goes on along the minus strand of OZ012738.1, from coordinate 615,937,983 downwards.
ACACATTGCCCCGAATAGCAATTCCAGCATTACCAACTCCAATGTTACCAAATCCAGTGTTACCATTGCCTCCGCCAACATTACCATTACTGTTCCCAGTTGCGTTCCCATTTCCAGCACCATTGCCATTTCCATTTCCGCCAGCATTGGGGATAACATTGTTAGCGTGCTGAGTCTCAACAAGAGGTGGGTTGGCGGTATTCCCTCCATGTAATACGTCGTTGTTGTCGACCCGTGCAATCAGAGGCTGCACCAAGGTCCTGAGCTGGTCTTGTCCACTAGCTACAGTCTGCATAACTTCCATAAATTGAGCCATTCTATCTCTCATTTCCTGCATCTGCTCCTGCATCTGTTCCATGATCCTCTTCTATCTTCCTCTAGTCGCGTACCGGTGATTTGTGTTATCAGCAATCCTGAAACAAACTAAAAATAGATAGGAGATAAGAAAACAGTTCCAATGCACCTGCAATGCGAAAAAAATGCTAAATGCAGACATGTATATATGCAACAGGGAGATTTCCCCCTCGATTCTAGTTTCCAGAAGAAGGAACGACCATGGAAAATCCCGCAGACAAGCAAACAGAATAATAACTCCTCATATAATAACAGGCCAACAGACAGTGTGCATACATCAGCTGAGTACAAAAGAGGGGTGACCTCAACCAACAGGCCTGGTGATGGTCAATACATAAGCAAAACAACAAGATACAAAGAAAGACAGTCAAGCTGAGCGCCGAGTCTGGAAATCTTCTAGCAGCTTCCGTGTCTCGGGATGATCCGGTCTAATGAGTAGACCCTGTATGAGTAGCTCTAGCCGGCTAATGATGCACTGTAGACTATCAACGTGGTCTTCCCAGGCTCCCTCTCCAAAGCACGCCTCAAGTCTGCACCTCTTGGTGTCCGCTCTTAATCTACAATCATCCAAATTTGCAATAGCTTTGCTCAATCTGTGTTCACTGTTATATCTGAGTGATTCTTCCATCGAAATCTTCTCGTCCTTTGCTTTAAGCTGCATCTTCAACTTGGCGATCTGCTGTTTCAGCTTGTCCTTGCGCTCTTTGTTGTTAGTGAGCGTGGCGTTCCATACTAATTCAAACTTAGATATCTCCAAGTAAGCCTTATCCAGATCCTTCTTCTTGGTAGCAAGCACACTACTGACAGCGTTCAAATCTCGGCCTGAGCGTTCTCTGGCGCTAGTCTCTTTCGTCAAGTCTGTACCTAGCTTGTTGACAAGTTCAGTCTGCTTCTTGAAGGCATGAACAACATCGATCTTCTCGCTTCGGAGTTGAATGACTTCTTTCTCTAATTCTTCATTTGCTTTCTTCAACTCTTCTTTCTCACGCAACAGTTGGTTGTACTTCTGAATATCCACGGTAGTGGGCTCTTCAATCATGATGGGGTACAAAGACGTAACTGAGGGAAATGGCATCAGAGACTTAGCAGCTCTATCTTTGATCCAAATCATGTAAGGGTTATAAGCTCGATTGTTGCTCTTTCCTAGCAATGTCTTACCTCGCCTGTGAATGTTACTCCATGCATACTCTATTCTAACCAAAGTGTCAGCTTCCAGCAAGCCTGTGAGATACAGAGATTCCTATATCTCTTCTTCTTTAGGAGGACTCTTCAAAGCATATCCGAATTGTCTAATCAACAAAGAGGGATTATAATTGATACAACCCTTCCTTCCAACCAACGGGACATTCGGAAAACCACTGCAACTATATATGATTTCAGCGCCAAGTATATCTCGATCAAACCATACAATGTTTTCTGCAGATAAACCCATTAACCTAGCAGACCAATCTGAGGTGTCGGCAGTAGCAACAAACGGACCTGTCTTCGGGAGGTGACTGAAGAACCACCTATACAACATGGGTACACAACAAGATACATTTTTACCCCTTCGTTTCTCATTCTTGTAATGGATAGAATGGTAAACATCTCCTAATAGCATTGGCACTGGATTTCCTGAAGCAAGGATATAGAAGGTATATGTATCCACAAAGTCTGGCAAGTTAGGAAACAAGATGATACCATATATACATAGAGCGAGAATGGCATTGAATATAATCCAACAACCGTCCTTTGCGAACTGTAAAGCCTTGTCAACCAGAAAAGGTAGAGGAAACCCATACACTTCATTCAACTTGGTCAATTTTCTTGAGAACTATGAGGCATCAAGATTAAGAATTGCAGCAAGCTTAGCTAGATCAGGCTTAGCATCATCATGGTAAAAAGGCATCTGATCCAATACTGGAACTCCTAGTAACGCAACATACTCTTCCAAGGTCGGTGCCAGGACATAGTCAGGAAAAATAAAACATCTCAACTGCGGGTCATAAAACTGTAGCAGGGCATATAAGCCATTTCACCCGAACACTGAAGGTTTGCACACCAAACTGAGTAACTTCCCATAAGATTCCTTGAACTTTCCTCTCACTTTCTGATCTGATGAAGCAATCAAACTCAATAGGGAACTGATGTCAGGAGAAGGGAGCTTGTAGGCAATTGTCTTCTTCAAAGACTCCATGTCAGAAAAGGAACAAGATCACTAGAATCGGGGAGGAAAAATGCACCTGCAACACAGATACATGTTAATGAAATACAAAATAAAATGCAAATGCACATGCAAACAGGAGATCAAGATTGATGTGTTGTAGTTTGAGAAGACCGGTGCTTCGCTTTAGTCATAACCAAACACTGATACTAGAACCCCTTGGTATCAAGAATCCAAACTATAAAGAACTGGGTAATCTGAAGGCTAGAGTTTCCTGCACAACCCCATCCCCCTCACAGGTAAGGACCTATCCACTGACAAGGTTTGGCATCCTATGCGTTCATCAGCGTCACAGACTTTCTAGAAATGATGATACGTTCACCATTTCTGGTTTGGCATTATTATCTCCTGAAGAGGCCTCACTTAGCTAACTCACAAATGATCGGTTCCCAGAGTCAACAATCCTCAGATCCAAAATTCTTTCTAGCCCAAAGGGTCTGAAAGAAAATCGTCAAAGAAAATCTCGTCTGAGCGTGAATTTCATGGCTAGCTGGTGCATGCAAAGCATACAGGCTCACCACTAATCTCCACTTTTAATGCTAAGTCTATACTCAAGCTTGGGTCTGGCTTATCTCTCAACGGAACCATCCCTCCCCACAGCATAACAATAATGAATCATGCGGAAAGTAAAATGCGGAAAGCAAATAAAGATAAAGCACATACGTACACACCCAAAAATAAACAAACAAGCGCTAGGATTGACTCGCATAGGGGATATTTCTGTCCCCAGCAGAGTCGCCAGCTGTCACTACTGCGAAAATTGAGGCCGGCAATGACAGAAGACTCGCCACTGTGCGTTATTTATCTCAAGAGAGGGAAAGGAAACGCTCAGAGAAAACCTAACGAAAAGAGGGATAAGATCAGTCATCGCAACCAAATCTCGGGTTCGGGAGTCGGTTACGCAAGGGGAAGGTGTTAGCACCCCTCACGTCCGTCGTACTCGACGGGATCGACACTTGTTGTCTATCTAAAAGGGTGATTGAAACTATCTAACTACAGGCTTAAGGATAAAAGAAAAATAAGGTGACTCGGCAAAGCAACGACGCTTTGTGCCTACGTATCTCATCTGAAGTGAGAAATCAGAGTCAACGTAGTTCGACTAACTACGGGTGAAAAGGGGGGGAGGTTGCTCGCCACGACATCACGTTTTGTGCCTACATACTTTCATCTGGTATGAAAGATCAGAGTAAACATAGTTCGGGATAAAAAGGAACACAGGTTTCTTCAACAGTTTTACCCGAGTAGGGTTAACAATTAGTTCTAGCAGTTTGGTGTATGCAGCTCGACCATTGGAGACTTAGGCGTTACCGTTTGCGGTAGAACTAAAAGCTAACAACACTCTTGCTTATGAAAATGATTTTCCAAGATTAAAGGCCCCAAAGGGCAAAAGGAGTTTGAATGATTTGTTTTTGTGTTTTTTTAGAGAAGAAGTGTTTTTGAATTATTTGTAATTCATATCGCACTAGAGACTATGACTTAGGAGTGAATGTGTCACATATCACCCAAAGGGTGTTATACTAAACATTCAAGCCATTGAAGAGAAACTCATCAACAACCCTTTCCTAAGTGCTTAAGGCTCGTAACGCACAATAATCCTTAACCTTTATTAGGTGTTTTATGATTGTTTTGAGATGAGAAGAGAAAGGACACTAAAGGGGGACTAAATCCAAACCTAAAGTTATCATGCAATGGTGGTCCTAAGATTGATATAAAGGAATTCTACCTAATGTTATCATACATGGTTAAGATCCTAATGTCTATCATAATCTCCCTTGAACAAGAGAAATTAGAGGTCCTAAGGGAAAGAAACAACAGAGGAACAACAGGAAACAAAATAAACATGCAAGGATGCAAACATAGAATGCAAATGAGGGAGGAAATTGGTGTGGGGCAGTAGCCTCAACAAGCTCATCTCAACCTAATACAAAAATATGACAAATGCAAGAAATGAAAGGAACAAGAAATGCATCAAAAGAAGCACACAAGAACATCAAAAATGGGATGAAATGGCCTAAACTAAACAACATCAACCATAATGCCAAAACATAAACACAAATGAAAGGCAAAGAAAAACCTAAATCATAGTGAGGATGGGAGGAAATATGAGGACAACAAGGAACCCATAATGGCACTCAACCATGAGCATCACAAGAAAGGTGCAAAAGAAAGCACAAGGAAGTCCTCATGGATTCATCATTTTTAAGCATGCTTCAAGTACCTCCAAAGGAGGGACCAAGCTACCTCAATTGAGATTCCAAAGTCATTGGATAGCAAGGGACATGAAATAAAAGTTATCAAAAGAAAAAGCAAGTAAGCCACAAGGAAATGCAAGCAAATTCCCAAAGGGAAGCAAGCATGTTTCACAAAGAAACCCTAATTGAGAACTCAAAAGCAAGCAACCAAATGAATAAGCAAAATACAATATAATGACCTAAAAATGAGCAAGAATCATACTTAATATGTTAACAACATGAATCAATAGGCATTGAAGGCTCAAAGGATCCAAAAATGTCATATCCAAGTCAAACTATGTCAAGATGTATGTATGAACCTTCCTTTGGGTAACTTGATTTGCAAGTTACTCTAAAATTAGGAAAATGATTCAAAAATTATCAAATAAAATGCAAGAAGCTCATAAATATGTTGGCAACTAGAGGCCAAAAGGTTACAATCAAAATCACTTCACAACATCACCATAGAAATTGATTCACAAGGGTGCTCCATTGTGAAGGAGGATTGTTTAGGGTCAAATGAAGGGCATCAAAAGTCAACCAACAGGGGCAAAATGGTCCTAAAAAATTCATCAACTCATCATTGATATAAGGATTGAATCTTACTCATTGTATCAAAAGGAAATGAGAGAAACAAATTCAAGAACAAAACATGTCAAGTTTTAGGTCAAATAAAAACACTTCCAATGTTAAATCCCATTTTTAATTGAAAAATAATTCATAAAATAAAATAAAAATTTCTAAAAATAAGAGGACATCTCAAGGAGTCCAAAACATACTTTTTGAGATTTTATCATTTTAGGAAATATTTTAAAATGACTTAAATCTAACAGAAATGAAATAAAAAAACAAAAAGAAAATGAAAATAAAGGGCTGGGGGTGCAGGAAGCAACCCAGAAATGTTGCAAAATCCATGGGCTCACAAAAGGGGGGGTGCCAATAGCACGCCCAGCCCATCAGCAAAGAAAAATAAATAAAAACGTATGGATTCAGTGTGGTATGGTCAACCAAGGAACATGGTGGAAATCAATCAAAGACCATTGGATCAAATGGTAATCAGATCAAGGGGCTCACATTCACACAAGTCATTTAATGAAATCCCAGCTGGATCTAGTGTGTTTGGTCAAAGTAAGAACACCATAGGTCTTAATCTGGGGCGTTGAAATAAAAAGTAAGCAAATCGAGAGGCTGGGAACACATCCACGTGGCTCAGGTGAGTTTTAAAAAGTGGAGGGAGAACCAGACGCCAAAACCACTGTTTCGGTCATCTTCTCTGGCGACATCTCCAACACCATTCACAGCCAAAAACCCAGGTCCATCAAAACTTAACCAAAATGAGTAAAATAAAAGCCAAAAGTGATCTCCAGGTTACGTGGATCATGAATCCACTAGCTATTTTCATTGATCATGCTTTAAAAAGCCAAAACGAAAAGAAATAGAAAAAAGCTCAAATGAAAAAAGTTCACAAACAGTCACGAAACCAATCCAAAATCCATCTATGATATGCAAGGATTAAAAAGACATGAAAATGGCGTGACAAGAATGCTTGAACAGAGAGATATTTTGAAAGAAAGAAACCTAAAAAACAAGCTTCCACGGAGCTCAGTGTGTTAGCAAAGCTTGGAATAAATCACCCAGAAACGTTCAATGAGGCTCATGGAATGTTTTGGAATCTTTTGTTTTGATTGAAACTCAGTGAAACTTGGAAATCGATTTTGAATTTTTCCTCTCTTTTCCTCAATCTGTTCTAACTCAAATGCTCACCAAAACCAGTTCTGAAGGCATGTATACAATCCTGGGATTAAATATGATGGATTCAGATTGAAAGGAAACCCAATTATGTTCTCCTTGGGCCCAATTGGATTTTCACTTTTTCACTTCATGGCCATTTGAATAGTGCACAAAATTTACCTTGTTCAGCTGTAAAAATGGCTCCTTTAGCTTGCATCTGAGGTAGGTTGATCAAAGGGCTGAGAATGGTTCCTTGATTTGGTCTTATGGCATGTTTTTGATATGTTACTTAATCTTGAAGAAAGTTTGAAAATGGCCACCAAGATGCACTCAAATCTCTAATCCAAAGATGGCATTGTATTTGAAATGTGTTTGGCACTCAAAAAATGCACAAGGTTGGTACAAAATGTTTCCAAATGATTTTAATTTGATTTTTCCTTTTTAAGCCTTTTTTCACGGAAATTTCATTACGGATTCTTCAATCCAAGCCAAACCTTTGATGCCTTGATGTTTGGTTGACCAAATGACCCCATTTGGAGCAAGTTCAAAGTTGGAAAGATTTCCATTTGAAGTGTGCAAAGTGGTGAAATGGACCTATAATGAAAATGACCTATAATCCTGCTTTCCCAAAATACCCCTGCCTTACAAGCCTCATAACTTGAGTTCTACAAATCAGATGAAGGACTTATAGTACTCTTTGGAAAGCTAAGATCTTGAGGAAAAACTTTCATGTTCATCAAAAGTTGAGGAGAAACATGCTTCTAGGTTAAAAATGGCTTGGAAGTTGGTTGACTTTTGTTGACCAAAATCACATTCATCTAAGGACCTGTAACTTGTTTGTATCATAACTTGAGTTCTAGAAATCAGATGAATGACTTCTAGTACTCAAAGGAAATCTAAGAACATGCTCTACAAGTTTCATGTTAGGGTCAAGATGAGATGAGACTTGTATCTTGAGATAGATGGTCTTGAAGTTAGGCACTAAACAGGGGATTTTACACTGAGAACCCTAATTCAGATACTCCTCACACTCTTGATTCTTGATGAATTGATCTTGAAATGATATCCCATGTATCTTAACACAACATTCCATAACCATAAAGACTTGTAATTGAGTCTTAATTTCCTTCAATTTCACAGCTAACTTAGGGTTGACCAGATGAAAACCCTAATTGCACCATCTTCAACTGTAGCTCTTCACACTTGGTATAAACACTTGAATGAACTCCACAATGACCCTCAAGGCCTCCAATGAGCTTAAATGATCATCTCCCTCCATAACCATGGGCTTGTGATCCTCAGATGATCTTCAAATGGCCTCCTAGATAGGAGGTGAACCTCACACACTTATCTGCTTATCCAAAGGGCTTTGACTTGTCTCTGATGATGATAACCCCCCTGTTAACTTGAATACAACCTCTTCATTAGGCTTAGAACCCTTGGCAAGTTCCTCTTGTTGCACACACATCTCTTGATCCCCTGTAAAATGCAAAATGCTATGTAATGTAATATGCTAGAACAAATGAAATGAAATATAAACCAAGTAAAGAAAAGGTTGGGCACATTTTGGGGTACAATAGCTCTTAAAACCACAAACCTTTCTATTCATTTTTTTAAAAAACAATATAAAATCAAAACACTAGGATTTTTCTGTCTCTTTCATCACGCCTATTCACTTACTTTTCTTCCAAATATGCATAATAATATGCTTACTGCACATATAAATCAATCGACCTCCATTAATACTCTCCATGTAAAAACACTACACAACACTTATCACCTCTTTTTCTCTCCATTCCATAACCATAACCATTTTCCTCTACTCACTACACACGCAACACCCATCTCCCTCTTACAAACTCCTTTCACGGGAGACCTTTCATTTCTTTTGATAACTCACAAGCTTCCATTTTCATACTCATCTGTTACCCCCATCACTCTTCACTGCATATAACTCTCCACTATATCTTGAAGAACCACCTTCCACTCATTTCAAAAAATAACAACACAAACTCCTAATATACACCACCTTCCATTACCATTTATCTTCATATACTTTTAACTCATAAACCAACATATCATTTTCTCCTTTCTCATAGTGCCAACTGCCCACTTTGAAACAACACAATCTTTTCATCATTCAAGAAACCATCACCTTCATTCTCTTCAAACGCAAACCATCAACAATAACCGTGGATGTCGCTTCCACCATGAAAGCATAAAGCAGAAGAGATGAGATGAGAGAGGGAGTGAAAAGAGACGCGAGCAAGAAGAATGAGTTCACACACGAGGAGAAGGCGAGAGAGACAAGAAATCGAGAGTAGAAAGAATAGGGAAGGAGCTGAACTTTTCCTGATTCTTTTTTTGGGTAACTTGGTTTTATTATTTTATTTTATTTTTTATTTTATTAATATTATTAAAGATAAATTATGTTTTTTGTTTTGTTTTAAATTTCTTTTAGGCCCATTTGGAGTTTTGCTAATGTGTACCCTCTTAGAATAATGGGCTGTTAGTTCTTGTTATTATTATTGTTTTAATATTTTTTATAGTTATTGTTAATATGTGTTGTTAATCACTTCTTTTAAAAAAATGTGTGTTTTATTTTTTTTATATATATGATATTTAAAAAATGAGAAAAAAAATATTTTAATATTTTTTTAATATTTTCATCAAGTTTTTGTGATATATTAAAATGTCAAAATGTGTTATTTCTCCTTTATTTTATATTTTAGCATTTTATTTAGGTTTTGGTATTATTTGTGAATTTTGATACTTGATGAATAATGTTAATGCTACTTGATGTTTTGATTCATTACATGTCATAGATTTTCCATAACTGTCTATTTGATTTTATGCGTTGATGATTTTACACAATGTTTTGACGTGACTGTTCTTTGTGTTTGTGGTGCCTCACGATGTTTTATTGTTATTTGTTTGTGGATCTTTTACACGATGTTTTGCCGTGTGTGTTTTCCTACACGGTGTTTTGTCGTGTATGTGTGTGGATTTCTTCGCGACGCTTTGCTACGTATTTTTGTTTGTTTATGCATGATGTTTTTCCTCATGAGTTGATTAGTTGCCTTAACATTTTGCTTTACATATGTTGTCAGATTTGATATTTGAGGCTTTCCTCTGTATTCCTTTAATATTATGATTGCATGTGTCTAAATCCAAAGGAAAGGATCTTCTCTGTTGACTTTATGTTATAAGTTAGGATAGTTTAGCCTACCATTCTCCTGCGACCTTGTTAGAGTCTTTAGCTTTCCCATCCTAGCCTTAGGGTTATAGTTGCCTAACTCTATGTGAGTTTCATTGTTATGGACACTTCCTTCCCTTTTTCCCTAGCCTTAGGATTATAGTTTCTTGAATCTATGTAAGTGTCATTTCTATGAACATTTACCTTCCCCCTTGGAACCTTGATGATTATCAAGAGTTCCTCACCCGTAGTTAGGTGAACTACGAATGCTCTAATTCCATCCCTGTTAGGATACGTAGGTACAAGATGCGATGTCTTGGTGAGCATACTTAGAAATAAAGCCATAGGTCTTTACCTTAGCATATTTTCCTTAGCAAGCAAACAATAATATAACACAAATACAAATAAGAGGTTCATGTAGAGTACTACAGATACTTAGGATGCTAACACCTTCTTTAGGTATAACCAACCCCCAAACCTTAGATCTCTTAGCTTTGTTTTTATATTGCAATTGGGTTTTGTCGATCTTTTCCCTTTCCTTTGGATAAATCAAAGTTTGATGGTGAACTTCAAAGATTTGTGATTCAAGTTAATTCAATAGCTTGATATCTGATTCTCACCGCAACAACAATCATCATCAAGGCCATGGTTTCATCTTCAACTCATCCCATTTTCTTCATCAAGGTGAGTTCCATTAGATAATATAGCTTTTGGGGGAAAATAGGAGAATATTGTTGGGTTAGGTTTTGTAAGGAAATTGAATTAAATGTTGTTTTCATGATGATTTGATGAATTACATGCTTATATGATGTTATAACATGCTTACTTAAGTGTTTGGATGTTTTTTGGACATGTGGGTGTGAGATATTGGCCATGGTTGCTTCATTTTCACTTCAACAAAATCTAAGTTTCGCTTGGGTTAGTGTGAGAGGTTACGTGACCCAAGGCGACCTGTTTCTACTATGGTCGCAAAACGAGCTTGAGCAAACGGAAAGCGGGTACCTCGCTTTGAGTTCGCTAGGCGACCATGAGCCAATTTCAGTTCTGTCTGCACCTCGCCTTGAATTCGATATGCAAACTGAAAGCGATCTAGCCTCTTTTTACGGTTGTTATGCGACCATGACAGAGTTCAGTTTTCCCATTTCTTATTTTCTTCATAACTTGTGAACCGTAACTCGGATTGAGGCACAGTTGGAAGCGTTGAAAATATGGATATAGGTGAATGATTGATAAAATAATATTGAATTCAAGTGTTTGCGGTATAATATATAAATGGGTGAAGGTGAACACCATGTGAATTGGTTTGGTATTTTGGTGAGGGACATTTGTCCTAAAAGTCCTATTTTGGTGAGAGGCTTAGCTCCGAAAGTCCTATTTATTTATGATGATCATTTGCCTTATGTGAATTATTTATGCTATGCTACTATATGTATGACATAAATGATATATGAATGATGGTTTAGATGTTTGGTTGTGTGATAACATGCTTAAAACAATATGAAGATGAATGAGGAAACCTAGGTCTATAACTAGGTAAGTGGATTAAAAAGATAACTAGGTTACAAGTATGACTTGGATGATACTAGAAGGTGACATTCATGTAATATGATACCTAGGTGTGTATCATGGATGGATGGTTACTATAGTTTTGAGTGACATGTATTGTATGGAACATGTACGGTTAGTATGTTATTTTATAATTAAGGTGAATGTGATCGCCTTGTGATTATCGAATACGATCATGTTTGTTATATTTATCACATAGTCAGAAAAATCCCCCTACTTGTGTCATCCCAAGAGTTGATGTTTATGTAGAGCTTCTTTGAGATGTACGCACCATTTACTTTGACAGGTTTGAGTCTCGGTGTACGAATGAAGCCTACGAGTAAAAGGCTTGAGATGGTTAGAGGTCCCATGGGAAGTGACAATTCATGTGGGAAGCACCTTGAATTTGTATCCATTTCGTATATCAAAGTAAGCTACAAGGATCCGTGATTCGTTTCGAAAGTCCTAGACGTAGGAGAGGACAGGGAAAAATTCCTTGGTATGGTATTCGAGCTAGTGATTATCTGAGTTAATAAACTCAAGAGACGTGTTTCCATACTTCGTGAGTTTTGTGAACTCAAGTCTTATTCCCTTTTCCCTCGACTAGAGTTAGAATTAGATAAGAACCTTGTAGAGCCGAGTGAACCCATAATATAGAGGAACTCACTGAGATTATCTCACCCTATTAGTGTTGTTGTTTTTTAGGAACTGTGTGTAGGTTTAGTTTTAAAGCGGACATATGCTTGAATGTTTCAAGAGAAGCTTAGATTATGTTTTTCCGTTGTATATACTGTATAATGATGGATATTATACTTAGATCGTAGATTTTTATTGTTTTGCCACTTTCCATATCTTGTACCATAGGTTGTCTTTATCATATATTAAATGGTCAAGTATGTAAGTTATGTCAATAGACACTTACTGTTTTGTATTATTTTCACATTGTCTTCACCGACAATCATATTTTTAAAAATATATCATACTCTATCATGAAGAATATATTTCACTTGAAGATAAACTACTTCAAGAATTTTACATTGTCATCACCGACAATCATATATTTTATCATGAAGAAAACATTTCAGTTGAAGATAAACCACTTCAAGAATTTCACATTTTTTTAACTGACAATTATAGTTCTAAAAAACTATCATATTCCACCTAAATAAGAGTATACTTCACTTGAAGTTAAACCACTTCAAGAAATTTTACATGTTGAAAACCAGGTTGAAAAATTATGGTGCAACTTCCTTGTTGGCATGAAACTCTTTAATCGTCGGCATAATCATGCATCTTGTGTAATCTCGATTGTATCAACACATCTTTGACTTGGGATTTTCACAAGTAAAAAAAATCTTCCATCAATTTTCTCTAGCTCAAATTGCACAGCAGAATTTGTGGCTGCAACTCAACAACTTTTTCGCAATATTTCCCTTCTTTTCTGATGTGGAAGATCAGACAAAACTGCAACCACAGAGCATACTAAGAACACTTATCCCTTAATTGGAACAGACTCTGACACCAGTTGTTGGAAAAAAAGTAAAGCATAGAGAAAAAAGAGAAACACAATCTCAACACAAGAACATAACGTGGAAGCTCTAAAATCAAAGAAAAATTCACAGCCGTTGTCAATAGACAACTAGAGAATAACACTATGTAAAAATTATTACAACACATAATATACCCTCAACTAACCTAGGCTCCCATTACACCTACACCCTCAAAAACATATATTTAACTACATCTCACAACACTCTATTACAAGTGTATAAGAGTACAAAGAAAATTAAATACAAGCTCAAAGTGTTTTTGACTGCTACATCTTGAAATGAAGAACTTGAATCTTATATATAGCCTTAGACTCCCTCTTCCTACACAAAACTAAGCGATGTGAAACTTCAAAGAACTTGTATCCTATATATAGCCTTGGACTATCTCTTCATTCACAAAATTAAGAGATATGAGACTTCTTCAACATGTATATTTTCAACCAACCCCAATAATCTCCACCTTAATTGAAAATAATACAAAAGTTTTAATTGTCTTCAACTACAATCATACTCCACCATAAAGAGTATCAACATATATATTTTCAACAAACTCCAATAATGACCACATTACAAAAAAAATTATGTTCGACATTAAATATATTTTGAATTTAACTATAAACATTTCTTAATTACTTCTCAAATCATTTGGATATATTCATTCATTCACTTCTCAACTCATTTAAAGATATATTCTTTTAATTTCATGTTTTCCATCAAGTATATTTTAAATTTTTTTTCTAATCAACCAAAATGTGGAAATGTTTAAAATTTCAAAAAGTCTAAATATACAATTGTGCATTTGAAGCGAATTCTTTCTCTTTTGAATTCTTTCTTTTAATTTCATGTTCACCGTTAAATATATTTCTCATTTACTTTTCGAATCATTTAGACATTCAATCACTTCAAAAAATCATTTAAACATTTTCTTAGTTTCATTTTGTCATTAAGTATGTTTTAAATTCATTTCTAATTAATCACTCCAAGATTTAAGGAGATTTTTCTGCATAATTGATGCAGCCCTCAACGTGTGAATCAAGCAATATTTGGGTGAAGATTTCGAAGCCCATGGACTGTTAAGGAGTATATAAAGAGAAATCTAGACCTAATGTTTTTATGACTTTCACTTTTGTAAAAATAAGGGGAGGTTTTAGAGTCTTAGATTTTGAGAGTCTTTTTAGTGTGACTTTGCAAGTCACTCATGTATCTTTTGATACATTGAGGTAGACTGATTGTATGTTGTTTATTACACTCATAAGCTTTTAAGCAAGAGTGTATTGTTCTTAGTTAAAACTTTTAAGCAAAACTAAGTATTGTACTTGGAAGTGTTGGTACTTCTATATTGGGTTGTTGGTGAATTGTCACTGGTTTGTGACTGATAGGAAGTGAGAGGGGGATCTAATATCTAGAGGGTTTCTAGGTAGAAGTTGCACAAGGTAGTGATTAGGCGAGAATTTGTAAACGAGAGATTTTAGCTTTGAACTAATGCTATCTTAGTGAATTTCCTTCATGGCTTGGATGCCCCCAGATGTAGGTGATGTTGCACCGAACTGGATTAACAGTTTACTGTGTTATTTATCTTTCTGCAATTTATTTTCAGTTTGATTTATTTGTTCTATCAAACAGAAGATGTCTTAACATTTGTCTTGACATTATGTTCTAATGTGAGGACATCAGTATTAACATGTGTTAGAGTGCCAGAATTTCAATTAGTATTAGAGCTGACACCCTGGTCTGTTTAGTGGTGAGCTTCAGGGAGATTTTTTTTGGTACTTTATGATCATTCGAAGGCTAGAATGATATCTTTCTTGAGATCAATGAACAACAGCTCTTGGAAGTCTGCCACCAATGGGCGTGTGTAAATTGTTCCTTGTGACGAAGAGTATGGGATGGCTCTTGTTACTCTAAAAAGATTTGAACTCTATATCCAATGGAGTTGATAAAAATATGGCCAGTTTGTTAAACACGTGTGTGGTTGTCAAAGTTACTTGGGAACTTCTCAAGACTTCTCATAAAAGCACATCTGGTCAGCAGGATTCTTAGGTCTCTACTCAAGAGATCTATCTTGAATGTGACTACTATTATAGAAGAAGATGTCTCTTCTTTGGTAAAGTTAGTCTTGTTAGTTTTGTTTTTATTGTCTCAAATGTCAATCAAAACAGTGCCTAAAACTCAAAGAGGGTGAAAATTGCCTTGTCTCTCATACCCCTCTTAGAACTTCAACAAAACAAGACTGATATTTTGGTTGTGGGTGTTCCAGACTCATGATTGGAGTAAAGAAGTATCTGATGGACTCTAAGTCTCTCTCTCCAACTATGTTTTTGTAATGATGGTGCCAAAATGTAATATTAAACGGGTTTGAGAACTAGAATTTCCAGTCTTGATGTTGTCTCTCTTGATCAAGGTCCTATTGAAGAAGAGAATGCTTGGTCACTAATGAGATTTATGAAGCTCTGAGGAAGAATTTGAGTCCAAAGGCAGTTGCTTTTTGTGTGTACCCCAAGGAACTACACACTCATGCTTAATGTCCAAGGAAGATGTAGTAAAGATGTCACCAAAAGAAATAAAATTTAGACTACCGCAAAACTTATAGAACTTCCTCTTATGGTTATTATGAGGGCACTGCAAGGTGGAGTCTTAGTGGATAGACGAACATAGGGGAGAAGATGAGCAGACTGAGGTGGAAAAGACTGATAATGGTGATTTTCTCAGTCAACACTCTGGCATTTTAGTCAGCCCCAATGGTACTTGGTAGAAGGAATATCTTCTTTGTTTGCATAAGGTTTGTTGGTGGTTATGTGATGTTATACATGATGTCTTGACGGTGTGCTTCTGTGTAGAAGATCTTTTGGTTTTTGTTGTGTGTGAAAGTTTATTTCCCTGTCTGAAGTTTTTGTTGTAAGTATCTCTGATCTGCCTTTGCAGTTTGTTGCTTTATTGTTGTGTTTAAATTGTGGTTCTCAAGTAGTTCATGCAAAGCAATGTTTCTGGGTTGCTATGATGATAGTGGAACCCATGAATGTTAACTCCAAAACTAAAGTTAATGGTTCAATCATTGTGAAAGGGACTGATGTCCAAGCAAATGTTGGAACATAATCGCAACAGATTAACTCTCCGAAAAATGAAACAGATTATATATGGGAGCTAATCATGTAGAGTTTTATTCACCAATATATTCAGAGATGAAATATGTAATCCTAGTGAATTTTGGAGTAAAGTATTGGCCAAGTCTATTGGTGATTGTGGCTTTGACAGTGTTGAAAGAAAGGATATGTTGTGTGGTGCAGAATGACATATTTGATGTCTTGACATCTGATCTAATGTTATGGAGAACCATGGTTTCTTTGGGATTTCTATTGTGATGATATGGTGTGAAGCATTAAAATGATCTCTAAATTTCTATGTAATCTTTGGTGGTGTTGGAATGTCATGTTTTGACATCATTCTAGTTGTTGGTGCTTAAGAGGAAATGTACTTCTACTGATGTGGTTTGTGTGCATGATGTCAAACCAAATGTGCATGACATCTTGCCTACCTGAAGTGTTTTAGAGAACTTTGGTTTCTCTTAAATGTTTTTTAGGCTTGTTTTTTCTTCTACAGTGCATGTGCCTCTGATATGTGAACTGGGAAAGTCCATGATTGCATGGGTATGTCCTTGAGAACAATGTTGTTTGTTGTCTGGGAGAATTTATTTTTCTCTGCAGTGGGTTGTGATCTTCAAGGGGACTTATTTTTCTTGTTGCTCTATGATTTCAGACTAGATGTGTTGACATTGTGTTTATTTGTTCAGCTGCATTTTGCTGGATTCTTAAGCTATGTAATTCAGAAGGAGTTTGTTTTTGTTATCACTATGTGGTGTTCTTGTTTGGATCCTGAGTTAATTTTGCTGTTTGTGCTCCTGTATGGTTCTAAGGATGTTTTTTCTTGAGAAACAATCTTGTCTCTTGGATCGGCATTAATATAATTGTGTTTTCTGGTTTATCTCTAAGACTAAGGATAATGCTGAGAAATTTGTTGCTCCAAATTGAGTTGGATGCTAAAATAATACAATGTCAAATAAGATGACATGACATTGTACTGTTACGAGCTGGTCACAATCAGGATTTTCAAGGATTTTCACTCTGCACAACTGGACAAGTTCATTGGGACTGGTCATCACTTTGTTAGGGGTGTTTCTGGAATTTGTACTGCTGAAGATGTATAGCCTTTACAGAATGGGAAGCTTGTAATCAATATTTTTCTTCCATCTAGTGGTGCATGCGTATTAAGGAAAAAAAATTCAATGACATGGGGAATGTCATTTCAAATGTTGTAGTCAAATCTTAGAAAACGAGAAAGAGGAACAAGAGAATGTATCTCTCCTATAGTTAGCGGTGCTCTGTTAACAAGGATAATTTCACTTCTTTCAACAATTCTATCCTTGACCGATCGGTCGATAAAAGCAATGTTTTTTTCTCTATATTAAAATCCAAAACCTTGTTGCTTCCTCCTCCTATCAATTTGTGTTTCATCGTGAGCCAGTCCTCCAAAAATATTGATGCTAAGAGAGTTCATTTGCTGGAAGCCAAGAAGGATGAGAGTGCTGACCCAAAGAAGGTTGAGTCCAAAGTTGGGACATCTATTGGATCATCTAGGACAGGGAAAAATTATGTGACTAAGATGAAGTCCTTCAAGAAAAGTCATGCTCAATTACATGACTCTGACGCAGATGCTGATGAAGATTGGGTCAATTTCATTGACTCAGGTGGCTAGAATGGATAACTGGTTTCGAAGAAGAAATTTTTTTTTGATGTTTTTGTTGGTTGGATTTGTAATAATTTCCTAACAGTATTTTCTTCCATCTGTTGCTTTGTGTTTTCAATTGTTTGCTTCCATTAGAATTGTTTGTTTTCATTGCTAATGTGTGTTTCCATTTTTGTTTACATTTACTCTATTTTTGTCATTTTTTGGTTTAAAAGGGGGAGTAAAGTGTTGAGGTTGATTCTGTTTGTTCAGTAAAGTGAGTGTTGAAGTTAATTATGTGTGTCCTGGTGTCATGTCACATGTCTTGACATGTTGACTAACATTGTGACAGGATTGTACTACTACTAAGGGAAGAGTAGCATATTTGTGCAGATTGTTGTATGCAACTATTTAAGGGAAGCGTGATAGTTTGTCCTGCTTATGTTGCTGATACTGATGTGATGTATGTGTGCAATGATGTGCAATCACATGTTCTGACATGTTGTGTTTATGGAGAACCTTGGTTACTCTATGGTAATCTGTTATTCTAGTTCTCTGAGTTATGTGAAAGGCTTCTATTGTATGTGCTTCTACTGATTGTTTGTCTTGTGATTTGGGTTTTTCCCTTGAGAGGGTTGTGTGAATTTGAATAGTTTATATTTTGATTTTTGGTGATTTGGGTTTTTCTCTTAAGGAGGAGCATTGGTTATGTATGACACGGGGAGTAATGAACATGTTTAGTTTATAGATGCATTATATCTCTGATATATCTTTTGTTGATCATGTAGCTTCCTTGTGCTTTGTGTTTGTGGTTTTATTTCTCTCTCCAAGTTCATTAAGCAAATGATGTTTTAGCCAAAATTTGACAAAGGGGGAGATTGTTAGTTCTATGGTTTTAGAATTGACAGCAATTTTGGTAAAACATGGTTCAAGAAAGATGTTGGGAGAAATGTCCTAACTTGTTGGCCTGTCAACATTGAAGACAAATGTTCTGATAGATGCTATGATATGTTGTACCAGAACATCAGTACAGGCTGTAGTCTTATTCTTTACATATTTGACTTGATTCTGTGTGATTTCTTTTGGATATATCTCACTTACTTTCGCAGGTCAAGAAGATTTAATCTGGAACATTTGATTTGATCTCCAACTGTTCATAAGTTTATAAAATTGAATGTGGAGACAATTTAGAAAACTTGATGATTTGTTCCAAGATTTAAGAAGATTTTTCTGCATAATTAATGCAACCCTCAGCGTGTGAATCAAGCAATATCTGGGTGAATATTTTGAAGCCCATGAACTATTAGGGAGTATATAAATATAAATCTAGACCTAATGTTTTTACGGCTTTCACTTTTGTAAAAATAAAATGAAGTTTTTGAGTCTTAGATTTTTAGAGTCTCTTTAGTGTGACTTTGTAAGTCACCCATGTATCTTTTGATACATTGAGGTAGATTGATTGTATGTTGTTTATTGTTCACTCATAAGTTTTTAAACAATAGTGTATTGTTCTTAGGTAAAGCTTTTAAGAAAAACTAAGTATTGTACTTTAAAGTGTTGGTACTTCTATTTTAGATTGTTGTTGAATTGTCACTCGTTTGTGACTTATAGGAAGTGAGAGGGGGATCTCATATCTAGAGGATTTCTAGGTAGAAGTTGCACAAGAAAGTGATTAGGTGAGAAGTTGTAAACAGAGGAGTTTAACTTTGAACTAATGATATCATAGTGAATTTCTTTACTGGCTTGGATGCCCCAGATGTAAGTGATATTGCACCGAACTAGGTTAACAATTGACTGTGTTGTTTATCTTTCTGCAATTTATTTTCAGTTTAATTTATTTGTTTAGTCAGACAGAAGATGTTTTAATATCTGTCTTGACATTATGTTCTGATATGAGGACATTAGTATTAATATGTGTTAGAGTGCTAAAATTTCATATTCTTTAAAAAATTCATATCATCACATTTTATTCACATTTTATTCTTTAGGCCTACGTGGTCATAAGTAATTCTTTTATAGTATAGTCACATTAATTATTAGTTTTTTTTTATATTACAGAAAAGAGATTTAAAAGAATAAAAAAAAATATTTATATCTTTTAAACAAAATGTGAATTGTCTGACATCCCATTAAATTAATTTAAATAGTTAATTAAATTAATATTAAATAAATAAAATCATAGTACTATATGATTCATGTTTTCTAACCTAAGTCTTCATGAATTCTACAAAGCTTTTAGATATTTTATTTTTAATTGATATATACTAATTATTTAAATAATATGATTAGTATCTAAAAGTGTGAAGTTAATTGAAATGGAGTTTATGGATTTTGATTTTTAACTTCAACCTCATTATCTTTGATTAATTCAAATCACAGTTTGATGAGTATTATTTTTATGTAATTTATATTTGTATTAGGAAGAATCAAAGAGAATGACTATTCATAGAGATGTGGTTATTAATAATTATTTTTAAATTAATTATTTAGGACTCAGCTATATAAATTGCAACCTGATCATAAATATATAAGAAAATTCATTCATAAAACTACTCTTTATGATGTCATGAAAAAGTTGTTGTAGCAAAGTATTATATCGAAAACTAATATAAAGAGAAAATAAAAAATCATAAGAGGTTGTTGTAGCAAAGTAATAATATATTATTTTTTATAAGAGACAAAGTATTAAATTATTGATATTTTTATATTAAAAAACCTAAATATAAAAATAAATTTAAATTATAAATATATTCTAAGTTGCTTATTTCTGTTGAAGTCTGATCAGATCAACACCTTTTTACAATTAAAATTAATTTCACTGGATGTAGCCATTTGTATCAAATAGTTACATACATTTTTTATAATTAAATGACTCATTAAAAAGATATAGGTTATTTGATTTTCTTACCATATGTGAATCTTAGATTCTGTTATAAACATATTTGATACGTATTTTTAAATAAGAAAAAAAGATTCCTTCTTTCATTAGCACAAGGTTATTATCATATAGAGCTTAAAATAGTTGATTTATTTCAACATGTAAAACTAACTTGAAATACTTTTAACTTTATGGTAAATCATTTATTATTAATCTTAAGTTTTCCAATTCATATACAAATATTGGTAAATAAATAAATATAAATTTTCACATATTTACCATTATTAAAAAAATAAATTGGAGATAATATGACAAATATTTCATCCGTTTTAAAATAACTATTATTTTAGCAAATAAAATTTATTTTAAAATGATTGTTATTTTTTATTTTGACTTAATTGTAATTTTGATCCTTTTATTTTACATTTTTTAAAATTTTGATCCTCCAATTTTAAAACTAATATTTAGATTCTTATATTAAATTTGAGTTAATAGTTATTTTGTCCTGTTGGTGAATTTTAAAAAATGCTGTAAAAAAAATTTAGACTCTCCCTAATATTTGAAATTTTCAGTTGGCATTTTTTATTATTATTTATGTTTTAAATTCCATATCACATCTTTTATTGTTTTATTGTTTTGTGTTAATGTCAAAATTTAAAAATATGGCCTTTCTAGTTGTTAAACCCATGCTATTTTGACATCAAGCAACAATGTCTTGCAACTAAATTACGCGTTTCTTTAATCAAAATTATATATTTTTAATTAGACTATGTATATTTAAATGGTATATATAGTTACAGTATATATAGGCTATGCAATTTCAGTATATTAACGTTTTATAAATGTTACATATAAAACGTTTTAATGTTAAAGTAAATAATTGTTACATATAAAACGTTTTAATGTTTCAGTATATAAACGTTATTAGTTATACTTTCAGTTTTATAAATGTTTCATATAGTTAAAGTATATTTAAATTAATAGTTTAAAATAATAGTTTCAGTTTTAATAGTTTCAGTTTAATAGTTTAAAATAATAGTTTTATAGTTTAATTTACAGTATATTTAATAAAAGTTTAGTAATTTATTTTAACATTTTAACTGAATTAATATATTTTGCTAAC
Organism: Lathyrus sativus; assembly: GCA_963859935.3. Taxonomy (NCBI): domain Eukaryota; kingdom Viridiplantae; phylum Streptophyta; class Magnoliopsida; order Fabales; family Fabaceae; genus Lathyrus; species Lathyrus sativus. Next base: position 615,916,453 of record OZ012738.1, on the reverse strand, counting down.
GTTTTATCTAAATTAATATTTTATTTAACGTTTTAACTAAACTAAAATTTATTAATGTTTAATAATTTAATAATTTTTATTAATTAATAGTTTAATAATGTATAATTTATAATTTATAAACTAAACTAAACTAAAATAATTTAAAATTGTCTAAAATAGTTTAATAAATTTAATTAATAGTTTAATAATTTAATAACTATTAAACTATTTCAGTTTTAGTTATTAAATTATAAAATTATAAATTATTACACTGAACTTATTTTAAACTATTTCTACATAATAGCTTTTAGTTTTTTTTAACTATTTTAAACTATATAATTGAAGTTATAAATTATTAAAGTATTAAACTAAAAATATTAATTATTAAACTAAAATTAATTAATTAATATAAATTATTATTGTCTTGAACTGGGACGAGACTTCTTCCTCAGTCGGACATGTCCAACTCAATAGTACGTTGGGAGGTTCAACAAGACTCAATCCTCTCATGTCGGGCACACGTTTTAACAAGGCCCTTCAGTCGGGCATGCCACTACCTAGTACGGGGAGAACTCGCGCGTCTCCCCCACGTTCTCTACGTGTCCCCCACGCGGAGACGCGTCATCAGGCAACTACTCACTTCCGAAAGAGTTGGTCAGCCCACCTTCCGAAGATCACGGGACAGTTGATCCAAGGCGAAGACCACATGCTGGTCTTCCCTACGCCACGTAAGCCCTGACAGTTACTTGTGTTAGGTTTGGCAATTTGACCCAATGCAATGTAATTGTTGGCCCTGCGCTAGGGGCACATTATAAATACTTTTTTTCACAAGGGGGTCAGATTTTCTATTTTTTACACCTATTCTCTCAGCACTTGCGCTTTCTAACTCCGTTAATTATTTAAGCATCAGAGTACCTTGAAGGTACACCCCCTCCTCCTCTATAACACCGGTGAATACAAGAGCTCACGATGCGTGGTAGGTTGTTGATTCCTATCTGATCAGGTCAGATCAGTTGCGCTGTCTATAGGAACCCTTTGCTCCCACGTTCTTTCTCCTATCCAAGCATAGAAGCTCAAGAACCAAAATAACTTTCAACTTTTATTTGATCATGGCCAGCCCACGCAACGATAACGCTCCGAAAACCGCCTTCGTTCCATTCACCAACGATGATGGCCACGACCCCAACGTGATTGTTCACGTCGACGACGGCGACTATAGGGACGGGCACACCGCCTCTCCCTCCTCAGAAGACGCGACCTTCAACGCCTCCCGATGCTTCGATAGCCCGTCTGTCTACCAGCCCATCCCGGTGCCACCCAACGTCGAACCTACCATGGTGGCTTTATTCACGGCGACCAATCAGACCAATCTGATGATCTTCGAACAGAACGAGCGGATAGGGATGCTCGAGAAGGAGTGACAATCACGCTCTCCCTCGCGAAGACATCGTCGCCCGGTTTCCAGCAGCACCTCTCCTCCCCCACGGAGGATGCAGCACGATGCCTCTCGGAGCCCTTCTCCCCAACTGACTAGGCAGCGCTCTCTCTTGGAGCGGCCGCAGCCAATGACCTCTCAGAAGCGCGACCGGTCACCTCCTGGGAAGGAGCGATGCTCCCCCGCTCGGAAGAGGAACAAAGCTGAAGGAGGCATCGACAAGCCAAAAGCCCAGCCAAGGAGTCTTTATCGACGGAACAAAAACAAATGGGGATCAGTCTCCCGCTCACGGTCACCTGTCAGAAGCGACGAGGACGACCAGCGCTCACCACTGTGTAGGGACATCAGGGAGACCCCACTGCCCATCGGGATGGAGAAACTCCCACCCTTGGCAACATACGATGGCACGACCAACCCGGATGACCACATAGAAAGCATCGACGTGTGCTTAACTATCGAAACATATGGGGAGCCATCAAGTGCAGGCTTTTCCCCACTACCCTGAGAAAGGGTGTCATGACGTGGTACAAGCGCCTCGCGCCCGAGTCCATCACCTCCTGGGGCGAACTGAAGAGGCAGTTCTCTAGGCACTTCACGGCTTCCCGACGCCATCCAAAGACAGAGGCATCCCCGGAAGCCATCATCCAAGGGAAGAACAAACCTTTTCGGGATTACATAGAGATGTTCAACCGAGAAACTGTCCAGGTGTCCACCACGGACGACATGAAGAAATTCCTGATCGAGAGAGGAATACGACCTTGCTCTGACTTCGCCAAAGCCAACGAGATTGAATGCCCCTGCACCTTGAATGCTCTCCTCCTCAAGGCCTAATCATACATCCTGTATGAGGAAATATAAGCTGCCCGCGACACACGCAATCAAGAAGGCATCATGGGAGCCAGACACGAGGATGTCGCTCCCCCTCGAAAAGGAGGAGAAAGAATAAGAGAAGACCGATCCCATGAACAAAGGGGGCCACCAGGAAGGCTCACTAAGTACACGCTACTTACAGCTCCTTGTGAGCGCATTCTATCCGAATGTATCAATTCAGAGTTTCAGAGAGGCGGGGTCTATTTACCGAAACTGACACCCCCGAAGCCCAACATCCACAAATCCAAATAATGTCAGTTCCACCAGAGTCATGGACACGTCACGGAAGATTGCATCCACCTCAAGGATGCAATTGAGATCCTAATTAAGAAAGGGAACCTGAAACGGTACACCCGGAGAGGTGAGGCTCCTTGACATGAGATCCACGAAGCCAAAAGGGTCGAGAAAGTGTTACCATCCTCCGAAGAAACCGGACTGCAGGTCGCCATGTGTGTCTCTCGGCTAGAAGATTTTCTCCTTCTCAGCGAGCCCGCTAGACCGCTGCCTGCCTGCAGTCCATGGGAGGACTTTCCTGCCACCTTAGTCATATCCGGTGGAGGCCCCAACAAGCTCCCAGTCGGATCGGTCAAGAGGAAGTTCAAGGAGTTGATCAACAAAAGCTCAAATACGAACACTACCCTCAAAAAATTTAAAGGTAAATCGAATCCGATTACCTTCTACCTCGAGGAGCTCCTTAGAGGTGCGCCAAACTCCAACATCCCCCTCTTGATCAGGGCCCAGATGGCGAACTTTGACGTGCGCCAAATCTGGGTCTACCAAGGGAGTTCGGTGGACATAATGTATGCTCATCTATTTACGACCCTCTAGCTCGACAAGAGCCACCTGACCCCGTATGTCGATTCCGACCTACAAGGGTTCAACGCCACCACCACAAAGCCTTTGGGATACGTGGAGCTGCTCGTCACATTCAGAGCCGAGGAGACCGGCAGACAGGTGAAGGTCTGATTCTTGGTGATCGAATGTCCCTCTTTGTACCAGTGCATCTTGGAAAGGCTAACCTTGGCTAAACTGACTGTGGTACCATCTACAGTCCACCTGAAGATGAAGTATTACACGACCAGAGGTCGGGCGGTCACCCTCCATGGGGACATCGAAGCATCCAGGAGATGTTTCGAGGCAGTAATCAAAGGGCTCAACTCGATCAACATCACCCCCAAGACGACCGAAAGATCAGCTCGGGCTGAGGAGCAGAAGGCACTTCCTCGCGTCAACTCCGTCGACCTCGACAACCGCTTTCCCAGCAAGAAAGAGCAAAGCACGGAATCTGAAGACGCACCTCCAATAGGCAAAGAACAGTCATCCCACCCAACACGCCTTATTCCAGATGGAGACTTCGAGCTCATCACGCTCGGAAATGACCTAGGAAGAAGCGTGAAGATTGGCACGGGACTCCCTAACCTGGCGAGGAAGCATCTAAAAGCCTGCCTCTGGGAGAACGCCGACCTGTTCGCGTGGAACGATGCGGAGATGCCCAGCCTCGACCCTGACGTAGCATGCCACTACCTCACCATAGATTCGGCCGCTAGGGCCATAGTTCAAAGGAGACGTAGGAAATCTCCCGAGAAAGCGGAGGCTGCTGAAAAAGCTGTAAAAGACCTCCTAGAGGAAAATTTTATATGGAAGCCCAATACACAACCTGGCTGTCCAATGTTATACTAGTTAAGAAACATAATGGAAAATAGAGGATGTATGTTGACTAAACTGATCTCAATCGGACATGCCCCAAAGATGCTTACCCATTACCTAACATCGACAAACTCGTCGACAATTCTGCAGGTTTTAAACTGCTGCCATTTATGGACGCGTACTCAGGGTACAATCAAATCCCCATGGCAAAGGCTGACAAATAATACACGACCTTCATGACCGAGTCGAGCAATTATTACTACAATGTAATGCCCTTCGGTTTAAAGAACACCGGCACAACCTATCATCGGATGATGAACAAGGTCTTTCGGGAAGAAATGAGAGACACGCTCAAAGTTTACATAGACGACATAATCGTGAAGTCACGAGAAGAGGTCGACCACACCACCCATCTCAAGAAGGTCTTCAAGACTGCGACGAAGTGCAGAATAAGGTTTAACTCTGAGAAGTGCACCTTCGGCATACGAGCAGGAAAATTCATTGGATTCTACATGACGGAACGAGAAATAGAGGCGAACCCAGACAAGTGTAGGGGCTTTTTTCGAGTTCGCCACGTCGAACACAAATAAATCCATCCAGTCACTAAACGGGATGCTCGCGTCGTTGTCACATTTCGTCGCCAAGTCTACCCAACACGCCCTCCCCTTCTTCAAGCTCCTACGCAAGGAGGTTGCGTTCAAATGGATCAAGGAGTGTGAGCAGGCCCTCCTTCACCTCAAACAAGTCCTATCAGAACCACCGGTATTGTCGAGGCCCGAGGTCAGGGAAACCCTCTACCTATATCTTGCCTTTGCCGCAGAGGCCATCAGCGCAACGCTGATCCGCGAGACCCCCGAGGGGCAGAAGCCGATACACCTCACGAGCAAAGCCCTCTAAGGTTCTGAGCTCAGATACCAGCAGTTCGAGAAGGTCGCTCTGTTCCTTATCAACGCGGCCAGTAGGTTAAGACATTACTTCCTGGCCCACACAATCATGGTCAGAATCGACCAGCTCGTCAAACAGCTTCTCGGGCGGCCGAACATGTCGAGAAGAATGCTCAAATGGTCGCTCGAACTCTCATAATTCGACGTCAATTATGAGAGCAGAAAATCCCTCAAGGCTCATGCCTTGGCCGACTTCATCGCAGAGATGACTTCCACAGAGTCCCTGACCCCAGGGGCACACAAATTGACCATCTTCGTCGATGGCGCCTCTAGCTCGATGGGAAGTGGAGTAGGCATCATCTTGGAAAACAAAGAGGGCATCCTGATAGAAGTCTCTCTCGCGTTGGTATTCCTAACTTCGAACAACCAAGCCAAGTACGTGGCGTCCCTCACAGAACTCCGCCTGACCGAAGACCTTGATGCGAAGGAGGTAAAGATCTTTACTGACTCCCAGCTCGTGGCTTCTCAAGTACGAGGAGAGTACCAAGCCAAGAACGACAACCTCGTCGAGTACCTCGCCTTGGTAAAAGAAAAAATGAAAAACTTTGATTCCACGCGAACACAACACCAGGGCAGACATCCTGTCGAAATTAGCGAGCACAAAGAGAAAGCGCAGAAACAAATCTGTAACCCAAGAGGTTTTCTCTCGCCCCAACATCGAGAAGGACACAGCGACTGTCGAGGTCAACGCTATCGGGGACAGTAACTGCTGGGTGACCCCTGTATACACCTACCTTAGCATGGGGCGACTGTCTGGCGATGCCAAAGAGGCGCGCATGGTCAGGCGTCGAGCCTGCTCATACGTTTTGGTCGAGGACAAATTGTATTGGCGGGGATTATCCATTCCCGTCCTTAAATGCGTCGATGAATCTAAGGTATCAGGCATACTCCAAGAGATCCACGAAGGAATCAACGCCCAACACCTCGGCGGAAGATCACTTGCCCGTAAGGCTCTACGAGCAGGATACTATTGGCCCTCCATACAACAAGACACTAAAGAGCATGTCAAGAAGTGCGAAAAATGCCAACGGCACTGGGACATGCACCTGGCCCCATCAAACGAGCTCAAAACACTATTGTCTCTATGGTCATTTTCCTGGTGGGGGATGGACATCCTCGGGCCCTTCACCATAGGGTCATACCAAAATAAGTATTTAATAGTCGGAGTCGACTACTTCACTAAGTGGATAGAGGCTGAAGCCTTAGCCAAAATCACGGCCCAAAACATTCTCTATTTATACAAAAGGAATATACTTGCCTGGTTCGGCATACCCCAAGCCATTGTCACCGACAACGGGACTCAATTCACCCACAAGAACTTCCAGGACTTCGTTACCAGGCTGGGCGTGAAATAACACTTCACCTCGATTGAATACCCACAAACAAATGGGCAGGCCGAAGCAGCGAACAAAGTGATTTTGCATGGCCAGAAACGAAGGTTGGGAGACGCCAAGAAGAGATGGGTCGAGGAGTTACACATTGTACTCTGGGCCTACAGAACTACCTCGCATTCGACAACTAGGGAGGCCCCGTTCCGATTGACCTACGGAACTGAGGCAATAATTCTTGTGGAAATCAAATAGCCCTCCAGGAGAACTGAGTCTCCCCTCAAAGAGGAGGCGAACGACGAGGCCTTAAGGGAGGAACTCGACCTAGTCGAGGAAATCAGGTCGGTGGCATCCCTACGAGAAGCCTCGCTGAAGCAAAGAATAATTTTGTAGCATGACAACAAAGTCATCAAGCGTGAATTCCAGGTGGACATCCTGGTCCTACGAAGGAATCAGAAGGGCTCGCGTGAGGGAAAACTCGCTGTGAACTGGGAGGGCCCCTATCGTGTCCGAGAAAAAACAGACAACAGGGTCTATTACCTCAAAAACCTGAATGGGGAAGAACTTACTAGACCATGGAACGTTGAAAAACTCAGGCAATATTACAGTTAGACACTGCCCGTGACCCACTAGCATCGCGACCAGAAGGGGCGTGGCATGGTACATGCGCGACTCCTAAACTTAAAACAAAAGACAAAAGTCTGCCCTTTGTGTGTGCGAGCAGACTTTTGATCCGACGGCAACCCCTCAATCGAGTTCCACCGTTTCCGTACCAGTAAGGTATAACGCCCAGCTTGCGATGGGAAGTTTATGCCGCAGGGAAAAAACCTCAACCGAGGTCTTAGCTCCATTATCGATCAAATACCAACTCTGATCACTCGACCAGTTCCCTGCATGGTCGGTCACAATATATGTCAAGCAAAAACCCCAATAACAAACATACAACATGCACTATTTTATACACGTGAAAAATAAGGAAAATAGAGCACACACAACATAAAAGTAAAATATTACATTTCGAAAATGCGGGCAGAGCCCGTTATTCAAGTGTTACAAAATATCGCACGCAAGCCAAAAAGAACTACATCAAAATATGGCACGCATGCCAGAAAATAGAAATAAATCATAAAGCACTAAACAACTTCATTATCCTCGGGTTGGTCTCCCACCACAGCTTGGCCGTCATCTTCCTCTTTGGCTTCTGGCGCGACCACACGACCCTGGACCACATGATGATAAGGGTCTGTCCCCTCAATGACGAGTTGGACGTCCGGGTTCACGATTTGGAGATGTTCCACAACACATTTAAAGCCCGCCTCGAGAGCCCTTAGACAGTCCTGTTCGAGCTCCCGTATCTTCGACACCAGGTTAGCCCGAGACGCCATAAGCTTTTCCTTGGCAAACTCATCCTCAGCAGGCTGAGCATCCGTTTCCAACTCGGTGATCCTCGCCAAGAGCTTCGTCCTCTCCTCGCTAGCAGCCTTCACCCGCTTCTCCATTTCGCTGTAGAGCTTGAGCTGGACAACATTTCTTTCCTTGGCCTGGTCGAGGTTAGTCGACAGTTTGTTCCTCTCAGCCTCGACGATCGCGAGGTCATTTTGCAGCTTGGTTAGGTCAACAAAAGGGCAGGTCTTGTCTTTGAGGACCAAAGCTATTTTGAAGACCCACATCACTGTGGCCATGTCCTCTGATAAAATTTTCTTCCTCACCTTCCGGTCGACGCCTAAAATGGCCTTGGACTCAGCAATGCTCATGACCGAGGAATTGGCCCCGCAGAAGAAATTGGGTTGTAGATAGCATGCGGGAGCACAAACTTCTCCTGGGAATTACTCTTGGTGAGGTCGACGGTCTTGGACTCACTGACCCGCTGCCTTTTTAGCGTCCCCTACGAAGATGGAGATTGACTTCCTTGGGGGGAAGAGGAGGAACCTCCAGGCATATGGTCGGGACCAGACATTTATTGTACTTGGGCGACTCGCCCCTTACCGGCCTTCTTTCCACCTTTGCTAGCCGCCAGCTTCTTTACGGTTTCCTGCATGTTCGATATCTCGCCTGCAAAAGGAAAAACAAACAAGTTAGCAAACAGCAAACCAACGACAGAAATATAGAGAGAGCCCGAACGAGGGGCACACCCGCTACCTAAAAATTGTAAGGCTTCCTCGTCGGATTCAAACTCGAGGAGGGCTTCGTGTTTATCAACCGCAACTCCCGAAGAATCTCCCCGCAAGCGTCGAGGATGAAATTCCTATCCGGAGTCACACATTTCATGGGAGTAAAGCAGACGACAAATTCGACCAGCTTTTGATAGGCCACCCGGTCATCAGCATCCAACAAGCCCGACCTGACTATGTAGTTGTCCATACCCTTTTTGAAGTGCTCCTCCGACCACTCCAACAGAAACTTTGACTCTAAGACCTCCTCCGGCTACCCGTTCTCCTCCTAGACCATATGGTTATACAGCAAGTCCATAATCGTATGAGTAACAGGCTTGAGAATGTAATACCGGTCTTTAGAGGTATGGATGGAATCTAGATACGCCCGAAACAATATCCTCGGCTGCTTCAGGGACACCCAGTTGTGCCGACCTTCGAACATCTGTCGTTGAAGATTGAAGATGCGGAAGAAAAGAGTAAGTGTGGCCCCAACATTGAGGTACCGCCCGCACGAACACAATCGTGTTAGGATAAAGCTGCAATGGTGTCAACCGTAGCCAGTCAAACACTCCTCGTTGAAAATTAGAAAAGGGTAGACGCATGCCCACTTCTTGGAAGGTAAATTCATACATAGGGAACCTTATCCCTTTGAAAGACGAGCATATCGGATGGTGTACTCGGGGTTTATACACCTCCAAGTTCATGGGGGAACCCTCACAATGGTCCTCAACCGTGGCGTAGGCGTCAGATTCATCCACAGAAAAGTGAGAGGGGATACTAAGAGGCTCCTGCCTGGTCCAATCCGTGACAGTTCGTTTTTTCTCCTTATTGGTCTGCACTTCCGGGGAATCAAGCTCGTCGTCGATCTCAACGACCCCCTCAATCCGTACAACCATCTTACCTAAAAAGCAGAGGAAAATGGTGAATTTAACATTCCAAATCAAATCCACCCTTCCACCGCAAATCAAGTGAAATGGCGAAAATAAGGGCACATGGCCGCCGGACAGGCCTCTCTGATCGGAAACACCCAACTATGGGGCTCGTCTAGGAGAAGTTCTCCCCCACCACGACAGTAAGAGGCGAGGATAGGAACCCTAACAGGTCCTCGAGGCCTCCATCTGAAGTGGAGGAGACCCTCGTTCCAAGTCCTCGGGACCTTCATCAAGCCTCTGAGACCTTCATCAGGTCCTTGGGACCTTTATCCAATGTCCTCGGGGGGCCCATCCAAAGTCCTGGAGACCTTCACCAGGTCCCCGGGACATTCATCCAATGTCTTCGAACACCCCATCCAAAGTCCTTGAGATCTTCATCAGGTCCACGAGACCTTTATCAGGACCTCAAATCACTCATCCTACGTCCTCGGGGGCTTCATCACCGGTCCATGGGGGCTTCATCAGAAGCATCATCAATCCTAAAAAGTTCTGGCATATTCGCCGGAAACTTCATTAAATCCACCGGAGAAACTATCGGAAAATTCAAAAAACAAGAGTAAAGCAACAATGACTTACTTGGTACGGTAGTTCTTGGAAGACGAGACGGTGGCGGACGACAAACATCTTGGAGCAAAGAAGGGGGAACACGAAAAGAGAAGAGAAAATGTCTTGAACGAAAGAAGGGAAGCGTGCGACTGAAACGAACTTAGCCCCTATTTATAAGTCTAGCACGGGACTCGAGGCGTCCTTAGGCACTTGAGTGCCCTTACTCCTGCCACCATAAGCATTAATTGCCCTAACACGTGACTCACTAGACACTTCGTGCACTCGTTCGAATTCCCCTCGTGCCCGGAGATCAAGCATGTCCGTTTGCATTCCACCTCCCCAACATATTGCCTCGTCGAGCATCTGTCACTCCTGGTCGCGCACACAACCCTCAACTCTGTATGTCGGGTAAGCCACCATCCTCTAAACTGGTTCCCGACACCCTAACTTGCTCTTAAGTCATTACTCATCCACTTAGGAGCAACGACTTAGGGGGCTCCTGTTCTGAATTAGGTCGAGACCTGCCCCTCAATCGGACAGGCCTAACCCAATAGTATGTTGGAAGGCCCAATCCTCCCATGTTGGGAACACGTCTCAACAATGTCTTTCAGTCGGGAAGACCACTACCTAGCACGGGGAGAACTCGCACGTCTCCCCTACGTTCTCTACGTGTCCCCCACATGGAGATGCATCATCAGGAAACTACCCACTTCCGAAAGAGTTGGTTAGCCCACCTTCTAAAAATCACAAGGCAGTTGATCCAGGACGAAGACCACATGCTGGTCTTCTCTATGCCATGTAAGCCCTGACAGTTACTTCTATTGGGCTTGACAATCTGGCCTAATGCAATGTAACCAATGGCCTTGCGTTGTACGCACATTATAAATACCCTCTTTCACTAGAGGGTCAGATTTTCTGTTCTCTACATTTATTCTCTTTGTACTTACGCTTTCTAACTCCGTTACTCACTTAAGCATCAGAGTACCTTGCAGGTACACCCCCTTCTCCTCTACAACACTAGTGAACACAGGAGCTCACGACGTGTGACAGACTTTTGATTTCTTTCTGATCAGATCAGATCAATTACTAAATTGAAATTAATTATTAATAATAAACTGAAATTAATTAATTAATAAAAATTATTAAACTGACACTACTAATAAACTTAAAATATTAATTAATAATAAATTGAAACTATTATAAATAAATTATTAAACACAAACTATTAAATATTAAATAAATAAATTATGTAGTATTTAAATTCAAAAGTAAAAAAATAAATTATTTAGCATTTAGAAATAAAATATAAATAAAAAAAATATGAAACTGTAACTATATATATAACTGTTATAGATATAACACTATATCTATACATAACATTTAAATATAGTGTAATTAACGATATATAATATCAATGCAAACTCCTAAATATAAGAAATGCATAGTCTAGTGTGGTTGATACATCAAAAATATCATGAATTCATCAGCTTTAAGGGCTATATTTTAAAATTTTGACATTTAACACCAAAATAATAAAATAATAATAAAAGATGCCACATGGAATTTAAAAATTAAATAATAATAAAAATTGTCAATAAATCATCCACATAATAAAAATTAATTATAAAAATGTTGTCATGTCAAAGTTTTTGCTTACTAGATTTTAAAAGGGGTTAAAACAATAAAATCTTCAAATATTAAAGGAGAATCTAAATTTTTCTTACAGGAGTTTTTCAAATTTCGCCCAAATAACAGGAGGCAAAATAACTATTAACCCTTTAAGTTTTGAATTTGATTTTATTTTCCTCTCCATTTTAAGACCTATTTTTAATGATGTGGCACTTTTTAAAATGACATGATAATGTCATGTCATTTTAAATTCACCCTCTTCATTAAATATAGTTCCACGTATTATATTTGTCCATTTAAAAGTAAATTATTTATTTAAGATTAACATTAACTAAATTATCTATTAAAAATCACTTAAATCAAAAAGTGTTCAGCCATTCACTTCTTCTCTCATAGTTACGAACGAAGACATGAATTGTTTTCCCTTCTCACTTACAAACATGAACCCTAACTAAATAATCTGAAATTGTAGTTCCAAATCAAGTTGTTTTCTGAAGTCGTCGTTCCAAATTAACTTGCGTGGTCACTTTAGGTAGCTCATCTCTGAAATGTCAAACTCAAGTTACGTTTCGAGGTATGTTTCGTCACTCAACTCTGAACTGAAAAACCCAACTTATCTATGAACTGAAAACCCAACTCGTAAATGTTGTTTATGTTATGGATTATACTATGTTGTTCTGAAATTTGATTTTGTTTAAGGTTGTTAAATGCGTTAATGTTGTGCCTTGATGAAATACTATGTTTTTCCTTAATTCTGAACATTTGTTAACACAAAGAATGTTAATGTTTTGTGGTCCATGTAATGTTAATCTGTTGTGGCCCTATTTTGTCAGTGTTGTGATTTGTTTATGTCTTGAATTGTTAATGTGTTGTGGGTTATATAGTGTGTTAATTTGTTGTGGTCCCTATTTTGTCAGTGTTGTGATTTGTTTATGTTTTGTTGTAGGCCATCTGATACCCAAGTTGTCAGACTTAGAGTACACCATCAAAGACATTTAGTTCATAATCTAGTGATGTTGTATGTTGATGGGCTTGCTTCTGAAATAAATTGGGACTGAAATGTGGACTTGATGTTCTATTTGCAAATTGAAGAATTGATCAAAAGTGTGAGGTATTGTAATATAAAGTGTTTATGGTATTGGAATCCTAATTTTTCTTTTTCTCGTGGACTTCGGTCTCTGAATAATGACAATGATGTATTAAGGTTAATGGAAGATGCTAGAGGATTTAAGGTAGTTGATATTTATGTTGAACACAAAGTTGAAGAAATAAATATTGAAGATGCTATTTTTAAGGAGTACAATGGTGAAGAAGTTAATGTTGAGGGAGTAGATGAAAGAGTTAATGTTGAGGGAGTAGATAAAGAGGTTAATGTTGAGGGAGTAGATGAAGAGGTTAACATTGATGGTGTAAATGAAGAGACTCTTGGCAATGATTCCTTAAGTTATTACTCGAAGACTTACACTGAACCTCCCCCTTAATACCCCTTCCTCTACAATAGACAATGGTAACCAAAGTAAAACTCGGCCCACTATCCATACACCCATCACTATCAACATCAACCCTATCCTCCCTATGACTAAACCTATAAGAAAATCCACCAATATATCTAAACCTCTTTCCTACCACCAAGACTTCCAATGTAATCTTATTAAAGGATACATTGCTCATACCTAAACAACTACAGATAGTCTTCGTTATCCTTTATTTAATTATTTATCTTATGATAATTTATCTCATAATCACAAAGTTTTCACCTTAACTTTATCTTCCATCACTGAACCTAATTCTTATTATGCTACCATTTCTAACCTCAAGTGGAAAAGGGAAATTGATTTAAAATTACAATCCCTTATTGACAATCCCTTTAAAATTAGGTTAGAACCAAATTAATTTTTTTCTAAGAGAGGTAAGTCTAAAATATCCATATAAGAGATAAAATTTGAAAAATCTAAATAATCTAGTCTCCTTAAAGTACTGGAGGAAGCTCCCACACCAAACCTCTCACCAAGAGAACAAATAAAATTATAGTCATCTATAAAACACCAAACCAAACCTCTTAAACTCACTTTTCTAGAATACAAATCAACCTATATGACTCTCTTACTAGCCACAAAACACTTAGAGCAAACATTAACATCAAAATACTGAATTAGAAGAACCACACTCATAACAAGCTCCTAAGAAACCTGAACTAGAGAAGGAAAAAAGGATCTACCTTTTGAACTACGACACCATATCGAAAAAAGACCATTAATACTCCCTATAAAAGGTAAAAAAATACCAATAAGAGAATGACTTATCCCTCAAGGAATGGACTGGAGAATGAAGGATCTCAATAAGATTAATTTATTGGATCACTATAAAAACCAAGGAGTTAGACCAAATAAGATTCCACACCTTACTCTTTTTAATCCTACCCCTAAACCTATATAATTAGAGGAACAAATAAACATTGACGAGAACCCCTTGTTGATCGGGCTCGCTTTTGAGTCATATCCCTTTTTTCTAGAGCCTTTAACCTACCTATTTCTACCTCATAAGTGAACACAAATGTAAAATCTAACTATTTGGTTAACCTATGGATTCTAGTTGCCATTATTCTCTCTAACACATTAGAAACCCCAACTAATGATGGAACCAGAGTCATAAAAAGATGAGATATGAAGAAGAAACGCCTTAAAGACACACTTATAAAGAAAAACCTTGTGAGCTCAATCCCACCTCCGATATAGGCATTGGAACATTATCCTACAGATATAAATCAATAGAAGTACAAGACCTAGTAGTACCTATTTCCTGAAGAGGAATGGGAAAACCGATGGCATCTGATTTCGAATAAAAATTGACCATGAGTCTGTCACTTGAACTTCACAAGGACAATTTACAACATCAAGGACTGAAACATGATGATCCTCTGAAGACTGAGAAGCATCACTAATTGGAACATGATTAACTAATTTCGAATGAAAATTGAGCATAACTTTGTTACCTGAACTTCACAAAGACAATTTACAATAGCAAAGACTGAAACCCTATGATCATCTGAAGACTGAGAAACATCACTAATTGGCACATGATTCAGTAACTCAAAAGAATTAGAAAGAAATGAACTAGGAATAATCCATAGTTGTTGAGGTAGGGGAGCTATGTTACTACCAAGCAACATGAAAAGCTGGAGATAATAATCTTCCCCTTTTGGAACCCCTTCCTTGGTTGTATTATCTTCCTCTAGAGAGTATGAAATATGAACTAAACAATCAGAGATCCAAGTGTTTTTACCAAGAATCAATGAAAAATATTTTGGTCTAAGGGACTGCCAAAAGTCAATTAGGGAAACGAGTACTTTAGAGCGATTTGCCAAAGGAAGACAAAAGTTCTTTGACGTGTTTGGTTCGTCAAAAGTAAATTAGTTATAACCTATATAACTGATTCTATTTAAAACCATGATTTGTGGTTTTTTACTCTAAACGTGATATTTACACTTAAATTATATTGTCCAACTCACTTTTGCACGAATTATTCAAACATAAACCACTTTACCTTCAACTCACTTTTAACTAAAATCAATTCATTCAAAATTAATTTTTTTATTGCAGAATCAACCACATATTTAAGTTTAAGTAGAATTTTTTTAAAAACATAATCAATTATATTTTAGAAGAACCAACACATTAAATCAATTCGAAATTAATTATACATTTTAGAGTTGTTTTTAACTCTTCTAAAATAGAAATCAAACATACATTATCCAACCGTCGTCATGTGATCTTCCTTTAGATCAAGTATTTGCGATATACCCGAATTCAAAATCTAATTACTTGAATACATGTTAAGTAAATACCCAAAGAGTAATGCTACTTTGACATCAAATATTCCACATATACTGTTGATAAATACAATGAACAATCTCTCTCATTTTTTATTAATAGCATGTAAAAACTTGATTAATACAATTTATAGCGTGGTTAATATTATCCTGACATCAAAAAGTAGTTTTAAGTGATAAAACACAATTGATTAATTGAATGTAAAAAGATAGTTGATATAATTTATAATTTGGTTATTGAATGTCTTGACATTAAAAAATAAATTCTAACATGTTAAACAACTTTTGTTGATGATGTGTAAAATATTGAAACTAAAATTGATTAATAAAATGTAAAATATAATTAATTAATATATTTTATAAATAGTTAATAAATATTCGAATATTAAAAATAATTTTAAATAGTAAAATAAAAATAATGAAGTATAAAATGTTAGATAATACAATTTATAATTTAATGTCTAATATATATATATATATATATATATATATATATATATATATATATATATATATATATATATATATATATATATATATATATATATATATATATATATATATATATATATATATATATATATATATATATATATATATATATATATATATATATATATATATATATATATATATATATATATATATATATATATATATATATATATATATATATATATATATATATATATATATATATATATATATATTATTGGTTAATGAAATAATAAAAATAATTAATTATAAGAAAAATAAATGGTTAATAACGTCAATTTTTATGGTTAAAATAGTAATAAAATTGAATAATGTCCCAATTTTATATTTGTGTTACAATTTTGTTTTAAAATATTTTTAAAATAAAAAAAAATATAAATATTTTTTATTTTAAAAAGACATTTTCATCCTATTTATGAACAACAAATAGGATATAGATGTAAACTTTAATGTCAAAATAACATTACTCTTATCCAAAATATATTTACCAAGTAATTATATATGAATTTCTCACCATGCGCATCAAAATAAATATTAAGTCTCACTTACATTATAAATTGTTTTAAAAAAATAATTTTTATTTTAAATTCTAATTGAGTTTATAATATTTATAAAATATTAATTTATTTTATATTTAAACTATTTATTAATTTTTCCATTCTCATCTTATTAATAATTTTTTCTCATAAAACTAATTATAATATTCATTTTTTATTTGAATTGATTATATATATATATATATATATATATATATATATATATATATATATATATATATATATATATATATATATATATATATATATATATATATATATATATATATATATATATATATATATTAAAAACGAGAAAGTAGCCGATTTGTTTGGCTTATCCACCAAGCATGAACGAAACAAAGGTGATAGTATATAGATAATGCATTTCTGGTGTTTTCCAAAAATAGCAGTGCAATTAAATTGAATAGTGGAATGCACCGACAAATTAAATGAATGATCCATCCACTAACTAGTAAAATCAATAAATATCTATTTCAGCATGATGATAAAATTATTTTATTTTCCTTTATAAAAAATTTATTTTTTGTGAATCAAATGGTTTTGTTTTGAAATGAAAAGGAAATTTGAATCTAACTATTCAACTGGGGACCATATGTTTACCTCATTTAATAGAAGATAAAAATGCCAGAAAAGAAGGATCTAAAAAATGAGAAATTTTGTGGGTAGATAGTTGCAGCTAAATTTCTTGGCAGTTCAAGCTTCAAGGCACAAATGGAAAAGTAAAGAAAATTCAGTAGGAGAGAAACCTGGTGTCAATTTACAAGTCAGCCACTCACCTAATAAATGCCATTAATTTAAGAGAAATACTATTCAACTCATTCCAAAATAAATGTATTTACATAAATTTAATGGAGGGATTGATATAGAATTATTTTTTAAGATAACTCTTTAGTTATTTATGGTAAGTAGTTTGGTATCGTTATCTTTAATGAAAATTAAATAAAAAAATTAATTTATTTTTAAATAAAATATATATAAAAAATGATATAGTATTATATGTGATTTTTTTACTCGATGAAAGTATCGATATACAATTAAATTTTAGAATACGGAGTGTTCACCTATTTTTTATTTTAAGATATCAAGAAATATTTATTGACACGATTTAATTCAATGAATGAGAAGAAAAGTTTAATTCAATTGATGCATTACTATTAATTTTATTAGAAATATAATAAATATAAGATAGAGTATGAATTCATCAAATTATCTTTATTTACTATTGATATATAAAATGAGAGAACAATAAATTCAAAATAATGTACATATTATTATTAGAGATATATATAATTTTTAAATTAAAAGAAAATATTATTAATAAAAAGTCAGAATGAGTGCCGAAAATAGTATTCAACAAAAATCCACTTAAAAAAATACAAAATCAAAAGACGCAAAGAGGAGAGATAAAAAATACACTATATAATGTAATTTAAGGGATTGGATTGTCTAAGATTTAAGTCGACGGAGAAAAACAAATGTGAATTTGAAGTGTTGAGAAATATGTGTGAGATGAAAGTTTCACGTTGAATATAAAATTGGAGATTAAACATTTTATAAGTGAGAGAACTCTTATACCGGTCACCTTAATATTTTAGATGAATATGTGGTGCTTCTTTCACAAGATGTGTTGCTATTAAAATAAAAGCCTCAACGTAGATGCTCCCTCATGATGACCCCAAAGAATTAATGGTCTAACAATGATATCAGAGCCTAATTTGAGTGAAGAACTGACTCCCGAGTTGAAAGTGTTAAGTAACAAGTGTGAGGTGGAAGTCCCATATTGATTAAAAAAAATAGATATTTAACACTTTATAAGTGAGAGAACACATATATCTGTCACCTTAAAATTTTGGGTGAATATGTGGTGTCTCTCTCACAAGGCGTGTTGCTCTTAAAATCAGAGGATCACTCCTCCCACCCCAAGGATTGCTCTCAGACCTTAGTAAAAAACCAAAGCTACCCTTAGATTATATATATATATATATATATATATATATATATATATATATATATATATATATATATATATATATATATATATATATATATATATATATATATATATATATATATATATATATATATATATATATATATATATATATATATATATATATATATTCATAGCATCCCATTCACACACCATATATTAGTTTTCGACCTTTGGCCATAATTTAATGTAAAAAATTAATACAAAAATGCATCTTCAAATGCGTTTTTAATGTAAAATGTGTCAGACTCTTCTCCTTCCACATTTCTCTTTTACTCTCTCAAACTCTTTAAATCTCTAAAAATCTCTAAAACTCTAAAACTCTCAACTCACTTCCAAGTTTCTACTCTCAACATCCAATCAATCAAAGAGATCAATATCAAACTCACATTTTGTAATTTTTTTGTTTCTCTATACATTTTTTATTTTACTATACATTTATAGAAATTGAGCAATGTGTTTGATAGGTTGTGTAATGAGTATTTTAGATAGTTTATTTAATAAGCAATGTGTTTCATAGGTAGTTTAGATGAGCAATGCACTTTGAGAACATTTTCGTAACACTTGCATTGCGCAATTTCTAATAATTCATATGTACCATTTTTAAGCATGGATACTCTAACACTTCCCACACATACTCGGTTGATCATATATTGATACATACATTGAGGATATGCCTCGTGCTTGTGCATTTGTCCCTCAAAGAGAGAATCAGGCGGTTGAGCTCTTTAGAGTGTATCTTGACTACACAGTTGCAGATGATATACACATCCAGGCATACGGAGATCAATGTCAGACGTATTTCTTAGATGACATAGCCTTCTACTCTAGATGGTTAGCTTGTGGGTCACATATGTTGTATCCAAATATGCGTGAGCACACCATGCACCAGTTTAGATATATGCAGTTTAACTTTATTATGGATTCATGTTTATTCATTTATATATGATACTTTCATCTTATTTGATATCTGTATGGTTTAATTTATAAAAAATTATTATGATGACATAGTTATATTACATGGTCTATTAGAGTTGTGTATTTATAAAAAAAAAATCAAAATTTACTGTCTAGGGTGAATAAGGATATGCACTTTTGTGTTCTGTATAGGGTGTATACAGAAATGCATCTCTGAATCAATTTACGTCAAAATAAGGATGTATCCGTTAAGAATGCATGGGGTGCGTATAGGGTGAATACGTAAGTGTATCTCCAAACTCATTTTAGGCAATAAAAAAAAAGAGTTGTGACTCATTTATGCATATAAATGGTGTGAAAATAGTGTGTTTGAAAATGCATTATCTGATTTGTATGACATTTTGGGATTTCCTTAAGATGTTTCTCCACCATTTTAGGTGAGAGAATCAATTCCCTAAAATAAAAGGCTCCAACGTAAATACTTTCTCATGATGACCCCAAAAGAATTGATGATCCAATAAATACCACAATTAACAAAGTTGAGACACCATCAAATCATAATTTTATTATATCTAAAATCTGCAAAGTTGATAATTTCTTCTCACCAAATAAACTCTGGTTTAGTTCTTTTCATAAAATATAAATACTCGCCAACCAAATATCATGAATGTTTTTGTGAATCTTCCTTCTACCAGAGATAAGACTAAAAAATAGAGACATGTGATCCTTTTGGTCATTAAGATAGACATAATTAGTTCATGAAGAAGAGCATTAACATTGTGCCAAGACTAACACACAAGTGAGAGAGACACCACATATTCACCCAAAATTAGGTGATAGTGTAATACCCTAAAATTTTCCCTTTCATTTTAACTGTAATTGGCGTATTTTTCGTTCATTTTGCATTATCATTATGCATATCATGACATTGACTCTTGAGACATGGGATCAATATGTTTATATGGCTCAAGACTTACCTTTATTGTAAGTTTTTAAGCAACAAGCATCAGAGGCTTCAACATTTATTTTACTTAGGGATCGGGTACCAGATTGTATTTTTTAGCAGGTTATTTTGAGCGCAGGAGACAGTTCACAGTTTATTTCGAGCATTATACGGGTGCAATATCAAAAGAAAAGTTCCAGAGGCCAAACTATGCTCAAAACAAGTGGCAACAGGCAATTCCCCACGTTTCCCTCTTTAAGGCGCCAAAAAATTCAAATTTGAAGGGTGTTAACCGATTAACTATTTGCTAGGCAAATTTGGTTAATCGGTTAACCAAGGCAAAATTTGCCCAGATACTTCATTTTCAGCGCTGCATCATTTGGGGTCCCAATTTCAATCACTAATTCAATTTTTCACACCAGTAGGAGGATTTAAAAGTGGTTTCCAGTTTGATTTATTTTTCAATTAATTCAAATTCCCTCCAATTTTCAAACATTTCCATTCATAATTCCACTCCTAATTTCCATTTCTCACACTAACCCACACTCTAAACCACATTTAATTCTAAACCTAAACCATACTTAAATCATTTTTCTCCAAACCTCTCAGAACTCTCACTCATTTTTTGAATTTTTTACATATCTCACTTCATTTCTCTCAACTTTTCTCTCATTCCAAAACCCTCACGAAAGTTCCATAGCCAAAAGCTTCATAAATTATACATTTCAATTTGTGAATTTTTGAGCTAAACCTCTATTGCATCATCATCCTTGGTTCAGTTCTGCTTTTACAACTCATTTGGATCTTGAATTAAGTTATTGGAATCACTTTTGGAAGAGCTTTTGCTTATTTGTAGATTATTGCTTGGATATTCAAGTTTTCTTACTAGAGCTTCATAGATCCTCGGGTTTCTTGCTTGGATCTGTTAATTGCATCTTAACAACACTCACCAAAGAAAATATCAGCTTTGTAGGTTGGTAAATTCTAGATCTAGCTTTGATTTTGCTTAATCTTGCATTTTATAATGTAGATCCTTGGTTTATTGTGATTTGTGATTCATTACTTATTTTGATTATTGATTTTGGTGTTTGTTGGATCCAATTGATGTTTGATTGCTGTGAATTGATATAATTTTCGTGCACAGTTGATTGCTTATTCATTTGGATGGTTGGATAATTGATTTGATGCTGAAAAGTGCTTTTGAATGCTGAATTTTGTATTTTGTTCCAGTGTTAATCGGTTAACCTCCTGGTGTTAACCGATTAATGTAACGCCCCGATTTCGATTATCCCCTTTTATTGGGTCCCTAATTAATTTAATTGGGAGAATATTATTTGAATGTAGAAATTGTGTGGAAATATGTTATATTTACATATTATCCTATTTTAACCGGTTTTGAGAGGTTTCGGAGGAAATAGTTTGGAGGGTATTTTGGACATTTCCTATTTAATAATAAGTGAGATATTTATGAGATATTGAATTAGTGGATGTTTTGGAAAAATAAGGGAAAAGATATTAAAGAGGAAATAGAAGGGAAAGAAAAAGGATAGTAGGAAGAAAGAAAGAAAAGAGAAAGAAAGGAGAAGAGGAGAAAGAGAAGAGAAAGAGGAGAAAACCTAGATTCACCAAGATCAACCAAAGCTTGCGATTAATCAGGTAAGGGTGTGAAACTCTATCATCTCTTTAATGTGTATGATTGTATGTGTATGTGTTTGGATTGTGTAGGGTTTCTACTCTTTTTCCACTTAGGTTAGAAGTTGGTTTTGTGAGTAGAATGAGGTTTTAATCGGTTAGAACTCGAATTAGACGATGTAGTTTAGTCGGGTGATGGTTGGGTTGTGCCACTGAGACTGGTTTGGATTTAATCGGTTGATTTTATGGAGTTTGGGCTCTTGAGACAGCCATGGAAGTTCTGTCTTCGCAGGCTCGCCAGGCGAATGGCAGCGAAGCTTCGCCAGGCGAAGCCCAGCGAGCTGTAGCGAAGCAAGTCAGAAGCTAACACCCTGTATTCGCTGGCAAGTTCGCCAGGCGAGGTGAGTTGGCGAAGGTTTGCCAGGCGAGTGTGTAGCGAGCCTCAGCGAGTAATTCCAGAATTACTCCCAGTGGACTTCGCTGGGAAGTTCGCCAGGCGAAGGCCAGCGAGCATTCGCTGCGTGGCTTCGCCAGGCGAAGGCTGGCGAACATGACAGTGTTATTTGTTTTGCTGTTTTGTTCATAGCATGATGTTTGGTTGATTCAATTATGATTAATGCCTATATGAATGATTGATGTGTGAACTGTTTTGACATGTCGTGCTGTGGGTGGTCGAAAGGCGTGAATCCTAGATTGTAGAGCCAATGGTGAATCTTGAACGTTTGATAATTTTGTGCATTTGCTTAAATTGATTAGAAATGCATGAAGGAATTGTTTGTGAATGTGAACCAGGTGTGATTGGTTTGAATGGATGATGAATATATATATGTTTTCTTTTTGATACATATATGTTGAGTGCATAATATATATATATATATATATATATATATATATATATATATATATATATATATATATATATATATATATATATATATATATATATATATATATATATGCGATGAATGTGAAGAATGCATGAGTATGTTTGTAAGCATGTATGCATTTCAAGAAGTGTAGGAAGTACATTCTTGTGCTGATTGACTCTTAGGAGAGTCTGATGAGTGATATGACTTTTAGGAGAGTCTGAAGGGTGAATTGATTCCTAGGAGGATCTGATGAGAGATGTGATTCCTCGGAGAATCTGCTGAGTGACCTGATTCCTAGGAGAATCTGATGAATGGTGTGATTCCTCGGAGAATCTGACGAACGATATGATTCCTAGGAGAATCTGACGAACGATGTGATTCCTAGGAGAATCTGACGAATGGTGTGATTCCTAGGAGAGTCTGATGAGTGATGTGATTTCTAGGAAGATCTAATGAGTTATAGGATACCCGTGAGGGGTGAGAGTAAATTGATTCTTAGGAGAATCTGATGGACGATTAGGTCGATATTGTGTTGCATTTGCATAGAGTAGCGAGTTGGCCTCTATGATTTGCATTTACCTTCTGTGCATGGTGTATGGTGAAATAAATATGTTATGTACGTTTGTTGAATTAATGTGAAATGTATGATTTGGAACAATGTAGATGTTGGACAATATATACATATATGTGTGTGTATGTTTATGAAATGATATACACATTGATGATACATATTGAGCACGCTTGGGTCCTATCTGTATATAGATACATTGCAATAAACGAGGTGAGTTGTGGTGAGAATGCGTAAGATGCATAATTGTTGATACGATATATATATTCATGCCTTTATGCATTATTTATTATGACATTGTTTCTCACCCTTCTGCTGTTTGATAATGCTCTATGAGGCATTGCAGATTAGACGGCTGGAGACATGTTTGTGAAGCGTGACTTCATTCTTTTTGGTCGGTCGGCTCTGATATGTAGCACCGGGTAGATAGGTGTTATTTTGATTCTTTTGTGATACATCTGTGTATGTATCTACTGATGTTATGTTTTGTTAACATGTTGGATGACAATTGTATATGTGAATACATGTCTTGGAAATATGGAATATTTAGATGTTTCCGCCTTGTTCTAAATATTTTCTTGTGGGTGTTGACTCGTTGTTGCATATCTGATTGAGCAGGTGTTGTATGCGTTGAATTCTTTTGTGATAATGTGACATACCCCTTTTATGCCATGACTTATGTACTCTGATAAAAATTTGAATTATGCTTAAATGATCAATTGTATTATTTAGGGGTATAGAAAGGGGGTGTTACATTAAGTGGCAGTGTTGAGTCAGTTGTGTCTGTCTCGTTGTTTTGATTGGTTAACGGTTGTTTAACCTTGTTGTTATTTTGTGAGTAATCAGAATATGGCAGGTCGTAATGACAATGCTATGGCTGCGGCATTGGAGGCGATGGCTAGAGCGGTGCAGGGTGCGCCGAATGTGAACGCTAATGATGAGTTTAGAAAGAACCAGCCGCCGATATTCAAAGGAAGGTTTGACCCGGACGGTGCCCAGATTTGGTTGAAGGAGATCGAGAGGATCTTTAGAGTTATGAACTGTGCTGAAGGCAATAAGGTGAGACTTGGATCTCACATGTTACGGGAAGAAGCCGATGACTGGTGGATCGGTATGAGACAAGTGCTTGAAGTAGATGACGAGGATATAACTTGGGATTTATTTCGTTCTGAATTTTTGAGGAAGTATTATCCTGAGAGTGTGAAGGGAAGGAAAGAAATGGAATTCCTTGAGTTGAAACAAGGCAATATGTCCGTGGTGGATTACACGGCTAAGTTTATGGAGTTAGTAAAATTTCATCCTCACTATGACGCGGTGACGGCGGAATTTTCTAAGTGCGTTAAGTATGAGAACGACTTGCGTCCCGAGATCAAGCAAGCGGTGGGTTATCAGAGGATAAGGAGATTTTCGGACTTGACCGAATGTTGCCGAATTTTTGAAGAAGATCGCAAAGCTCGTTCTACTCACTACAAGAGTTTGAAGGAGGAGAAAGAAAAGCGACAAGTAAGGAGCGAACCTTATGAGACGCCAGCTGATAAGGGAAAGCATAGGGAAAACTTTGTTAAGAGATCTGGAGGAGGGAGTTCTGGATCCATTAAATGCTACAAGTGCGGCGAGATGGGTCATAAGTCTTTTATGTGTGGAAAGCCCAAGATCAAATGCTCTAACTGTGGAGTTCTTGGGCATGATGTTAAGGATTGTAGAATGGATGTAGTGAAGTGCTACAATTGTGGAGAAGTGGGTCACATCAGTGCGAAGTGTCCTAAACCGAAACAAGCTTCAGTAAGTGGGAAAGTGTTTACATTGGCAGGGTCAGACACTACCAATGCGGATCGTTTGATTTGAGGTATGTGCTTTATTTATGTTACACCTTTAGTTGTCATGATTGATATCGGAGCGACTCATTCGTTCGTTTCTCTTGAGTGCGCTTAGTGTTTGGGATTTGAATTCCGTTGGTTTGACGGTGATTGAGAATGAAGACTTTAAGGTGATGACGTTGGACAACGTATGTGTCTGAGATTCGAGCTCATTGGGGTAGAATGACTAGTATGTCATTCCTGATGAGGTGTAAGTGTTATGGTTGTATTCTCTAGGGTAGAATGACTATGTGTCGTTCCTAGTGGAGAGATCACCGGGGTAGAATGACCTAGATGTTGTTCCTGGTGAGGTACAAGAGGTGTACCCGTAATCTCCAATGGAGATTGATGAGGGTTGACAGTCTTTTAGGAGTCACATGGCATATCTGTGATTGTGATATGGAAGTATGCGTGTGGGTGATCGTGTGTAACTTGGGCATTAAGGAGAGGACGCGAAAGTCGTGTTCAGTGTGTTTGAATCAGGTGATATTTTCGAGGACGAAAATTTCTGAGTGGGGGAGAGTTGTAACGCCCCGATTTCGATTATCCCCTTTTATTGGGTCCCTAATTAATTTAATTGGGAGAATATTATTTGAATGTACAAATTGTGTGGAAATATGTTATATTTACATATTATCCTATTTTAACCGGTTTTGAGAGGTTTCGGAGGAAATAGTTTGGAGGGTATTTTGGACATTTCCTATTTAATAATAAGTGAGATATTTATGAGATATTGAATTAGTGGATGTTTTGGAAAAATAAGGGAAAAGATATTAAAGAGGAACTAGAAGGGAAAGAAAAAGGATAGTAGGAAGAAAGAAAGAAAAGAGAAAGAAAGGAGAAGAGGAGAAAGAGAAGAGAAAGAGGAGAAAACCTAGATTCACCAAGATCAACCAAAGCTTGCGATTAATCAGGTAAGGGTGTGAAACTCTATCATCTCTTTAATGTGTATGATTGTATGTGTATGTGTTTGGATTGTGTAGGGTTTCTACTCTTTTTCCACTTAGGTTAGAAGTTGGTTTTGTGAGTAGAATGAGGTTTTAATCGGTTAGAACTCGGATTAGACGATGTAGTTTAGTCGGGTGATGGTTGGGTTGTGCCACTGAGACTGGTTTGGATTTAATCGGTTGATTTTGTGGAGTTTGGGCTCTTGAGACAGCCATGGAAGTTCTGTCTTCGCAGGCTCGCCAGGCGAATGGCAGCGAAGCTTCGCCAGGCGAAGCCCAGCGAGCTGTAGCGAAGCAAGTCAGAAGCTAACACCCTGTATTCGCTGGCAAGTTCGCCAGGCGAGGTGAGTTGGCGAAGGTTCGCCAGGCGAGTGTGTAGCGAGCCTCAGCGAGTAATTCCAGAATTACTCCCAGTGGACTTCGCTGGGAAGTTCGCCAGGCGAAGGCCAGCGAGCATTCGCTGCGTGGCTTCGCCAGGCGAAGGCTGGCGAACATGACAGTGTTATTTGTTTTGCTGTTTTGTTCATAGCATGATGTTTGGTTGATTCAATTATGATTAATGCCTATATGAATGATTGATGTGTGAACTGTTTTGACATGTCGTGCTGTGGGTGGTCGAAAGGCGTGAATCCTAGATTGTAGAGCCAATGGTGAATCTTGAACGTTTGATAATTTTGTGCATTTGCTTAAATTGATTAGAAATGCATGAAGGAATTGTTTGTGAATGTGAACCAGGTGTGATTGGTTTGAATGGATGATGAATATATATATGTTTTCTTTTTGATACATATATGTTGAGTGCATAATATATATATATATATATATATATATATATATATATATATATATATATATATATATATATATATATATATATATATATATATATATATATATATATATATATATATATATATATATATATATATATATATATATATATATATATATATATATATATATATATATATATATATATATATATATATATATATATATATGCGATGAATGTGAAGAATGCATGAGTATGTTTGTAAGCATGTATGCATTTCAAGAAGTGTAAGAAGTACATTCTTGTGCTGATTGACTCTTAGGAGAGTCTGATGAGTGATATGACTTTTAGGAGAGTCTGAAGGGTGAATTGATTCCTAGGAGGATCTGATGAGAGATGTGATTCCTCGGAGAATCTGCTGAGTGACCTGATTCCTAGGAGAATCTGATGAATGGTGTGATTCCTCGGAGAATCTGACGAACGATATGATTCCTAGGAGAATCTGACGAACGATGTGATTCCTAGGAGAATCTGACGAATGGTGTGATTCCTAGGAGAGTCTGATGAGTGATGTGATTTCTAGGAAGATCTAATGAGTTATAGGATACCCGTGAGGGGTGAGAGTAAATTGATTCTTAGGAGAATCTGATGGACGATTAGGTCGATATTGTGTTGCATTTGCATAGAGTAGCGAGTTGGCCTCTATGATTTGCATTTACCTTCTGTGCATGGTGTATGGTGAAATAAATATGTTATGTACGTTTGTTGAATTAATGTGAAATGTATGATTTGGAACAATGTAGATGTTGGACAATATATACATATATGTGTGTGTATGTTTATGAAATGATATACACATTGATGATACATATTGAGCACGCTTGGGTCCTATCTGTATATAGATACATTGCAATAAACGAGGTGAGTTGTGGTGAGAATGCGTAAGATGCATAATTGTTGATACGATATATATATTCATGCCTTTATGCATTATTTATTATGACATTGTTTCTCACCCTTCTGCTGTTTGATAATGCTCTATGAGGCATTGCAGATTAGACGGCTGGAGACATTTTTGTGAAGCGTGACTTCATTCTTTTTGGTCGGTCGGCTCTGATATGTAGCACCGGGTAGATAGGTGTTATTTTGATTCTTTTGTGATACATCTGTGTATGTATCTACTGATGTTATGTTTTGTTAACATGTTGGATGACAATTGTATATGTGAATACATGTCTTGGAAATATGGAATATTTAGATGTTTCCGCCTTGTTCTAAATATTTTCTTGTGGGTGTTGACCCGTTGTTGCATATCTGATTGAGCAGGTGTTGTATGCGTTGAATTCTTTTGTGATAATGTGACATACCCCTTTTATGCCATGACTTATGTACTCTGATAAAAATTTGAATTATGCTTAAATGATCAATTGTATTATTTGGGGGTATAGAAAGGGGGTGTTACAATTAACACTATTGTTGAACATGTTTTTGGCTTGTAAACACCAGGAGGTTAACCGTTTAACACTGTTGCAGAGTGACATTTTCTTGCATTTTCATGCTTGTTTGGATTCCTTTTCATCTTTAAACTTCATGGATTGATATTATGCATATTTATGGACTATTTTTTAGCTATTTCATCTTAATTGATAACATGCTTGTGATTCTTCGACACGTGATTTGTAATTTTCAATGATGAATGTTTATGATTGTTGTGTTGAATCTTTGGAGTGATGATCATGTTGCGTAATCATTTGTACCGTGTCAATTACTGGTTGTAAATGTTTATCTTGTTGGATGCATGTCACATGCTTATGTTTGTTTTCGATTCCGCAAACGTACGATTGTTCAAATGATTAATTGGTGTTGGATATGCATGATATTCTCGTAAATTTTTTAATTGTGCATCGAACTTGTTTTGTGCTTAATTGTTAATACATGTTCATGATTGATCCCCACCATGTCGTATGCATTTGTTGAAATGTTGATGTATGCATGTTGCCTAACCTTTTACACCTGTTGTTTTGGATTTTAGTATGTTGCTAATTATGTATCCATTCCGCCTGCTGATTTTTACACATGTTATGTGCTGAAACATGAGCTGTTAAATGTTGTTGTGCTTTTTTGCTAGTTTTTTATTGCTGTTCTAGGGCTGAAGCACTGTCATAGCTGCTGTTTTTGGTTTGTTCTCGTATGCTCCCTTAGAACCTCCTAGTCCAATTTAATTTTTTATTAAGCTTGGAGTAGGTTAGATGTTAGGGGTTTATCCATGAATGATAACGTTAGACTAGTCCCTTTTTTTAACCTCAACCATATGTCCACTTTTGTATGCTAATATTAGGATAGAAATTTCTTTCGCATCCCGACCTTAGGGCCATTTTGCATGACAACGTTAGGACCGAGTTTCCTCTTAGACCTTCCGTGCGTCTCTCTCTTCTTCTCTCTCAAAATAACATCAAAACACTTAATAAATATAATGTGCATTGTATGCCACGAGCCTTAAGTACATGGGAAAGGATGAGCGAATGAATTTCTAACCTCATCTTAGGGTACTTTGTGCGCGATACGCTTGGATTGTTAGCGTGAAGTATTCGATCCTATATCATAGACTTTAGTGCGATGCATATTTCAAATAAAGTCAATTCAATTCTCTAAAAATCACAAACAAATTCAAATCATTTTCATCCTTTGGGATCGTGTGTCAAATCATTTTAAGAAAGAGTACATTATTTTTTCGTTCTACCGCAAATAGACATCAACCCTAACCGCTGGAATAGAAACTTAGCATCACTCATAAAAAATACGTATTGACTCATACGTCGAACTGCGATTGCTCTGACTTCTTCATTCTCGTCCGAATGAGGATACGTAGGCACAAGACCATGAAGTCTTGGCGATCAACCTTTCATTTCATCCGTAGTTTTCTGAACTACGTTGACTCTGACTTTCCCATTGTACGAGGGAATACGTAGGCATAGGACTGCGAAGTCGTATCAAGTCTCTTTTTTCCCTTTTCGTTCTCGTTTCCGTTTAGCATTAGGCTTTAGATGACACACCCTTTGATTAGACAACAAGCGTGGATCCCGTTGAGTACAACGGACGCGAGGGGGTGCTAATACCTTCCTCTCGCGTAATCGACTCTCGAACCCAAGATTTTGTGGCGAGACCATGTCTTCTCCCTTCTTTTAGGTTTTCTTCGAACGTTTCCTTTTTCCCGATGGGATAAATAATGTTCAGTGGAGACTCTTCTGTTTTTTCCACCGGGTATTTTTCGCAGTTGCGACAGATAAGTGTGTGAGTTCTCCCACTTATAAATGCTCAAATCTCCACATTTATAACCAGTGTGGGACTCCAACTCACACATGATTTATTATTCTCAACACTCCCCCTCAAGTGTGAGTTCACAATACTCTTGCTCAAGTGAAAACTCTTTTGTCCACATACATTTGTATCGCCTTTGGCACCTCTTCTTGGACATTTCGATACACCTCTTCCTGAACATTTTGATATAAGTAAGTCGACCCCTTTACTCGAACCAATGACTCATGATACCGTTTGTTAGTTCATGAAGAGAAGCATCAACATTAGATTAAAAATAACACACAAGTGAAAGAGATACCACATATTCTCCCAAAACTTTAAAGTAATAAATATGTAAGTTTTTCTACTTATAAATACTCAACTCTCTATATTTATAATCAATGCAAAACTCCAATTCGCACTTAATTTATTATTCTTAACGGACAACAAATGTCTAACCATTTCAAAATATTGTAGCATATCTTTAAAAAAAAAATTACATCCAAAATAGGTGATTCAAATTTTCGTCAGTTCCATAACCCTAAACATTTTAAAGAATTGTTGTTAATACTTCGATTTAAGCTCTCTTTTGTAGGAAAAATATGTTATGAAAGAGTCTCCATTCAAACACAAACACTTTCAACAAAAATAACTTATTCTAAACAACCATTAAAGATTCTAAGAAGATAAAAAATGAAAATTTCTTTAAAAACTACAAACACTTATTGTGAAATAAGTAAACAGAGTACTATTATTATGCATCATATAAATTGATCTTAAAAATTTAAACTATTGATAACATGTGTCCAAAGAGCATCTTTAATATATTAAAATAGACCCAAACACTTTGCTATTTAGTCAAATACTTGCTTCTTACTTTACTCATCATAATAATTACTAGAACTTTAAAAAAACAAATCTCTCATCATATCTGATGTAGTACTGTCATGATCTTTTAGCATTCCCACCTCACACACACTCTTCAAGTCAAGCCAAAACAAAAATGAAAAGATGAATTTTTACCCAAGCAAACAACCCACATGGCCACGGTTAAATTATTTTTACAACTTAGTACACTCTAAATTTCTAAAACTCACCAATAAATAAAGGCACCAAACAAAGATCAAACTCTTGGAACACCATTACCCCATTTTTTCTCTTTCTCTTTTTCAACTCTGAACCTTGCTCGTTAGGTTTCCTGTCTCTGCTCAGAGACTTCACAAATCACAACCATTTCTTTTCTCTATCATTTCCTTCTATTTTCTTTCTAAAACTAAGAAACCTACCAAACAAGAAACTCCATTTTCCTCTCCTTTCTTTAATTTTTCCTCTTTTGTTCTCTTTTGCTCAGATCTATAATCTATAATCTATAATCATAATCAGCCTTCTTGCTCTATTGCCCAGATCTTCATTTATCACAAGTTACAAACTTTTCTTCTCTTGGGACTTTATAAAACATGAGCAAAGAAGAATTTCTGAAGATACAGGTTCTACTCCCATCACATTCTCCATGTCTTTCTTATTTTTGTTTTTTCCCATTTCAGTATGAAACTTATCATAATTTGCCTTATTTTTTCAGAAATCTGTTCTTAAAGTGAACATACACTGTGACGGATGTAAACATAAAGTGAAGAAAATCTTGCAGAAAATTGATGGTTTGCACCTATTATGATAATTTATTTAAGAAAAAAAACATTATGGTTCTAATTAGAATCATCCTAAGTAAAACAAAAAACAAAGTCTTATGATTTTTTGTGTTGGTTAATGATTGACAGGGGTGTTTACGACTGAGATCGATGCAGAACAGGGGAAGGTGACGGTTTCCGGGAATGTAGACCCAAACATTCTCATCAAGAAGCTTGCAAAATCGGGAAAACACGCAGAGTTATGGAGTGTACCCAAACCAAACAACAATAACAACAACCAGAACAATCTTGTTAGTCAGTTAAAGAACATGCAAATTGATAATGGTAAAGGTGGTGGAAACAAGGACAACAACAAAGGTCAGAATCAGAACCAGAAGGGTGGGAATAGTAACCAGCCCAAAGGTGTTCCACCAGGGTTAAATCCTCAGCAGGTGCAACAACTTCAGCTTCAGCAACAGTTGCAGCAACTGCAACAGATGAAAGGGTTTCAAGATCTGAATATGCCACAGTTTAAGGGGATGAAGATGCCTAATCAGAACCCGAATCAGAATGTTAAAGGTGTTAAATTTGATTTGCCTGAAGATGAGGATGATTTTAGTGACGATGAGTTGGATGATTTTGATGATGACGATGAGTTTGACGATGAAGAAGATTTTGATGATGAAATGGATGAGTTGCCACCACCTAATAAGATGAAACCACCTATGGCTATGGGGAACGGCCCTCACATGATGATGAATGGGAATCATCCACAGCTTATGAATGCTATGAAGGGCGCTGATTTTAATGGCGGTGGTGGTGGTGGAGGTGGTAACGGGAAGAAACCTGGTGGTGGAGGACCTATGCCGGTTCAAATTCATGGTATGGTTGGTGGAAATGGCAACGGAGGAAAGAATGGCGGAGGCGGTGGTGGAGGAAACAAAATTAATGGCGGTTTACCAG
Source organism: Lathyrus sativus (assembly GCA_963859935.3). Lineage (NCBI taxonomy): Eukaryota > Viridiplantae > Streptophyta > Magnoliopsida > Fabales > Fabaceae > Lathyrus > Lathyrus sativus. The sequence goes on along the minus strand of OZ012738.1, from coordinate 615,883,726 downwards.
AGGCTAAAAATGGTGGTGGTGGTGGAAACAAGAATGGTGGTAATAACAATGGTAATAATCAGAATAATGGGGGTAAAAAAGGTATTTCCATGCCAATGGGTGGGGGTGGTGGTAATGTTCAAGCTATGAACAATGGATTTCAAAAAATGATGGGTGGTGGCGGCGGTGGTGGAGGTGGTCATCCTCACCCTTCTATGGGTGGTGGTGGTGGCGGCGGCGGTGGTCATCCTCACCCTTCTATGGGTGGAGGTAATGCCGGACAAATGAGCATGCCAATGAATCAAATGGGTGGTAATTTGCCTGCCGCCGTTCAAGGTCTCCCTGCAGGCGGCGGCTTTCAAGGCGGTGGTCCGGGTCCGGAAATGATGCAGGGAAATCCTTACCAACAACAACAACAGCAACATCAGCAGCAACAACAACAATTAATGGCAGCTGCTATGATGAACCAACAACGTGGTGCAATGGTTGGAAATGAAAGATTTCAGCAACCAATGATGTATGCAAGGCCACCACCAGCTGTGAATTACATGTACCCTCCCTACCCTTATCCTCCTCCAGATCCATATTCAAACTTTTTCAGTGATGAAAATACTTCAAGCTGCAATATCATGTGATCAACCATGGTGATAATTTGGTCCAACCCACCCTCTAATTTATGCAATATTATACCAATGGAACATGAGTTTTTTATTTTCATTTTCTTTGATTTGATCCCTTTACAGTTACACCCTAGGGGTTTCTAATCACCATAGAGGGATTATTAGTTTATAGATATATTATATTATATGTTATCATAAATATTTTTATTAGTACTATCACATATGTTTATATGTGTTTATATTTTGGAAATAGTAATAAAAAGATTTGAGAATGATAGTAATGTTATTGAGATTGGGATTGAATGAAACTCTTATCATTCACCGTGTTTGTGTGTGTCTAGTAGTATATTATGGCATCTCATCTTATCTGTACGCATTATTTTGTGTCTGCCTCTGTTGTAATGCGACACAAATGATGGATGTTTGTTTGTGTGAGGAGGTGCGGTGGATACAGTGATTTGGGAAATTCAGCCATTTTAGGTTGGTCCCACTCTGATTCTCTAACTAATGGATGAAATTATTTCAGTTTTGGATCTACCATTCCAAATCCAACCCGAATAGTGGTTTTCAATCACAATCATTTATTTTTAGTTAGTATTAATCTTTTACAAAATGGTACTATTACTATGTGTACTTATGTCTCGTTCAATTTAATGTAGATCTAAGTATAGCATATTTAACTTAGAAATGTTGGTAGTATAAAGAAGAGAGAGAGAGAGGGATGGTTGAAAGGACAAGTTAACCACTTTTTATATTTGTAGTATAGTAAAAAAATTGATCTAACGGCGTTGACACATAGTGATAGAACAAGTGTATAGTCTTTTCAATGCAGCTGAGGTGAGCAGAGCATCATCCAATATCGAGAGAGAAGGGACCCAGTTATGGCACTGTGTGGAGTAGTTGTGATGTTGAGGGTGATATGATATGATAATAATCATGTGGTTTGGTTAAGATGGGATTGATAGATAGGGTGCATTGCATTTCATCCATCAACTCACAGTTTCTTTCTTTTCGTTTCGGATCTTCTTCGTAGCCTACAATTGCCCATAGGGTACAGGATAATTAATACATATACCATCTTTAATCAAAAGATACTCTACACAAACTATTAATAACTAGGGATGGTCATCGGTTCGGATTCGGGCCAAACTCCTCCAACCGAACCGATTCATGGGTGAGACTTATCGACTCAATTTGTTTTCCGGCTTCAGTTTGAATCGAATTCGGGTATAACAATCGATTAATCATAAGTTAGTCCTTAATTGAGCCAAATCAGTTTTCAGGTCTAAATCTAAAATTCATTAATTTTTTTAAAATTTTGTAAGTGGTAACTCTTATTGAGCCTTTTCAGAATTTTAGTTCATATAAAATTGAAATAGAACTTCACTTTTTAAAAATTATCACATTAAATTATTTTTATCTAAAAATATGGATTATTATTTTCTACGATGGATTAGTTTTGACCTATTTTATATTCTATCTGATTCTATTTATAATAAAAAATTATTTTTATATTCATTTAATAATCAACTTATCTAGATAAAGTATATATTGATTATTGAATGAATTAAAAAGTGAGATATTTCTTATTAATGAAATCAGAGGTAGTAATTTACAATTCAATTATAACAAAAATACAAAATCAAATGACATTTACATTTCTTGATGTGAATATTAAACCTATAAAATAAAATAAATAAGCCAAATACAAAAACCCAATAAATTAACCATAATACACAATTAAGTAAAATTTAAAATAAAACTAATGCTCATACATAGTTAAATGATTTAGCCTAAAAACAAACTATTTCTTATCATGCGCCTCTAGCTTTGCCTCTACATTCATACTCTGCCATTTTATAACAAAAAAAACAAAACAAGTAATTAATTAATTAAAGCAAAAAAAAAAAAACAGAGTTTTATAAACCATGATTTACATTAGAAAGCTAATAATTTTCATGGTTCCGGTTTCAATTTTGATTGAAAAATCATGAAATAAACTGTGTTTGGTAAAAAAAAAATTAGAATTTAATCTTCAGCTCATGATATAATTTTATTAACCATGATTTACATTATTAGGCTAAAATGATAATCAAGTTCTATGGATAATGATTTATGAGCTTCATGATCTTTCAATTTGAGATGCACATGATATATTTAACATAGAAAATTATACTATATTTTCATATTCTCTTCTATATTCACTTGCAAAGTATGCACCATGGTGATTTTCTCCAAGATGCTCCATTGTTCATTCTCGCTGCACCTTTTTTTTTTTATCAATCTTTATTAACCCACAAAGGGACAATAAGATCAATTACAATAATTAGAAGTTTTACTCATATTTTAAATAAGATCACTCACAACAATTATTTTAGACGGGTCCAATGGTTGGACATAACCCAATTCATTTCTGCGTTCAAAATGACCCAACGGTCTAAATCCTACCAGCTGAGGGCAAAGAAAAACATTTTCCCTTATGTCCCTCAACTGAGGAGATCTGGTCAACTTATCCCCATGAACAGTTGTCCTTCGCTACATTTTTTCCCGCTACGCATAGTTCATCCATCCATGAACATCCACGACGCCCTTACCCGGAACCATACCCTCTGTTCGAAGCAACGACTAGTTCCAAGCAAGTCTGCCCGTCCCAACAGCTAGTTTCTAACAGTTACATATTCTTAGGGAGCAAATATATCGCCCCGAAAATAGAGACCGTTGGCCACGCGCTGGGGGCATTATAAAAACCATATCCCTCGATAGGGTTAGGTATTCAATATTTAATAATCATCCTAAGACATACTCACTTTGTACTTGCTTTCTCTTCTCTCGATTCTCACTTTAACATCGGAGTGCCTTGTAGGTACACCCCCTCCTCATCTGAAACCCAGCATCGCAGAAAAAGTCTCTGGCCCACTTTAGGTTCTGATCAACCGGTAAGATCAATGGCGCCGTCTGTGGGAAATTATGTTCTCCCTGTCATTCTTTCCTCGTAAATCCAAGACCAAATCAGTTCTTTCAAGATTCCGATCATGGCCAGCCATGACAATGTCCACGATGCTCGCAACGTAGTCGTCCTCTCCGTCAGCAAGACAGACACTAACGAAGCAACCTCTTTTCTTGGGAGCGACGTCCATCAACAGAGAGATGGAGCCACCGCGTCTCCCTCCCCGGATCGCGCTGACAACGCTGAGATCCAGTACTCGGAGGACCACCAGCCTGTTCCAGTTCTGTCCAACGCCGATCCGACCATAGCTGCTCTACTTGAGGCCCTCAACAAAACAAACCTTCTGATCCTCTAACAGAACGCAAGAATTGGAGCCTTAGAAGAAACCCGTTGTCCAAGATCTCGTCCGCTGAGGCAAGAGCACCGGAGATCCCGGATACCTTCTCCCGAACGAGGAAGAACCATCGGGAACCAACGGAGCCAGAATCTCTGGCAGTAAGGAAGCGCGATCATGCTTCTCCCCAGAGCCAACACTCCCTAGGGTCCAAGAGAGCCAGAAGGGATCTATGGACAAAGCACCAATGTTCGCCTCTACCCAGATCCAAGGGCCCAGCACGAACTCTATCTTCCCGTCGAGATTGTCGTCCTGGACGAAGTACCCGCTCTCCATCGCAGTCTAACAGCAGCATCAACGACGAGTCTCGAAGACCGTTGTCCTAAGAAATTATGGCCACACGCCTACCTAAAGGGCTGGAGAAACCCCCACCCCTGGGTACATATGATGGCACTACAGATCCTGACGAGCACATCAAGAACATCGATGTCCTGCTCGATTACCATGGCGCCAGGGGCACCGTAAAATACAGATTATTCCCGACCACACTGAATAAGTGAGCAATGTCATGGTACAAAAGCCTCCCTTTAGAATTCATCACATCATGGAAGCAGCTGAGAAGGATGTTCTCTGGACACTTTACAACCTCTCGTCGTCACCCAAAGACAGAAGCCTCCCTTGAGGCCATCATCCCAAGGAAAGACAAACCTTTTCGAGCCTATATCGAAAGGTTCAAAAGAGAATCCGTCCAGGTCTCCACAATAGACGATATGAAGAAGTACTTGCTCGAGTGAGGACTCCGTCCCCGCAATGACTTTGTCAAGGCGGTTGGAATTGAGACTCTAGAGACACTGGACGCCCTCCTCCTCAAGGCTCAGGCATACATCTAGTACGAAGAAAAGGAAGCTGCAAACACGGCCTAGAACTCGAGGCACCAAGAGAGCACCAGGTCCTCCAAGCACGACGACTCCTCGTCAACTCGTCGGGGAGCAAAGAAAAGGTGGGATGACTACCTACGAGAGTTCCGAGATCACAAAGGGCCTTCTGGATGTTTTCACGAATACACTCCATTGGCCTTCTGTCGTGAGAAGATTCTCTTCGAGTGTGCAAACTTGAAGTTCCGGCAGGTAAGGGTCTGTTTCCCGAAACAGATATTGGCCAAGCTGAACACAGATAAGACGAAGTACTGCCGATTCCGTAAGAGCCACAAGCATATGATAGATGAATGCATCCATCTCAAATATGAAATTGAGATCTTGATCAGGGACGGGCACCTGAAAAAATTTTCCAAGAAGAAGGACGCTTCTGGGCAGGACGCCTAGGAGTCAAAGAAGGTCAAAGAAGAGGTGCCTTCGTCAGACGAGACCAGTCTTCAGGTCACCATGAGAATCTCACAACCGGAAGACTTCTATGTCTCCGAGGGGAGCAACGTCCCTCCTTACTTTGCTACACATAGCCCATGGGAAACCTTCCCCTCCGCCATGGTCATCTCGGGAGGGGAATTCAATAAGGTGACCATGAGATCCGTCAAGAGGAAGTTCAAGCATCTCATCAACACAAGCTCGAACCAGAGTTCAACACTTGATAAAGTCTAGCAAGAGTCGGTTCCCATCACTTTCTACCGCGAGGAACTCCTTGACAAAGCTCCCAACTCCAACATTCCTCTGCTCGTAAGGACACAAATGGCCAACTTTGACGTTCGTCAGATTCTAGTCGACCAGGGAAGCTCAGCCGACATCATGTACCCCCAGCTATTCTCCACTCTTCAACTGGACGAGACACACCTAACACCCTACGTAGGCTCTGATCTGCAAGGCTTCAACGGTTTGTTCACGAAGTCGTGGGGGTACGTGGAGATGATCTTCACCTTCGGGGTAGTAGAAATAGCCAAACCCATCAAAGTCCAGTTCCTGGTCATTGACTGCCCATCCCTCTACCAATGCATCTTCGGACAGCTGACTCTAGTCGAATTGGTAGTCATGCCCTCCACCGTACAATTGAAGATGAAGTACTACATTTCCAAAGGGCTCGTTGCCACCCTGCACGAAGACATCGAAGCAGCGAAGAGGTGTTTCGAGGCAGCCTCAAAAGGGCTGAACACAATCGCCACCAAACTAAAGACTCCTAGAAAGCTTGCTCTTCCCTGCAGCTCCGAAGAGGCAAAACCACTGCTCTGCATCGACTACATCTACCTCGACAGCCGTTTCTTCGAGGATGACTTAAGGGACCAGAAACGAAAGGGGAAGGAGATCTAGCCAAGCTCGAGCAACCCTTCCACGTCATCCAGCAGCGGCCAGACCACCCATCCGATGCGGTAATCCCGAATGGCGAGTTCGAACTAGTCCTCCTCGGTGACGACCCTCATTAGGGAGTGAAGATCGGGACCAACCTTCTAGACCTTGCAAGGAAGAAGCTGAAAGCCTGTCTCCGGGAGAATGCAGATCTGTTCGCGTGGAGCGCCTCAGAGATGTCTGGGCTAGATCCTGAGGTGGCCTGCCACCAGCTCACCATCGACCCCGCCATTAGGGAATTAGCTCAACGTAGGCGCATGTAGTCCCCAAAAAAAGCCGAGGCTGCCGAACAAGCTATAAAAGACCTCCTAGAGGAAAATATCATTTTGGAAGCCAAGTACACTACTTGGCTTTCCAATGTTATACTTGTAAAGAAATCTAATGGAAAGTGGCGTATGTCTGTTGACTATACCAATCTCAATAGGGCCGGCCCTAAAGACGTTTATCCTCTCTCTAGCATAGACAAATTAGTTGATAATTCTGCCGATTTTAAATTACTGTCTTTCATGGATGTGTATTCTGGATGCAACCAAATACCCATGGCCAAAAGCGATAAAAGGTACACAACTTTCATGACCGAATTGGGCAACTATTACTACAACGTAATGTCCTTCGGATTGAAAAACGCTGACGCTGCCTACCAGATGTCACACCCTAATTTTTGACTCTAAGATCCCACCTCTTTTTGTGCATTTTTCTTGCGTTATTCTACTTTATGTTTCATATTTATGTTTATTGTGACTAACGAGTTTGTGCAGGAATGTCAAATAGATAATGTTGTCTCTCCCAACTTAAGCACCTCAAACTATCTCTGCGTCATTTCCAAAGGCACAGTGTCTTCATCAAGAGTTCCACAAGGTTACAAGGCATTGTTTCTAAAGAGAGCTGAATTGATTATGCGTTGGATTATCTGATCCTCCGAGACTTTACAGTGATGTTTTGGTCTGTGCGACAAGTAATCAGTTTCTCTCTGTCTGAAGCTTCCCGAGTATCATTTTCAAGCCGTTATGTTTCACAAATTAGGATCACAGTTGGATTCGTGGCGTTTTGGATGTTTCAAGATTCGACCAGTTGATTTTATTAAAGTACCTCTTAAAAGGGAAAGTGAAGTTTGATTATGGTTATTCATTTGCTTTTAAGTCAAACATGCACATACTCAAGTTTGTATTCAAGACATTTTGGACGAAAAGCGCTTTATTCATTAATCAAAGGTGGTTCTACATTTTATTACAAGGCATTAGATTACAATTTACAAGTTTGTTGCAGAATCCTAAAGATATTTCCTAAAGGGCTATCCCAGAGTCCAAAGATCTTCAAGTTTGTTTTTCATCGCCATCCTCTACTGCACCTGCAAAACCATCAGAAAAGGTGTTAGTAACTTGCAAGAAATTCGGAGTAAAATATTTCTACTTGTTTTTCCTCAACCCTCAGAAAGGCGTCATCACCGGGCCGGGACGGAAGGGCAATAACCGGAGTCGCCGCCAGCTTCCCAAAAATCAAGGACAATTATTTTTATGGCTCAGCAACATCAAGGCAATATTTTGTTCTTATCAATATTAAAGTCTTTTTGCAACTAAAATAAGAAGAATTTAAAGTCAATTCCACGGGTCCAGAAGTCCAACTTCCAATTTAAGCATTGTCAACAGTCTATGAATCAAAAGGAAAATATTGACCAAACAGATCAACACTTGTAGTCTTATTGTTGACTTGCAATGATGCAAACATTGCAAATGTTTGGGCCTCATCTTCTAAGAGTTCTTCTACTTGGTTAGAAAATAAAAACATTAGCTCTCTGTTGCGGTTAGAATAGGATATCAAATTATTAATTAATTTGAATCACATCTTTAGTTTACAACCGATCTTTGATTTATCCAAAGGAAAAGGTCAAAAGAAGGAAAACCTAATTTTGCATTTTAAATAATGCGGGGAGAGATCTAGGTAAGGGGTTGGCTAAGCTTAGGGAAGGTATTAGCACCCTAAACTTCTGTAGTAATCTACAAGAACCTTTTGTTTATTGTTTACTAATTTTCTTTATTATTTGCTTGAGGGTATATGTGCTAAGAGTGACAGAAAGTCCTAAGGGTTAGTCCTAAGTTTACTCGGCAAGATTCGCATCTTGTGCCTACGTATCCTGGGTAGGGAACAAAATTAGAGTAATCATAGTTCCCCTCGAAAGGGAGGTTAGAAACTTCTTGATTATGGTCAAGGCTTAAACGGGGAATAAGCGTTCTTAAGGAAGCGCTTACGTGGAGTGCGGCGACTCCTATTTCTACGTTGAAAACAGTTAATTGAAATTAGGGTAAACTAAATATTCCGCGGCGGGAAACCCTAAAACGGAGTGCGTCGACTCCTTGACCTAATGCTAGGGTAAAGGGTATTTTCGTCCAAGGCGGGAAACTTAGTCATTTAGGGTCGTGAAATGGTCAAAGGTGAGGGTTATTGACTCGACGGTCAAACTGCTAGACCTAATCCTTCAGAAGGCATAACGGTAAATGATGCAACTGATGAATTATTACATGGCAGGGTTAAAATATATGCAAACATGAAAATAGTAAGAAAAGTGCGATGCGACGATTACTCGCTTAAATTACAACTATAAAAGAATACGGAAATAAAGCGACGATAGCCTCGCATCATTACAGCCGAAAACTGACAATGCAAAAAGTACAGGAAATTCAATGAAGGTACAAACGAACAACGGAAATGACAGAAGCGTTACACAACTCTAACGGGACAATTAACGGTAAAAATTAATGTAAAAGAGTTATAATTAAATTTTAATGAAAAGAGCTTTGCATTAAATTAAAAAAAATTGATTTAGATGAAGCTTTAAGCAAACTTTGTTTTAAAATAAGTTTTTAACAACAAAGAAATGAGATTTTATAAATTAAATTAAGCTTTAAAAAATAGTTTTAATTTTAAGAAAGTTTTTAAGTTTTAATGCAAGGGTTTTAATTTACAAAATTGAATTTTTATTCTAAAATTGTTTTTAACTAATTAATAAAATGCTTTAAATTGGAGAAATGTTTTAATCAAAAAATTTTAGTTTTAGAATAGGATTTAATAAAAAACGGTTTTAATAATAGTTTTAAGTAAAAAATGTTAAATTAAATTTTCCTTTTAAAAAAAATGATTTTCCAAGTGAAAAGTCTTTTGAGACACGCTTTACTTTCTAATTCTAAAAGATGGCTTTCAATTAACACGTTACTTAATTTTTGGTTTTAATTTGCAGTAAACCATTTTAAGTAAATGTTAGTAATGACTTTGCTTTAGTAACTTAAACTACATGGTACATTAGATTTATAAACATGAAATGAATAATAAATTAAATAAAGAAAACATACAAAAGGGGAGAAAAAGCTTGTTGCTGTGTTAGGGTTTTATCTTGACCCTTCTTCTTCCTTAGACAGCGGCGGCCATTGTTGTGCGCTCCTGCAAAATTTCTTCTTCCTTCTAGTTTGCATGTTGCTTCATTGTTTGCAAGTTGCTTTTTCTTCTTCTACCTATTTCCTGCAAAACAAAAAACTCAAACCGTTTCAATATGACGCGCAAATCTTACGGCTTTTAGCTTGTTGATGGAGATGACAGCCGATGATGTTTGAAAGAACAGAGGCGGGGGTGCTCGAACGATGGTGGTAGTTATACTTTTCACAGCCGCCGCTTGATTTGTCGTCCTTGATGGCTTCTTGCTTCTGGTTTTTCTTACTCCTTTCGCGGTGATGATATGACGATGATGATGACCCTCTAGGGGTTTCTGAGTCTCGCTGTCCTCTTTACTTGATGAGGGTTTGCACCGTTTTTCTTCGTCTGTTATTGGGTCCCCTCTGAAGAACTACATGAAGCTCTTATATATTTTTCGCTTGATGGACCGACTCTATTGTTCTTTGCTGCGAAAGCAATGCTATGATTTTCAGGGAATGAAGCCTTTGGTGGCTGAAATGTCGGATTCACTTTCGTTTCTTTGCTGTTTTAACGGTCTCCTGAATTTTTTACTGGCTATGATTTTGCTGGAGATTATGGTTACTTCTTTGACTTGAGTTTTCGTAGCATTTCACCGTTTGTGGACTGCGAATTTCATGCCATTTTGAGCCAGATGGATTTGTGCTTTGCATTTTACTCGGTTGTGGCTCTGTTTCATATGAATCTTTGGACTTATTTGTTACTTGATGATTTGGATTCATATTTTTGGTGATTTAGTTGTTCATGATGCAAACCGGATATGAATATCCATATCTTTGACCGTTGGATTCTTTATGTCTTTGGATATCCAGATTAAGTTCTGTTGGACATGGGTCTTGCACTTTGGATACCCATATTGGTTTTAATGATTCCTTATGACTTGTTTGGCTTTAACGGAAAAATCCCTTTTTTGAAATAATCTCTTTTATCTCAAATCTCTCTCTCTCTCTCTCAAAAATAAACAAATGTTACCTGGATTTACCGAGGTCGAGAATAAGTCGGGAGTTGGCTTCGACTTCTTCGTTGCCCTCCCGACACACCCGATGATGAGAATTTTCTTAGGGTGTCGGAGTCCCTTTTCTAACCGTTAAAAATTGTCTGTTTTGTTGTTGACTTTGCAGGTTCGAAGAAAAATAATCGGAACTGACTTTTAGAAGAAATATTAGGAAATTTAGGAATTAAAAATGTAATTTAATTTCCTTTATGATAATTTTGTAATTTCCTTTGTAAATAAGAAAATAGAATTTAATAAATAAATTCAACTCCTTCTATTTTTTCAATCAAATTCTTCCACTTAAAATTAATCCGATTAACTCATCTGGTTAAACTTAGTCAAATAAATTCCGTTAATTAAAATTTATCCGACTAAATTCAAATGACTAAGTGCCTCCAAATGAACTCAAACGATTAAAACTTAACCGATTAGCCTCAACTGATTAAACTTAACCAACGAGATTAAATTCACCAAATAAATTTGTCTAAATAAGCCCATGAAAATTGTCCGCACAAACTCTGTCATTCCAATTCCGGATTCAACAACCAATCATATTGCCTGATTTAAACCTAACGTAACTGAGTTTCAGACAAATCCTGTTCCAAATTAATTCGTGCTTGATAATAGAAATGGTGAATACGGTCTTGAATGAATAAATAGAAAAAATCCGATTAACAGTGAAACCAATTGTTCTCTGTATTGAAAAGTTCATCTCATATCTCAAATGGCTAAGTTTGATGACCTGAATCAACTCGGCTAGTAACCATGACCAAACAGATATTAAAAATCCAAAACAAGTCGAACTTCCACCGTTTCCTTTTTAACTCGACTGACAGGTAGCAGAAAATAGGAAAATGAGCGGCTGTTAAAATAAAATCCGCAGAGTACCAATCTCGCACTGATTTAACCCAAATTAACTGATATTTCAACACATTCAGCTCCAGATGGCTTATTACTCAAAAGACACTTCTAAAATCTGCCTGACGACCGAAACTCAGCCCTTAAACAGAATGCACCGTATTACGAGGAATTTGACATTAAAACCGCCGTAAAGCTCGATTCATCCTCAAATAAATCACAGGGTTTGGAGATGGAAGCCCTAATCACTTGAGGAACCCCTGAGGACAACTCAGCTTCATAAATTGTCAGCAGGCTGCAAATTAATGACCATTTTTCCCTTTGTAAGTTTAAAGCACGCACAGTGTGATTCTTCCTGCAAAACCAACAGACTACACAAACCTGTTAGTGGTTAGTTAAATGCAATGCAAAAATGAGATGAAATGTGAAATGAGCCGACCAATCTAAGGGTCAAAATTTAGGGTATTACACTCTCCACAATCACTAAACTCTGGGAACCTCACGGTCTGTTGTAGAAATTGATATGAACATAGTTGAACTCCAACCAGTTCATTCCAAGAATAATGTTAATTTGATGCAAAGGTAGACAGACCAAGTCCATCACAAAATTCTTACCATAAATGGTCAAAGGACAACTCAAACAGACTAACGCAGTAGTCACATAACCATTAGTCGGGGTATCGATAACCATACCCCTAACCATAGAAGATATTTTTAAACCCAACCTCGTAGCACACTCAAGCAAAATAAATGAATGAGTAGCACCAGTATCAATAATAGCAATTAACTCAACATTGTTAATGAAACAAGTACCCCTGATCAAGTTATCTGCCTTGGGAACCTCTAAACCACTCAAGGTAAACACTCTACCCTTAGTCTGGATAGAAGTAGCGGCCGTCTTCTTTGGCTTCTGACATTGCGTGCTGATATGTCCTTGTTCGCCACAATTATAACAAGTTGGACCATCATTCTTGCACTCTGCAACACGGTGACCTGTTTTTCCATAATTGTAACATCTCAAAACCTTATTATTACATTCATTAGCACGGTGTCCCAGCTCACCACACTTGAAGCACTTGACAGAAGCGGGAACCCCTCCCCCATTTGTCTTCTTCCCATCTGAAGTCTTCTTCTTCCCTTTGTCAGCTGGAGTTACATAAGGTTTCCCTCGAAATTGTCCCATCCCTTTCTAATAGTGAGTAGATCCGACTCTGTTATCCTCATCATAGATTCTACTCTTATTGATAATTTCAGCATACCTATGAATCTGTTGGTATCCAATACCCTATTTGATCTCTGGTCTCAGCCCATTCTCGAACTTGATACATTTGGAAGTCTCAGCATCAGCACGGTTGTAATGAGGATAAAACTTCACCAACGCCTCAAACTTCACGACATACTCTGCCACAATCATGTTCCCTTGCTTCAGCTCAAGGAACTCTATCTCTTTCTTGCCACGCACATCCTCGGAAAAATACTTCTCCAAGAATTCATTTTTAAACACAGCCCAAGTTATCTTTGTACTAGTGTCTTCTAATCTCTGACGTGCATTACCCCACCAATCCTCAGCTTCCTCTGACAGCATATGAGTACCAAACTGTACCTTCTGAGCCTCGGTGCAAGCCATCATGCAGAAGATCTTCTCAGTTACTTTGAGCCATGCCTGTGCACCCTCTAAGTCATGGCTACCCTTGAAAGTTGGTGGATTGTTCCTCTGAAATTTTCCCAAAGCACGAAACTCATCAGGACCTCCTCCTGCTCCACCATTATGATTATTCTGTGTATTTTGAGCCATCACTTGGGCAAGCGATTCCAAAGCTTCAACAATAGCACGATCGTTTCTCCCAACCATTCTGCACACCATCAAACAATATTAGAAGAAACAATATATCGATAGTGTAAACACACTCATCGACTAACAGGGAACTGATATCATATAAAAACCTGGCCGGACGGGCCAGCTTGCTCTGATACCACTAATGTAACACCCTTAACTACCCCAAAACAATAATCGAATATTTTAACTAGAAAATATAACCACAAGGGTGTCACACCCATCAAACAACATACCTGCTCTGTAACACGGGTTACCATAGAAATAAATTCAAACGCACATAGTTATACTTGGGATGACACACGACATCCAACACATCTGATTTGTACTTGAGATGTTACACGACATCCAACACATCTGATTTTGGTCAAGTACTTGTATAATAAGGCATTCAACACTTGTCATCGCATGCTCACCTGAGATTTTACGGTATCATCGCAGCGAAATCACTAATAAACATACAACAATAGTATTGTAACTCAAGACATTAAGTCTCAAGATTTTCAACTTAATAGCATAGTCAAAAGAGTATGACAATCAACTCAAAACAACTTAAAATCTCAACAACACAAAAAGTTTGTAACATCAACAATAATGATACAAAAATCAAACTAAGCGTTTATCCCAACCCGATGTTACATGATCAGAGCAAGGGACCACTAAATAAAATCGACAAACTATGGAAGTCACTCCAAGGCTATCTTCCACGTACCAACAATGCTACTCCTAAGTTGCTGCGCGATACCCATGTAAAGGCAACATTCAAACAGAAGGGGTGAGAATACGATTCAATAATAACGGTAAAAGACAATCGGAAGTAGATTAATCTAACAACATCACACACAAAATACAACAACATAGGCATACCAAGTATTCTCATCCACACAACATAACATCAAAATAATCACCAATTACAACACAAATGCAAATGTACTTGACAATTGACTCAACATGCATGTGGTACCAAATTATGAACACTCAGGTCCACTTCACTCCACGATCCCCACCATAGGATCGATTCCCTCTTGGAACCAGAGCACACCAAAAATCGCTACCCTCACCATAGGCAACGCTTCACTAATTCCCCAATAGAATTAGCTAGTCGCACTTGATCCCCACCATAGGATCAAGGTACACCAAAACTGGACCGAGGTCCGTACACCATGATGTATGAATTCACAATAACATGCAATATTACCACAATACTCATCAAATTTATCACTAAAATAATCACCAAAATTATCACTAAAATAATCATCAAAATTATCACCAAATTATCGTTCAAGAGTATAATCAAAATTGTCATCCTAAATTATAAATTGAGAGAGTTTCCAAGAAACTCTAAGCAACTCTACGTCAATCCTTAGAACTTTGAAACAACTCTAAAGTGTTCAAAAATGTTCTACTAACAATTTTTACTCATAAAGATAACTCTTATGGACTTAATTGACAACTCTAACAATTCTAAGGACAACTCTAATAAACTTTAAAAAAAATTTAAGTTGGCCAAATAATTCACTATCTCTAACTCAGAACTTTAAAAACATATTATATTATTATTATTATTATTATTATTATTATTATTATTATTATTATTATTATAATAGAACATAACATATCATAAGTATCAGTACTTAAAACAAGCCATGCCTCTTATGTCTAAAACCGAAACGTATAAATATCGGCAAGCTTTGTTTCTATATGTACAACAAAAATGCTAGAGGGACTAGAAGTATATAAATAATCCATATATTTTAACCATGATTCTAATAAACATGATACCTATGTATATATAATAATTGATGCCACATGCCAATGTATACATATGAATGGTTGTACAGTAGCGTATATATATTATAATAATCGAAGTGATATCTATTAGTAAGTAGAACCAATTGCTATAACTATTAAATTAAAACTACAATATTAATTAACACTACAGTGTTATCTAATTGTTCCTCAAGCTGATGCTATAGTATCCATCTACAGTAATATCCAATTATATATATATATATATATATATATATATATATATATATATATATATATATATATATATATATATATATATATATATATATATATATATATATATATATATATATATATATATATATATATATATATATATATATATGAATGAAAGTGATGATATACACATACCATCATATAACTATCGATATAGAATCAAGTGCATGAAATCAACAGAATTAGCACCAATAAAATCAATAAAATATCAATTTCTCATTGTTCTAGATTGGGCATGGACCTGCCCATCCATCGGGCAGACCCAACCCAACACTATGTGGGGAATGTCCAACAAGGTCCAATTCTCCCATGTCGGACACGAAGCCACATATGCCGGGCAGACCCACACGTCTTTCACACGTTCTCCACGTGCTCTCCCACGCGAGGACACGTCATCAGGAAACTACCCACCTCCGAAAGAGGTGGTCAGCCCACCTTCCAGAGATCACGGGGCAATTGATCTAGGCGAAGACTACGTGTTGTTCTTTATTACGCCACGTAAGCCCTAACAGTTACTTGGATTAGGCCTGACAGTTCAGCACAATACAAGTAACCGTTTTTCCTGCACTGGGGTCTCTTTATAAATACTCGATTTCACTAGAGGGTCAGGTATTCCATTCTACACCTATTTCTATATTTGCTCTCCCACTCTGATCATTTACTCACTTAAGCATCGGAGTGCCTTGCAGGTACATCCTCTCCTTCTCCCTACCTCCGGCGACAGTTACCAGTCGACGACGCGTGGCAGACCAGCGATCTCCTCTGATCAGGTACGATCACTCATAAAATACAAAATTCTTTAAAATCATCATCCCCATTGGAGGTTAGCGGAATCTTTCTACCCTTTCATGATACCCCTATTATTGAATCAAATTTCCACCCTTACCTTGGATTTCCAGCAAGCACTCTAAACTCTTCAACAATGGTGGTTTTTACTCTCTAAACTTTGCCCTTCCCAATTGCTCTTTTTTCCTCTTTTCTCCCAAAATACATAGTGACACTCTCAGATTCTCCAAAACTCTATTTTATTCCAACACCTATTTCCTTTTAATTAGGTTATTCCCCTTTTACCCTCAACCTATCCTTATTTTTCTCATAATACCCTTACTCCTCTTATTAACTCTAATTGATGGATATTTCTATTTATCTTAATCTTTATTCTAATAAATCAATTCTCCATAAAACTTTATTATTTCCCTTATTTTTCTATAACATCTTATTTTCCAACTAAATCTCACCATTTTATTTTATTCTACTTAATTAATTAATTCAAATAAAAATCTATCTATTCTAATAATTAATTAAAATTCTCATTAATTCAAAAGAATAAGTCACTCTCTTACTCTCTCTATACATCTATTTCAAAGACACTTACCCCTACAATCACACAATAATTAATTTAAAACATCAATTAATTAAATAAAATATAAATAATTCAAATTAAATTAATTAATTGAATTTGGGGTGTTACACTATTCATATAAGTTCTTTCAACATCAGTGTTGGGACACTGATCTATACTCAGCTTGAATTGAGGGTTTGTCGGAGTCACAACAAACTTTGAATTCGACATGCCAAACTTTTCGAGAACCTTCTGTAGGTATGCCTCTTGAGATACGCATAATTTCGAGTGTTTCTATCTCTTCGGGTGTTAATCCCAAGAATCCTGGACGCATCTCCCAAATACTTCATGTCGAACTCCTTTTTGAATTCATCCTTCACCCTCATTACCTCTTCGACATTGTTGCTTGCTATTAGAATATCATCCACATAGAGCAACAAAATAACAAATGAATTACCCGGTCAAAATCTGAACTAAACACATCGGTCGAACTGACTTCTGATGAAACTTATGCATGCCATGAACTTGTTGAATCTCATTATCCACTGTCGAGGAGATTGTTTCAATCCATATAAGGATCTATTCAGCTTGCACACATAATCTTCCTTCCCTTTTTCGACATACCCTCCAGGTTTCCTCATCAGGATTGTTTCATCTAAATCACCATACAAGAACGCAGTCTTCACATCCATTTGTTCCAGTACAAGGTCAAACTGTACCACTGTGGCAAGCAACATTTGAATGGATATGTGCTTCACAACAGGAGAGAACATATCATTGAAGTAGACATCTTCTTTCTGAGTGAACCCCTTAGCAACCAATCTTACCTTGTACCTCTTCGACGCCACTCCTTCGATTCCTTCCTTAACTTTGAAAATCCATTTACAGCTAACTAACCTAGCTCCAACAGGTTTCTTGATCAGTTCCCAGGTATTATTATCATGAAGAGATTTCATCTCATCATCCATGGCCTTCAGCCATTCAGTCTTCTTTCGACTCCTCATAACTTCCTTATAGTCTCTAGGTTCTTCGTCTAGAACCTTACTTGCAGAGATTAAGGCATAAGCTATAAGATCTGCATGCCCAAGTCTCTGAGGTGGCTTGATGACTCTCCTTGATATGTCTCTTGCTAACAGGTAGTTTTTATCAGTCTCCTCATCTTCGACAACATCTTATGCATCTTCTTCGACTTCATCTGGGATACGCAATTCAGCATCAACATGCTCCACCTCAACAAGAATCTCTCACTGTTCTAGCTCTTCGTCAGCATCATCAGTTTTCTTGGAAGTCATATCTACTTCATAAAAAACTACATCTTGGCTGGTGATACACCCCCTGTGACCTAGGTCCAGACATCATAGTATGTAAGCTTTGACTCCTTCAGGGTATCCCATGAGCATGCATTTCATAGCTCTAAGTTCGACCTTGTCTTGCCTAATATGAGAATAGGCCGTGCAACCAAATACTCTCAGTTTGTCAAGACTAGGTAGATGTCCCAAACAAACTTCTTCAGGTGTCTTCATTCCCAAGGCAGTCAAGGGACATCTATTTATCAGGTAAGTTGTTGTCGAAACAGCTTCCACCTAAAGCACCTTATTTAATACAGCACTAACCAACATACATCTAACCCTTTTAAGGATTGTTAGATTGAATCTCTCAGCTAAGCCATTTTGTTAAGGAGTACCTGCTATAATCTTATGCCTTGCAATCCCAGACTCAACACAGTAACTGTCGAACGCTTTGTTGCAGAATTCAAGGCCATTGTCGGTTCTCAACCTCTTAACCTTTCTGCCAGTTTGAGTTTCGACCAGGATCTTCCAACTTTTGATATTCTCAAAGGTTTCATCCTTCGTCTTCTGAATGAATACCCATAGCTTTCTGGAATATTCATCAACAATGGATAGAAAATACTTTGCACCTGAGTGTGAAGGATTCCTTGCAGGCCCCTAAAGATCAGCATGAATATAATCCAGAGATCCATGTGTTCTTTGTTTTCCTTTGTTAAACTTCTCTCTACAAGATTTACCAAATACACAAGATTCACAAAACTCAAACTTTTCGACTTTGTCACCTCCAAGCAAGTTCTGCTTCTCCAATTTGACCAGGCCTCTTTCTGACATGGCTCAATCTCATGTGCCATAATTCTGTCTTTGACACAGGTTTTATAGATGCAATATTTGTCGAACCACTTACAACCTCAGCCTCAAGGGTATACAAGCGTTGTTTCTTCACGCCTCTCAAGACTTCCTTCGACCCCTTCATGAATCTTATGATACTTTTCTCTCCTTGAAAAAAGTATCCCTTTCTGTCGAATTCACCAAGAGAAATTAAATTTCTCTTCAAGTCAGGTACATACCTGACTTCAGTCAATAACCTTATTGATTCGTTATGGAGCTTGAATCTCACAGATCCAATACCTGCAATTTTGCAAGATTTGTTGTTTCCCAGCATCACATACTCACCATCTTGATCACATAGCTCCTTGAAGAATTCTCTGTTTGGAGTCATGTGCCAAGTGCAACCTAAATCCATAATCCACTCTTTTCTCGAGTCGCCACTTGAAACCACAAGAACATCATATAAGTCGAAGTCATCTTGAACAATGGTTGTGTTGCCATTACCTCCATGATCTTTCAGGCGTTCAGAGCACACATTTCTTGTGTGACCCTCCTTCTTACAGTGATAACATCGAATACCAGATGTTCCGACACTATAAGATTTTTGTTGACTTTTACCTTTCTTCTCGTCGAACTTACCATCATTTTGCAAGAATTTTCCTTTAACGGCCAAACCTTCGCCCACTGTCAAAGGTTTATGATCCTTTCATTCATTCAAGTCCTTAGAATACAAGGTTGATTGAACTTCTTCAAAGGTCAAGGACTCCCTTCCATACAAGAGATTTGCTTTGAAGTAAGCATGTGTTCTGAGCAAAGCACACAATAACAACAGTGCTTGATCTTCATCATCGATCGTCACATCAATATTTTCAAGATCAAGAATCAGCTTATTGAACATATCAAATTGCTCAGCCAACACTTTGTCTTCACTCATCTTGAATGAATACAAAGCTTGCTTCAGGTATAGTCGATTCACCAGAGATTTGGTCATGTACAAACTTTCAAGTTTCACCCATAATCCCGATGATGTAGTCTCCTTTGATACCTGTCGAAGAACCTTATCGCCAAGTCTCAACAATATTGCGCTGTGGGTTTTCTCAATCATGCCCATCTTTTCATTTCCCGTTAATGCAACGTCCATGGCTGCCTCTCCCTTCAACGCTTCCAAACAACCCTGCTGAACCAGTAGGGCTTTCATCTTCAAGCGCCACAAACCGAAGTCGTTCACTCTGGTGAACTTTTCAATCTCATACTTTGTTGAAGGAATCTTTTCCACGCTCACCACACCAATTTGTTGTGAATCAGATATGTTTAAACGAAGTATAAACGATTTCTTTATGATCAAGAAACGCACAAGGGTTAGGGTTAACAAAGATAACAAGGTAAAACAACAAGGAACAACTAGAATTGGTTATTAACTGCTATTCTTTCCTTACTCTTAGAACAAGATTATAAGTATACAAGAATAACAAAATAACCTCTCTCTCTTGAAATTAGGATTTTATCTTCCTATTTTTCCTTATACCAAGATTGAGAAATTAGCATCCTATTTATAAGAAAAATACACACTAACCTAATGGGTTTTTAACAATTACCCATTACAAGCTAACTTAGGGTACAAATTAACTTAAATAATTGGGCTTACAAGCAAGGCCAAATTCAACATGCTAACAACCCAAGCAATATTGACTAATGCATGTTAGAATAAACTTCGACTACAACACACATTACTCCGACAGCAGCATGCGAACGTACTTCGACCTCATGCTTAATTTCTGTCGAACCAGAAGCTACCCTTTGACCATACTAAAATTCTATCCAACATCTCACATAAACAGTGCATTCTTTGATGGATCCCTTGATGAAGAAGTCTACTTAAAATAACCACGAGTTTTTGTGGTTGGTCATTAAAATTTGCATGCAAACTCAACAAAGTCCTTTATGACCTTAAACAAGCTCATCGAGAATGGTTTGTGAAACTTCCACACTCTTCTTCATCTAGGTTTCAAATCTAGAAAATATAATCCCTCATTAGTTACCATGTCTCAAAACAAAAAGGTATATAGTATGTTGATGATATTTGTTGCACCCTAATTTTTGACTCTAAGATCCCGCATCTTTTTGCATCATCTGTATAGTTTATCATCTCTTACATTTTTCATAATACCCAATTTATCAGCTGAAATAAACTTTTTGGACAGTTTAAGCCGTTTTAGCGGGTAAAATTTATTTCAAAATTTGACAAAACGCCGTATTTTTCTGAATCGTATATTTTTTGCAGATCACTTTGATGTATTCATTTTATTTTTTATAATAATTATGATTTTTGTTTTAAATTATATTTCTTTACCATTTGTTATTAAGAAGTTGTCTTCATAGTTTAATGTTAACTTTTGAATTTTACTCCCACTGAACAGGTTTGAGTGTTTATAATACTAGTGTCTCTTTATATAATAAATATATATATAATCTCTAGTTTTAGCTTTAAATATATATCTTTGTTAACTTGTTTTTAAATGTACATATGAATTTTCGTTTACTGTTAGGTGTATATAATATATATCAATTTAGCTTGAATTTGTTCGTTTTATTTATATATTTAAAAAAACTATCAGTTTAAGTTTTAATAAACTATTTAACTTTTGTATTTTTTAAAGTTATATATAACGTACTTATTCTTTAGTTTTATACACACACACACACACACACACACACACACACACACATATATATATATATATATATATATATATATATATATATATATATATATATATATATATATATATATATATATATATATTCTTCTTTCTCTTTCTCGGTTAAGTTAATATACATATGCACATTTTATTTATTTATTTATTTTTAAAATTTTTATAATTTGTTTTAGATTTAGTGTCTTGTTGCATGGTCTTAGCGAGTTCACTAACAACTAACTTCATGTTTACTTTTGCCATAAGTTTGGAGTCGCCATGCTCTGTTTAGTCGTCCCGCCGTGGACATTCCCAACTACTCACTAACCACTAACTTCCTGTTACCTTTCTCAATTTAGGATCTGAGTCTCCGTACTCACATTAAGCGTCCCGCCGTGGACATCCTTTACCCTTTATCCTAGCCTTAGGATCTGAGTCGCCGTACTCATGTTTAGTGTCCCGCCATGGACATTCTCTACCATAACAATCTCAATGTAGATTCAGGAGTCGCCGCACTCCATGTAAGTACTTCCCTATGAATGCTTACATTCCCTTGGAACCCTGACCACAGTCAAGAGTTCCTCACCCCTAGTTAGGGGAACTATGGTTGCTCTGATTTCATTCCCGTCAGGATAGGTAGGCACGAGATGCGATGTCTTCGTGAGCAAACTTTGTACATACTTTATACTTTATATTTTTACCCTAAGCAATTTCCCTTTAGCAAGCAAACTTTAGCAAACACAAATACTAACAAGAGGTTCCTGTAGAGTACTACAGATGTCTAGGATGTGAAATACCTACCCTAGGTATAACCAACCCCCGAACCTTTAGATCTCTCTTTGCTCAGCTTTAGGCCTTGCTTTTTGCTTTGCATTTTTATAGGTTTTTCTTTCTTTAAACCTTTCCTTTTTGGATAAATTAAAGATCGATTGTGAATTTAAGAATTAAAGATTCAAGTTAATTCAATAGCTTGGTATCACGATTCTCATCGCAACAGAAATGACGACTTCACTGGGGACCTCCCCTAAGAGGGTTAAGCCCATCTTGTTTATATTTGTGTTTGCCATATGTTTGCTTGCTTGTACATTTGTATATATTTGTGCTTGGGTTTTCTGTATGCAGGGTTGTTACTTTGAGTGGTGAGGATAAAAGTCCTATACCCGGATTTGAGTGTACTTATGATAGGAAGGTGGTATATTCAAGAAGGCTTATAGGGAGTTGATTCCCGACCAAGCTGACTTGACAAACCACCGCTCAGTGGAGGCCCTCTTGAGAGTTAGTTTTGTTGAACGAGTATTCGTGAAAACATTACTACTTTCAACCTAGGAGCCTTTGACACCGAGGACTTTTAGATTACCTCTTTACCCCACCTTGGCCTTTTAGGACGTAGTGCGATGACTATGAGGGGGTATTCCCGAAGTAGTTAATACGCGATACTACACTTGGACGAGACTCTCTTGAGAATATTATCGACTACCAAGTGATTTGGGAAATTGATAATATTTGAAAGATGGGTTGTTGACTCTGGGAACTTTGTTAGAACCCGTTGTGCAGGTTTTTTACCCCTAGTACATACCCCGTGGTTGGTTCTTTACCCAAAATCCATGTTGTGATCTCGAACCTTTGATCCTGTTATGTGTGTTTTGCATCCTGTCTTGCATCACATTGCATTTGCATCTTTGCATGGTTCGTTGCATACCTCTGTTTGTCCAGTCGCTCATCTCCAGTTGTCTTCATCGTCCAGTGTGCCTTTGAGTCGCCAAACTAATTTCTCGACACCGATATCGGACTAGAGCTAACTATAGACGCAAGATGTCAGAACAGGAAGCACACAACGCAGAAGTCCGAATGGAGATCGATGAGTTGAAGTCAGGCATGACTAAACTTACTGAGATGCTTCAAGTATTGATTGCCAGAGGAGAGCCATCTCAAAGGACTGTCATTCAAGAAGTTTCAAATGCTGACCCTCCTCCTGTTCAAATGCCACAATCTACTTGGCCAGAGTTTGGTTTACCTCCTAACTACTCTCCACCTCTTGCATCTACTGCTATGATTGGTCCGACTATCAGACCAGTTTTTCAAGCTCCCATCTTTACAGAGCCCAGACCTGTGGTCCACGCTGTTGCCCAGAATGGCCGAGCTCCCTTTGAGACTCCTTTCTTTGACTACAATGCTGCTAGTGCTCAAGGAGAAGACCATGAAGATCTTGTTGAGCTTGAGATTGTTTGCGAACAGTTTCAGAACATAGACAAGAGACTCAAGGCCGTTGAGGGTACTGATTTCTTCAATGTCGATGCTGATAATATGTGCTTAGTCTCTGGCCTCGTCATGCCTCCTAAATTCAAGATTCCAGATTTCGTGAAATATAAAGGTCACTCATGCCCAAGAGCCCATTTGGTCATGTACTTCCGAAGGATGGCAGCTTACACTAACAATCAGAAGTTGCTCATCCATTGCTTTCAAGACAGCTTAAGTGGAGCTTCTCTTAAATGGTATATGAACTTGGAGTATAACAACATTCACTGCTTCCAAGATCTCGCCAACGCTTTTATGAAGCAATACAAATATAATTTGGACATGGCCCCTGATCGCCGTCAACTTCAAAACATGTCTCAAAATGAGAAAGAATCATTCAAAGAATACGCTCAACATTGGAGAGAGTTAGCTTCCCAAGTTGAACCCCCTCTAGCAGAGAAAGAGCTAACGGGAATGTTCATGGATACTTTATCTCCTTTCTATTGGGAAAAGATGATTGGGAGTGTATCTTCAAACTTCACAAACCTGGTAACCATTGGCCAAAGGTTAGAAGAAGGACTGAAAAAGGGTAAGGTATCCAAAGCTGTTGAACCTTCTAATGGTGCGAAGAAATCCTTTGGGACTTTCCATAAGAAGAAGGAAGAGCAAACTAACGCTGTCATGGTTGAAGTGAGAAATCCTCGTCCTCAGCCGAGGTATAATCACCCTGCTATTGCTGCCGTTACTGCTGCTGCTGCTCCACGACCAGCTCAGATTCCTCAACGTCTAACTGTTGGACAAAACCAGTATCAAAATAGGAATCAATTCGATCCTATTCCTATGACATATACAGAACTTTATCCTGATCTGGTTCAACAAGGGTTGATTACTACAAAGGCTTTACAAACTCCTAATCCTCCTCCAGCTGGATTTAGAGCTGACCTCCATTGTGCTTTTCATGAGGGTGCCCTAGGCCACGACTTGGAACATTGTTATGCACTGAAAGCCAGAGTGCATGAGCTGATTAGAACCGGAATCCTTGGTTTTAAGGATAATCATCCGAATGTCCAGAATAATCCATTGCCATAACATCAAAAGTGAAGCTTTGGTCAACTCCAGCGGACTATCCTTTTTTGAGCGCCAGTGTTTCAGACAGGACAACTCATCTTTGTTCTGATTTAGTCACTAGGCCTTTTGTTTCTCATTGTTTGAATTTTCCTTCATTTTGTTTAAGTTGTTTGCTTTTATTTAGTGTTTGTACTTTCATCTTAATGAATGAGCATCTCAACTTTTGATTTCAAATTATTTTGCCTATTGTTTGCACTTTTATGCTTTATCTTTCAAATATTTACTCCTTGTCCAAATTTCTGATTATGCAAACATTTGAGGGAGGATGATGAAAACGTTATACCCATAACTGCTGTTAGTATGCTTTCAATCAAACTTTGTTGACGATGTAAGGCATTGTTTCAACTCCCAAACACTGGAGAAATAAGGAAGTTAATCCCTTGTCAACCCCTTTCAAGCCTAGAAGTTGGAGTTTCTTTCTTTACAAAAACCCGCAGTTTTAACCTTGGGGTGGGTCGTTCTCAGTTAACTTGGTTGTGTGTTCACGCAAGACACCTTTTATATAAAGGTTGCAACCACAATTTATATTCCTTCGCACACAACAAACAAGTGTCGAAGATGTTTTTCAAGTCAAAATGCCGATGATGGTTCACCGTGATCATTAAGCTAGGCATTCACTTTCTTTCAAAAAATATATATTAAAAGAAAAAGCCCGCTAAGTTAAAACCTATGAAGGAGACTTAGGCAAAACTGGGGCATCCCCCTGACTGTAAGTTTCAAAAGAAACAGTTCAGGAAAAAATTAGGGATAATAAATAGAGGAGATCTTTAAATCCTTTAATTTCAAAACAACCAAATGTCGTAAAGAAGCAGTGACTGCCTTTTCAAAAAGTCTGTTGATTTCCGAACCATCATCATTACTATAATCAGTGCAATTCCTATGGGAACCTGAGCGCATAGTCTGAGTTAACTGAGCATAGGACTAGAGATCATCACGTAGATTGGGTGGGTACAAATAAAATTTGAGCCTTTATCCTTTGTTTCTTAAACCGTGAACCATGCCACATTACAACCCTCAAAAGACCTAATTGAAACAAGGTTATTTTGAAAGCATACTACAACAAGGTTGCGTAAACTGACTCCAAAAGATCTTTGCAAATCAATTATTTTGGCAGTACACCTTTGCTTTAAACTTTGAGTGTCTTGAATCACCGTGTTCCGACCAATGACTCTTTTACTTTGCATCTTTCAAAAATGATTTTTGATTTCAAAAGTTGCATGAACTTTGCATTACCATGTTTGTATGAACACTTTTGTTTGCAAATTGGCTTTCCTCTCATGGAATTTTCAAACATTGAGAAACTTGGTCAAGTGAACCTATCAGGGGCAAGTTCCTTCCAGATCCTGTCGAAGAATCAGTTCAATATTTGTTCAAGGCAAAGTCTTCTCAGATTTAATTTATCCAGAAGATATTTCAAGACTTAGACTGGGGCAAGCTCTCCAAGCACTCAGTAAATCAGTCATCTTCAACATCAGACAAGTTGAGGCAATTATCAGTTCATCTACAACAGACAGCTAAACTGGGGCAGTTTACTTGAAGAATCCCCAATCAATTATTCACCCTTCCTGCAAGGATCATCAATTTGATGCAATTTACAATTGTAGTGGAGGTATGCTCAACAGTAGCATCTTTAGTCCCCAAGCAGATTGACATTGATCTCCGTGTTGAGGAATCAGTCTTTCAGTTTTATCTTCTCACCAAAAGAGTCGAGCCTTGTCGTCGGCATTTACATTTGCATTTGATCATATGTAATCTGCATAATTTATACATGCGTATATCATAAGCATAATTCATATACATGTGCACATCATGGGTGTTTTATCCCCATTTGCTTTTTCACCCGAGGTCGTGTTTTACCCGCGTCTTACCTTGTGGATGAATTTCAATTTATCTAGCATCATGGGTGTTTTATCCCCATTTACTTTTTCTCCCGAGGTCGTGTTTTACCTGCGTCTTACCTTGTGGACGAATTTCAATTTACCTGGCATCATGGGTGTTTTATTCCCATTTACTTTTCCCCCGAGGTTGTGTTTTATTCACGTCTTACCTTGTGGTCAAAGTCCAACTCACTTGGCACCTACCAAACAGTTTGTGTCGTGACTTATCTGATGGTTTTCCAGATATTTATTTCTCTCTCTGATGGGTTTCCAGATTGAGTCTTTGTTCTTTGTTCTGATGTTCTTCCAGAACTTATCTGATGGTTTTCCAGATATTTATTTCTCTCTCTGATGGGTTTCCAGATTGAGTCTTTGTTCTTTGTTCTGATGTTCTTCCAGAACTTATCTGATGGTTTTCCAGATATTTATTTCTCTTTCTGATGGTTTTCCAGATTGAGTCTCTGTTCTGATGTTCTTCCAGAACTTATCTGATGGTTTTCCAGATATTTACCTTAATTCTGATGTTTTACCAGAATTTATTTCTTTTATCGTCTGATGTTCTTTCGGATGTGTTTGTAAATTCTGATATTTTACCAGAATTTATTTCTTTTTCTGTCTGATGTTTTCCAGATGTGTCTGTAAATTCTGATGTTTTACCAGAATTTATCTCTTTTGCGTCTGATGTTCTCCCAAATGTGTCTTTTGTTATAACATTCTCCCAGAACCCCTTTGTGTCTATCTGACGTTCTTCCAGATACGGCCCTGTTTATCTGATGTTCTTCCATATATGTCTTTAAAATCGTTTTCCGTACATTTAATGCTTTTCTAAATGTTTCGGATGTATCTTTAGAATTTTTGTATTCATCTAATGCTCTTCTAGATGTCTTCAATTTGTTTTTGACTTTGGTTAACAACTGTTGAGTTTTATTTTCAAATCTGTTTATATACTCCATCCAATGCTTTTTTAGATGTGTTCCGGAGTTTATTCAATGCTCTTCTGAATATCTCTAGTGGCTATTATTGTTCTTCTCCAGAGTTTTGTTCAATGCTCTTCTGACAAAACCTCTGGTGACTGTGACTTTTTCTCCAATAAGTTTCTTTTACTTTCTGGATGTTTTTGTTATCTCACTGTGTGTTATTTCCAGCATCTGATGCTTTTCCGGATGTCTGTGTCTTTGTCTAGGGTTTGTCCCTCTCTTTCCAAGTATTACTGGATACTCTTTGTCACCTTGACACGTGTCCATATTTTTTGTTTTCCTCAATTGTATTTGCTAGATACTTTTTCCCGTGAAGTTGTCAGTCTTTCCCCAGTGGAGTTGCAACATCTTCCCAATATATATTCGTCTCCTATGGCGTCTTTCCTCATAGAATCTCTGTCTTGCATATCATATCATATCATAAGTATTTTGTGGCATCTTAGGGTCAAAAATTGCGCATGTTTGTATTTAAGTCTCTCCGACCGTGTCGAGACGAAGATTTCAATTTTCACCTGTATAGTTTATCATCTCTTACATTTTTCATAATACCCAATTTATCAGCTGAAATAAACTTTTTGGACAGTTTAAGCCGTTTTAAAGGGTAAAATTTATTTCAAAATTTGACAAAACGCTGTATTTTTTCGAATAGTATATTTTTTGCTGATCACTCTGATGTATTCATTTTATTTTTTATAATAATTATGACTTTTGTTTTAAATTATATTTCTTTACCATTTGTTATTAAGAAGTTGTCTTCATAGTTTAATGTTAACTTTTGAATTTTACTCCCACTGAACAGGTTTGAGTGTTTATAATACTAGTGTCTCTTTATATAATAAATATATATATAATCTCTAGTTTTAGTTTTAAATATATATCTTTGTTAACTTGTTTTTAAATATACATATGAATTTTCTTTTACTGTTAGGTGTATATAATATATATCAATTTAGCTTGAATTTGTTCGTTTTATTTATATATTTAAAAAAACTATCAGTTTAAGTTTTAATAAACTATTTAACTTTTGTTTTTTTAAAAGTTATATATAACGTACTTATTCTTTATATATATATATATATATATATATATATATATATATATATATATATATATATATATATATATATATATATATATATATATATATATATATATATATATATATATATATATATATATATATATATATTCTTTCTCTTTCTCGGTTAAGTTAATATACATATGCACATTTTATTTATTTATTTATTTTTAAAATTTTTAAAATTTGTTTTAGATTTAGTGTCTTGTTGCATGGTCTTAGCGAGTTCACTAACAACTAACTTCATATTTACCTTTGTCATAAGTTTGGAGTCGCCGTGCTCTGTTTAGTCGTCCTGCCGTGGACATTCCCAACTACTCACTAACCACTAACTTCCTGTTACCTTTCTCAATTTAGGATCCGAGTCTCCGTACTCACATTAAGCGTTCCGCCGTGGACATCCTTTACCCTTTATCCTAGCCTTAGGATCTGAGTCGCCGTACTCATGTTTAGCGTCCCGCCATGGACATTCTCTGCCATAACAATCTCAACGTAGATTCAGGAGTCGCCGCACTCCATGTAAGTACTTCCCTATGAATGCTTACATTCCCTTGGAACCCTGACCACAGTCAAGAGTTCCTCACCCCTAGTTAGGGGAACTACGATTGCTCTAATTCCATTCCCGTCAGGATACGTAGGCACGAGATGCGATGTCTTCGCGAGCAAACTTTGTACATACTTTATACTTTATATTTTTATCCTAAGCAATTTCCCTTTAGCAAGCAAACTTTAGCAAACACAAATACTAACAAGAGGTTCCTGTAGAGTACTACAGATGTCTAGGATGTGAAATACCTACCCTAGGCATAACCAACCCCCGAACCTTTAGATCTCTCTTTGCTCAGCTTTAGGCCTTGCTTTTTGCTTTGCATTTTTATAGGTTTTTCTTTCTTTAAACCTTTCTTTTTTGGATAAATTAAAGTTCGGTTATGAATTTAAGAATTAAAGATTCAAGTTAATTCAATAGCTTGATATCTGATTCTCACCGCAACAATATTAACATCATAGGTAGATCTTCATCTCTCATTCAACAACTCATTTCTAAACTCAACATTGCCTTTTTTTTTTTTTCTCAAGCATTTAAGTGATTTGAACTTCTTTCTTGGAATAGAGGTTCAAAAAAACTCCAATGGTACACTACTTCAATCTCACTCTAAATACATCAGGGACCTTCTCACACTGACTAATATTCTTGAATGCAACATTATTTCAACTCCTATGTTGTCCACTTGCATAATTAACAGGATAGAATCCATCTTATTACTAAGTCCCTTTATGTACAAGTTAGTAGGCGAAGTCTTACACAGTGTCAATCTAACCAAACCACTTATTGTCTATGCTCTTAACAAGGTGTGAAAATTTATGTTTATCCCTAATTAAGCTTATGTATATGTGGAACTTCTATGCATTCAAAAGATACTTAAGTATTTCAAATGAATCTTTGGTCACGACTTGCTTTTTCATCAAACCTTTATCATTACACCCATTTCCTTTGAATAACTTTTGTGATGGTGATTGGAACCTAATCTTGGTGGCATAAGAAGCACATCCAAAGGTGCATTTTATTTTGACCCTAACTTGGTCTCATAGTGCTCCATTAAACATGATGTAGCTTGATCTAGCACTGAGGTTGAATGTAAAAGCTTGGCACATGTATCATGTCATAAATAAATGGAAATTTGAAAACTTGTATCGTTCTTTAATGTAACCATATTGTTATGCAAAAGAACATCTTTTACATTTCAGTTGGGTTAAAATATTATATGTAATTAATTTTAGGGTATATTATGGTATCTAATGGATCTCATTTTATAGAATTTGATAAGTTTTATGGATATTTATAAAATATATATGAACTGTTTAAATAATTGAGAAATGTGAATTAATATAACAAATTTAGTGAGACTAATCTTAAAAAATAAAAACAAGTGTAATGAATATGGATGCTCTTGGAGTATTAGATGTTTATTTGTACCTTAGGGTACAAGATGATCCTTTGTACCTTACTTAATCCTCTGTATATAGTTAACTTCTAGAATTAGTTACTCAATAATTGTGTGTTGTTGTCTATAGGTTTTTCTTAGAGCATGCTATAACATATGGCTTTTGTCAAGTATAGTAAATGCACTTTGAAACCGTTTTGGAAATTATGAAAAAAATATTCCAAATCAAATATACTCTCTAATTTAATATATACAATTGAAAAATACCGTACTAAAAGTTTAAGTAATCAATTATTTTGAAACAAATATTTACATATTTCGAGATAGAGGAATAGTTATCTCTTCATCATCTTAGTTACTAGGAGTAATATGTTGAAAAATTCATTTAAATTGAATGGATAGAGATTACAATTGTAAAAGAGATCACTTTTCTTATAAGTATTTTAAGAACTCTTAAATGTCTTAGAGTTAGAATGCAGGAATATTCAAGAACTCTTAAACACTTGTATAAGACCGATAAGAACACGAATGTATGGAAGATGAAATCTGGAGTTTTGTATGAAGAGGATATGCTTTTGTGTTGTATTATTTTGAATCCGGAATGCTCAATTTATAGGACAAAGTAGTGTTGTTTCACAAGGTTGTGACCCTTGATAAAACACACTTTCAACAATACTTTTATCAAATGTTGCACTATTTTGCCTAGAGCAACACTTTTACCAAATGTTGCACTGTTTCGCCTACACCAACAATTTTTAAAGGCTGTATTGTTTCGTATTCTTAAACACTTCACGAAGTGTTTCCTATTTTTGAATTCAAAATGAAAACTGCCTACTGCAACACTTCACAAGTGTTTCCTATTTTTGAATTCAAAATGAAAACTGCCTACTGCAACACTTCACAAGTGTTTCCTATTTCTAAATTAAAAAATTAACCTTCACTTGCATAATTTCTTGTCATTTTAGAATACACTCAAGATTATTAATTGTTAATAATTTACAACAATATTCCCCTTGTTCTAATAATGGTAAGACCAATTCTAGAAAAATAGAAACAAAGAGTGATAATACAATTAAGTATCTTTTGATTTGAACTTAAGCTTAGTAAGGATAAAACAAAGTTTAATCGGAATGTTAGATAGCTATACTTTGAGCCGTTATCTATTGTGATTATACTGACGTTATCTTACACACATTCTTTAATGATTGTTTGCCTGCATCTCTCGTCTAGCACTATTCATGGCCATGTGCTCTTTCTGTTTTCGTGAATTTTTCATGAGAGAAACTTCAACTCTTACATTGAGATGACACCATCTCGAAATTCATCTAGGTGAATTTTATTTTGTATCTATTTCTTGAGCTACATATCCTCAATATAGAACTTCATTAAGAGTTTGAAAAAATTCAACCCTCAATATGTAATAGTCAACATTGTCGTAGAATGTTCCACAAACATCCAATACAATGACTTGTTATTACCCATTGAATCTTATATTAAGGTTTGTTAACTTCAGATTGGGTTGCTACTTTTGTCGGAATCCATATTCAAGAAGTTTCAATCACATACCACTCGAGGTAGTCTTTACTAAATCTCAGGTCAGTGGTTTATTAAATGAATCAAGAAAATTATAGCCCGATCTTATATATGTGAATGAAATGATTACATTGTTAATTAATTTTCTCACAGAAGAATGTTTAAGTCCAACTTTCCTAGACTTTCTGTTATACACCTTTTTGTATACTCTAGGTAAAGTTGCTTGACTACCGCAATGTATAAGTTTACCTTTAAAACATTATCTTTAGGCAAATGCAGATTTATGATATTCAACACTTGATATCTAACTCGCATCGGTGTATCCTTCTAATATGGTAGGAAATCTTCCATAATAGAGACCAAGATTTTTGGTTTTCATAAGGTAGCCAAAAATCCTAATGATGGCCTTCTAGTTCTCACCATTTTGATTGTTAGTAAAATCTACTCATTTTACTAATTACAAATGTTATGTTGGATCTAGTACATTGCTTACACTTGCATATTCCAATTGAGCCATAACTCTTTCATCATTATTTTAAAGTTTAACACTACGATCAAATGAAGTACTCACGTTCTTGAAATGTAAGTGTTTGAACTTATCAAGTACTTAATCAACATAATTGATCTTAACTTATCAGAAAGGAATCAGTATTCTGTCACGCGTCTTGAGTTGCTGCCTTCACCAGTGTTATGGAGGAGAAAAGGGAGTATACCTGCAAGATGCTCTGATGCTTAAGTGAGTATTGGAACTAGAGAGAGCAAGTACAAAGAGAAGGTGTATTGAATGGAATACCTGACCCTCTAGTGAAAGAGGGTATTTATAATGTGCCCCCAACGCATGGACAACAGTTACATTGCATTGGGTCAGATTGCCAAGCCCAACACAAGTAACTTTCAGGGCTTACGTGGCGTAGTGAAGACTAGCACGTGGTCTTTTCCTTGGATCAACTGTCCTGTGATCTTCGAAAGGTGGGCTGACCATCTCTTTCGAAAACGGGTAGTTTCCTAATGACGTGTCCCCATATGGAGGACATGGGGAGAACGTGAGAGAAACGTGTGGGCTTCCCCGTCAAGAGAGTCTTCTTCCTGACGGATGTGCCTTGTTGAGGCTTGTGCTCGATAGAGGAAATTGGGCCTTGTTGGGCCTCATCAGCATAGCCTTGGGTTGGGTTTGCCTGGCTGAAAGGCAGGTCCTGGCCCAGTCCATAACATGAGCCCCCTAAGTCCTTGCTCCGAGGTGAAGGAGTAATGACTTAAGGGCGGGTCGAAATGTCGAGGACCTCTTCAGGAGAAAGTATTTTCCCGACGTATGGAATTGGGAGTCGTTTACTATGCCAGGAGTGGAGGCGTATCGGGGAGACTGATGGATTGCGGAGCTTCTGGTGCTGCCACATGTTTGACAGCCATTGCTTAGCTAGGGCGGCTAGGGGTAGGGGTGCTTGAGTGCCTAGGGGCACCTCGAGTCCCGTGCTAGGCTTATAAATAGGACTGAGACTGCTTCATTTCTAACTTTTCACTCTTACCGCTCACGACGATGTTCCTCTTCTCGTTTTGCCTCTTCTCATTCTGCACCACGATGTCCACCGTCCACCACTGTACCGTCCGCCGCGTCACCTACCCAAAACCGATGTATCAAATAAGTCTTGCATACTGTTTGTTCTGTTTTTCTTACTTTCCGACGGTTCCATAGTGGACTTGATGAATGTCCCGAGGAGACCGTGGAGTTTTCGGCGAATATGTCGGGGATCCCTTGAAAAAAGTACGGTTAGATTGAAGCTCCCGGGGACGATCGATGAAGACCCCGGGGATAGAGAATGATTTTGGATGAATCCCCTAAGGAAAACTGATGAATCCCCGGGGGTGTAGGATAGTTTTGGATGAATCCCTCGAGGACAAACGATGAATTCCCTGGGCATGTAAGGTAGTTTTTGGTGAATCCCCTGTGGACAAACGATGAAGTCCCGGAGAGGTACGATAGTTTGGATGAATCCCGCGGGGACAAACGAGGAATCCCCCGGGGAGGTATGATAGTTTACCTTCCGGGAGGCAGGATTTCACTTGCCTTTCACCGACTTTCAGTTAGGGGTTTTTATTTGCTTTCGGGTGTCGCCCTCACAACTACATCCTAATGCAATTGTGTTTGTGCGGGCGTAGGAGCTCGTTTCAACATCTTAATATCGGGGCCACTCTTACCCTCTTTCTTCTGTATCTTCCACCTCTAGAGACAAACGCTCGATGGACGACACAACTGGGTGTCCTTGAAGCAGCCGAGGAGGCTCTTTCGGGCATACATGGATTCCATCCGGACTTTCAAGGATCGATACTACATCTTTAAGCCCGTCACTAATACGGTCGTGGATTCACTTTTTAACCTCGAGGTCTGAGAAAGGGACAGGTAGTCCGAGGAGGTCTTGGTGCCGAAGATTCCTCTGGGTTGGAGGGATGAGCACTTCGACAAGGGCACGAATTACAATATAGTGTGGGTAGGTTCACTAGACGTCGACGACCGGGCAGCTTACCAGAAGCTGGTCGCTTTTATGGCTAGTTTCACCCCTGCGAGGTGTGTGACGCCAGATGGGAACTTTATTCTTGATTCGCACGAGGAGATTCTTACGGAGTCGTGCTTGATTAATACGAGGGTCCTCCTCGAGTATGCTTTCGATGAGGAAGCCATGCAACCTCTTAGGTAATGGGTCATCTTTTTACTTGGACCTTGTCTACGTGTTCGTTGTTGGTTTGTTTTGCTGACTTTGTTTATTTTTCTTTTGCATGAAAGATGTCGAACATGCACGAGTGCGTGAAGAGATTGGCAGCCAGCAAGGGTGTGAATAAATCTGGAAAGGGGAGGGTTGCCTAGGTGTAGTAGATGTCTGGTCTCGACCACCTCCTAGTGGCTCGTCTTCTTCTCCCAGGGAAGCCAGTCCCCCTCCTTGCAAGGGACACTCAAAAGACCGCGGATCGGCGAGCCAGAGACTGTCGACCTCACTGAAGGTAGTGCCGAAGAAAGGTTTGTGCTCCCAACTTGTCATCTGCAGACTGCATTCTTCTGTGGGGACAACTCTCCAGTGATGGGTGCCGCGGAGACAAAAGTCATCTTGGGTGCTAATCAGTAGACGAGGAAGAAGGTTCTGGCGGAGGACCTGGCCGCAGTGATTCGGGTCTTCGAGAAAGCTATGGTCCTCAATGACGAGGCTTACTCTTCAGCCAACTTCTCCAAATTGCAGGCCGCCTTGCGACCGTCAAGGCGGAGAGGAGCAAACTGGTTGTTGATCTTGATCAGGCGAAGAAAGATAGTGTTTCCCAGCTTAAGCTCTACGGCGATGTGGAGAAGCGGTTGAAGGCCACGGGCAAAGAGAGGACGAGGCTCTTGGCGCAGATTGTAGAACTGGAGGTGGCTTCCCAGCCCATGGAGGACGAGACCGATGAGGAAAAACTCATGGCCTCTCGGGCGGCTCTAGTGTCGAGGATCCGTCAGCTTGAGCAGGATTTCCTGGGGGCGCTCGAGGTGGAATACGACAATGTCGCGGAGCAGCTCCGGCTCGTGAACCCAGACGTCCCTTTTACCACCGATGGGACGAGAACCTTACATCAAGTTGTCGAGGGTCGCATGGTCACGCCGGAAATTGAAGAGGAGGACAAGGGCTCGGTCGAGGTTGGTGGCGAGCAGGAGGAAGCCTCTTAGTTTTTTCTATTGCTTTTCTAGCATGCGTGACTGTTTTATTTTCTTGGCCTGCATGCCTGCTTTTAATGTACCTGTTTCTGGCCTGCTAGGCCATTCTTGTAATATTTTGACAATGGGATTTGCCCGCCATTTGGATATATAACAAGTTTACTTTTATACATTGTGTGTTTTATGTTTCTATGTTTGAATTGTATTTCTGTTTGTTTTCTTGCTCGACATGTTTGATGACCGTCTGTGTGGCGAACTAGTCGGGTGATCGGAGTTAGTATCCGATCGGTCATGGGGCCAAGATCTCGGTCAAGGTCTTTTTCCCAGACATAAACCTCCCATCGCGAGCTGGGTGTTCTGCCCTAATGGTACGGGAAGCAGTGGAGCTCGGTTGAGGGGTCCCCGCTGCATCAAGGGTCTTACCCGCACATGAGAAGGGCTGACTCTTGTATTTTTTGTTATAAACTTTAGGAGTCGCGTCTATAGCATGTCGCGCCCCTGTGGTCACGAAGCTAACGGGCCGCGGGCAGTGTCTAACTTAATATTGCTTGAGTTTTTCTGTGTTCAATGGTCGAGTAAGTTCTTCCCCGTGTAGGTTTTTGAGGTCATGTGCCCTGTTTCCCGTTTTGTTTTGAACATGATAGGGGCCTTCCCAGTTCGTAGTGAGCTTGCCCTCGCGTGAGTCCTTTTGGTTCCTTCGTAGGACTAGGCTGCCCACCTAGAACTCACGCTTGATGACTTTGCTGTCGTGCCGTAAGGTTATCCTCTATTTTAGTGAGGTTTCACGCAGAGATGCCCTCGACTTGATTTCCTCTACCAGGTCGAGTTCTTCCCTTAACTCTTCATTGTTCGCCTCCTCGGGTAGGGGGGACTCGGTTCACCTGGAAGGTTCTCTTATTTCGACCGGGATCACCGCCTATGTCCCATAGGTTAGTCGGAATGGGGTCTCCCTAGTCGTTGAGTGTGGAATGGTCCTATAAGCCCAGAGGACGCTGGGTGGCTCCTCAACCCATCCTTTCTTGGCGTCTTCCATCCTTCGCTTCAGTCCGCGCAGAATTACCCAGTTCGCGGCTTTGGCTTGCTCGTTTCTCTGCGGGTGTTCGACCGACGTGAATTGTTGTTTCGTGCCTAGTCTGGCGACGAAATCCCGGAAGTTCTTGTCAGTGAAATGTGTCCCATTGTCGGTGACGATGGCCTGGGGTACACCGAAACGGGCAAGGACGTTTTGTTTGTAGAAACGAAATATGTTTTGGGCCATGATTTTGGCTAATGCTTTGGCTTCTATCCATTTAGCGAAGTAGTTGACGCCGATTATCAAATATTTATTTTGGTACGATCCAGTGACGAAGGGCCCGAGGATGTCCATCCCTCACCATGCAAAGGGCCATGGTGACGAAAGTGTTTTGAGCTTGTTTGACGGGGCCAGGTGTATGTCCTTGTGCTTTTGGCATTTGTCGCACTTCTTGACGTGCTCTTTGGCATCTTCCTACATGGTGGGCCAATAATATCCTGCTCGTAGGGCCTTGCAGGCAAGTGATCTTCCGCCGAGGTGTTGTGCGTTGATCCCTTCCTGGATCTCTTGGAGTATGCTCGGTACTTTGGATTCGTCGACGCACTTGAGGAGGGGGGTGGAGAATCCCCGTCTGTATAATTTATCCTCAATTAAGACGTACGAGCAGGCTTGATGTCTTACCACACACGCCTCCTTGGCATTATCGAGCAGGCGTCCTGTGCTGAGGTAGGTATACATAGGGGTCATCCAACATTCACTGTCGCCAATAGTGTTTACCTCGGAAATTATCGTGCCTCTCTCGATGCTGGGGCGAGAGAGGACTTCCTGTATTACAGATTTGTTTCCGCCCTTCCTCTTCGTGCTAGCTAATTTTGACAAGATGTATGCTCGGGTGTTGTGTTCGCGTGGAACATTTTGTACCTCTGCAGAATCGAAGCTCTTCATTCTTTCTTTTACCAAGGAGAGGTACTCGGTGAGGTTTTCGTTCTTGGCCTGATATTCTCCCCATACCTAGGATGCCACGAGCTGGGAGTCGGTAAAGATCATTACTTCTATTGCGCCAAGGTCTTGGGCCAGACGGAGTCCTATGAGGAATGCTTCATACTCGGCCTAGTTGTTCGACATTAGGAACGCCAAGGCGAGGGAGACTTCTATTAGGATACCTTCTTCATTTTCCAGTATGATGCCCGTTTCACTTCCCGTCGAGTTAGAGGCGCCATCTGTTGCACCCTAAAATTTGACCAACTTGCTTTACCTGATTTATGTTTTCATAGCTTTATCATTTGCATAGTAGATCATATACATAGTTCATTCATTTGCATAGCATAGCATGGGCCAGCCATCCAACAAGGGGTCAAGTTCTATTTTCATCTCAAGGAGCATATCCAAAAGGTTTTTATTCAAGTTTAAGCCTATTCAAGTCACCAAGAAAGAAGGTGAAGCTTTGAGAAGTTAGTAGATCAAGCAGTAGATCTATATCCTATCTGGGGAGTATTTGAAGATCATCAAAGAGGTTATGAGCTATGAACTGAGGCATGGAATGTGTGTAGACATCATGGAAGACCTAGAGGGTCATTTTGAAAGTAAGACAAGTTATTGGTGTGGTTACAAAAGCTACAGTTGAAGACAGTCAACTAGGGTTTCATCTAGGTCAACCTAGGTCAACCCTAGGTCTAATGTTTGATTGAAGGGCATCAAGGCCTATTTGAAGGATGTGGGATTCATCATTTGATATGTGGATATGGATGTGGTGTTGTGCCAAGGAGAAATCAAAAGAAATCAAGAAGAAGAGAAGTTTCTAAATTAGGGTTTCTGTGTAAAATCCCCTGATTTAGGTCAAACTTCCAAGCAAAATAATTCAAAATACAAGTCTCAAATGGATCTTTGGCCAACATGAAACTTTTATATCATCTCAAGACCTTTAATTTGAGTGGTGTAAGTCATCAAGGAGATTTATAGAACTCAAGTTATGGAACTTGCAAGTTACAGGTCATCTGAGGACACTGAAATTTATCTGTGAAAGTTACTTGACTTCTAAGCAACTTTTACCCTACAAGTAGTTTTCAAATGGATTTTTGGTAAACATAAAAGTTGTTCCTCATGATCTTAGCTTTCTAGAAAGGTATGGTATTCCTCATTATGATTTGTGGAAATTTACTTATGATCTTGACAAGCCAGGGGTATTTTGGAAAAGTAAGATTATAGGTCATTTCAAGCATATGCCTAAAACTCCTACTTGCAAACTTCAAATGAAAAAATGTTCAACATCAAACTTGCTCAAAATGATGTTTTGAGTCTAAGTAAGAGGTCATGATAGTTTGGAAATGCATGGAACTCAAAATGACAAATTTGACCAAATATGGAAGGAAAAGTACATTTTCAAGTGACCAAAATTGGGGATTTTGGCTGAGAGGAGGCTGAGAGGTGTTCATAAGCATTCATCAATGGAGTTTGGCTCCAAAAACATTTCAAATGGAGAAGACGAGTTATGGGCCATTAGATCAGGGTTTGACTTGGACCAAAATGCCAATCGTGCGACCATCATTTCACTTCAGTTTGTGAAGGATTTGCTGAATGTTGAAACACGGTCGTTTCATTTAATAGATGCTATGGGCTTAAGCTTGAGTTTCCTAATCACACCCCCCAGTAGACAAGCCCACTAGGATTGCACTGAATTTATTTGCTTCCTGCACCATTAATTTTTCATTTTCCTTTGGATTTTCGTTTCATTTTTTGAAGTTTAATTGGGCTTAGTGAATTTTGTTACGCGCACCCCCCTGCCTGGCCCATATGCGTTTTGCTTTATATTTTCTTGCTATTTGACACCAGTTTTTTTATTTTAATTCATTTTTCTTTACAACTTTGGAAAATCATAAAAATTTGGAAAATGATCTTTTTGACCTGAGAATTTTTGCAACACTTTAATAATGGTTTCAAGAAAATTGTGAATAAATAAAAATATTATTTTAGGTATTTTCTGTGAATATTTTACATTTAGTTGTTTTTCATTGAATTTAGTTTGTACATAATTTTGTATATTTTTGTTTAGATAGTTCCCCTTATTTTTTTATGCCTTTCTTTTTAGGGTGATTAGATACAAACATTAGGTACCCCTGGATTTTATTCCATAAATTTTTAGGATTATTTTTAGGTAGTTTTGATTAGATGATATTAAGATGGTTAGATTAGGGTTTATACACAACATAGGTGCACTTGAACATTTTATTTTGGGTTTTTTAGATTGAATTAGAGTATGGGACCTATGGGGTATATAGGGTAGATATAGTATTTCCCTTAGAATTAATATTAGACTTGTAAATATCATATTACTATTTTTAGTATATTTTACAATTGTGTGCTTGTTTGGTTTGCCCATTTTTGGGGTTTATTTTGTTGTGTGGGCTTTTTGGGCTTTTGCTTGGGGTGTGGGATTAGTTAGAGCTTGTGGAGATTGGCAAGGATTAAAGATGAAAATTGAAGATCAAAATCAAAACTTGATGAAGATTTGCTTGGCTTGCTTGGAGTTGTTTGAAGACCATAGGACATAGGGAATAGGCAGAGCCTTAGAATAGAAATTTTCTTCATAAACATGGATGGTTTCTTTTGCCTCCATTCTTCTCAATGATTAAAAGTCTCTCCTTAATACTCACATCCCTCATTTGGAAGGATTAGTGACTGTATCTAGGAGATAGAACTTTGAGAGAAACAGTCTGTATTATGTTAACTTTCTGTAGGCCACCTTTGGTGTTCAACAGACTGTTTAACATTCAAAATCCTCTTATAATCATTTCTCTGTTGGAGAGCTTGCTTTGAAGAATCCCTTGAAGATTGAGGATGAAGTACATTTCCTTGAAGACTGTTAGAAGAAGGAGCTGGTGCTGTCAGAGCTGTGCAACTGTTTGAAGTAGGACTTACTGCTGCTTAGCTGTTTGATGTTGTCTACTGTTTAGAGTTTCTGCTTGTTGTAGCTTGCTGTTTTTCTTGAAGATTGGATGCTTATTTGAAGCTTGTAGATGGATGAAGACCTTGCTTGAAGGTGTTGGTGACTTGTTGCTGTTTCTGTCAGATTTGCTGTTTAGAGCTGCTGTTGCTGTTTAGAGCTGTTGATGTATTGTTTGAGTTTCCTGACTGTATTGTTTGATAATTACCCTGTTAGGTTTAAAGTGAATTTTATTCACTTTTGCCTATTGTTTTCTAGGTTCGAGGTTGAGTGGGACTCCCTTACCTCGCTTGTACTGCTGCATTCATGCATTTTACTGCTTTACTGTATATATGCTGTTGCTTTTCCGTTTATCCCCTAGGATCTCTGTTTCTCTCTGTGCAAGAGAGAAATATGACAGACATTAGGTTCTCACCCATGCATGACAACATTAGGGTAGATTTTGATTCCCTTTTTCAACCATAGGTTTTAGATTTGTTGTTTCTCTTCTTCCTCAAAACAATCAAAAATACAATAAGAGTTCAAACATCACTAAAAAACACTTCTTGCGTAAAAGACTGTAAACCAATCAAAAGTGTCATTTTTGTCCGCTTGGACTCGTAAGCAGGAGAAAACCTTTTTCAGAAGGATAAAAACAATCAAGACAGACTTGTGTCGTACGTGGCCCGAACTACGTTTGCTCTGATCTTTCATGTTGTATGAAAGTACGTAGGCCTAGGATGCGATATCCTAGCGAGCAACCTTCCCCTCCTTTCCCGTAGGTAGGCGAACTACGTTGACTCTGATTTCTCGTTCCAGACGGGAATACGTAGGCATAAAGTGCGATACTTTGCCGAGTCATTTTATTTTCTTTTAACCCCAGACCTGTAGAATAGATAGAATAACAATCCGTACCAGAAAACAAGCGAGTATCCCGTCGAGTACGACGGACGTGAGGGGTGCTAATACCTTCCCCTTGCGTAACCGACTCCCGAATCCAGGATTTGGTTGCGATGACCATTCCTTTCCCGTCTTTGCGTTAGGTTTACTTCGAGCGTTTCCTTTCCCTCCTTTGGGATAAATAACGCACGGTGGCGACTCTTCTGTTCAGCCGGCGCCGATTTTTGCAGTAGCGACAGCTGGCGACTCTGCTGGGGAATTGCGATGGTTCCTTATGCATTTGGGATCCAACGTCCCTTAAGAGAGTCAATTCTAGCGCTTGTTTTCCCGTCGAGGATTTTGTATGGATTTATGTTTCTTGTATTTTACATTCAACATTATATTATTGTTATTATTGCTGTGGGTTTGAGGGGGTTCTATGATTGAGAGATAAGCCGGACCTGGGCTTGAGTGCACCTAGAATTAGAGTGGAAATTAGTGGGCGCGTGCATGCTTTGCATGTACTAGTGTCTCATGAAATCCACGCTCGGACGAGATTCTTCTGGTTGACGTCTTTTTCAACCCTTTGGGTTGATGGGGTTGTTGGTTAGTTGGATTGTCGACTCCGGGGACCGATCATTTGGAAGTTGGCTAAGTGAGGCCTCTTCAGGACATGATGATGCCACACCTTCTGGGTATCATATCATCGGTCTTGAATGTCTGTGACGCCGATGACCGCATAGGATGTCATACCTTGTGTCAGTTATTAGGACACCTACCTGTGAGAGGGGTTGAGGCCTGCAGGTAACTTGACCTCCAGATTACCGGTTTTCTTGATTGAGATTTAGTGGTATTTGAGGACAGTGTTATTAGGTCTGTCAGAGACCAGGTTGGAGCATTGTGGATGGTCTTGAGCAGTTTGTGGGTCTATTTGAGGCCAGTGTTGTGGATTGAATTTCTCAGCCAGGGGGCACGTGATCCCTTGTTGCATTGCTTGCATATTGCATTGTTTGCATCATTAAGTGCATATCATTAACGTGTGTCTGTGCTGCAGGTGCATTTTCATACTTCCCGATTCTAGTGCTCCGGACTTCCATCTGTTATTATGAGTACTTTGAGGAAGACTGTTGCGTACAAGTTGCCTAGTCCCGATGTTTCTTCTCTACTTGGTTTGATATCTCTAGCTGATGATGAGGTGAAGAGAAGCTTCAGGAAGAGTTATGGGAAACTGCTCAGGCTGGTTTATAAACCATCCATGTATGAGCGTAACGGATTGTACGCACTGATGCAGTTCTATGATCCCCCGCTGAGGTGTTTTACTTTCCCTGACTTCATTCTGGCTCCGACCATGGAGGAATATGCTGAGATCTTGGGGTTGACTATTCAGAACAAGGTGCCCTTCATTCATATGGGTGTTGAGCCCAAGTTGGAGGATTTGGCTGTTGCTTTGCACTTAGACTCCTCGGAACTGCTGTTAACCTCGTGGAATGGAGTTTCTGGTTTTTCTCTCAAGTTCTTAGTTAGGAAAGCACAAGAGTACGCCAAGAGTGGTTGTTGGGTTGTGTTTAATGCTATCCTTGCTTTGTGTATCTATGGCATTGTATTGTTCCCTAATATGCCTGACTTCGTTGATTTGGATGCATTCCATATATTTGCTTCAAGCAATCCTGTGCCTACCCTGATTGGAGATTTCTATCACTCACTGCATTATAAGAATGAGAATAGGAGGGGCAAGAACGTCTCTTGTTGTGTGCCTTTGCTGTATATGTGGTTTGAAAGTCACCTGCCCAAGAAGGGTATTTTTGCTAAGTCTGCAGATACGGTGGATTAGTCTGAGCATCTGATGGGACTTTCTTCAGAAGATGTTGTCTGGTTTGACAAAGCTTTATTGGGATCTGAGATTATCTACAGCTGCGCCGGGTATCCTAATGTTCCTCTGATTGGGAGGAAAGGGTGCATTAACTACAATCCATCATTATTGATCAGGCAATTCGGTTATGCTTTGAAAAGCCCGCCAAAGGAGGAAGAAATACAGGAATCTCTGTATTTCACCGGTGACCTGAGTGGGGAATTATTGGCCAAGCTTCAGCACGCTTGGAATCATATCTACAGAAGAGGAAAACCATTGCTAGGCAAGAATGATTGTCAAGCCTATATGCCATACAAGGTGTGGATTCAGGAGAGGGTAAGACAGGTACAGATGCCTTTTCCAGCAGTATCACGTCCTGTTCCCATTCCAGTGGAGGAACCAACTACTGTAGCTGTTGAGGTCTATGAGCGGGTTGTGAAAGAAAAAGAAGACTTGATAAAGATCAATGAGGAGTTAGAGAAGGAATTGGCTCAGATGCGGAGTGAGAAAAATAAAGTTGTGTATTCCTTCCAACAGCACACTGAGTTAGTAAACAGGCTAGGTGCTGAACTGACAGAAGAGAAAAAGAAGCGTGAACGCCTGGGAAAAGAATTCAGAAGCTCTCATGATATGTTAGAGTCCAAGAAGAAGTCACTTGATGCCGCCTACCGGGAGATCTCTTCGTGCAACCAAACGTGGAATGCTACGCTAACCAACAACAAAAAGAGGGAAGACAAATTAAAGCAGCAAATTTCTGAACTCGAAGATCAGTTGAAGGCTAGCAAGAGAAAGTATGAAGAGGAGGTTATGGCAAGATATAGTC
The DNA here is from genome assembly GCA_963859935.3 of Lathyrus sativus. Classification (NCBI taxonomy): domain Eukaryota; kingdom Viridiplantae; phylum Streptophyta; class Magnoliopsida; order Fabales; family Fabaceae; genus Lathyrus; species Lathyrus sativus. The sequence continues at coordinate 615,839,307 of OZ012738.1, read as the reverse complement.
TTCAGAACTCATTGAACAAAGCCATCGAGTGCAAGAAGGAGGCTATGTCTCAGAAACGGAAGTTAGAGGATCGCTTCGGAGAAGGGGCACGGGAGGAATCTGCTGGTGATTTACGACGTGTTCTCAAGCGCAGAGATTTACTTGTCGAGGGTTTGCTTACTCAACCAAATCATCCCGAGACTAAGAGGTTATTAGAGGAGTACCAGGCTGTAATACCCTAATTTTTACCCCTAAGATCCCACATTTCATTTGCATATCATTCCACAAACAAGATCATATTTTTTTTATTCTCTCAGGTCCCTTGTTGTTTCTTACTTGCTTTGTGTTTGTTTCTGTTTACTAACATACCAAAAATATTTTTCAATTTGTTTGTTTCTTCTTCTTCTCTGTGTGTTTAGGGTTTTGCAAGGAGATTAATGGCAAGGACATTCATTCAAGTCTAAATCAGATGGAAGTTTGACCTCATCTTGGTCAAACTATCAAGAGTTTGCTTCAATTATAAATTACCCGTGGTAGTGGGCTATTTTCTCAGAAAATGTGATTGTTCAAGGTCAAATTGTCTGGTGTTGAAATCCAGTGGTTTATCAAGCAGTGTTATATGAGAAGTTTGGTCCAGACTATTATGGTCAAGATTCATCAGTACAGGTTGTGTTCATCTATGGATTTATTTTCCTCGATATTAATTCAGATAAACTCAAAAAGATTCAGTTTTAACCGAAGATTCAAAGGTTTGTCTGTGCAAGTCAAGATTGGTGGATGTTTGTTTTGGGATGCAAATAGAAAGCGTTCATTCAAGTGTGTCATTTCCAAGTGATTCTAAAGCATGATTGAGGGTATTGATCTTTAGGCTCACCATGGCATCAATTGTTAAAGAATTTGTTTTATTCAAGAATTTGATTCAAGTTAAGTTTGGAAGAAACATGCATATGGTTTGCTTGGAATACAAGTTACTTGAAAATTTAAGGTATTCATTCAAAGTTGGCAAGAAAACACATAACATCATGCATTTCAGAGATTGGTCACATTCGAAAATCTTCAGACTCTCTTAGAGCCAATGCTCCGGAAATGTCTGAACGAAATGTAGAAAATACAACTGCATCTGGTTGTCAACCAATTGGCTTTGATGCTAGTTTAAATTCTAGATTATCAGCTTCAACACCGCCGCAGGCATGCTTTGAGATGTTGAGGCCCTTGGCCTATAGTCTTCTGGCAGAAATTGTACATCATGTTCGGCAGGATCTGTCCTTATCACAGTTGTCGCGAATAATTTACTTGTTTTCAAGTAATATGCACGATGCTTCATTATCATTGAGTATCCACACCACTTGTGCTCGCTTGATGTTGAATCTGGTGGAACCAATTTTTGAGAAAGGGGTTGATCAACAATCTACAGATGAAGCAAGGAACAACAATTCAGTACTTTCAAACGAACAACAATTGTCATATGGATATAACAATGTGGTCAGAGATGTATCTGGAAATTATTCTTCCATCACATCATCAGACCCCAGTATGTTATGCTTGTCAGCAAAGCCACATCATGTACAGAACATAAATGCAACTTCTCAGGAGGTGATTGGAGATGATCAGGAAAAATCTGTTAATCTTTTAGATAGTAATAAAGCAGTTTCTGTCAGAAGTGGTCATTATCCAATAAATCCTCAGATGGCACCATCATGGTTTGAACAATATGGAGCTTTTAAGAGTAGTAAGATATTGCCTGTTTATGATGGACAGAAGATAACTGCTGCGAAGACTATGGACCAACCTTTCATTATACCAAACCAATCAAATAGTCTGCATTTCCAAAATTCAGTAGAGCAAGTTAATAGTCGTGTGATGCTCAACTTGGTAGCACCAGGCATAGTCCAATGCCTGATTCAGTTGAAAATGAGAATGTATGTTCTCAGTTATCAACTCCTATGAGTGAATCCGATTTACTTAGTTTTAGTTCAAAGAAGCGTAAAAGTTCCATATCTGGCCTCCTGTCATGGCATGAAGAATTTACTCAGAGTTCTGAACGGCTTCGAGATCTCAGTGCGGCAGAATTATTATGGGCCCGAACTGCAAACAGATTGGCTGAGAAGGTTGAAGCTGGTGCTGGGGCTGTTGAAGATCTATCAGTGATGGTGAAGTCAAAAAGAAGACTTGTCTTGACTACACAACTTATGCAGCAACTGCTAAGCCCGCCTCCTGCAGTAGTTCTTGTAGAAGATATGAAGTTGCATCATGAAAGTATGGTCTACTCTGTCTCCAGATTAACATTAGGAGAAGCCTGCAGTTCTATCTCATGGTCTGGATGTGATACTTCTTTGCCTCCTGGCAGCACAAACCTAGCTGCGACTTCTAGAGACAATGAGGCTCTAGGTCAGTCTTTAAGACCAAACAATGTTTTGAATTACAATTTCTCCTCTCTGAATCAAGTCCAATCCATGAGAAACATGGAGATTGATCCTAGTAATCGGGAAGCCAAGAGATTGAAAGTTTCAGATAATATGCCCAACAGACAGCAGGCGATTCCTCAAAGAGCCTCTGGCACTCGAGTGTAAAGAGAACCCCGAGCATGGGCTTCGCCTGATTTTGACATTTGAGCCTGCCACCCCATTCTTGGTGCCACTTGATCGATGCATAAATATCGCTGTAGAAGCTATAATGAACAGAAATTGTGGCATGGATGCTTTCTATCGGAAGCAGGCTCTAAAGTTCCTTCGTGTGTGCTTATCATCTCAACTCAATTTACCTGGAACTGTTACTGATGAGGGAAGCACATCCAAACAGCTGTCTACATTGTTGGCCTCTACGGTTGATCATTCTTCACGCAGGTCTGAGTCAATTGATGTAAAGGCTGACTTAGGAGTTAAGATGAAGACTCAACTTATGGCTGAGAAATATGTTTTCAAGATTCTTTTAATGACTATCATTGCTGCCAATGGTGAGCCAGATCTCACAGATTCTGCAGATGATTTTGTTGTCAATATATGTCGCCATTTTGCGATGATATTTCACGTCGATTCTTCATTCAGCAGATGGACCAGCATCCCTTCATGAAGCTTTGAGAGAAGGACTCAGGTCAGGTTCTGACTGGTCTTCTAGGGTTGCTGCCTTTAACTATCTTCACTCATTGTTGTAGCAGGGTCCAAAGGGAACTCTAGAAGTTGTTCAGAATTTTGAGAAGGTAATGAAGTTGTTTTTCCAGCACTTGGATGACCCTCACCATAAAGTTGCACAGGCTGCTCTTTCAACACTAGCAGATATTGTTCCGGCGTGTCGAAAGCCTTTTGAGGGTTACATGGAAAGAATATTACCACATGTCTTTTCTCGGTTAATTGATCCTAAGGAGGTTGTTAGGCAGCCATGTTCAACCACATTGGAAATTGTTGGCAAAACTTACAGTGTCGATTCTCTCTTACCTGCACTGTTACGTTCACTAGACGAACAAAGGTCTCCAAAGGCTAAATTGGCCGTGATTGAATTTGCAATCAATTCCTTTAACAAGCACACAATGAATGCAGAAGGTGCTGCTAATATTGGCATACTAAAATTGTGGCTTGCTAAGTTAACCCCTTTGGTTCATGACAAGAATATCAAGTTTAAAGAAGCAGCTATTACTTGCATTATATCAGTGTATACTCACTTCGATTCAACTGCAGTTCTTAATTTCATTCTGAGTTTATCAGTGGAAGAACAAAATTCTTTGAGACGAGCCCTTAAACAGTACACCCCTCGCATTGAAGTAGAGCTAATAAACTATATGCAAAACAAGAAAGAGCGACAACGTTCCAAGTCTTCCTATGATCCATCTGATGTTGTAGGAACATCATCTGAAGATGGGTATGTTGGTTTCTCTAGAAAAACCCAATACCTTGGAAGATATTCGGTTGGTTCCCTAAATAGTGATGGTGGTCGGAAGTGGAGTTCCCAGGATTCAACCCTTTTGAAATCCAGTCTTGGTCCAGCAGCTTCTGTTGAAAGTGAGGATCATAATCATAACCATAACCTTGAGACTGATTCTAACTTTGATAGTCTTAGCTCAAAACCCAAAGATTTTGCATATTCAGTCAATCCAATGGGTCAAAATTTTGGCCCTCAATCTAGCCAACTTGGACAAGTGGACAGTAGAATGAATTTCGAGGGTCTTTCAACTCCTCGTCTAGATGTTAATGGTCTGATGTCATTAGAGCGTTTAGATGTTGGTGAAGGCTATGCACATGATGAAGAATTTTCTTCTGCATTGGAACCTAATTATCACTCAACTGAAGCTGTAAAGATTAACTCTATGACAGACACTGGGCCCAACATTCCTCAAATTCTTCATACGATATGCAATCCTAATGATGGAAGCCCTGTTTCAAATAAACATACTGCACTTCAACAGTTAATAGAAGCTTCTACAACAAATGATCAGTCTGTTTGGACCAAGTACTTCAATCAGATTTTGACAGTTGTGCTTGAGGTACTGGATGATTCAGATTCCTTAGTCAGAGAGCTTGCTCTTTCATTGATAGTAGAAATGCTCAAAAATCAGAAAGATGCATTGGAGATTGTAATTGAGAAACTACTTCATGTTACAAAAGATATTGTTCCTAAGGTTTCAAATGAAGCAGAGCACTGTCTGACCATTGTTTTATCTCAGTATGATCCATTCAGATGTTTAAGTGTTATTGCCCCTCTACTGGTTACCGAGGATGATAAAACGCTTGTCACTTGCATTAATTGCTTAACAAAGCTTGTGGTAAGGCTCACTCAGGAGGAACTGATGGCCCAGTTACCCTCGTTTCTACCCGCTCTTTTCGAAGCTTTTGGAAGCCAAAGTGCAGATGTTCGCAAGACGGTCGTTTTCTGTTTGGTGGATATTTATATCGTGCTTGGGAAAGCATTCTGGCCATATTTGCAAGGCCTCAACAGCACACAGTTGAAGCTGGTCACCATTTATGCAAATCGAATCTCACAAGCCATGACTGCCGACGGGGAAAGTTATTTTCCAACTCTCTCCAGCAAAACTAACCCTTTGGAAGCTCAAGTTCCTCCTCATGATATTTTTTCCAAAAAAAGAGATGTCCAGATTTTTGGAAAGTAAAAAGATTTCAAAACTCACTTCTTCCATTAATCAAGTCAAAAGGCTGGAATGCTTGCCAGATTCAAGGAGCATGCATAATAGAAGATTGCAGGGGCAAGTGATTATCAACAGTGGTCATAGTCCTGAACCTAAAACTGTGGGTCCAGCAGGAAGTTCCAATAGGTCAGCTCAGATTGTAGTTGGTAACAAGTTGAAGTTAGTGAATATGAATACATCCAGTTCTGTTAGGACAACAGTAAATGCTTTTAGTGAAAGAGAAATGTATTGCATGCCTCATGCCAACGATATTGATGATACAACTAACTCTCAAACAATTTTAACCGATGAGGATAAAGCAGGGGATGAATCTTGTTATTACAGAAGTGAAGTGTCTGGGCTTGCACTGGGCCGTATTCCCAAGACGGTTTCAAGTCACATGTTAAAAAAAAATCCACGTCATAACTCAGTGAGCTGAAAGTGTAAAAAGCAAAACGACTTGAAAAAAATTCACAATCACAGGTCACGCATAACTTGAATGACCAAAACGCAGAAAAATCCCAAAACGGCAAAACTTTTCACTCACTCTCAATCTATAAATACCACACATACCTCATTCATTTCTTCAAGCTTGAAAAGCCAGAAAACCTCTGCAAAAATAAAACCAAACTTCAATCCAAACTTTCTTCAATCACCTTCAAGCTTCATTCAATTAACCTTCATAATCCTTGAAAATTCATCAATATTCCCCTTCAATTTTTCTTTAACCTTCATCATCAAAACTGAAATTCAATTTCGCATCTCCAGATTCAAAGAAGAAAGAGAAGAAAGAGAAGAAAGAGAAGAAGAGAAATCCTATCGTCATTCACTTCAATTGAAGGTAGTTACCGGTTTTCGTCGAAACTTCATCTTCTGAATGTGCCTCTATGTTTGAGTTTCGTTTGAAATCGAGAATATATTTGGAGTCCACTTTGCATTTCCACTGCAACCGCGTACTTTTTGTGTCCCGCCGCTCCGATTTGAGAGAGCACCGAAGCATCCATGGCTTTGTGAACAGTATTCGTGACACACCATTGGAGAAGATAATGCTATTGTTTTTCTCTCTTTTTTTTTCCCCTCTTCAATTGTTTTTTTTTCTTTCTTTTAAAAGGACTTGGGCCGTGTGGGCCTTTTCTATATTTCTTTTAATTTGTGATCTAAATCTCATTTTTGGAAAAAAACTCTTAAAAAGTTATTTGAAAATATTTTAATTAATTGTTGGTTGTTTTGGATCTTAAATTTTGATAAAATTTCATCAATATCAATGGACTTTGGGTGTCGATTTTATCCACCAAGAGAGGTGATTGATATTGATGATAATTTAATCGATTTAAGATTCAAATTGTGGTTTCTTTTTAATTTTCTTTCTTCTTCTTTTTATTTTTGATCGATGAAATCTATGGATCATAGATTGTTGATTATCAAGGTTGTTTAATCTTCATTATTTCAAATCTATGGATGAATAATCATTGAGATAATTCTCCGTACTTTGGAATAGTGATAGATTACCTTTGATTAATTGATTAAAAATCTTGATTATGATGAGATCACTACCTCTTTTCTTTTTGTGTGGCATGTTTTAGGAGAGTGATTTACATATCACTTCTCTAACATGTATTAACACTAACATTTTATTGACCGGCCTCAGATAGTCGTGGTTTCTACATAAACCCGATTACGATTGCTTAACATAGCGCTAAAGTGTCCCTTAATCGGAAAATGATCATTCGTGGCTCAAACTTACGTTTAAAAGTCCAAGTATGATTAGTTGCTTGTCTTAACTCCAATACCTATGAAAATCATTGTTAGGAGGCTTTGATTCTATCAATCCTCTAATGAATTTTCATTAATCTTGGTCTAAGTGCAAGAATTAATCATCATTGATCATATGTTCTAACCACTAACCACTAAGTGCAAGAATTTTCATTAAACAAGGATATTGTTAGTGAATTAGTGGTTAGTGGTTAGAACATATGATCAATGATGATTAATTCTTGCACTTAGACCAAGATTAATGAAAATTCATTAGAGGATTGATAGAATCAAAGCCTCCTAACAATGATTTTCATAGGTATTGGAGTTAAGACAAGCAACTAATCATACTTGGACTTTTAAACGTAAGTTTGAGCCACGAATGATCATTTTCCGATTAAGGGACACTTTAGCGCTATGTTAAGCAATCGTAATCGGGTTTATGTAGAAACCACGACTATCTGAGGCCGGTCAATAAAATGTTAGTGTTAATACATGTTAGAGAAGTGATATGTAAATCACTCTCCTAAAACATGCCACACAAAAAGAAAAGAGGTAGTGATCTCATCATAATCAAGATTTTTAATCAATTAATCAAAGGTAATCTATCACTATTCCAAAGTACGAAGAATTATCTCAATGATTATTCATCCATAGATTTGAAATAATGAAGATTAAACAACCTTGATAATCAACAATCTATGATCCATAGATTTCATCGATCAAAAATAAAAAGAAGAAGAAAGAAAATTAAAAAGAAACCACAATTTGAATCTTAAATCGATTAAATTATCATCAATATCAATCACCTCTCTTGGTGGATAAAATCGACACCCAAAGTCCATTGATATTGATGAAATTTTATCAAAATTTAAGATCCAAAACAACCAACAATTAATTAAAATATTTTCAAATAACTTTTTAAGAGTTTTTTTTCCAAAAATGAGATTTAGATCACAAATTAAAAGAAATATAGAAAAGGCCCACACGGCCCAAGTCCTTTTAAAAGAAAGAAAAAAAAACAATTGAAGAGGGAAAAAAAAAAGAGAGAAAAACAATAGCATTATCTTCTCCAATGGTGTGTCACGAATACTGTTCACAAAGCCATGGATGCTTCGGTGCTCTCTCAAATCGGAGCGGCGGGACACAAAAAGTACGCGGTTGCAGTCGAAATGCAAAGTGGACTCCAAATATATTCTCGATTTCAAACGAAACTCAAACATAGAGGCACATTCAGAAGATGAAGTTTCGACGAAAACCGGTAACTACCTTCAATTGAAGTGAATGACGATAGGATTTCTCTTCTTCTCTTTCTTCTCTTTCTTCTTTGAATCTGGAGATGCGAAATTGAATTTCAGTTTTGATGATGAAGGTTAAAGAAAAATTGAAGGGGAATATTGATGAATTTTCAAGGATTATGAAGGTTAATTGAATGAAGCTTGAAGGTGATTGAAGAAAGTTTGGATTGAAGTTTGGTTTTATTTTTGCAGAGGTTTTCTGGCTTTTCAAGCTTGAAGAAATGAATGAGGTATGTGTGGTATTTATAGATTGAGAGTGAGTGAAAAGTTTTGCCGTTTTGGGATTTTTCTGCGTTTTGGTCATTCAAGTTATGCGTGACCTGTGATTGTGAATTTTTTCAAGTCGTTTTGCTTTTTACACTTTCAGCTCACTGAGTTATGACGTGGATTTTTTTTTAACATGTGACTTGAAACCGTCTTGGGAATACGGCCCAGTGCAAGCCCAGACACTTCACTTCTGTAATAACAAGATTCATCCCCTGCTTTATCCTCATCGGTTAAAATTGTTTGAGAGTTAGTTGTATCATCAATATCGTTGGCATGAGGCATGCAATACATTTCTCTTTCACTAAAAGCATTTACTGTTGTCCTAACAGAACTGGATGTATTCATATTCACTAACTTCAACTTGTTACCAACTACAATCTGAGCTGACCTATTGGAACTTCCTGCTGGACCCACAGTTTTAGGTTCAGGATTATGACCACTGTTGATAATCACTTGCCCCTGCAATCTTCTATTATGCATGCTCCTTGAATCTGGCAAGCATTCCAGCCTTTTGACTTGATTAATGGAAGAAGTGAGTTTTGAAATCTTTTTACTTTCCAAAAATCTGGACATCTCTTTTTTTGGAAAAAATATCATGAGGAGGAACTTGAGCTTCCAAAGGGTTAGTTTTGCTGGAGAGAGTTGGAAAATAACTTTCCCCGTCGGCAGTCATGGCTTGTGAGATTCGATTTGCATAAATGGTGACCAGCTTCAACTGTGTGCTGTTGAGGCCTTGCAAATATGGCCAGAATGCTTTCCCAAGCACGATATAAATATCCACCAAACAGAAAACAACCGTCTTGCGAACATCTGCACTTTGGCTTCCAAAAGCTTCGAAAAGAGCGGGTAGAAACGAGGGTAACTGGGCCATCAGTTCCTCCTGAGTGAGCCTTCCCACAAGCTTTGTTAAACAATTAATGCAAGTGACAAGCGTTTTATCATCCTCGGTAACCAGTAGAGGGGAAATAACACTTAAACATCTGAATGGATCATACTGAGATAAAACAATGGTCAGACAGTGCTCTGCTTCATTTGAAACCTTAGGAACAATATCTTTTGTAACATGAAGTAGTTTCTCAATTACAATCTCCAATGCATCTTTCTGATTTTTGAGCATTTCTACTATCAATGAAAGAGCAAGCTCTCTGACTAAGGAATCTGAATCATCCAGTACCTCAAGCACAACTGTCAAAATCTGATTGAAGTACTTGGTCCAAACAGACTGATCATTTGTTGTAGAAGCTTCTATTAACTGTTGAAGTGCAGTATGTTTATTTGAAACAGGGCTTCCATCATTAGGATTGCATATCGTATGAATAATTTGAGGAATGTTGGGCCCAGTGTCTGTCATAGAGTTAATCTTTACAGCTTCAGTTGAGTGATAATTAGGTTCCAATGCAGAAGAAAATTCTTCATCATGTGCATAGCCTTCACCAACATCTAAACGCTCTAATGACATCAGACCATTAACATCTAGACGAGGAGTTGAAAGACCCTCGAAATTCATTCTACTGTCCACTTGTCCAAGTTGGCTAGATTGAGGGCCAAAATTTTGACCCATTGGATTGAATGAATATGCAAAATCTTTGGGTTTTGAGCTAAGACTATCAAAGTTAGAATCAGTCTCAAGGTTATGGTTATGATTATGATCCTCACTTTCAACAGAAGCTGCTGGACCAAGACTGGATTTCAAAAGGGTTGAATCCTGGGAACTCCACTTCCGACCACCATCACTATTTAGGGAACCAACCGAATATCTTCCAAGGTATTGGGTTTTTCTAGAGAAACCAACATACCCATCTTCAGATGATGTTCCTACAACATCAGATGGATCATAGGAAGACTTGGAACGTTGTCGCTCTTTCTTGTTTTGCATATAGTTTATTAGCTCTACTTCAATGTGAGGGGTGTACTGTTTAAGGGCTCGTCTCAAAGAATTTTGTTCTTCCACTGATAAACTCAGAATGAAATTAAGAACTGCAGTTGAATCGAAGTGAGTATACACTGATATAATGCAAGTAATAGCTGCTTCTTTAAACTTGATATTCTTGTCATGAACCAAAGGGGTTAACTTAGCAAGCCATAATTTTAGTATGCCAATATTAGCAACACCTTCTGCATTCATTGTGTGCTTGTTAAAGGAATTGATTGCAAATTCAATCACGGCCAATTTAGCCTTTGGAGACCTTTGTTCGTCTAGTGAACGTAACAGTGCAGGTAAGAGAGAATCGACACTGTAAGTTTTGCCAACAATTTCCAATGTGGTTGAACATGGCTGCCTAACAACCTCCTTAGGATCAATTAACCGAGAAAAGACATGTGGTAATATTCTTTCCATGTAACCCTCAAAAGGCTTTCGACACGCCGGAACAATATCTGCTAGTGTTGAAAGAGCAGCCTGTGCAACTTTATGGTGAGGGTCATCCAAGTGCTGGAAAAACAACTTCATTACCTTCTCAAAATTCTGAACAACTTCTAGAGTTCCCTTTGGACCCTGCTACAACAATGAGTGAAGATAGTTAAAGGCAGCAACCCTAGAAGACCAGTCAGAACCTGACCTGAGTCCTTCTCTCAAAGCTTCATGAAGGGATGCTGGTCCATCTGCTGAATGAAGAATCGACGTGAAATATCATCGCAAAATGGCGACATATATTGACAACAAAATCATCTGCAGAATCTGTGAGATCTGGCTCACCATTGGCAGCAATGATAGTCATTAAAAGAATCTTGAAAACATATTTCTCAGCCATAAGTTGAGTCTTCGTCTTAACTCCTAAGTCAGCCTTTACATCAATTGACTCAGACCTGCGTGAAGAATGATCAACCGTAGAGGCCAACAATGTAGACAGCTGTTTGGATGTGCTTCCCTCATCAGTAACAGTTCCAGGTAAATTGAGTTGAGATGATAAGCACACACGAAGGAACTTTAGAGCCTGCTTCCGATAGAAAGCATCCATGCCACAATTTCTGTTCATTATAGCTTCTACAGCGATATTTATGCATCGATCAAGTGGCACCAAGAATGGGGTGGCAGGCTCAAATGTCAAAATCAGGCGAAGCCCATGCTCGGGGTTCTCTTTACACTCGAGTGCCAGAGGCTCTTTGAGGAATCGCCTGCTGTCTGTTGGGCATATTATCTGAAACTTTCAATCTCTTGGCTTCCCGATTACTAGGATCAATCTCCATGTTTCTCATGGATTGGACTTGATTCAGAGAGGAGAAATTGTAATTCAAAACATTGTTTGGTCTTAAAGACTGACCTAGAGCCTCATTGTCTCTAGAAGTCGCAGCTAGGTTTGTGCTGCCAGGAGGCAAAGAAGTATCACATCCAGACCATGAGATAGAACTGCAGGCTTCTCCTAATGTTAATCTGGAGACAGAGTAGACCATACTTTCATGATGCAACTTCATATCTTCTACAAGAACTACTGCAGGAGGCGGGCTTAGCAGTTGCTGCATAAGTTGTGTAGTCAAGACAAGTCTTCTTTTTGACTTCACCATCACTGATAGATCTTCAACAGCCCCAGCACCAGCTTCAACCTTCTCAGCCAATCTGTTTGCAGTTCGGGCCCATAATAATTCTGCCGCACTGAGATCTCGAAGCCGTTCAGAACTCTGAGTAAATTCTTCATGCCATGACAGGAGGCCAGATATGGAACTTTTACGCTTCTTAGAACTAAAACTAAGTAAATCGGATTCACTCATAGGAGTTGATAACTGAGAACATACATTCTCATTTTCAACTGAATCAGGCATTGGACTATGCCTGGTGCTACCAAGTTGAGCATCACTACGACTATTAACTTGCTCTACTGAATTTTGGAAATGCAGACTATTTGATTGGTTTGGTATAATGAAAGGTTGGTCCATAGTCTTCGCAGCAGTTATCTTCTGTCCATCATAAACAGGCAATATCTTACTACTCTTAAAAGCTCCATATTGTTCAAACCATGATGGTGCCATCTGAGGATTTATTGGATAATGACCACTTCTGACAGAAACTGCTTTATTACTATCTAAAAGATTAACAGATTTTTCCTGATCATCTCCAATCACCTCCTGAGAAGTTGCATTTATGTTCTGTACATGATGTGGCTTTTCTGACAAGCATAACATACTGGGGTCTGATGATGTGATGGAAGAATAATTTCCAGATACATCTCTGACCACATTGTTATATCCATATGACAATTGTTGTTCGTTTGAAAGTACTGAATTGTTGTTCCTTGCTTCATCTGTAGATTGTTGATCAACCCCTTTCTCAAAAATTGGTTCCACCAGATTCAACATCAAGCGAGCACAAGTGGTGTGGATACTCAATGATAATGAAGCATCGTGCATATTACTTGAAAACAAGTAAATTATTCGCGACAACTGTGATAAGGACAGATCCTGCCGAACATGATGTACAATTTCTGCCAGAAGACTATAGGCCAAGGGCCTCAACATCTCAAAGCATGCCTGCGGCGGTGTTGAAGCTGATAATCTAGAATTTAAACTAGCATCAAAGCCAATTGGTTGACAACCAGATGCAGTTGTATTTTCTACATTTCGTTCAGACATTTCCGGAGCATTGGCTCTAAGAGAGTCTGAAGATTTTCGAATGTGACCAATCTCTGAAATGCATGATGTTATGTGTTCTCTTGCCAACTTTGAATGAATACCTTAAATTTTCAAGTAACTTGTATTCCAAGCAAACCATATGCATGTTTCTTCCAAACTTAACTTGAATCAAATTCTTGAATAAAACAAATTCTTTAACAATTGATGCCATGGTGAGCCTAAAGATCAATACCCTCAATCATGCTTTAGAATCACTTGGAAATGACACACTTGAATGAACGCTTTCTATTTGCATCCCAAAACAAACATCCACCAATCTTGACTTGCACAGACAAACCTTTGAATCTTCGGTTAAAACTGAATCTTTTTGAGTTTATCTGAATTAATATCGAGGAAAATAAATCCATAGATGAACACAACCTGTACTGATGAATCTTGACCATAATAGTCTGGACCAAACTTCTCATATAACACTGCTTGATAAACCACTGGATTTCAACACCAGACAATTTGACCTTGAACAATCACATTTTCTGAGAAAATAGCCCACTACCACGGGTAATTTATAATTGAAGCAAACTCTTGATAGTTTGACCAAGATGAGGTCAAACTTCCATCTGATTTAGACTTGAATGAATGTCCTTGCCATTAATCTCCTTGCAAAACCCTAAATACACAGAGAAGAAGAAGAAACAAACAAATTGAAAAATATTTTTGGTATGTTAGTAAACAGAAACAAACACAAAGCAAGTAAGAAACAACAAGGGACCTGAGAGAATAAAAAAAAATATGATCTTTTTGTGGAATGATATGCAAATGAAATGTGGGATCTTAGGGGTAAAAATTAGGGTATTACAGCTGCCCCTATTTAAGATTCTTCTATCCGGAGATATGAAGATTGACATCTTTGTCTCGACCAGATAGAAGAGACTTAAATATAACAATTAACCCAATTTTTGGCCCTAAGAGACCACAAAATAATATGGTTATGCTAATGGTATGCAAACACAAGATCTCTGTGGGGAGAAAATGCCACAGGAGTAAAACAAACACTGGAGAAAAAGAAGGAAAGAGACTCCACAACAAAAAAACAAAATCTTATTCCGATAAAGGAAAGGAAACGACTCAACAGGGAAAGAGATACCAACTGCCAGTTACTGGGCAAATATAATCGATCCAAAGAGAACAGGTAAAATGCTTCTACTGGTTACTGAGTAGAAAATAAGCGTACTAAACCAAAGGGGGTGAGAATAGTACCGACTACCAATCAATAGATAGCACAATAAAGGCAATATACTCAAAAGGTGAAGAAACATTACCGGATACCCAGTACTAGGTAGAAAAATTTGGGTAATGAACTCACAAGGAATGATTATCGACTACCGATTACTGGGTAGAAAAATATGTCAATAACTGACCAAAAAGGATGAGCAAAATACTCAAAAGGTGAAGAAACATTACCGGATACCCATTACTAGGTAGAAAAATTTGGGTAATGAACTCACAAGGAAAGATTACCGACTACCGATTACTGGGTAGAAAAATAGGACGGTAACTGACCAAAGAGAGGAGACAAATGCTACCTACTACCTATCACTAGGAAGAAAATAAAGGCAACAAGCTCGGGAGGAAGGATTACCTTTTACCGGTCAAATGGGTAAAGCATAACCAACCAGAAGGGGTGAGAAATATTACCAGTCAATAGAGGTAACATACTCGAAAGGTGAAGAAACATTACCGGATACCCAGTACTAGGTAGAAAAATTTAGGTAATGAACTCACAAGAAATACCTGCTACCAGTCAATGGGCAGCTCAAATCACACAACAAACTTCTCAAATAAAGAGACAACCATTTGTTGGGGTGAGGTTTATCTTGTTGGAGACATACAAGTTGCTCAAATAAAGAGACTGTCACATGAAGTCGCACAAGCAATCACCAAGAGAGTGTTATCAAAACACCATTGGGGAAATCAAATCTTCATCTTCTGATGGGAATCAATAACAGATTCCTTCCGAGGAAAGTAAATCCTCAAAAATACCTTCTCATCATCCAGGTTTCACAGCCCAGGGAAAACCAAAGTAACTGTTGCAAGATACCAAAGTTCAATCCAGGAACAAACTGGAAAGAAACGGTCAAACAAGACTCGACCCAATGAGGAAATAACTCAACTGGGGAACAATTCCATCCAGATAAAAACTGCGAAGGAAAGCTAAACAAAACATCTTCCACGAGGCATAAACTCAGTGGGGAATTAAAAATGATAGGTATTTTCTGCTTAGAGGTCGACACTCTAATGAAGAGAGGACATACGCATTCCGCGAGATAACAACGTCGGGAAAAGGGAAATACCAACAAAACAAAACAAAAATGCAGGATGCACAATGCAACCAAGACATGCTATGCTCAACCAAAATGAATGCGCATGCAATGAGTATGAATATGTTGATAAATCAGACAAAAAGGGCAAACAGAGGGTGAACAAAACACCACAACACCACTGAAATACTCGGCTAATCTCTGCAAGTTAGAAATATCATTGGAGATCGTGCTGGGGATCAGCAACAGAAACCCTGCAAGAGATACACAAGAGCCATCAAAGGAAAATAAATCTTACTACAAGGCTCAAATCTCGCTGAGGGAACAAAGATACCGCTTGGGAAAAGACCCCAAAGATCAATCTTCAACCATCAATAATTCAACAAAAGGGAACAACAATATGAACTCCGCTTTGAGAAAAAAAAACTGTTGGAGAAAACATAACAATACAAATCTTCCAACCCTGCCAGGGGAATAAGAAGTTAACATCATAGCAAAAAGTCAAACTGTGGGGGATTTTGAATCAACACCCAATCACAAGGTGAGAGAAAACCCGACAGGTGACTGTTATGTCAACACTTCTTAGAAGTAAGCAACATTGTTCTCTACTTGTGGAATAATCCAAAGTAAATATGCATAACCTCTGCTAGGAATCATTAAAGACAAGTCTCCGCATGGGCAATAACATCAAGGAGAGGTGGTCCTCAAACTACTCAACTGTCTAATCATAACCTGGCTGGATGAAGGAAACATACTCATTCGGAGAAGATTTGAATCACGACTTCGCTGGGGAAACCGAATAATATCCATCTGGTTATCCATAGGAACAAAAACTCTGCTAAGGGAATATCAGCAAACCCTACTAGAGAAACCTTAACACAACTCTACTGGGGAACTGCCAATAAATTCTACCAGAGGAGCAAGAACTAACTCCGTTGAGGAAAATAAGAACCTGATGAGGGTCATATCCTATCTTTCACAACCATTTGTAATAAATGCACATCCTCTGCACGGGATCAACAAGGATAACTCTCTGGGTACTAACAACCTCGGGAGAAATAACTTGGAATTGCGGGGATAATTAAGAAGTTAACATCATAGCAAAAAGTCAACCTGCAGGGGATTTTAAAGCTCAACACAGGGTGAGAGAAAACCCAATAGTTGACTGCTATATCAATACTTCTTAGAAAGGAAATATGGTTCAAATTGGCCATAAGAGCAAAGAATCATAACGGAGGAGGTAGAAACCTGCCAGAGATTCCTCATCAAATTTTACCATAGAATATGATGGGATCCAACAATTACATTCACACTTAAATATGCTTGATCATAAACAGGTTAGGGAAGGAGAACCATGCTCAAATTAAAGAAATCTGAATCAAGACTTTGCAGGGGGAATCCAAGTTTAAAATGCTTGAACTAGTGCCCAACTGAGAAATGCATCAATAAGACCAAACTTTGCTTGAGAGATTGTCAACAGACTGTATCGAGGAGAACATCAACAAGGACAAACTCTAATTGGGAGAATATCGAGTCCATAATACCTTGAAATAATCTGCCCCAATATCTTCAAACTCTGAGAGATTCGTCGAATCTCGACGTAACTTCCCCAGATTAACTATAGTCGGCATATTCTTTTACTGATGGAGTATTCAAGCTTTGCCCCTGCGAAAGCATCAACTAGGAAAACAAACTTGCTCAAGCTCAACGAAGTCTTCAAGAAACATGCCCCTGGATATGATCATTCCTTGAAACGATTTGCCAATTACTCATCAGATTTTCAGGCTTCAAAAAATTATGTTCATCACTGATACGCATATGTAAGCTTCCATGATGTCAAATAATGTATGTAAGCAGAAAAATGCTTAATTCTGAGAATGATAATTTTAATGCAATTACATATGTTTATCTTGAAGTTTTTTTTTTTTTACTGAAAACATGTCGCAAAAAACTTGTGAACGAATCACTAGTTAAGATGTGACATTGATTTTTGAATGCACATGCAATACCAACAAAGGTCTTTTAGCACAACTCATGGGAGTCAGGAACGCTATCTCGTTAAAGTATGCTTTCAAAATAAACCCTGCTTCAATTAGGTCTTTCAAGGGTTATAATGTGGTCTGGTTCACGGTTTTCAGAAAAAAGGATATTTAGGCTCAAAGTTTATTTGTACCCACCCATTCTCCGTGATGTTCTTCAATCCTATATTCAGCTAATTAGACACAACTGTTCATCCCTCAAAGGATTTTGATGGTTGAGGAACTGATAAAAATGATGGTTTAAGAGCCAATAAGGCTTTTCAAGGAATAACAGTCACCCATTTTTGTAGTCACATAGATTTGTTCAGGATTTTTTATTGTAATCCTTTCTTTTCGCTTTTCGCGTTTTTTTTTCTTTTCCCTAATTTTTGCCTAAGTCACTTGTTTTCAAGTTGTACGACTTAGCGGGCTTTTATTTTTTTCTTTTTTGTTGTTGAACAAATCATGTGATATTGACTTATCTGACTTGTTAAAAGGGTTGTGATTGTCTCTTTCTTTTGGATAACCATCATGGTTGGTCCTTAAATACACACTCCTTTTGGAAACTTGAACACTTGGTCAATTTAACTGAAGACTACCCTGCCCCAGGTTAAAATGTGAGGTTTTTTCCATTTAGAAAGGAAACTCCTACTTCGAGGCTCAAAAGGGTTAACAAGGGATTATCTTCCTTATATCTTCGGTGTTTGGGAATTTGAAACAATGCCTTACATCATCAGCAGGGTTTTATTCAAAAGCATATAACCAGAAATTTTGCGTTTTCACCTCATCATCCTCCCTCCAAGAGTTCAAACAAGAAGTCGGTATTGCAAATGCAGGAAAAAATTTATGAGCGAACGCGAATGGATTTCTTCAAGACAAACATACTCATTGCATTATGATTAATATTCAAAATCAAACAAGTTTCTACAAGCAAACAAAGCATTAACAAACATGAGAGATTACAAATAAAATTGCAGTAAATGAACTAATGATCTGAGGAGACTATCTCAATCTGAGCTTGAAAGAATATCCTCAACTTTCTTTGGAGAAACAGAAGCAAATGCACGACCGCTACAGGTCACTCCACTAACACTAGCAATATGAATTTCCTCGAGTTTTAGATTTATCAACATAAAGGCGTTTCATTCAAAAATGGGCTTCCTCCTTCGAAAGTCAACACGCCATCGTCAATCATCTCTTGAACCATTTCTTGGAAAACTTTGCACTCCTCAATCGGATGCCACATTACCCCATCATGAAACTCACAACTGATATTTGGATTGTACCAACGAGGACAAGATTCCATGACTCTGGTTTTTCTGGGTGTCACTACCGAGTTTCGGGAAAAATAAGACCACAATTGACTGTAAGTCATTGGGATTGGATCAAACGGGTGAGTTTCTCCTTTTGGCTTATTCAGGACTGGATTTTGCAGAATCTGAGGAGAACTCTGAATTGTATGAACCTCAACATTTTCTCCCACTTGAGAATCACTAACAAAATTTTCTCCACTAGTTTGGCCATTCGAACCATATTGGATTTTGAACAATTCTTTCTCAAAAAGTGGCGGACGAACTTGAGTTTCTTTGAAATGATTTGGAGTTACAGTATGCATCTCAACTACAGCGACATTACCATGTTCGGGTAGCAGATTGACTTGGACGTTTGTGCCTTTGAGAAACAAAATTCCTTTTTGCACTAGTCTTTGCACTTCATGTTTCAAAGGAAAACAATCTTCAAGACCATGCCCCGGTGCACCCTGATGGAAAGCACAACGAGCCTCTGGTCTATACCACCATGGAATATCTTTTGGAACAGCAGGAGGAGACCTGGTCTTCACAAGATTCTTCTGTATCAAGACAGGAAATAATTCTGCATACGACATCGAAATCGGATTAAATTGCATTTGCTTTTGAACACAACTTTGCTGATCAATCTTTTGTTGTGTCTGTTGCTGCTTACTTTTGTTACGAGATCTTCTAAGCTTTTCTTGCGAAATAGCGTTAGCAGCTTGTTCTTTCTTCTCGGAAAAACCATTTCCGAACTTCTTAGAACTGTTAGAAGAACCATTTTCTTTGGTCAACCATCCTTTCCGGACACCTTCTTCGAGACACATCTCAGTAACATGATTGGAAGCGCTAATGGGAGCCACAGAAATGAGTGTTGAAATGATTTCAGAAATCACAGTCTTTTGTAGTGGAGTCTGAGAAACATGAGGAGAAAGTTGATTCTGAGCAACAACCAGAGTTTCAACCAAAGTAGAGATCCTTTCCATACCATCCCTCAAAGTAGCCAATTCCTCGCGAAGCTCGCGATTCTCTCGTTGCAACTGATCCATCTTTAGCTCGAGTATTGTAGTGATGTGATAACTTGTCTGAACAAAGACCAAGAACAAGAAGTAAATAAGACACCCGAGAAAGGCAAGATACAATGCAGAATGATGCTTGATGTGCAAATGCAAATGCAAGTTTTCAAGGAACTATAAAGCAGTTTGCAAACATTACATTAAGATAACACACTGGATATACCAAAAATCTCATTTCATTAATATTGAAAGAATTACAACTTTGAAGTACAGTTTCATCAATCTTACAACACAAGAGAGAATGAAATCTAGTTCTAAGGAATCGTGCCTGAAAACGACCCAACTCTGAGCTGATACTTCTTGTGAAGCCTCTTGATTTATCTTACATAATTGATCTTCATGGTGTCTTTCTCTTTCACGAGTTGATCCACAATACCCTTCCAAGAACCGGAGGTAGGAAGATGAGCAGATGATGATATGTTAGAGGAAAATAAATCCTCTGGATCCCTTGATCTCTTCATGACACGTCGCTCAAGAAACTCAATGAAGACTTGTACACCCATAAGATAGGCATACTCCTCTAAGGTTGGAAATAGATGATAATCTGGGAAAGTAAATCAATGATGCAACAAATCATAGAACTGGACCAAGGTATTAAGAATCCCCTCTTCAACATCAGTCCTCAGGATAATCAACAGTTTCCTAAACAGCATTTGAAATCTACAGGACTAGATACCAAAGATCCAAGCTTTCTTAACTCTTGTAAGTCAAAACTCGTGAAAATGTACTTCTTAGTGTTACTTCTTTCAATATCCATGATTCTAAAAAAAAAATTGTGATATTTGCAAAAAGAAATCTCTGAGTTCCTTAAAAACCAACTGAAACACAATGCTCATGAATGCATGAGTGCAAGATGCAACACCCACGAACAAGACATACAAAGCACACAGGTTCAAAGGTTCGGCACGAGCATGGAGCCAAAGGTAAGAACCAACCAACCCACAATGGTATGTACTATGGTTATATCATCACCTGTAGAACAAGGTTCTAAAAAGTTCCCAGAGTCATAATTCCATCTTTTGGATATTATCGGCTTAAACGACTACTCGTCGGCCAACAATATTCTCAAGAGAAACTCGTCTGAGTGTGGTATCGCGTAACGACTAATTCAAGTCTACACCTGAACAGCCACCGCACCACGTCCTAATAAGGCCAAGATGGGTTAAAGGGTTCTAAGGTCCTCAGCTTCTCAGGCTCCCAGTCGGAAAAAAGTAATATCAATTACGACTACTCGTAAGACATCAGTAATTCCAAAGGGGCCTCCACCGAGCGGGGGATCTCAAGTCAGCTTAGTAAGGACTACTCCACGTAAGCCAACAAGACTATACCACCCTCCTATAATAAGTGCACTCAAGTCCGGGTATAGGACTTATCTCACCACACAAATTACCAGGCACCAAAACAGAACAAACAATAACAAACAAGTCAAACAGAAAGCGATAAATAAATCAAAGTAGGCGGAACCCACTAGGAACCGTTGGAGTTCCCCAGCAGAGTCGCCACTTTTCTGTAGCGGTAAAAATCGTGAGTGTAAGTTATTGATTAACTTAACTCAAAGAAAACAAGAGTCGCCACCGCACTTTTATTTTATCCAAATAAAGGAAAGGAAAAAGAGCGAACAAAACCAAAGAGTTCTAAAATAAGAACACGAGACAGAGATCGGGGTAAGGGGGTTGGTTACGCAATGGGAAGGTGTTAGCACCCAAAACGTCTATAGTACTCTATAGGAGCCCTTTGAAATATTTACGCTTTTTGGTTTGAAAATGGTTTGTTTGAAAAGAGATTGGGGAGATGAGAAGAGAATTATTTTTTTAGATTTTTGTGTTTGGAGAGACTTATCGTCTCATGCCTACGTACCCATAAAGTGCAATATGGAATCAAAACCCCGTAGTTCGTGGTACAAATGACAAAAATTTGTTGGTTTTGATTGATTTTAGATGTAAAGACAAGTCGTCATTTCAAGGAGAAAACTGCGACTATCCACCCACGAGTATTAAGACAACATTTGCGTCACATAAAGATGGAAGATTTGCTTGGATTATCAACAAGACTATCACTCAACATCAACGTGGAAAATGTCAAAGTCTTAATAATATGGGGAATAGGAGATTTACATCTCAACTATAGAAATGAATCATGTCTAAACTTTATGAAAAGTTTTAAAGTGAAAAAGTGCATAAAGGCACAAAAAGAGTTGATGAGTTTTTGTATTTTTTATGTCTTTTGAAATTGGTCAAAACATGATTAACATTGATTGACTTTTATTAAGAAAAAAAACAAAGTTTAAAAATCACTTGACGAAAGTCAAGGTTTTATTGCGAAATCGGTTTTGAAGTTTGAAACCAAGAAGGTTTTGAAAGAGGGAGAAAGTTTTGAAAATTTAAGAAGGGGAGGAGATGAAGTGACTATCCTAAAAAACAAAATAAGAGCTAGAGATAAGAAAGATCTAACCGACTTGTAGCACACTCCAAAGCAAGCAAAAAGAATTCCATCCGATTTAAAGCATAAGCCAATGATCGAGCCAAATAAAGGCTAAGATTCAAAATACTCCAAGCATAGGGAAGAAAGTCCTAATCCTAAGTCCAAAATGTCCATGAAGTCCAAGGTCTAAGAATGGTCCAAGAGTATAACCACAAAGTTAATAGCACCAAATTTTTAGATGTTTTATCCTTTATTAGTGTTTTGAACAAAGTATGGTCCAAGTGGACAAAGAGAAAATGACATAAACATAAACAAAGATATGATATGAAATGATAATATGGAAACATAAAAGTAAGAAATAAGGAGTAAGAAGAGAATATAAACAAAATTAAACAAGGATATTGTTAGTGAATTAGTGGTTAGTGGTTAGAACATATGATCAATGATGATTAATTCTTGCACTTAGACCAAGATTAATGAAAATTCATTAGAGGATTGATAGAATCAAAGCCTCCTAACAATGATTTTCATAGGTATTGGAGTTAAGACAAGCAACTAATCATACTTGGACTTTTAAACGTAAGTTTGAGCCACGAATGATCATTTTCCGATTAAGGGACACTTTAGCGCTATGTTAAGCAATCGTAATCGGGTTTATGTAGAAACCACGACTATCTGAGGCCGGTCAATAAAATGTTAGTGTTAATACATGTTAGAGAAGTGATATGTAAATCACTCTCCTAAAACATGCCACACAAAAAGAAAAGAGGTAGTGATCTCATCATAATCAAGATTTTTAATCAATTAATCAAAGGTAATCTATCACTATTCCAAAGTACGGAGAATTATCTCAATGAATATTCATCCATAGATTTGAAATAATGAAGATTAAACAACCTTGATAATCAACAATCTATGATCCATAGATTTCATCGATCAAAAATAAAAAGAAGAAAAAAGAAAATTAAAAAGAAACCACAATTTGAATCTTAAATCGATTAAATTATCATCAATATCAATCACCTCTCTTGGTGGATAAAATCGACACCCAAAGTCCATTGATATTGATGAAATTTTATCAAAATTTAAGATCCAAAACAACCAACAATTAATTAAAATATTTTCAAATAACTTTTTAAGAGTTTTTTTCCAAAAATGAGATTTAGATC
The DNA here is from genome assembly GCA_963859935.3 of Lathyrus sativus. Lineage (NCBI taxonomy): Eukaryota > Viridiplantae > Streptophyta > Magnoliopsida > Fabales > Fabaceae > Lathyrus > Lathyrus sativus. The sequence goes on along the minus strand of OZ012738.1, from coordinate 615,816,044 downwards.
ACAAATTAAAAGAAATATAGAAAAGGCCCACACGGCCCAAGTCCTTTTAAAAGAAAGAAAAAAAAAACAATTGAAGAGGGAAAAGAAAAAAAAAAAAAGAGAGAAAAACAATAGCATTATCTTCTCCAATGGTGTGTCACGAATACTGTTCACAAAGCCATGGATGCTTCGGTGCTCTCTCAAATCGGAGCGGCGGGACACAAAAAGTACGCGGTTGCAGTCGAAATGCAAAGTGGACTCCAAATATATTCTCGATTTCAAACGAAACTCAAACATATAGGCACATTCAGAAGATGAAGTTTTGACGAAAACTGGTAACTACCTTCAATTGAAGTGAATGACGATAGGATTTCTCTTCTTCTCTTTCTTCTCTTTCTTCTTTGAATCTGGAGATGCGAAATTGAATTTCAGTTTTGATGATGAAGGTTAAAGAAAAATTGAAGGGGAATATTGATGAATTTTCAAGGATTATGAAGGTTAATTGAATGAAGCTTGAAGGTGATTGAAGAAAGTTTGGTTTTATTTTTGCAGAGGTTTTCTGGCTTTTCAAGCTTGAAGAAATGAATGAGGTATGTGTGGTATTTATAGATTGAGAGTGAGTGAAAAGTTTTGCCGTTTTGGGATTTTTCTGCGTTTTGGTCATTCAAGTTATGCGTGACCTGTGATTGTGAATTTTTTTCAAGTCGTTTTGCTTTTTACACTTTCAGCTCACTGAGTTATGACGTGGATTTTTTTTTAACATGTGACTTGAAACCGTCTTGGGAATACGGCCCAGTGCAAGCCCAGACACTTCACTTCTGTAATAACAAGATTCATCCCCTGCTTTATCCTCATCGGTTAAAATTGTTTGAGAGTTAGTTGTATCATCAATATCGTTGGCATGAGGCATGCAATACATTTCTCTTTCACTAAAAGCATTTACTGTTGTCCTAACAGAACTGGATGTATTCATATTCACTAACTTCAACTTGTTACCAACTACAATCTGAGCTGACCTATTGGAACTTCCTGCTGGACCCACAGTTTTAGGTTCAGGACTATGACCACTGTTGATAATCACTTGCCCCTGCAATCTTCTATTATGCATGCTCCTTGAATCTGGCAAGCATTCCAGCCTTTTGACTTGATTAATGGAAGAAGTGAGTTTTGAAATCTTTTTACTTTCCAAAAATCTGGACATCTCTTTTTTTGGAAAAAATATCATGAGGAGGAACTTGAGCTTCCAAAGGGTTAGTTTTGCTGGAGAGAGTTGGAAAATAACTTTCCCCGTCGGCAGTCATGGCTTGTGAGATTCGATTTGCATAAATGGTGACCAGCTTCAACTGTGTGCTGTTGAGGCCTTGCAAATATGGCCAGAATGCTTTCCCAAGCACGATATAAATATCCACCAAACAGAAAACGACCGTCTTGCGAACATCTGCACTTTGGCTTCCAAAAGCTTCGAAAAGAGCGGGTAGAAACGAGGGTAACTGGGCCATCAGTTCCTCCTGAGTGAGCCTTACCACAAGCTTTGTTAAGCAATTAATGCAAGTGACAAGCGTTTTATCATCCTCGGTAACCAGTAGAGGGGCAATAACACTTAAACATCTGAATGGATCATACTGAGATAAAACAATGGTCAGACAGTGCTCTGCTTCATTTGAAACCTTAGGAACAATATCTTTTGTAACATGAAGTAGTTTCTCAATTACAATCTCCAATGCATCTTTCTGATTTTTGAGCATTTCTACTATCAATGAAAGAGCAAGCTCTCTGACTAAGGAATCTGAATCATCCAGTACCTCAAGCACAACTGTCAAAATCTGATTGAAGTACTTGGTCCAAACAGACTGATCATTTGTTGTAGAAGCTTCTATTAACTGTTGAAGTGCAGTATGTTTATTTGAAACAGGGCTTCCATCATTAGGATTGCATATCGTATGAAGAATTTGAGGAATGTTGGGCCCAGTGTCTGTCATAGAGTTAATCTTTACAGCTTCAGTTGAGTGATAATTAGGTTCCAATGCAGAAGAAAATTCTTCATCATGTGCATAGCCTTCACCAACATCTAAACGCTCTAATGACATCAGACCATTAACATCTAGACGAGGAGTTGAAAGACCCTCGAAATTCATTCTACTGTCCACTTGTCCAAGTTGGCTAGATTGAGGGCCAAAATTTTGACCCATTGGATTGACTGAATATGCAAAATCTTTGGGTTTTGAGCTAAGACTATCAAAGTTAGAATCAGTCTCAAGGTTATGGTTATGATTATGATCCTCACTTTCAACAGAAGCTGCTGGACCAAGACTGGATTTCAAAAGGGTTGAATCCTGGGAACTCCACTTCCGACCACCATCACTATTTAGGGAACCAACCGAATATCTTCCAAGGTATTGGGTTTTTCTAGAGAAACCAACATACCCATCTTCAGATGATGTTCCTACAACATCAGATGGATCATAGGAAGACTTGGAACGTTGTCGCTCTTTCTTGTTTTGCATATAGTTTATTAGCTCTACTTCAATGCGAGGGGTGTACTGTTTAAGGGCTCGTCTCAAAGAATTTTGTTCTTCCACTGATAAACTCAGAATGAAATTAAGAACTGCAGTTGAATCGAAGTGAGTATACACTGATATAATGCAAGTAATAGCTGCTTCTTTAAACTTGATATTCTTGTCATGAACCAAAGGGGTTAACTTAGCAAGCCACAATTTTAGTATGCCAATATTAGCAGCACCTTCTGCATTCATTGTGTGCTTGTTAAAGGAATTGATTGCAAATTCAATCACGGCCAATTTAGCCTTTGGAGACCTTTGTTCGTCTAGTGAACGTAACAGTGCAGGTAAGAGAGAATCGACACTGTAAGTTTTGCCAACAATTTCCAATGTGGTTGAACATGGCTGCCTAACAACCTCCTTAGGATCAATTAACCGAGAAAAGACATGTGGTAATATTCTTTCCATGTAACCCTCAAAAGGCTTTCGACACGCCGGAACAATATCTGCTAGTGTTGAAAGAGCAGCCTGTGCAACTTTATGGTGAGGGTCATCCAAGTGCTGGAAAAACAACTTCATTACCTTCTCAAAATTCTGAACAACTTCTAGAGTTCCCTTTGGACCCTGCTACAACAATGAGTGAAGATAGTTAAAGGCAGCAACCCTAGAAGACCAGTCAGAACCTGACCTGAGTCCTTCTCTCAAAGCTTCATGAAGGGATGCTGGTCCATCTGCTGAATGAAGAATCGACGTGAAATATCATCGCAAAATGGCGACATATATTGACAACAAAATCATCTGCAGAATCTGTGAGATCTGGCTCACCATTGGCAGCAATGATAGTCATTAAAAGAATCTTGAAAACATATTTCTCAGCCATAAGTTGAGTCTTCGTCTTAACTCCTAAGTCAGCCTTTACATCAATTGACTCAGACCTGCGTGAAGAATGATCAACCGTAGAGGCCAACAATGTAGACAGCTGTTTGGATGTGCTTCCCTCATCAGTAACAGTTCCAGGTAAATTGAGTTGAGATGATAAGCACACACGAAGGAACTTTAGAGCCTGCTTCCGATAGAAAGCATCCATGCCACAATTTCTGTTCATTATAGCTTCTACAGCGATATTTATGCATCGATCAAGTGGCACCAAGAATGGGGTGGCAGGCTCAAATGTCAAAATCAGGCGAAGCCCATGCTCGGGGTTCTCTTTACACTCGAGTGCCAGAGGCTCTTTGAGGAATCGCCTGCTGTCTGTTGGGCATATTATCTGAAACTTTCAATCTCTTGGCTTCCCGATTACTAGGATCAATCTCCATGTTTCTCATGGATTGGACTTGATTCAGAGAGGAGAAATTGTAATTCAAAACATTGTTTGGTCTTAAAGACTGACCTAGAGCCTCATTGTCTCTAGAAGTCGCAGCTAGGTTTGTGCTGCCAGGAGGCAAAGAAGTATCACATCCAGACCATGAGATAGAACTGCAGGCTTCTCCTAATGTTAATCTGGAGACAGAGTAGACCATACTTTCATGATGCAACTTCATATCTTCTACAAGAACTACTGCAGGAGGCGGGCTTAGCAGTTGCTGCATAAGTTGTGTAGTCAAGACAAGTCTTCTTTTTGACTTCACCATCACTGATAGATCTTCAACAGCCCCAGCACCAGCTTCAACCTTCTCAGCCAATCTGTTTGCAGTTCGGGCCCATAATAATTCTGCCGCACTGAGATCTCGAAGCCGTTCAGAACTCTGAGTAAATTCTTCATGCCATGACAGGAGGCCAGATATGGAACTTTTACGCTTCTTTGAACTAAAACTAAGTAAATTGGATTCACTCATAGGAGTTGATAACTGAGAACATACATTCTCATTTTCAACTGAATCAGGCATTGGACTATGCCTGGTGCTACCAAGTTGAGCATCACTACGACTATTAACTTGCTCTACTGAATTTTGGAAATGCAGACTATTTGATTGGTTTGGTATAATGAAAGGTTGGTCCATAGTCTTCGCAGCAGTTATCTTCTGTCCATCATAAACAGGCAATATCTTACTACTCTTAAAAGCTCCATATTATTCAAACCATGATGGTGCCATCTGAGGATTTATTGGATAATGACCACTTCTGACAGAAACTGCTTTATTACTATCTAAAAGATTAACAGATTTTTCCTGATCATCTCCAATCACCTCCTGAGAAGTTGCATTTATGTTCTGTACATGATGTGGCTTTGCTGACAAGCATAACATACTGGGGTCTGATGATGTGATGGAAGAATAATTTCCAGATACATCTCTGACCACATTGTTATATCCATATGACAATTGTTGTTCGTTTGAAAGTACTGAATTGTTGTTCCTTGCTTCATCTGTAGATTGTTGATCAACCCCTTTCTCAAAAATTGGTTCCACCAGATTCAACATCAAGCGAGCACAAGTGGTGTGGATACTCAATGATAATGAAGCATCGTGCATATTACTTGAAAACAAGTAAATTATTCGCGACAACTGTGATAAGGACAGATCCTGCCGAACATGATGTACAATTTCTGCCAGAAGACTATAGGCCAAGGGCCTCAACATCTCAAAGCATGCCTGCGGCGGTGTTGAAGCTGATAATCTAGAATTTAAACTAGCATCAAAGCCAATTGGTTGACAACCAGATGCAGTTGTATTTTCTACATTTCGTTCAGACATTTCCGGAGCATTGGCTCTAAGAGAGTCTGAAGATTTTCGAATGTGACCAATCTCTGAAATGCATGATGTTATGTGTTTTCTTGCCAACTTTGAATGAATACCTTAAATTTTCAAGTAACTTGTATTCCAAGCAAACCATATGCATGTTTCTTCCAAACTTAACTTGAATCAAATTCTTGAATAAAACAAATTCTTTAACAATTGATGCCATGGTGAGCCTAAAGATCAATACCCTCAATCATGCTTTAGAATCACTTGGAAATGACACACTTGAATGAACGCTTTGTATTTGCATCCCAAAACAAACATCCACCAATCTTGACTTGCACAGACAAACCTTTGAATCTTCGGTTAAAACTGAATCTTTTTGAGTTTATCTGAATTAATATCGAGGAAAATAAATCCATAGATGAACACAACCTGTACTGATGAATCTTGACCATAATAGTCTGGACCAAACTTCTCATATAACACTGCTTGATAAACCACTGGATTTCAACACCAGACAATTTGACCTTGAACAATCACATTTTCTGAGAAAATAGCCCACTACCACGGGTAATTTATAATTGAAGCAAACTCTTGATAGTTTGACCAAGATGAGGTCAAACTTCCATCTGATTTAGACTTGAATGAATGTCCTTGCCATTAATCTCCTTGCAAAACCCTAAACACACAGAGAAGAAGAAGAAACAAACAAATTGAAAAATATTTTTGGTATGTTAGTAAACAGAAACAAACACAAAGCAAGTAAGAAACAACAAGGGACTTGAGAGAATAAAAAAAATATGATCTTGTTTGTGGAATGATATGCAAATGAAATGTGGGATCTTAGGGGTAAAAATTAGGGTATTACACAGGCGCATGGTTGCACTTGACTATTTCATGTATCGATGTGTATGCTTTATTTGCAGTGTGCTGACCATCACCAGGATTGTTGGTTGAGGTCATGCCTTCTTATTGTATGCTCATTAATATTGTATTCCTGACTTGATGGGATTCTCTGCAATGTATGAGATGTTTTTCTATGATTGGGTTCCGAACTCCTTATTGCTGTCACTGTCACCACACTGACACATTAGCACTAGAATTGGGGAGTGATATTCCCTAATGCACAGACACATGTTGCATTTGCATACACATTCATATTGCATTACAGGTGATTATTGAACTGTATCTCATTTCCTGCATTCCCCAAGTTTTTCCAGGATTGAAAGTCAACGTCCTCACCGATACTCTACTCGTACCAACTGCAAAAGAGTTATGGACCAGGTGCAGAGCGAGATGCAGGACATGCGTGAGAAGTTGGCGCTGTTCATGCAGACGATGGAGACAATTGTGAAAGGGCAGGAAAACTTGCAAGCTCTGGTGCAGCCATTGCTAGCGAGAAATGTCGGGAATGGACACGAAGACCACAATTCTGTACGTGTTGACACCATTCATGGGGATGGTACTCCTACACCGGTAGCTCCACCTGTGGCGAATATACCTGCTGTGAATATGAACAATGGCGCTGGCGCCGGGAACGGTAATACAGGAATCGGTAATGACACTGTCATTAACAACGTTGGATTCGGAGATGCCAATCTGGGCGGTGATAATATTGGAGGTAATGACTTCGGTAACAACGGATTTGGCTATAACGACCAGGGGTTTGATTATGCTAACCAGGATGGGAAGTTCGGCTTTAACGCTCAGGGCTTCGGACATGATGGATTTGGTAATGCCAATCAGGGCTATGGTGGATTCGGTAACGGAAATGGTGCTGGAATGATGCCTTTTGGACCTGCCGGGGTCACTCAAGGGTATGGTAACAGGGGACGGGGCCCTGTGATGAATCAGACTAGATTTGGGCGTAACAATGGGTATGATGGATACGGAAATGGGAATGGTAATTGGATAGAAGACCAACAAGAAGATGCTTTCTCTGGTGGAGGCTTTGAAGGTCCTGTAGACAACACTCAGCGAATCAAGATGCTCGAGGAGCAGATGAAAGGTTTCGTGAATCAAAGTGTTGTTGGTTTAGATATGACCACAATGGGTTTGGTGCCTGGCCTGAGGGTACCGCTGAAGTTTAAAGCTCCCACATTTGACAAATATAAGGGAGATACCTGTCCGAAGGTGCATGTGCGGTCATACTATAGAAGGATGTCGGCTTATTCGAACGATGAAAGAATGCTGATGCATTTCTTTCAAGACAGCTTGTCTGGTCCTTCCCTTGAGTGGTACATGGGATTGGAGCCTACTCAGATAAAGACTTGGAAGCAACTGGCTGAAGCGTTTGTGGCTCATTATAAGTACAATAGTGACCTGGCACCGAACAGGGTCAAGCTACAGGGGTTGTCGCAGAGGAAAGATGAGAGTTTCAAAGAGTATGCGCAAAGGTGGCGCGACATGGCTGCAAGGGTTCATCCTCCTTTGGTTGAGAAGGAGATGAATGATATGTTCATAGGAACGTTCACCGGTATGTTTTATGATAAGCTGTTTCCCGCTTCTTTGGGCAGTTTCTCGGATCTAATCTTGATGGGCGAGAAGGTTGAAAGTAATATTAAAATGGGGAGATTCCAAGCTGAGGAATCTACTCCAAGTGGCAGTAACAGAAGAGCTTTTGGTGGTCGTCGTCAGGGTGACACAAGTGCAGTATTCGGGGGCCGAGGCCGAGGCCGGGGCAGAGAACGAAATCAGTACAATCATCCGCAACAGGTGGCTAGCGTCACAATTCCATTTCATCAACAACCAATACCACTACAGCAGATACCACCACAGCAGCAGCAACAACAACAACAGCAGCAGAGGCCAAATCAGGGACAGAGGAGATTTCTTAACGCGAGGCCGAAAAGAGTATTTGATGTACCCCCCTTATACGTATGCAGAGTTACTCCAAACATTACTGGGTTTGAATTTGGTGGGAAAGAGGACTATGGCGCCAATGACGGGCACTCCTCTGTTTGGTTTTGATATGAACAAGCACTGCGAGTTCCACTCCGGGGATCCTGGCCATGACATAGAGACTTGCCACGCATTCAAGCACGTGGTGCAAGGTCTGTTGGATAGCAAGGCCATAAATTTTGGACAAGCGGGTCCAAACATAGTACAACAGCCCATGCCCAACCATGGGGCAAATGCCATTTTGACTGAGGAGGGTTTGAACTTGATCATGAATGTTGATGAACTAAAAACGCCGTTGTGTGAAATAAAGAGCAGGTTATTGAAAGGAGGTGTGTATCCGGGCTGCGATGAATTTTGTCTAGAATGTTGGACCCAAGCTGGGGGCTGTGCTGAATTGAAGAAGGGTATTCAGACCTTGATAGATGAAGGCACGTTGCAATTCGACAGAACGGCAGTTGAGAAACCTGCAGAAGTATTAGCTGATGAGCAAAGTGATGTAGCTACGGTGACAATTCCCCGAAAAACGATAACTATAACGGCGCTAGCCAGACGACCGACGATCACTATCACAAAGGCAGGGCCAACCCCTTATGAGAGGACCAGGGAAGTACCCTGGACTTATGGGCTGGAAGCATATTGTGATGGGGAGAAAATCGATATCAGTAAACAGCCAGCTGGGGTTATGGACAATGTCGTCGGGACTGGAGGGATGACAAGGAGCGGGAGAATTTTTATATCGCCCGAGGTAGAGGATGAACGATTGGCAAAAGGTAAAGGAAAAATGAATGAGGATGTCCCTGTGCAGAGGAATGAAAAAGAAACATCACTGAAAGATGTAGAAGAGTTTACGCGCCTTATCCGTAAGAGTGACTATAAGATTGTTGAGCACCTTCAACAAACGCCGTCGAAGATATCCATACTGTCGCTGTTATTGTGTTCCGAAGCCCATAGGAATGCGTTATTGAAAATTCTGGACACGTCGTTTGTACCCTAAGATGTTTCTGTGAATCAGTTGGAGGGGGTGATGGCGCACGTGAATGCAGGCCATAGTTTGGGGTTTACGAATTTTGATTTGACCCCGAGGGGAAGAGAGCATAATATGGCGTTGCACGTCTCAGTTGAATGCAGGGGCGCAGTCATGTCCCACGTGCTGGTAGATACCGGGTCTTCCTTGAACGTGCTGCCAAAGAAAGCAATGATGAAATTGGACATCAGGGGGATCATTTATACGCCTAGTGACTTGGTGGTCAGGGCATTTGATGGTACACGAAGGTCAGTCTTTGGATCTATAACGTTACCTCTGCAGGTGGGGCCGGAGATTTTCGAAACTGAATTTTACATTATGGACATCCAGCCAGCATATAGCTGTCTTCTTGGACGACCATGGATCCATGGTGCTGGGGCAGTCACATCTACCTTGCACCAAAAGCTAAAGTACATGGTGGGGGACAGTGTGGTTACATTTTGCGGAGAGGAGGATATACTGGTCAGCCATCTGTCGTCATTCAAGTATGTAGAAGTCGACGGTGAGATTCATGAGACACCCTGTCAAGCCTTTGAAGGGTTGCGCATTAAAGACAAAGTTCCAGGGCTGAGTAAGGCATCAGAGGTGGCAGTATCGTCATACAAAGAGGCTCAGGCTCTAGTGAAGACTGGTGAGACTAAGGGCTGGGGCAAGGTTCTGGATATTCCCGTGAAGATGGACAAATTTGGGCTAGGATATCAACCTTCATCATCAACGCCTGCTGCAGGGGTGCCCCGTTTCAAAGGACCAATAACAATCACGGCTAGCAGAGTGTATCACGAGACCATCAACGCTGTTTCAGATTCTGAAGAAGGAGACAGCGACTGCGACATGGACGCCTGGATTCAGCCGAGCGTGCCAGGACAAGGGCTTTGCAACTGGTCTATTCAGGAGACTGTTCCTGTGATCACCAAACAGTAATACTTTGTTTTCTTAATTGTTGAACAATCCGGTGTCCTACCCGGGGCATCGTGATTTTGCTTAGGGTCGTTCTGTTATGTACATTGCACTGTTTAATCGTTAAATCAAAAGGCGTTTTTCATGTACAAATATTGTGATCTCTGTTTTTCCTGTTTTTATTTTTTACAATAAAATGGCAACGTGGTTATTCGCTTTGTATGTATTTTGAAGCATTTAACCATTTCCTTTGCAGGATTACTATTTCATATGACATCTATGAACCGCCTATGACTCACTTCGACTTTGAGCACCCGGTATTTCAGACCGAAGAAGAGATTGTTGAAGATGGAGACGTTCCAGAAGAGTTGTCTTAGTTGGTAAAGCAAGAAGAACGAATCATTCTGCCTCATGAGGAGGTCATTGAGATCGTCAATCTGGGGTCGGAAGGGGTTGAAAGGAACATCCGTATAGGGGCTGCGCTGCAGAGCGACGTCAAGCGAAGATTGGTCGAAATGCTCAAAGAGTATAGTGATATTTTTGCTTGGTCATATGAGGACATGCCTGGATTGGATACAGATATGGTTGTGCACCGTCTGCCGCTAAAAGAGGAATGCCCGCCGGTTAAGCAGAAGCTTCGAAGAACTAGACCGGACATGGCTGTGAAGATTAAGGAGGAGGTTCAAAAGCAGTGGGATGCTAGTTTCCTAGCTGTTACGAAATATCCCTCATGGGTCGCTAATATTGTGCCAGTGCCAAAGAAGGACGGTAAAGTGAGAATGTGCGTAGATTACCGTGATCTGAATAAGGCGAGCCCGAAAGATGACTTTCCACTTCCTCACATCGATGTGCTGGTTGACAATACCGCTCAATTCTCCGTATTCTCCTTCATGGATGGCTTCTCGGGCTACAATCAGATTAAAATGGCGCCAGAAGACATGGAGAAGACTACCTTCATTACGCCTTGGGGAACATTTTGCTACAAAGTGATGCCCTTCGGATTAAAGAATGCTGGGGCAACGTATCAGCGTGCAATGACGACTCTCTTTCATGACATGATGCATAAAGAGGTCGAGGTTTATGTCGATGATATGATTGCCAAATCCCAGACGGAGGAGGAACATTTGGTGAATCTGCTGAAATTATTCAAAAGGCTTAAGAAGTTCAAGTTGAGACTGAACCCTAACAAATGCACCTTCGGGGTGAGATCGGGTAAACTGCTGGGATTTATCGTGAGTGAAAAAGGAATAGAGGTTGATCCTGCAAAAATAAAAGCCATGCAAGAGATGCCGACGCCTAAAACAGAAAAAGAGGTGCGCGGGTTTTTAGGGAGGTTGAACTACATCGCTCGGTTCATATCTCACCTAACAGCAACGTGTGAGCCGTTATTCAAGCTGTTGAAAAAAGAACAGGCTGTAACATGGAATGAAAATTGTCAAAAGGCGTTCGACAAAATAAAACAGTATTTGCAAGAGCCTCCTATTTTGATACCTCCAGTGGCAGGGAGACCCTTAATTATGTATTTGACGGTTCTTGAGGGGAGTATGGGTTGTGTTCTCGGTCAACATGACGAGACAGGGCGTAAAGAGCATGCGATATACTACCTGAGTAAAAAGTTTACTGACTGTGAATCTCGATACTCAATGCTCGAAAAAACTTGTTGCGCACTAGCCTGGGCCGCCAAGCGTTTGAGGCAGTACATGCTGAATCATACAACCATGCTCATCTCGAAGATGGATCCTATCAAATACGTATTTGAAAAGCAGGCACTATCGGGGAGAATTTCCCGTTGGCAGATGGTTTTGACCGAATACGACATCCAGTATGTCTCACAGAAGGCTATAAAGGGGAGCGTGTTATCAGAGTATCTTGCTGAGCAGCCTATTGAGGACTACCAATCGATGAGGTTTGATTTTCCTGACGAGGATATCATGTACCTAAAGATGAAAGATTGTGAAGAACCGTTGCCGGACGAAGGACCAGAATTGGGTTCCAAATGGCAGTTGATCTTCGACGGAGCTGTAAACTCCTATGGTAGCAGAATATGGGCAATCATCACTACTCCACATGGGTCGCACATCCCATTTACTGCTCGATTGACCTTTCCGGTTACCAATAATGAAGCCGAATACGAAGCTTGCATCATGGGGCTTGAAGAAGCCATTGATTTACGAATCAAAAATCTGGATGTATATGGAGACTCAGCTCTGGTGGTGAATCAAATAAAAGGAGAATGGGAGACACGTCAGCCCAACTTGATGCCGTACATGAATTACGCGAGGAGATTGTTGCCCTTCTTTGACAAGGTTGAATTGCATCATGTACCGTGAGCAGAAAATCAGATGGCTGACGCCCTGGCCACATTGTCTTCCATGTATAAAGTCAACTTCTGGAATGAGGCTCCCAGAATTGTAATCTCTCGACTTGACAGACCCGCCTTCGTATTTGCTATTGACGAGGCATCTGATGATAAACCCTGGTATTTTGATATCCATAATTTCCTGAAGAACAAGGAGTATCTGGCTGGGGCATCCAGTCATGATCAGAAGACTCTCAGGAGATTGGCTGGTGTAATACCCCAAATTTTACCCTTATATTTAGTCAGTCATTTCGCATATCATCTCATATGTACATTTGCTAACCACTAACAAGTTATGGAGGTTTTTGTTTTGCAGATTTGGTTCCATGGGTATTGTGGTCATTTTACGCAAATTCTGCTAATTCCCTGAAGACAGGATATTGTTAAGTTCTGAGGCGTTTGATACACTATTTTTTGAGGCATTTACCTATCACCAGGTCTAATTATATCAAGGTGCCAATTTGATGTGGTCGGTGTTAAAATTTGTCAAGCACAACTGGATTGAGATCCATTCCATCGCTCATGGTTTATTTCCAAAGCGCTTCCGTTTCTGTTATTAAGGCATTGGGTGTTATTGGATTGTGGCTCTTGGCATTTGGTCAGTGGAATTTAATTACGAGTAGTGTTATTGTTGATGCTGAAACTGTTGTGATTACGGTGCACATACGTGTTTGGTTATGAAATGGTTGGTTAACATTTAAATTGGATTTTAATCAGATGATGAGATTAGGATTACAAATGAGACGAGTGCACAAATAAGAATATCACTTGGGAGTGTTTATGTTTTATGACTATGTTAATGAATTTAAATACTTGTGGATTTATTCACAAATGTTTATAATTTTTTTAACTAAGAATAAAATATAAATGAATTCAAATTTTGGGAATTTTATTTCATAAAAAAATCTCATCATACAAGAAATGAAGATTACTTCACATTTCAGAGATAATGTTACAAGGATTTACATTGATCCTAAAAGTTCTAGATCCTAAGTCCTAAAAATGCTAAGTGTCTTCATGTTGGCCCTTGAGCTTCTCCACGAGTCCTCGACTAACCTGCACGTCAAAACAGAACAAGCAATATAGAAAAATGTTAGAAGTTGTTTTTTTGACACTCTCAGAACAATGTCATCATCGAGTGCCGGGAGTGGCACAACCGAAGCTGCATCCTACCCCCGTTACCGATCTGCGCCGTGGGCGTCAGATCAGGTAACACCTGTTCTTATCGGTACGGGACATCCGAGAGATAGAAGTAATAAAAGAAGCGGGACTGATTCGTTTTGCCGCGATTGGATTTCCGAACTGATACGAGAATAGGGCAACATAGACAAAACTGAACCCAGACCCGGATGCCGGCAGGTCTGAGTCACTTTGGTTCCGAAGCTTCCACGCCTGAAAATCCACAAACACATCAATATCAGGTTCAGCATTCAAAACTCAAAACGATTCATAAGTTGCCATAGGCATCAAACTGCAGCAATCCTGAACAGGGCAGAGAAACGAAACCAAACAGCATCATACGCTGCATCAAAGCCCTCGGCTCAAAAGCATACCAAAACAAGGCAAGAGAGCAGGTCAGTTCACATCAGTTCCAAACCATATAGCTGAGTTCATGGAAAGTCAAGTCCAAACAGGACAAGAGAATTGAAATACAAGCCAAACTGCATCAAATTGCAAACAGAACACCAGATGCAAACTGAACTGCACCAAAATAATATATCAGAAGGCAGATTTATGCGCAAGAAGCCATAAGAAAATATCTCATAGGTCTGTCATAACAGAAATGCCCAACAAGATCCAAAGGAAAGTTAACAGCAGATAATACAAAGAAAGCCAGAAGAATAAAGTATCCAAACAAAGCTGTATCAAGCTGCAAAGCTGTACCAAAAGGTTGTCAGTTAGGGGCAAGCTTCACGGATGGCAAGTCACAAAAATGGACACCAAGTTGCAGCACAGAATGGGGCTCAGTCATGAGCATCATTGCCCCAACAAACAAGTCACCGAAACAAGTTATCAAACCATACTCAGTTCATGAAACAAACAAGTGCACAAACACATGGCTCGAATCATCATCGCCTAAACTCACTATCGCGTAAATGTATCGAGGCAACATTAAGCATTCATAGTCGGATACAATTGCCCAGAATATCAGCTCTGAAACGCAAGAATCAAATATCATCAGCAGTTAAAACAACTCAGATGGAATAAGTGATAAACCATAAGCGAAGATCATCAGAAGCAACCGCGACATCGTCGAAGAAACATCCCTCGAAGGCTCAGAACGGTGTCATCATTGCCGTATACCTTTCCCGGCAATTCTGATTCGACCAAAGTCGTAGCATCAACCCTCTCTGAAAGAAGAAGAGGAAAAGCTAACTGCACCAGAAAATCAAAAACAAATCGAAAACGCATCAGCACAGTCCAGATTGAATTCAAACAGGACAAACAAATTAATTCAGATATCGAACAGATCAAGTGAATTCAAAGGCAACCCAATCTACATCAGAAAATGATCAAACACAATCGAATCTGGAAAAGGAAAGTTTCGAGTCAGATCCAAATGCATCAGGAAACATCTCCATTGGAACCAATCTGAATCAATCTGAATCAATCTGAATCCATCTGAATCAATCTGAATCAATCTGAATCCATCTGAATCAATCTGAATCAATCTGAATCCATCTGAATCAATCTGAATCAATCTGAATCAATCTGAATCAATCAAACAAATCAGTCAAAAAAAACAAATCAGTTCGAAATCGAAACAAATTGGATAGAACCCAAGCGAATCCATGTCCGAAATAGGGTCAATCAGGAAACCCCAAAATGGAAAGCTTTGAATCGAATCAGAAAATCATATCAGCTCAAAACCCCAATCAGGCTCCAAGAGAAGAGACGAGATCCAAATCGTATCAGAATACATCCCATTGGAACTCAATCTGGAAAAAACCAGACAAAATCAAATCAAATCGAATCATCAAATCTCAGAGTAACTCAAATCCAAGGCCCAAAAAAAAGAGATAAAGAGAAACTATAAAAAGGGAACGATCACCTCGTTGAAACCCTAGACGGAGAGTACCAGAAGCGGCGAAAAGCCACATGCAAAAGCCTAAACGGCGCGAACTCAGACTAAGCGATTGTCATCATCGCTCAAAGAATCGCCCAACGCCGATCGGAGCTCATCACCAAACACGATCAACAATACTCAGAGAGATCACCATCACCGTTCCATTTAAACGGCGGACAATCAACCCTCAGGCCTCAGCTCACGCCATCATCGGCCGATCTTCACTTTAAACGTAAGAAAGGGGACTTTTTTTTATGTTGTGTTTCAGGAACTAAAGGCACGGCCGCGAAGGAGATGCATGGCGATCGCGAGAAAGACGAGAGAGGAGAAGAAGAATGAAGCGGCGCCGTGTAACATTAGGGTTCCCAGAACCCTAAATGTTTTGTTTAACTAACATTTGGGTTGGGTCCGGGTGTGATGACCGGCCCAACCTCTCTCTCTTTTTTTTTTTTTATTTTCTCTTATTATTATTTATTTTGTTTTTAAAAATTATGCTTTTTTATTTGTTTTAAAGTGCTTTAAAAACCTTTTTGTGAAGATATTATAAATAAGTAAAACTCTTTTTTTTAATATAATAAAAAACCTTTTTTTAAAAATAAAAGTTAAAACTTTTTTTTAAACATAAAATTAAAACTTTTGTAAATATAAAAATGAAAAAACTTTTTTAAATAAAATAAGGAAAACTTTTTTAAAAATATAAAAATAAAACCTTTTTTAAAATTCTTTTGTAAGCTAACATTAAATCATTAAATATTAAATAAAACAATAATAGATCTCGAGTTTGCATCTCGTTTTCTTCATTATCTCGTAATTCATCTGATAGCCGTTTGACTCTGCCTACTAACGGGTGTTCATTTTTTGCAGTTCATACTTATTACTATTGTGTTGAGTTTTCATTTAAGTTTCCTTTATATCTGTTTCTCAATTGTAACCTTGCGAACCTAATAATCGCGTTTACTTTTCGCATTTAAATTTCTGCCGATGTATGATTTAATTTTCTCACACTGTCATTGCTATTATTCTGTCACATTGCACGCACCTCCGAAGGATTTAGGTCTAGCATTTGACCGCCGTGTCAATAGTCCTCAACCTCAACTACAAACCCTAATTTTCACAAATGCCTCGCCGCAGGCAAAATTACCATTTTACCCCTAGCATTAGGTCAAAGAGCCGCCGCGCTCAGTTTAGGGTTTCCCGCCGTGTAATCCCTAATTTAACTCTAATTACGACTTAACAATTCAACGTAGAGATTTGGAGTTTCTACACTCCATGTAAGCGTGTCCTTAAGATGCGTTTATTCCCCTTGAGACCTTGACCACAGTCAAGAAGTCTCTAACCTCCCTTTTGAGGGGAACTACGATTACTCTGATTCCACTCCCGTAAGGATACGTAGGCACAAGATGCGATGTCTTGCCGAGTAAACTTAGAATTAACCCCTTAGGTCTCTTTTCTCACTTTTAATTCCTTTGTACATATACCTTAAGCAAATGAATAAAGCAAATAGTAAACATCTGAACAAAAGGTTCCTGTAGAGTACTACAGAAGTTTAGGGTGCTAATACCTTCCCTAAATTTAATCAACCCCCGAACCCTAGATCTTTCCCCGCATTGTGTTTACGATGCAAAATAGGTTTTCCCTCTTTTGACCTTTTCCTTCGGATAAATCAAAGAGCGGTTGTGAATTGAATTGCGATTCAAACTCATTAATAGTTTGTAATCCTATTTCCACCGCAACAGAAAATGGCGACTTCACTGGGGAGAATCTCTTAACTTTTGAGGGTTATCCCTAACTTGTTCATATTTATTACTATCTGTGTTATTATTCATTTGCATGTATATATTTGTGCTTTGATTGTGGGACTGTTCCTTGTGCTGTGAGATAAGTCCTACGCCCGGACTAGTGACATTATTATAGGATGGGGATATATTCGATGAGGCTTATAGGGAGTGAATCCCGACCAAGCTGATTCGAGAATCACCGCTCAGTTGAGACCTTTTCGAAAATGGTTCGGTTGAACGAGTAATCGTAAAAACTTTTTCCATGGTCGATTGGAGTCTGTGATATTGGGGACCGTAGTACCTTAACACCACCTTGGCCTTATTTAGGACGTAGTGCGGGAGCTATGTGGGAGTAATCCTACAACGGCTGCTACGCGATACTACACTCAAAAGAGGTTCTCTTGAGAATATTATTAACCCCTGAGTCAGTCGGAAGGTTGATAATATCCGAAAGATGGGCTGATGACTTTGGGCACTTTATAGAACCTTGTTCGGCAGGTACAACTAACCTATAGTACACTCCTTTTGGGATGGGTAGACCTTGACTCCGCTCACGTTCCTTTAACCTAGGACTTTGTGTGTTTTCATGCATTGCATCCATAAAGCATCTCATTGCATTGTATTTCATGGAGTTCAAACATCATTTATGGATATCGCGGGATACCATAAATAAAAAAATAAAATGAAAAAATTTCCTTGGTACCCCACGACATTCGTAAATGTTTGAATTCCATGAAATCTTCATTTGCATTCACATTTTAGCATCATACTTTTGCATTGCATGTGTCTCCCGGGTTCTCATACTCGGTTCTCTCACCTTCCAGTTTTGTCACCCTAAGTTCTCTGCATCAATACGACCCTTCAAAAGGATGGAAGATCAAAACCAAGAGATCAACCGTGTCGGCCATGAATTCGAAGATCTTCGAGGAAGTGTAGGGCAGATTTTGGAGATGTTACGAGCTCTTAGTGTGAAGGTGGATGCTCAGTCTACTGTCGTTTCTAAGACTAATACCGTTATGGAACCTCAACCAGCTGTTACTGTCGAGAATGTACCTCCTCACGGTCTTCAATCCGGTTTGGTTCCTCCCAGTGCTCGACCAGTTCGACGAGCTACCCCTCCAAAGTGCAAAACTCCTAACTCCGACCATGGTAAAGGACCTACACGTTCAAAGAACCGCAAAAAGGCTACTCCTCAACCTTTACAATATCAGCAGAGTTATGTTCAAGGTTATCCGTTTCTATATGTTCAACAACCCTATGTAGCTACTGTTGCACCTCCTTTCGATCAGCAGTTTCCTGCATGCCAGCCTGTACAGTCAGCTCCGGTATATCAGGCACCAGTTTATCAACAACCTTCCGGTTATTCGCCTATGCAAGTTCCTGTCGACAGTCAACGAGTGCCCAACGCTCCTGTTCACCAGCAATCACAGGATCAGGTTCCTTATCCCCGTAAGAGCCAGTATAAGCCTTGTCCTCCAATTCCGATGACTTTCACTGAGTTATACCCCCATTTAGTACAACAAGGTCTGATTACCACCCGTGCTTTGGGTCCTCCACCTGATCCATTACCTGCAAGTTACAACGCTACCGCTCATTGTTTATTTCATGAGGGTGCGCCCGACCATGATCTAGAGAATTGCTATGCTCTTAAGAAAGTTGTCAGAGATTTGCTAGAAGCGAAGAAGTTGTCTTTTAGCAATGCTCAGCCGAAGATCGAGACTCCTCTCGGGGTCCCTCACTTGTCGGGTTCGAATTCTGCAAAGCATTCTACTCCTGTGGCAAATCAGCCGAATCCAGTAATTATTCAAAGGCCTAGCCCGCTTCATTTCAGTAACCCTCAAGATGATATGACCGGGATCAACAAAGAATCGGGGAAAATTATTTTGAAGCAACGACTGAAAACTGTTGAAGATGTGACCAGCGTAACTGGGGCAAACCATGATGACTCACAGTGATCATAAGCCAGACGACCTTTCCATTAAGGCTCCGCCAGAGGAAACTGTTGCTTTTGAATTTCATAAACCATTTAGAAGGATTTTTCCGACAGTTCATTTGTTTATTTATATGCATTTCTCTTTGATTAAGCATATTTGGCATGTACGAACTTGTTTATTTTTGGTTAATTAATGCAACGCATATGTTTGTCTTGAATAAGTCCATTCGTTTCACTCATTCAAAAAACATTTTCATAAATCATAATGCCAACTTTACCCGATCTCTTGTTCTGATGGAGAATTGGGGGGAGGATGACGAACCTAAAACGTCAGATTTCTTGTCGTATACTTTCAATTAAAACCTGCTGATGATGTAAGGCATTGTTTCAAATCCCAAACACTGGAGATATAAGGATGTTAATCCCTCGTTAACCTCTTTGAGCCTTGAAGTAGGAGTTTTTCTTTCTTTTTAAGAACCTTCATCCTAACCTAGGGCAGGGTAGGTTTCAGTTAAACCGATCGAGCGCTTAGACTCTTAAAAAGGAAGAGCAAACCTTCGAGAATTTATCCTTAGCATCTTAAGAAGTCCAATACAATGACTACCCCTCGGTTACCTAAGGAGTGGGGCAGTCACGAGCCTTTCGAAAGATTTACACGACTTGTGCATAAAAGAATATTCAAAAAAATAATAAAAGGCCGCTAAGTCAAAACCTATGAAGGAGACTTAGGCAAAACTGGGGCATCCCGCTGGACTCCAAAGTCAAATCAAAAGACGTTGTCCAGGCAAAAGTTAGGGAATAAGAACAACAAACCAGTAGTTTTTAGAACCCCTATAAAGAACAAGGTCGTGTGACCAATTGCCAAAAGAAATAGGTGAGTGACTGCCATGTCCAAAGCCTTGATAAGTTCTCGACCATAGCAAATCCGCTTGAGATAGGAGCGTTCGTATCCGGTTAACTGAATTAGGATTGGAGAACATCACGAAGAATGGGAGGGTACAAATATAACTTCGAGCCTATATTCTTTGTTTCTTAAACCGTGAACTGAGCCACGATACAACCTTTAAAAGACCTAATTGAAGTAGGACTTCGGTTGAAAGCATACTCGACAAGATCACGTTTCCTGACTCCTACGAGCTATGCTCAGAATAAAATTCATGTTGGCATTATAATTAAAACTTATATCCTGACTAGTGATTTCGGTCACAAGTCATTGCGATATCTTTTTCAAAACAAGAATTCAAGACAAATATATGTGTACATTGACAAGCTCAGGATATGCATTTCAGGCATGATGACTTCGCTGGATATCTTAGAGATTTACGTGTGAACATAACCCGTGGAACTTGAAGATCCTGCTAAACAGGGGCAGGCAGTTTCCCAATTCGCTTACCAACGCGAGTCTGACGTTCTTAAGAGCTATTTCTCAAAAATTTCGTCGTAACACGATTAATTTGTGCCAGTTACGTCGAGACCTGACAAACCTCTCAAAGAGTTTGAAAACAGTGGGGCAACCAGACTCCATGTTCTCTATAAAATCCTCTTGAGATGACCCTACCTCACAACACAAGTATCCTGGGGCACCATGTTTTTAAAGGAAACAAATGGCGACTACTACAAGATCCTTCAAGATCAAAACTATGTGGTTTCATAACTTTTCCTCATACACCCAATGGATTTTACTCGCAACGGCTTTCATCCCCCAGTAAAGCTCAGTGTTGCAACAGGCTCCTAAACTATTGCCTCATCACAGTCTCCAGAGAGACTATAAGCTGACAACTTTTTCTGGGGCAACTCGAAAGTATCCTTCAGGTTCTCTTCTCCCCATGTGAAGACGTGATACTGTGCACCCAAGCAGATTACCTTCTCCCCAGAGAATTCAGAACTTTAAAACTAGATTTGGTTCTACCATTCCTTCCCATGATTGACGTATTGGTTGCAGAGAACGCAGGGTATCTCCGTCGAGATGTTTATTTCATCTCTCGTCCCGTCTCTAGTCTGTTTCGCCAACATACGCAAGGGCATAAGCATCACATGCCTATTTCATTACATACTCATTACATATTCATTACATATTCATTACATACTCATTACATACTCATTTCATAACATCCTGCATGATTAACTACATAGACATTAACATACATCCATATCAACATATTCATTAACATGCGCGATAACATGCACAGGTTCATTGTGTCTCCATCATTGGTCGTTACCGCCGAGTAACTGGGTTCGTCCATTCTCTTCAAATAGATTGTCAGCCCTAAGCATAAAATACTTACTTGTTTCCAGTTTCCCCACAGAGCTCGATCCTCGTGGATGACGGTTGCTTCAGCTATCTTTCCTCGCCAGGATAAGATATTTACCCTTCGAGTTCATTCCCTCGATGGAGTCTTGATTACCAGTCTTCTTTCTAGCTCGATCCTAGATTGAACCTCA
This sequence comes from Lathyrus sativus, assembly GCA_963859935.3. Lineage (NCBI taxonomy): Eukaryota > Viridiplantae > Streptophyta > Magnoliopsida > Fabales > Fabaceae > Lathyrus > Lathyrus sativus. The sequence continues at coordinate 615,794,485 of OZ012738.1, read as the reverse complement.
GCATTGTCGGTCGTCGAGCCCAACCGGACGTGCATTTATTTTGCACCATCTAAAGGTTTTCACCATACCATGACAGATACGCGACTATCTCGCTTGAGAAGTTTATCACTGTACCCGGACGTGCATTTATTTTGCACTATCTTTCAAGAAAATAGACTACAATCATTTACAGATACACGCCAGTTCACGCCTGGAAAATCTATCAGTACAACACTTTACAATCCTACATGTTACAACATAGGTACAACACTTTACATCTTACAGCATCGATATACAACATTTCTCACCTAAGAAGCCAATCCTATCTTCGTTATGACTCGCAGCAAATGGCCATCTCCATGGAGCAGTTGGGCTTCCATTTACCTGTCGTCTGGAAGTATGGGGGGTTTTGAACCAAATCGTATTCAGGAGAGCACGATCTTGAAGTACGGGGAGGTTTGAGCGGAATCATATTCAGGAGAGCACGATTCTGAATCATGAAGAAGTTCATTTATCCTTTAGTAAAAGAAGGAGCGGAATCATATTCAGGAGAGCACGATTCTGAGTTATGAGGAAGTTCAATTATCCCTTTTCATATTCAGGAGAGCACGATTCTGAAGAATGAAAAATTTCAAGAGCCGAATCATATTCAGGAGAGCACGATTCTGAGTTATGAGGAAGTTCAATTATCCATTTTCATATTCAGGAGAGCACGATTCTGAAGTATGAAGAATTTCATTTACAACCGAATCATATTCAGGAGAGCACGATTCTGAGTTATGAGGAAGTTCAATTATCCATTTTCATATTCAGGAGAGCACGATTCTGAAGTATGAAGAATTTCATTTATAAGAAAGAGCCGAATCATATTCAGGAGAGCACGATTCTGAGTTATGAGGAAGTTCAATTATCCATTTTCATATTCAGGAGAGCACGATTCTGAAGTATGAAGAATTTCATTTATAAGAAAGAACCGAATCATATTCAGGAGAGCACAATTCTGAGTTATGAGGAAGTTCAATTATCCATTTTCATATTCAGGAGAGCACGATTCTGAAGTATGAAGAATTTCATTTACAACCGAATCATATTCAGGAGAGCACGATTCTGAAGTATGAGGAAGTTCAGTTCACCCTTTTCATATTCAGGAGAGCACGATTCTGAAGTATGAAGAATTTCATTTACAACCGAATCATATTCAGGAGAGCACGATTCTGAAGTATGAGGAAGTTCAGTTCACCCTTTTCATATTCAGGAGAGCACGATTCTGAAGTATGAAGAATTTCATTTATAAGAAAGAGCCGAATCATATTCAGGAGAGCACGATTCTGACGTATGAGGAAGTTCAGTTAGCCCTTTTCATGTTCAGGAGAGCACGATCTTGAAGCATGAAGAAGTTTATTTACCCTTCAGTAAGAGAAGAATCAAAATCGTATTCCAGGCGCCGACCTTAAATGCGAGAAGATTTATTTATCAGATAAACAACAGTCTCTTTATTTGAGTGCTTATCCATTTTGGCACATAGGTCCCTTCCATCGATAAGTGACAGTTCTCCCGCGAGAAGCTTATCAGGGCATTTCCTATAAAAGTCCATTTATTTTGGCATACAGCCGGTCTTTACCCTGTATATTTGTTACGGAGTTCCGAAAAGTCCGTTTGATCCTGTCACGAAAGATAGTTTACAGAAGCTTGGATGTTATTCTTTGCTCAATGCTCCAGCATTCTGTAATCGATCTTGCAATCGTACGTGATCCAGTTTTATTTTTAGATTCCCCAGTGGAGGCCGTCCCACAGGTGTCATCTCCATTTGAGAATCTCGTTCCCGGTCTAAAAATGACAGTTGGTCGTGTTCGCACCAGCTGACCATCATTTCAGAATCCCCCAGTGTTGTACTGTGTCTCAGCCCGTCGTTTTCCCCAGCGTGTTCTTCTCGTAGCGTCTATGCCGTAGTATTCGTCATCATTTTCGCATTCATCATTCCAGCATACGCATCACATCATATTCATATCATCTGCATTAAGCGGTCCTCGTTTTGTCCATAGCATTGCATACCGTCGCATATAAGGGCAAAATTTTCGGTTATCTATATTTAAATCTCTCCACCATGATTCCTCGAGTCTCTGTCACTCAAATCGTCCGGTGTAGCTATTTAAATAGGGGCAACTGTAATACCCCAAATTTTACCCTTATATTTAGTCAGTCATTTCGCATATCATCTCATATGTACATTTGCTAACCACTAACAAGTTATGGAGGTTTTTGTTTTGCAGATTTGGTTCCAGGGGTATTGTGGTCATTTTACGCAAATTCTGCTAATTCCCTGAAGACAGGATATTGTTAAGTTCTGAGGCGTTTGATACACTATTTTTTGAGGCATTTACCTATCACCAGGTCTAATTATATCAAGGTGCCAATTTGATGTGGTCGGTGTTAAAATTTGTCAAGCACAACTGGATTGAGATCCATTCCATCGCTCATGGTTTATTTCCAAAGCGCTTCCGTTTCTGTTATTAAGGCATTGGGTGTTATTGGATTGTGGCTCTTGGCATTTGGTCAGTGGAATTTAATTACGAGTAGTGTTATTGTTGATGCTGAAACTGTTGTGATTACGGTGCACATACGTGTTTGGTTATGAAATGGTTGGTTAACATTTAAATTGGATTTTAATCAGATGATGAGATTAGGATTACAAATGAGACGAGTGCACAAATAAGAATATCACTTGGGAGTGTTTATGTTTTATGACTATGTTAATGAATTTAAATACTTGTGGATTTATTCACAAATGTTTATAATTTTTTTAACTAAGAATAAAATATAAATGAATTCAAATTTTGGGAATTTTATTTCATAAAAAAATCTCATCATACAAGAAATGAAGATTACTTCACATTTCAGAGATAATGTTACAAGGATTTACATTGATCCTAAAAGTTCTAGATCCTAAGTCCTAAAAATGCTAAGTGTCTTCATGTTGGCCCTTGAGCTTCTCCACGAGTCCTCGACTAACCTGCACGTCAAAACAGAACAAGCAATATAGAAAAATGTTAGAAGTTGTTTTTTTGACACTCTCAGAACAATGTCATCATCGAGTGCCGGGAGTGGCACAACCGAAGCTGCGTCCTACCCCCGTTACCGATCTGCGCCGTGGGTGTCAGATCAGGTAACACCTGTTCTTATCGGTACGGGACATCCGAGAGATAGAAGTAATAAAAGAAGCGGGACTGATTCGTTTTTCCGCGATTGGATTTCCGAACTGATACGAGAATAGGGCAACATAGACAAAATTGAACCCAGACCCGGATGCCGGCAGGTCTGAGTCACTTTGGTTCCGAAGCTTCCACGCCTGAAAATCCACAAACACATCAATATCAGGTTCAACATTCAAAACTCAAAACGATTCATAAGTTGCCATAGGCATCAAACTGCAGCAATCCTGAACAGGGCAGAGAAACGAAACCAAACAGCATCATACGCTGCATCAAAGCCCTCGGCTCAAAAGCATACCAAAACAAGGCAAGAGAGCAGGTCAGTTCACATCAGTTCCAAACCATATAGCTGAGTTCATGGAAAGTCAAGTCCAAACAGGACAAGAGAATTGAAATACAAGCCAAACTGCATCAAATTGCAAACAGAACACCAGATGCAAACTAAACTGCACCAAAATAATATATCAGAAGGCAGATTTATGCGCAAGAAGCCATAAGAAAATATCTCATAAGTCTGTCATAACAGAAATGCCCAACAAGATCCAAAGGAAAGTTAACAGCAGATAATACAAAGAAAGCCAGAAGAATAAAGTATCCAAACAAAGCTATATCAAGCTGCAAAGCTGTACCAAAAGGTTGTCAGTTAGGGGCAAGCTTCACGGATGGCAAGTCACAAAAATGGACACCAAGTTGCAGCACAGAATGGGGCTCAGTCATGAGCATCATTGCCCCAACAAACAAGTCACCGAAACAAGTTATCAAACCATACTCAGTTCATGAAACAAACAAGTGCACAAACACATGGCTCGAATCATCATCGCCCAAACTCACTATCGCGTAAATGTATCGAGGCAACATTAAGCATTCATAGTCGGATACAATTGCCCAGAATATCAGCTCTGAAACGCAAGAATCAAATATCATCAGCAGTTAAAACAACTCAGATGGAATAAGTGATAAACCATAAGCGAAGATCATCAGAAGCAACCGCGACATCGTCGAAGAAACATCCCTCGAAGGCTCAGAACGGTGTCATCATTGCCGTATACCTTTCCCGGCAATTCTGATTCGACCAAAGTCGTAGCATCAACCCTCTCTGAAAGAAGAAGAGGAAAAGCTAACTGCACCAGAAAATCAAAAACAAATCGAAAATGCATCAGCACAGTCCAGATTGAATTCAAACAGGACAAACAAATTAATTCAGATATCGAACAGATCAAGTGAATTCAAAGGCAACCCAATCTACATCAGAAAATGATCAAACACAATCGAATCTGGAAAAGGAAAGTTTCGAGTCAGATCCAAATGCATCAGGAAACATCTCCATTGGAACCAATCTGAATCAATCTGAATCAATCTGAATCCATCTGAATCAATCTGAATCAATCTGAATCCATCTGAATCAATCTGAATCAATCTGAATCCATCTGAATCAATCTGAATCAATCTGAATCAATCTGAATCAATCTGAATCAATCTGAATCAATCAAACAAATCAGTCAAAAAAAAACAAATCAGTTCGAAATCGAAACAAATTGGATAGAACCCAAGCGAATCCATGTCCGAAATAGGGTCAATCAGGAAACCCCAAAATGGAAAGCTTTGAATCGAATCAGAAAATCATATCAGCTCAAAACCCCAATCAGGCTCCAAGAGAAGAGACGAGATCCAAATCGTATCAGAATACATCCCATTGGAACTCAATCTGGAAAAAACCAGACAAAATCAAATCAAATCGAATCATCAAATCTCAGAGTAACTCAAATCCAAGGCCCAAAAAAAAAGAGATAAAGAGAAACTATAAAAAGGGAACGATCACCTCGTTGAAACCCTAGACGGAGAGTACCAGAAGCGGCGAAAAGCCACATGCAAAAGCCTAAACGGCGCGAACTCAGACGAAGCGATTGTCATCATCGCTCAAAGAATCGCCCAACGCCGATCGGAGCTCATCACCAAACGCGATCAACAATACTCAGAGAGATCACCATCACCGTTCCATTTAAACGGCGGACAATCAACCCTCAGGCCTCAGCTCACGCCATCATCGGCCGATCTTCACTTTAAACGTAAGAAAGGGGACTTTTTTTTATGTTGTGTTTCAGGAACTAAAGGCACGGCCGCGAAGGAGATGCATGGCGATCGCGAGAAAGACGAGAGAGGAGAAGAAGAATGAAGCGGCGCCGTGTAACATTAGGGTTCCCAGAACCCTAAATGTTTTGTTTAACTAACATTTGGGTTGGGTCCGGGTGTGATGACCGGCCCAACCTCTCTCTTTTTTTTATTTTTTATTTTCTCTTATTATTATTTATTTTGTTTTTAAAAATTATGCTTTTTTATTTGTTTTAAAGTGCTTTAAAAACCTTTTTGTGAAGATATTATAAATAAGTAAAACTCTTTTTTTAATATAATAAAAAACCTTTTTTTAAAAATAAAAATTAAAACTTTTTTTTAAACATAAAATTAAAACTTTTGTAAATATAAAAATGAAAAAACTTTTTTAAATAAAATAAGGAAAACTTTTTTAAAAATATAAAAATAAAACCTTTTTTTAAAATTCTTTTGTAAGCTAACATTAAATCATTAAATATTAAATAAAACAATAATAGATCTCGAGTTTGCATCTCGTTTTCTTCATTGTCTCGTAATTCATCTGATAGCCGTTTGACTCTGCCTACTAACGGGTGTTCATTTTTTGCAGTTCATACTTATTACTATTGTGTTGAGTTTTCATTTAAGTTTCCTTTATATCTGTTTCTCAATTGTAACCTTGCGAACCTAATAATCGCGTTTACTTTTCGCATTTAAATTTCTGCCGATGTATGATTTAATTTTCTCACACTGTCATTGCTATTATTCTGTCACATTGCACGCACCTCCGAAGGATTTAGGTCTAGCATTTGACCGCCGTGTCAATAGTCCTCAACCTCAACTACAAACCCTAATTTTCACAAATGCCTCGCCGCAGGCAAAATTACCATTTTACCCCTAGCATTAGGTCAAAGAGCCGCCGCGCTCAGTTTAGGGTTTCCCGCCGTGTAATCCCTAATTTAACTCTAATTACGACTTAACAATTCAACGTAGAGATTTGGAGTTTCTACACTCCATGTAAGCGTGTCCTTAAGATGCGTTTATTCCCCTTGAGACCTTGACCACAGTCAAGAAGTCTCTAACCTCCCTTTTGAGGGGAACTACGATTACTCTGATTCCACTCCCGTAAGGATACGTAGGCACAAGATGCGATGTCTTGCCGAGTAAACTTAGAATTAACCCCTTAGGTCTCTTTTCTCACTTTTAATTCCTTTGTACATATACCTTAAGCAAATGAATAAAGCAAATAGTAAACATCTGAACAAAAGGTTCCTGTAGAGTACTACAGAAGTTTAGGGTGCTAATACCTTCCCTAAATTTAATCAACCCCCGAACCCTAGATCTTTCCCTGCATTGTGTTTACGATGCAAAATAGGTTTTTCCTCTTTTGACCTTTTCCTTCGGATAAATCAAAGAGCGGTTGTGAATTGAATTGCGATTCAAACTCATTAATAGTTTGTAATCCTATTTCCACCGCAACAGCTGGTAAGTTCTATCTGAATCCGGACGGTGTCCTGTACAAGAGAAACCACGACTTGGTGCTGCTACGTTGTGTAGACGAGAAAGAGGCGAAGTTGCTTATGGAGAAAATACATGAGGGTACATTCGGTACACATGCTGGTGGGCATGCTATGACGAGGAAGCTGCTGCGGGCAGGTTATTATTGGCTAACTATGGAAACTGATTGTTTCAAGTTTGCGAAGAGGTGTCATAAATGCCAGATTTATGCGGATAAGATCCATGTGCCTCCGAGTCCTCTGAATGTGATGACGTCACCATGGCCATTCTCGATGTGGGGAATTGATATGATTGGAAAGATCGAGCCGACGGCATCTAACGGACACCGTTTCATTTTGGTAGCAATTGATTATTTCACCAAGTGGGTGGAAGCGGCATCATATGCAAATGTGACCAAGCAGGTGGTAGCCAGGTTTATCAGACGAGATATCATTTGCAGATATGGAATCCCCGAGCGGATTATCACCGACAACGGTTCGAACTTAAATAACAAGATGATGAAGGAGCTGTGTCAGAGTTTTAAGATCGAACATCACAACTCTTCTCCTTATCGACCCAAGATGAATGGCGTTGTTGAAGCGGCCAATAAGAACATAAAGAAGATTGTTCAGAAGATGGTGGTGACTTATAAGGACTGGCATGAGATGCTACCTTTCGCTTTGCACGGTTATCGTACGAAGGTACGCACATCAACCGGGGCAACCCCGTTCTCGTTGGTATACGGAATGGAAGCAGTGTTACCACTGGAAGTTGAGATTCCTTCCCTGAGGGTATTACAAGATGTTCAACTCGACGAGGCAGAATGGGTGAAAGACAGATTGAACCAGCTGAGTTTAATGGATGAGAAGAGGCTAGCTTCTCTAGCATATGGTCGTTTGTACCAGAGCCGAATCAAGAAAGCGTATGATAAGATGGGCGACCTTGTGCTGAAAAGGATTCTCCCGCCACAGGTTGATCACAGGGGCAAATGGACCCCTAACTACGAAGGGTCATACGTTGTCAGAAAAGTATTTTCAGGAGGAGCTTTATTGTTGTCCACCATGGACGGTGAAGACTTTACGTCGCCTGTGAATTCGGACGCAGTTAAAAAATACTTTGCTTGAAATCGACCCGCTGGATAGAAAAAAAGAGAGTCCAGGCAAAAATGGGGCATCCTGGCGAACCAAAAACAGAATAAAGGGTTCGGGCAAAAATTAGGGATAAAATTGAAAAAATGTACACCCGCGAAGTTGAAAACCTACACTGGGCGGCTTCGGCAAAAAAGGGTATCCCGGTGAACTGAAAACCCGCAAAGGACGGTTCAAGCAAAAGTTAGGGATTTAAAAAAGTGAATGACTGCGGTCCGAATTTGATACTACGGTGCACATTGATGCGGGAGAATATACCTGAGAGTTCGATTATCAGATACAATCTCTTCAGAAGTTTGAATACCGGGAAAGCGCCAGAGTCAAGCGAGTCATAGGAGGATCAGCTCATGATGTTCGTCTGCATCACGTTGCCGACATATGTGCAAATTTGAGTTATCACTGTATTTATGCTCCCTGTGCATACTTGTATATTTGTTGTGCGTAACTTCCTCTTTTCAGGAGTTACATCCTGTGTACAAAACTCTGCCCATTAAGGGGCCCCATTAATAAAACATGTTATTCAATATTTGATGCTTGTTCTTTACTGTTTTGTATGTGAAAAGCGCCAATGTTTAATAAAACTAGCAAGTGCATAACGTTGCTGGCCCTTGCCAATAATTGCTAAAACTTCAAATTGACTGAAAATGATGTCACTAACGCTAACCTGAATAGATTTGGTTGTATAGACTTGTCTTGTCTCGTTTGTGGTGTTGCAGGGTTCTTGACCATACGAAGTGGACGATCAGAAGATTGCAGTCCTAACCAAAGGCTCGTAACGAAAAGACTTGATCGTTATGTGAATTGAATCCCCATGCAGGTCGCACTTCATTCCCTGAAGCTGAGATGACAATGTTCCTTACTAAAGAAGGATCAAATTCCCCAGCTAGTCGCAGCTTATCCGAAGGACATTCTCCAGCAGGGTCGTTTACCCTCAACAGAGTTTGATGATTCCAAGATCGTAGGCTGTATTCAGACAGTGTGGTGTTCCCCAGAAGGATTCCCCATCCCGAGCAGAGTGGTTTAGCCTCAGAAGACTAATAGTTCCAAACTTGTGAGCTGTACTCAGACAGTCTACTCTCCCCAGCAGAGATTCCCTTCCCAGTAGGGTCATTTATTCTCCCCAGCGGAGTCAGTTTATTTTCCCCAAGAGAGTCGTTTCGTCCCCAGCGGAGTTCTCTCTTTTCAGCAAGTGTTTTCTTTCCTCCCGGTGGAAATCGAAGGTTAAAACTCTCCCCGACAGAGTTAGTTGTGTGTCCTGGCATTTATTTTGCCGAAATACTTTGTGATACTCGTTCACTCCCCAGCAGGATGATGTTGGTCCTCGACGGCCAAGATTGATGAAGCAAGCTTGTTAGAGCTATCCCGGCAGTTCGAGCCTGCATTTGCATCGGCATATAGTGTCATATTTGCATCCCCCAAATAAAAAACGCGTAGCATTTCCATGTTGTATGGAGCATGACGCCATTATCAAACATACGCATTATGAAACATAGATCAGGTTGGTTGACCTTTTGCTTTCAGGTATGGTTCTCAACAGGAGCATGGAGTTCTAAAGCTCAGATATTACCAAACAATCGAGGTCTCGCCGGGAGACGTGTGATGATGTGGTTCAGTTTATTATTTTCCCACAGAGTTGCCAATTGAGGCGTTATTGTATCCGGCCAGCAGAATGTTTCTTCAAGTTTGTTGTTGCGGCAGCGTTTCAGGTTTTCATAAAATCAAAGTTCAGAAGTAGCCACTTGTTATCGAGACGAGTGTTTGACAGTTATTTTCAGAATATCCCCAGTGGAGTTAGGTACTGCAAAGAATAGACAAAGAAGCTATGTCCGAGAAGATTTTCCTGCGTGATGGGCAGAAGTGTATTTTCCTGTGTGATGGGCAGAAGTGTATTTTCCTGTGTGATGGGCAGAAGTGTATTTTCCTGTGTGATGGGCAGAAGTGTATTTTCCTGCGTGATGGGCAGAAGTGTATTTTCCTGTGTGATGGGAAGAAGTGTATTTTCCTGCGTGATGGGCAGAAGTGTATTTTCCTGCGTGATGGGCAGAAGTGTATTTTCCTGTGTGATGGACAGAAGTGTAATTTTCCTGCGTGATGGGCAGAAGTGTATTTTCCTGCGTGATGGGCAGAAGTGTATTTTCCTGTGTGATGGGCAGAAGAAGATTTTCCTGTGAGATGGGCAGAAGCGAGTTCCCGTATTGGATAGGCGGATGAAGTTTTCTTTTGATGTAAACAGAATAGTGTTCCCGTATTGGATAGGCGGATGAAGTTTTCTTTTGATGTAAACAGAATAGTGTTCCCGTATTGGATAGGCAGATGAAGTTTTATTTTGATGTAAACAGAATAGTGTTCCCGTATCGGATAAGCGGATGAAGTGTTACTAAATCGATGCATGTTTCCCGTGAGACATAGGCGGATGAACTCCTCAGTATCTAGACGGATGATTCCCCGTAAGGAACATAGTATGTGTCCCATGACAAGACAAAATGGAATTCTTATATACGACAAAATTACTTCTCCCAGTGAAGTCAATAAGTTTATTCCGATATTGACAAGATAGTGTTGAAATCAGATTTGTAGATAGTGTTCCCCAAGAAGTGGTGCAGTTATGTCGCAATTTATTTTTGCAGTTGGCAAATTTCCGGGTTTATTGGTATTCAACCGTCTCGTACCTCGATTGTCTGAAGGCTCCGGGCGTTTCACCCAGTCGGGTCCAAGCCGTTTGAATAGGGGCAGCTGTTGCACCCTAAAATTTGACCAACTTGCTTTACCTGATTTATGTTTTCATAGCTTTATCATTTGCATAGTAGATCATATACATAGTTCATTCATTTGCATAGCATAGCATGGGCCAGCCATCCAACAAGGGGTCAAGTTCTATTTTCATCTCAAGGAGCATATCCAAAAGGTTTTTATTCAAGTTCAAGCCTATTCAAGTCACCAAGAAAGAAGGTGAAGCTTTGAGAAGTTAGTAGATCAAGCAGTAGATCTATATCCTATCTGGGGAGTATTTGAAGATCATCAAAGAGGTTGTAAGCTATGAACTGAGGCATGGAATGTGTGTAGACATCATGGAATACCTAGAGGGTCATTTTGAAAGTAAGACAAGTTATTGGTGTGGTTACAAAAGCTACAGTTGAAGACAGTCAACTAGGGTTTCATCTGGGTCAACCTAGGTCAACCCTAGGTCTAATGCTTGATTGAAGGGCATCAAGGCCTATTTGAAGGATGTGGGATTCATCATTTGATATGTGGATATGGATTTGGTGTTGTGCCAAGGAGAAATCAAAAGAAATCAAGAAGAAGAGAAGTTTCTAAATTAGGGTTTCTGTGTAAAATCCCCTGATTTAGGTCAAACTTCCAAGCAAAATAATTCAAAATACAAGTCTCAAATGGATCTTTGGCCAACATGAAACTTTTATAGCATCTCAAGACCTTTAATTTGAGTGGTGGAAGTCATCAAGGAGATTTATAGAACTCAAGTTATGGAACTTGCAAGTTACAGGTCATCTGAGGACACTGAAATTTATCTGTGAAAGTTACTTGACTTCAAAGCAACTTTTACCCTACAAGGAGTTTTCAAATGGATTTTTGGTAAACATAAAAGTTGTTCCTCATGATCTTAGCTTTCTAGAAAGGTATGGTATGCCTCATTCTGATTTGTGGAACTTTACTTATGATCTTGACAAGCCAGGGGTATTTTGGGAAAGTAAGATTATAGGTCATTTCAAGCATATGCCTAAAACTCCTACTTGCAAACTTCAAATGAAAAAATGTTCAACATCAAACTTGCTCAAAATGATGTTTTGAGTCTAAGTAAGAGGTCATGATAGTTTGGAAATGCATGGAACTCAAAATGACAAATTTGACCAAATATGGAAGGAAAAGTACATTTTCAAGTGACCAAAATTGGAGATTTTTGATCCAAGGCCAAAATGCATCATGTGATATACCAAATTGAAGGGAAAACACATTTTGAGATCATTAGGATCATTAGATTTTTCATTTGGGGTCAAGAAATTGGACTTGTCATTAGTTGCTTGTAAATGAAGTTACACTTGCCAAATGAACAAGGGATCAAGGCACCAGCTAGCAAGCCATTCCCACACCTTCTATTTCTCATTTGGAGAGATTTTCAAGCCTCATACAAGTGCTGCAACAAGGCAATCCAGAACTGGTTTTTGAACCTACCATTTTCAAGTTATCATGACATGAGATTGGCAATTTCTCATAGGATCATTCCAGCAATCTCTAGAAGTTTCTAACATCCTCTATAAAGTTATTAGAAGTGATCTAAACCAGGGTTGGGATTCATTTGGTGCCAAACTCAGAGATTGAACTTCATCTTCTTCCATTGCAATTCAATTTCGTTTTCTCAAAATTCTTCACCATCCTTTCAATTTCTTGATTCAATTCAATCCCATAATCATCACTGAGTGTATTGCAATCAAAATCTGAGAGAATTATTGGCTGGATCGAGTTCTTGAGTTTCCACTTCCAACCTTGCAACTGAAATTCTGTTATGGGGATTCAAGCACTTTGAGCAAGAATTAGTGCATACAGAAGCAAAAGATCAACATCTTGAGTGAATCTGGAGCTTTGCAAGCATTGGATTGGAGCAATTCCTCATCTGTTTTCATCAATTTCACAGGTTAGTAAATTTTATCCCATGGCTCGAATTAGATAGAATTATCATGAATCTTTAGGATAGAAACTTAGTAGGTGGTTAGATGATGCTTTCTGGAAAGTTTGGCTCGATTTAGTGACAATTTTTAGGTTGACATGATTTCTGTTTGGACCTAGAACTCAGTGGATATGGAGGTAGAGCCTTAGGTTTTTGGTTATAATTGATCAGTGATGAGCAAGGAAGAAATTGGGATACTTAATTTGATGATTGGTGATGATTGATTTTCTGATCAATTTTGGAGGGAGATACGGGTTTAGGGTTAGAGAATGTGTTAATGAATTCCAAGGCCATAGATAAACTCAGGGTGAAAAATGGAGCATGTTAGGGTTTTACAATTTGATATTTGATCAAGTATGGATGGAATACGAGTGGAGGCTGAGAGGTGTTCATAAGCATTCATCAATGGAGTTTGGCTCCAAAAACATTTCAAATGGAGAAGACGAGTTATGGGCCATTAGATCAGGGTTTGACTTGGACCAAAATGCCAATCGTGCGGCCATCATTTCACTTCAGTTTGTGAAGGATGTGCTGAATGTTGAAACACGGTCGTTTCATTTAATAGATGCTATGGGCTTAAGCTTGAGTTTCCTAATCACACCCCCCAGTAGACAAGCCCACTAGGATTGCACTGAATTTATTTGCTTCCTGCACCATTAATTTTTCATTTTCCTTTGGATTTTCGTTTCATTTTCTGAAGTTTAATTGGGCTTAGTGAATTTTGTTACGCGCACCCCCCTGCCTGGCCCATATGCGTTTTGCTTTATATTTTCTTGCTATTTGACACCGATTTTTTTATTTTAATTCATTTTTCTTTACAACTTTGGAAAATCATAAAAATTTGGAAAATGATCTTTTTGACCTGAGAATTTTTGCAACACTTTAATAATGGTTTCAAGAAAATTATGAATAAATAAAAATATTATTTTAGGTATTTTCTGTATTTTTTGTGAATATTTTACATTTAGTTGTTTTTCATTGAATTTAGTTTGTACATAATTTTGTATATTTTTGTTTAGATAGTTCCCCTTATTTTTTTATGCCTTTCTTTTTAGGGTGATTAGATACAAACATTAGGTACCCCTGAATTTTATTCCATAAATTTTTAGGATTATTTTTAGGTAGTTTTGATTAGATGATATTAAGATGGTTAGATTAGGGTTTATACACAACATAGGTGCACTTGAACATTTTATTTTGGGTTTTTTAGATTGAATTAGAGTATGGGACCTATGGGGTATATAGGGTAGATATAGTATTTCCCTTAGAATTAATATTAGACTTGTAAATATCATATTACTATTTTTAGTATATTTTACAATTGTGTGCGTGTTTGGTTTGCCCATTTTTGGGGTTTATTTTGTTGTGTGGGCTTTTTGGGCTTTTGCTTGGGGTGTGGGCTTAGTTAGAGCTTGTGGAGATTGGCAAGGATTAAAGATGAAAATTGAAGATCAAAATCAAAACTTGATGAAGATTTGCTTGGCTTGCTTGGAGTTGTTTGAAGACCATAGGACATAGGGAATAGGCAGAGCCTTAGAATAGAAATTTTCTTCATAAACATGGATGGTTTCTTTTGCCTCCATTCTTCTCAATGATTAAAAGTCTCTCCTTAATACTCACATCCCTCCTTTGGAAGGATTAGTGACTGTATCTAGGAGATAGAACTTTGAGAGAAACAGTCTGTATTATGTTAACTTTCTGTAGGCCACCTTTGGTGTTCAACAGACTATTTAACATTCAAAATCCTCTTATAATCATTTCTCTGTTGGAGAGCTTGCTTTGAAGAATCCCTTGAAGATTGAGGATGAAGTACATTGCCTTGAAGACTGTTAGAAGAAGGAGTTGGTGCTGTCAGAGCTGTGCAACTGTTTGAAGTAGGACTTACTGCTGCTTAGCTGTTTGATGCTGTCTACTGTTTAGAGTTTTTGCTTGTTGTAGCTTGCTATTTTTCTTGAAGATTGGATGCTTATTTGAAGCTTGTAGATGGATGAAGACCTTGCTTGAAGGTGTTGGTGACTTGTTGCTGTTTCTGTCAGATTTGCTGTTTAGAGCTGCTGTTGCTGTTTAGAGCTGTTGATGTATTGTTTGAGTTTCCTGACTGTATTGTTTGATAATTACCCTGTTAGGTTTAAAGTGAATTTTATTCACTTTTTCCTGTTGTTTTCTAGGTTCGAGGTTGAGTGGGACTCCCTTGCCTCGCTTGTACTGCTGCATTCATGCATTTTACTGCTTTACTGTATATATGTTGTTGCTTTTCCGTTTATCCCCTAGGATCTCTGTTTCTCTCTGCGCAAGAGAGAAATATGACAGACATTAGGTTCTCACCCATGCATGACAACATTAGGGTAGATTTTGATTCCCTTTTTCAACCATAGGTTTTAGAGTTGCTGTTTCTCTTCTTCCTCAAAACAATCAAAAATACAATAAGAGTTCAAACATCACTAAAAAACACTTCTTGCGTAAAAGACTGTAAACCAATCAAAAGTGTCATTTTTGTCCGCTTGGACCCGTAAGCAGGAGAAAACCTTTTTCAGAAGGATAAAAACAATCAAGACAGACTTGTGTCGTACGTGGCCCGAACTACGTTTGCTCTGATCTTTCATGTTGTATGAAAGTACGTAGGCATAGGATGCGATATCCTAGCGAGCAACCTTCCCCTCCTTTCCCGTAGGTAGGCGAACTACGTTGACTCTGATTTCTCGTTCCAGACGGGAATACGTAGGCATAAAGTGCGATACTTTGCCGAGTCATTTTATTTTCTTTTAACCCCAGACCTGTAGAATAGATAGAATAACAATTCGTACCAGAAAACAAGCGTGGATCCCGTCGAGTACGACGGACGTGAGGGGTGCTAATACCTTCCCCTTGCGTAACCGACTCCCGAATCCAGGATTTGGTTGCGATGACCATTCCTTTCCCGTCTTTGCGTTAGGTTTACTTCGAGCGTTTCCTTTCCCTCCTTTGGGATAAATAACGCACGGTGGCGACTCTTCTGTTCAGCCGGCGCCGATTTTCGCAGTAGCGACACCATCAACGAAGATGGTCCATTTGTGTGCCCGGGGGTCGGGGACTCTGTGGAAGCCATCTCGACGACGAATTTGGCCAGGACTTGAGCCTTGAGGGCTTTTCTGCTCTCGTATTGGAAGTCAAATTTGGAGAGTTCGAGCGAATATATGAGCATTCGTCCCTACATATCCGGCCGTCCGTGTAGCTGTTTGACAGGATGGTCGGTTCTGACTATGATCGTATGGGCTAGGAAGTAATGTCGTAACCTTCTGGCCGTATTGATGAGGGCCAAAGAGACCTTCTCAATCTGCTGGTACCTAAGTTTAGGCCCTTGGAGGGCTTTACTCGTGAAGTATATTGATTTCTGCCCTTCGGGAGTTTTGTGAATCAGTGCTACGCTGACGGCTTTTGTGGCGACAACGAGATATAGGTATAAGGTTTCCCCGGCCATGGGTCTTGACAGCACTGACAACTCCGAGAGGACTTGCTTGAGGTGGAGAAGAGCATGTTTGCACTCCTCAGTCTATTTGAATGTGACCTACTTACGTAGCAGTTTAAAGAAGGGGAGGGCATGTTATACAGACTTGGCGACGAATCGTGACAAAGGCGCGAGCATCCCGTTTAGTGATTGGATAAACTTCTTCGTGTTCGGGTTGGCGAAATTGGAGAAGGACCTGCTCTTACGTCGGGTTGGCTTATATTCTTCGTTATGTCATATACAAACCGAGGAACTTCCCTGCTCGTACGTCGAAGGTGCATTTTTCTGGGTTGAACCTCATCATGCACTTCCTTGCCATTTCGAAGACCTTCCTGATATGGGCGGTATGTTCGACCTCTTCTCGTGACTTCACAATCATGTCGTCCATGTAAACTTCGAGCATGTCTCTGATTTCTCCTCGGAAGACCTTGTTCATCATCCTCTAGTAGGTCGCCCCGACGTTCTTCAGACTGAATGGCATTATGTTGTAGTAATAATTTCCTGACTCGGTCATGAAGGTCGTGTATTTCTTATCAACCTTCTCCATGGGGATCTGATTGTATCTCGAGTATGCGTCCATGAACACAACAGTTTAAAACCTGCAGAATTTTCGACGAGTTTTTCGATGTTAGGTAATGGGTAAGCATCTTTGGGACATGCCCGGTTGAGATCGGTATAGTCAACACACATTCTCCATTTTCTATTATGTTTCTTAACTAGTACAACATTGGACAGCCAGGTTATGTATTGGGCTTCTGATATAAAATTTTCCTCTAGGAGGTCTTTTATAGCTTTTTCAACAGCCTCCGCTTTCTCGGGAGATTGCCTACGCCTACGTTGAACTATGGCCCTAGCGGCCGGATCTATGTAGAGGTGGTGGTAAGCTACGTCGGGGTTGAGCCCGAGCATTTCAGCAGTGCTCCAGGCGAAGAGGTTAGCATTCTTCCGGAGGCAAACCTTGAGCTGTTTCCTTGCTAAGTCGGGGAGGCCCGTGCCGATCTTCACGCTTCTTCTAGGATCATCTCCTAACATGATGATTTCGAAGTATCCGTCTGGAATGGGTCGTGTCGGGTGGGAGATCTTCTACGCGTGTGTTCAGAATCTTCGCCTTGTCCCTGCTTGCCAAGGAAACGACTGTCGAGGTCAACAGAGTTGACGTGCGGGGGGGGGGGGGGGGGGGGGGGGGGGCTTCGGCTCTTCCGTTTGGGCTGGCTTGCCGATCGATTTGGAGGGGGGACGTTGATAGAGCTGAGTCCTTTGAGTATCGCCTCAAAGCATCTTCTAGCCGCCTCGATGTCCACATGGAGGGTGACGACCCGCCCTATGTTTGTGTAATATTTCATTTCCAGGTGTACTGCCGATGGTACCGCGGTCAGCTCGGCCAAAGTTGTCCGTCCCAGGACGCACGGGTACAAGGAAGGGCATTTAATTACCAGAAATCGGAATTTTACCTGTCGGGCTATCTCCTCGGCCCCGAAGGTGGCGAGAAGTTCTACATATCCCCAAGGCTTAGTGGTAGTATCGTTGAAGCCTTGGAGGTTGGAGCCCACATATGGAGTCAAGTGGCTCTCGTCGAGCTGCAGGGTCGTGAACAGGTAGGCGTACATTATGTCCATCGAACTCCCTTGGTCGACTAGGATTTTATGGACATCAAAGGTTTCCATTTGAGCTCTGATCAAGAGGGGAATGATAGAGTTGGGTGCCCCCCGGTAAGTTCCTCGAGGTAAAAGGTGATCGAATTTGATTTCCCTTTGAACCTGTCGAGGTTAGTGTTTGTCTTCGAGCTTTTGTCGATGAGTTCCTCGAACCTCCTCTTGACCGACCCGACCGATAGCTTGTTGGGCCCCCCCACCGGATATCACCAGTGTGGTGGAGAAATCCTTCCATGGACTGTGGGCGGACAGTGGTCTGGCAGGCTCTGCTAAAGAGGAGGAAGTCTTCCAGTCAGGAGACGCACATGGCCACCTGCAGTCCTGTTTCGTCAGAGGGAATTGGCGCTTCCTCGACCCTCTTGGTCTTGCGGGTGTCAGGTCGGGGGGTTTCACCCCTCCGAGTATACTATTTCAGATGCCCTTCTTTAATTAAGATCTCGATTTCATCTTTGAGGTGGATGCAATCTTCCGTGACGTGTTCATGGCTCTGGTGGAACTGGCAGTATTTGGATTTGTCCACGTTGGGCTTCGGGGGTGTCAGTTTCGGGAACCGGACGCCGCCCCTCTGAAATTTTGAATTGATGCATTCGGCCAGGATGCGCTTGCGGGGAGATGTGAGTAGCGTATACCCAATGAACCGGCTCGTTGGTCCTTTCTGTTTGCGAGGTCGGTCTTCACGCCTTTTTTGCTCATTGCGTCGAGGCGGAGGGGCTTCCTCATGTCTAGCGCCTCTGAAGCCCTCCTAGTTCCGTCTATCCCTGACGGTGTTTGCGGCCTTTATCTCATCATACTCGATGTATGATTGAGCTTTGTGGATGAGGGCGTTCAAGGTGCGGGGACGTGCGATCCCTAGGCCTTGGTGAAGTCAGAGTATGGTCTTATGCCTCTCTGGATCAAGAACTTCTTCAAATCGTTCGTGGTGGACACCTAGACGGCTTCGTGATTAAACCTTTCTATGTAATCTCAGAGAGGATCGTTCTTCCCCTGGATAATGGATTATCGGGCCACTTCTGTCTTCGAATGGCATCCGAAAATCATGAAGTTCCTGGAGAACTGCCGCTTCAACTCACCCCAGAAGGTGATGAAGTCGGGCATGAGGCGTTTGTACCACGCCATGGCTCCCTTCCTCAGGGTGGTAGGGAACAACCTACACTTGATGGCTCCCCGTACATTTTGGTAGTCGAGCATTGTGTCTATGCTTTTGATATGGTCGTCTGGGTCAGCCGTATCATCGTACGTTGCCAAGATCGGGGGTTTTTCCATTCCGATGGGTAGTAGGGCCTCCCTGATAGCTCTGCATAATAGTGAGTGCTGGACATCTTCGTCGCTCCTGATGGGTGACAGCGATGGGGAAGCTGACCCCTGGTGGTTTCTGTTTCGGCATGGGGGACTCCTCGATCGGGCTCTCGGTCTGGAGGGGCCCCTTCAGCTTTCTTCTTCTGAGTCGGGGAACGTCGCTCTTTCTGGGGAGGCGACATGTCTCATTTGTGGGAAACCAGTGGTTAAGGTCGCTCTAAACGAGGGCAGCGCCCCGTTAGCCGGGGATAGGGACTATGTGAATCCTCGACGAACCGCTTCCTCCGCGAGGGAGAGTGTGATGGTCATTCCCCCTCGAGCATCCCTATTCACTCGTTATGCCTAAAGATCATCAAATTAGTCTGATTGATCGCCGCGAACAGAGCTACCACGGTAGGATCGGCGCCAGCTGGGACCGGGATGGACTGGTAGATAGTCGGGTTATCTAAGCGCTAGACAACATTGAAGGTCACGTCTTCTGAGGAGGGATAGGCGGTGCACCCGTCTCTGTGGCCACTTTCTTCGTTGCGGACGGTTGTGTTGGGGTCATGGTTGTCTCTGTTGGAGAAGGGGGCAAAGACAGATCCTGGAGCACTGTTATTGTGTAGGCTGGCCATGATTAGAATGGAAGTTGAAAGTTGCTTTATTTCTTGAGCTTCTGTGCTTGGACAGGAGAAAGAACGGGGGAGCAGAGTTTCCCACAGACAGCGCCACTAATCTTACTTGATCAGAAAGGAATCAGTAGCCTGCCACGTGTCGTGAGTTGTTGCCTTCAGCGGTGTTATGGAGGAGAAAATGAGGGTGTACCTGCAAGATGCTCTGATGCTTAAGTGAGTACCGGAACTAGATAGAGCAATTATAGAGAGAAGGTGTATTAAATAGAATACCTGACCCTCTAGTGAAAAAGGGTATTTATAATGTGCCCCTAGCGCAGGGTCACCGGTTACATTGCATTGGGTCGGATTGCCAATCCCAACACAACTAACTTCTAGGGCTTACATGGCGTAGTGAAGACCAGCACGTGGTTTTCGCCCTAGATCAACTGTCCCGTGATCTTCAGAAGGTGGGATGACCATCTCTTTCAAAAGTGGGTAGTTTCCTAATGATGTGTCCCCACGTAGGGGACACATGGAGAGCGTGGGGCAAGCGGGTGGGCTTCCCCGTCAAGAGAGTCTTCTGCCCGACTGATGTGCCTTGTTGAGGCTTGTTCTCGACAAAGGAAATTGGGCCTTGTTAGGCCTCATCAGCGTAGCCTTGGTTTGGGCATGCCCGGCTGAAGAGTAGGTCCCGACCCAGTCCAGAACAATAATGTATTTGACTAAGTTCATAACACCCACTATTTCACTTTACTTTGATCCCCAAAAGTGTGTCAACTAGTTCAATATGATTCATCTTGATTGTGGAAGTTAGAAACCTCTTTATTTCTAAAATTCAATTCATCTCATTGTTAATGATCAATATGTAATCAACATAGAGACAAAGGAATATCACAATGTTCTCACACATATTTTTTTTACAAACACTTCTCATAAGAATTAAATGAAAAAAGAATTTAGATCATCATGCACGATGATGCAAGAAGGTTTTTAAATGAAGTGAAAGATAAAATTATGAGCAATTTAAAGTAGTATAGTATAAATTGCAATGAGAACCTTAGTCATGTTCACTTATCTCAAATATTCACTTGAGTTTTTATGTTCAACCTTCTTGATCAACTTCATCATTGATGTGCATGACACTTTTGATCCTTTTATTCTTTGATAATCTTTGTAATCATCAAAACTGAACTCAATAAAGGATATATTATTCACAATCTCCTCCTTTTGATGATGACAAACTCTTGAAATTTTTGTTTTGATAATGAACGAAAAGTTTCCTTTTAAGTTGTGTGTCTCTCTTTAATTGGTGAATCTTACAATGATAGAATCAAACTTTTGTTTTAATCCACACAAGGACTTGTCATACTTATACACCTTTTGTTCATTACAACACAACCTTCTAGTTGCTCTATGTAAATCTCCTCATCGAGATTTCTATTTAGAAATGTTATTTTGACATCCTTTTATTTTATAAAGAGGTTTAAAATAAAAATCATATAGACCATATTAACTAACACTCATTTATTTATATTCTCTTAAAATAAATATTTTATTGCATAACTAACATATGCATAATGAATTATGTTTCTTAACTTCATGTTTAACAATGTTCTATGTTATATCCATATAATAATCACATTAAAAAATAAACAATGAACCAAAACCATTAATATTTTCTATAACTTTTTTCATAAACAGTTGTCAACTTTCAATAATAATGAAAATTTACAAATTATTTTTAATATCAAAATATCAAGAAATAACTTTTTCATATTAGCATGCACATATAATATGAGATGAGTAATTTTAAATTTAATAAGTTATTGCATAAACAACAATATAATTGAAATATATCCTTCAAATTATTATTATTATTATTATTATTATTATTATTATTATTATTATTATTATTATTATTATTATTATTATTATTATTATTATTATTATTATTATTATTATTATTATTATTATTATTATTAGCATTTTATGCTTCCAATTCATGAACCATAACTTCACATTCATAATAATTTTTTAAAAATCATTTTATCTATAAATAAATGCAGTATTCATCTTATGACATTTTAAGTATTAATTATAAGTCAATATAATTTTCTTATAGAAGGAGACACGGACAAATTGAAAATAACAATTAAAGTCAAATGATTAATTTATTTTAATGGTACATACAAATTGCATTCTCATGAATATATGATCCATTTATGGTACACTTGACTTTATTCATTTTTTAATACATTAAACATATTAACAACATCTCAATATATTCAATATTAATATCAACTTGCATAGAAAATAACTAATAACCAACAAAAGTTATGTGCATGAAAGAGTAATCTAATATCACATGTTACATATGTACATTTCATTATGATTATGAATAAACAAACATGAATATTTATTTCTCTATAAAAATTGCATCCACAAATTAATCACAAAAATTATAAATTTTAAAATATTATATGAATGAATTGTGTACCTTTCACCATCATAGAGAATTTCTATAAAAAACTTTAAAGCATCAACCTTTAATATTAATTACAAATAAAAGATCTTCATGACAATTAGGAGGAAGAAGATATTTTCTTGGTTCATCACTTTGATGCTTGAAACATAAATCTCAATTGCCATTATATGAAATACTCATAAGATTGTTCAAAAATTCATTTAAATCGAATGGATCGTGACTAAAATCGTGAACGAACTCAATTTTCTTATAAATACTTCACGCACTATCAAATGTCTTGGAGTTGGAATGCATGAATACTCGAATGTAGGGAAGATGAGAATTTAGTGTGAAGAGGATAGACTTTTGTGTTGTATTTTTCTGAATTCGGGATGCTCAATTTTTAGGTCAAAGTAGTGTCGTTTCACAAGGTTGCAACCTTTGATGAAACACACTTTTAGCAATACTTTTACCAAATGTTGCATTATTTCGCCTACAACAAAACTTTTACCAAATGTTACACTATTGTTTCACATTCTGCAACACTTCACGAAGTGTTTCCTATTTTCGAATTCAAAATATAAATTTCCTACTGCAATATTTCACAAGTGTTACCTATTTTTGAAATAAAAAAATGGGTTAATATTTATTTTTTTCCCTATCATATGGGCGATTTTTTAAAAATTCCTTGTAAAAAAATTTTGAATTCCCTCCCCGACTTATGAAGAATCCCTTATTTTTTCCCTTAAGAAACCAATAGTAAAAAATAATGACATCTCTGACTTTTTAAATAAATTTTAAATTTTTTTATAGACTGTATTGTTGATTTTTTTAATTAAATTTTTATTTTTATTTTTATTAAATGTCAAGTGGCTTTCGTTTATTATATACTAGCGTTCAGACGGACACTCGCGTGCCCGTCTGTCTGCTTTTTTAGTGCACACATAAACTTTTAAATGATATATTTTATTAATAGTAAAAAATTAGGTATTAAGTTAATAGTAGGAAATTATGTGAACAATGATAATAGTGAATTCAATATAAGTTATTATGTAAGTTATACATTAAGATAGGGATAAAATTGGTAGAAAAATAGAATACACCAAAATATCATGTTTTACCTTTATATATATATTATAGATTTGAGTTATTTGTTGTTAAAAGCTTAAAAATCATTAAAAAATTAGAGTAAATGGGATTTGAAGTCAATCGCTCTAACTCAAATGTCACATGCAGCATGTCCAATCATTGGACCACGCTACTCACTTGAATTTATTTCCCACTTAAATATACATATTACATTTATTCTTAGTTCATGATATTTAATACATAATTATTTATTAAAATATTTAAATATACATAATTATATAATAAATTAATATTATTAAATATATAATTTATATACTAAATATATAAAAATACTTTATATTTCATATTTAATAATATTAGTTTATTATATAAATATTAATTTTAATATGAAATTTATTCATTATTTAATAAGACATAAATAAATATTTCCTTTTTTTTATAATAAATAAATACCATCTTATTAATTTAATTTCTATTTAATTAATTACATTTTTCCACATTTGAAAAAATAGAATTATTACATTAATTATATTTAAGATTTACATTTTATTAATTTAATTTGATTACTGATTAATAAGTAATTAATAAAGAATTTAAGATTTACGTTGATTTAATAAATAGTAATCAAATTAAACAATAGAATTATTACATTAATTATATTTGACATTTAATTTTATTAATTTAATTTGATTAGTATTTAATAAATAAATAATTTAAGATTTATGTTGATTTAATAGTAATATTAATTATTATTTAGGAATCCCTCTCCCTAGCAGGAAATTGGTCATTTGTCACTTCATGAGCCTTGTGGATCGTATTGTGCAGAAAACTAGGCATTGGAGTTCCAAACTCTTAAACTATGCTGGTAGAATCCAATTGATTACTAGTATTATTACTGCCATGACCTCCTACTGGATGCATTGTTTGCCTTTTCCAAAAGTTATTCAAACCATTGAGACAATCTACAGATCCTTCCTCTGGATAGGTAAGGATGCCATTTCAGAAAAGTCTTCTATTTCTTGGAAGCAGTATGTAAACCTAGGGATGCTGGTGGATTAAATATTATTTCCTTATATAGCTGGAACAAAACTTGCCTTACTAAGCTATATATGAGGGTTGGAGACATAGAAATAGATATATTTTTGCAGATAATCTAAATAATATAGATATCAGGAGTATAGTTATAAATAATATAGATATCATAAGTTTAATTTTATTAAAATATAGACTTAAATTTTTTTGATGTAAAAATATATATTATTAAAATATTAGATTAATTTAAGGATCATACTGATATATATATATATATATATATATATATATATATATATATATATATATATATATATATATATATATATATATATATATATATATATATATATATATATATATATATATATATATATATATATATATATATATATATATATATATATATATATATATATATATATATATATATATATATATATATATATATATATATATATATATATATATATATATATATATATATATATATATAAAAGTGCATTATTAATATATTTTTACGTTAATTGAGTATACTATTAATACTGTCATTCAATTATAGTGCAATATTAATATATAGTGCAGTAAAAGTTAAACTATTGATAGCGCAGTAAAAATATATTTTGTATTTTATTTAAAATCTGAAATATTCTATATATAAATATTATATAAGTATGAATGTTAGTGGAATGCATAGCAAGGGGAGTTGGTTTAAATACTGCCTCTTGCAAAATTTTATTTGTTTCTGTTTAATTGAAATATTAATATTTAAAAATAAGTAAAAAGAAAAAAAATTTTAACATGATATTTTTATAAAAAAATTAATTAAAGAGAAATATCAACTAAGCAGTTTACAACATTTAAAAAATTAAAAAAAAATCGTAAGGCAAAGAAAAATCCAAACTTTTTTATAGAATTTTTCAAAAACCGCTTATATGACACATGTAAAATAGATATTTATTTTTTAAAAGTTAATCTTTATTTATATAATTTCTTATCATTTTAAAATACATTTAAAATTATTAATTGTAAATAATTTACGATATAATATGCATTAAAATTTTAATGTTTTTTTTTCTTCTAACAACTCAAATAACATCGTTATACAAAAATACTTAAAAATTCTTATCTACAATCGCTTGTCAAATTTGTAAATTCATTTTCTAAAGAGGGTTCAAAATCAAACGTTGATACTTGATCCACCCACGTCTTTATCTCCGTGGCTCTTTATTGTCGTTGATTTTAATTATTATAGACAAGGTTATTTCACAAGACCCACTTTCAACAATTTAATTCAATAATTATGCATAATTACAATTTAATATTAAATCACGTGTATGCATATGAAAAGAAAAAACAAGTTCTATACACAGAATGTGACAGCATTGTAATGGTGCGAGTGTTTGAGTGAGATTGATAATGATAGTTATGGCTGGATCCATCCATTTTCCAAACATTGGGTCCATCCATGTCGTGTAATAATTTAGACAAGAGTTATTAACTTTGTACTCAAGAATGATAACATGTTTTTGATCAAATACATTAAAATAATATGTTCCAAGGAGAAAATAGAAAATTATATGAAATGTGAAGAGATAAAGGGTAACTAGCTTGTTTTTTTGGCTTTCGGCTCAACCTTTTGTTTTTTATTGAATACAAAATATCTTAAAAGTATGACCCTTTCTTATATAGCAAGAGTCGTTGAGAAGGAAAAATATCATAAGCCAGTTTTGTTTTTTTAGCATAAGCTAGTTTTACTTTATTCTTACCCAAAAAAGAAAAAAAGTAGGATGTGATAATTTCATCAATGATATTGTCAAGATCTTAAGCAAAATAGAAGGAAAGTAAAACCATGACTATCTTTATCTATAAACAAAATACAATGATACTCAAAAGACATTCTATATAATGAAAATGACCTTTTTTTTTGGGAGATCATGAGAGTAATGGTGGCTATGGAACAAGCGTTTGTTTATGGTTGGAATAATATGTGAATTAAGTCGAATTCAAAATTAGTTGTTTTGTTTTTAGTAAATCATCTGTAGTGTTTTGAAAAATCATGTCTTGTGAATCTTATTGTGAATTACGATAAAATTTAATATCAATTTGTGAGGTAAAGAACAATAACAACTAAAATAAATGGTCTTCAGCAATAATAATCCATACACAGATAATATAACAGAATAAGGTAAGAAAAACCAGATAATATAACATAATAAGGTAAGAAAAAACTGAAGGTTTGTTTACTCAGTTCGTTCGAACGATCTAATCTGAGGGAGATAACAACTATCCAATTCACTATACTCAAAAAATTGTTACAAGAGATTACAGATGAGTTATAAGAAAATAACTTTTGCCTTCAAGTTCCCATGAACAACCCTGTTCCCAAGAACAACCCTGAAGGCGCCCAAGAACAACCTTATTTTCTTTTCTACCCCAGTGTTTTCCTACATCTTCAACTCTCAATATATGAATCACTCAAACCCAATCTGCAATCCAAGATTTTCCTTGTGCATAGTTGAAACCCTATGATATACCTTTAAACCCTTGGTCTCACTTGTTGGTGAAAACTCTAAGATTGTTATACACCAAACATATAAGAGATACATATTTATAATAGCAAATACCCAACAAACAAAACCCAAAATCACATGGATCCAAGGACCGAATCGGAAAAAACTCGAAAACACTATTACACATTATTCATCCGTACGGACGTCACTATTCACCGACCGATTTTTTCCGACTTTCTAAAACTTCAATTTTTGCGGTAAGTGCAATCTCAAAAATATGTTTTCTTTCTCTTCATCAACAAAGGTATTAAGGCACATTTACAACAATCTCCACCTTGATTTTCTCAAAGCATTGATAACGCCTTAAACTCAAATTCCATAGCTCTTCCTTGTCATGAAAGCCTCCACTAGTTAATGATGAATGAATAATAACATTTGAACCTTCTGAAATATATAGACCACATATTTTAGACCCTTTAGCAATAATCAATTCATCACGCAAAATCTTCAACACTCTACATTCACCGCACCACTTATTGTGAATCTTGTTGTGAATTACGACAAAATTCTATATCAATTTGTGATGCAAATAACAATAGCAACCACAATAAATGGTATTCAGCAGTAGTAATTTGTACACATATAATATAACAGAATAAGGCAAGAAAAAACTGAAGTTTTATTTACCCAGTTCGATCAAACAATCTACTTTGGGGGAGAGAGCAGCTCTCCAATTCACTATACTCAGAAAGTTGTTACAAGAGATTACAAATGAGTTACAAGAAAATAGTCTTCGCCTTCAGGTTCCCAAGAACAACCTGAACAACCCTATTTTCTTCCCCAAGTGTTTCTCTACCTCTCCAACTCTCAATATATGAATCACTAAAACCTACCTCTCCAACCCTACCTCTCCAACTCTCAATATATGAATCACTCAACCCAAGATGTAATCCAAGGTTTTCTTTGTGCATAGCTGAATCTATATGTTATACCTTTAAACCCTAGTTCCCCCTTGTTGGTGAAAACTCTAAGATTGTCATACACCAACATATAAGAGATACATATTTATAATAGCAAATACCTAACAATCAAAGCGCAAAATCACATGGATCCATGAACCGAATCGAAAATATCTGAAAATTCAAAAACAATATTCATGGTACGGACGACACTATTCACCGACCGAATTTTCTTTTCGACTTTTCGCCCAATTTTTACGGTAAATGCAATCTCCAAAATATATTTTATTTCTCTTCATCAACAAAGATTTTAAGACACTTTTACAACATCATAAATAGATGGGACAACCATATGTAATTACTAAAAAATTTTACTCTTTTGACTATATATATATATATATATATATATATATATATATATATATATATATATATATATATATATATATATATATATATATATATATATATATATATATAGCGAGAAATCATTACGTTGATAACCTGACTAACTTAGATTTGAATATTCTTAACTTTATTTGGTGGGATGATGTTTATGAGGTGATTAAATCAGATTTTCTTAAAAACAAGTTAAAATTTTCTAATTTTAAACTCAAATAAGTTTGAAGTTTTTAACTTTATATTCCCTCATTTTTGTACCTACTTTTTTTTCTTTTATATATATTTTTTGGACAAAAGTTTTTTTTATTAAAATAAATAAATAAATAGTATCATATATGAATGTTGAAATTTAAACCAATTAAAATTAAAATTAAAATTGTAAATTAATTTTTAATTTAAAACACTTAAAACTATTTTAAATTAATTTTTAATATTTAATATATTGTGTTTGTTATTTTATTAATAATTTTTTTACAATATTTTAAATATAATTGATCTTTATTATTTCATAATATTAATTTTAAGTATATTATATTTTATATTTTATATAAAACTATTATTTTTCTGTATTTTTATAATATTAATATTAAATAAAATTTTGTATGATCGAAATTTAGACATTTAAAAATCCAACCTAATGATTTTAATTTTAAATCTAATAAACCTTTGCCTTAAAATTGTTTAAAATTGTAATGCAAACATCTCTAATAGACATGCAAAAATGTTAGACATGGAAAAATCTTAGGTATGTTTATTTTGCCGGTGCTTTAGTACGTTATAGGACAATTATTTAGGCTTTCGTCCTCTAATATATCCATTCTATCCGTCTCATTTTTGCAAATATATATATATATATATATATATATATATATATATATATATATATATATATATATATATATATATATATATATATATATATATATATATATATATATATATATATATATATATATATATATATATATTATATACATTTTTAAGTTTAAACAATATAATTTATGCCGATCTGTATCGTCTCTACTTTATTACGGGTCGAATTAATATTTTAGACTCACACTCTTAATTATGTCCTAATTATGTTCGCCCAATCCATTCTATTATTTTTTTAAAACTTTTGGAGGCACATACCTATATAAGTGAATTGTTTCACTTGCATAATGTACATATACTTTTAAAGTAAATAAATAATAAACAATTTTATAATCCATTTTTTTAACAATTTAATAATACAACTTACTTGCACGGATACAAATCTTTAAATATATTTGATTCTTTTTAAAGAAAAAAAATTATTGTAGCCTAATGAAAGTATGTATTGTTTTCTTCATTCCTAAATATAATATAATTGTGAAAGAAAAAAAAAAAGCGATCATTTTTGTGAGTTTCTTTCTTTGTTAATTTTTTTTCAAACTCAATATATTGTTGTCATATTTAATTATTTACCTAGTTATTAAATATTTTTAAATATACATCAAATTAAATTGCACAAAATATATCTCTGCCACTTAAATAAGTATACAGTCCAAATAATAACATGTGGTCATACACATGACTAAGATTAATTATGACACTTAGAAAAACACTATATAGAAAAAGTAATACATCACGATATATGAAATCGTTTTTCTCCCTCTTTCTCTCATTTATCTTTCACATTATATTATAAGATCTCTCACCAAGAACCATGAATCAAATCATCACAACTCCCAAAGAACACATTAGAACCAGTGATGACCTTAACCTAGTGTTAGTCAACTTAGTCATATACCTAAGGCTATGTTGGACAAATTGACTAAGCTAGTTGTCAAGGAAAATATGAGAACAACTACTACAGACAACCAAGTAGAAGATCAACAAAAAGATATCAACTCAGAGAACAACTATATTTGCAAAAAAAGAAAAATCCTCCGATTTGAGGATAAGGAAACAAAAACAAAAATTCTTAAGAAAGATATAAAAGATATTCATGAGGAGCTCAGTAAGGGTAAAACGAAAAATCCCAACAACTAGAATAAAGATTTCATTCAAGCTAAGCAGAAAGTGCTGGAAAATTATCTACATAAAAAGGAAAATTTAACAACAACATGGCTGACTACTTATACACATTAAGCCATGAGTCATATGAAGGCTAATGTTGCCCCTTGCCCGGATGGTATTCCTGTAGTTTTCTATCAAATTTTTTCAGAGATTATTGGTAATGACATCTCTAACATTGTTCTCAAAATTCATAACTGTTCTAGAGTGGGCTCAGACCTGCCCATCCGTCGGGCAGACCCAGCTCAACGCTATTTGGGGAATGCCCACTAAGGCCCAAATCCCCTCAGTGTCAGGCACGGTTCTAGACACACCGGCAGACATCTCCATCCGTCGGGCAGAACAACACGTCTTCCACACGTTCTCCACGTGCTCCTCCCACAGGGACACGTCATCAGGCAACTACCCACCTCCGAAAGAGCTGGTCAGTCCACCTTCCGGAGATCACGGGACAGTTGAACTAGGGCGAAGACCATGTGCTGGTCTTCACTACGCCACGTAAGCCCTAGCAGTTAAATGATCGCTGGCCCTACGCTGGGGTCTCACTATAAATACCCTTTTCCACTAGATGGTCAGGTATTCATTCTCTACACCTAACTTTTGTATTTGCTTCCACTCTGTTCCTTTAATCACGTAAGCATCGGAGTGTCTTGCAGGTACACCCCCTCCTCCTCCCTACTTCCGTTGAGCAACTTCCAGATAAGTGACGTGTGGCGGTCGGCAATCTCTTCTGGTCAGGTACGATCAGTGGCGCCGTCTCTGGGAACCTAAAGCTTCTTCGTTCCTCCGAGCAAAAGAACCAAAGCTTTCAACTCCAACTTCAAATTTCCGAGATCATGACTAGCCCACGTCACGACGATGCTGTCCACAATTCCGCTTTCGCCCCATTCACCAACGGCGACGACCGAGTTGGGCCCTCCCACGTTCGTGAGGGTGACGTAAGGGACGGTCAAACTGCCTCCCCTTCGTCCGAGGACACGACACATCACGCCGCACCTTGAGCAAGGAGCCCGACTGTTTTTCAGCCCGTCCTTACGCCAGCTGGAGCAGACCCAACGATGACTGCCCTCTTCGCAGCCATCTGTCGCTTGCGCGAAAATAAGGTGCCGGCATGACAGAAGAGTCGCCACCTTTCGTTATTTATCCCTCAGAGCGGGAAAGGAAACGATCGGAAAAACCTGACGAAAAAGGGTAAGACAAGGTCATCGCAACCATTGTCTGGGTTCGGGAGTCGGTTACGCAAGGGGAAGGTATTAGCACCCCTCACGTCCGTCGTACTCGACGGGATCCTCGCTTGTTTGTTTACTTGGACGGGTTGGTTATAATCTATCTACCTATCAAGGCTGGCTGAAAAAGAAAAGAAAAAATGACTCGGCAAAGCGTCGCACTTTATGCCTACGTATTCTCATCAGAGAATGAGAAATCAGAGTCAACGTAGTTCGGCTAACTACGGGTTATGGGGAAGGTTGCTCGCTAGGACATCGCATCCTATGCCTACGTACTTTCATCTGGTATTAAAGATCAGAGCAAACGTAGTTCGGGAAACTACGGGTTATCTCCTGAAAGAAGTGTCTTTTATTGTGTTTGCAATCTCAACCGCACTAGAGACTATGACCTGAGAGTGAATGCGTCGCATGTCACCCAAAGGGTACCATACTAAACATCCATCCTCAGATAGCTTAAGGCTCGTAACGTACGAAAGAAATCATTCATGATTACTGTATTTTAAACTGCTTCGAAATGAGAAGAGAACAGGCCCAACTAGGAGGGAGACTATCAGGTCCTACTATTATCATGCCATGGATTCATCCTATGGTTGAGGTTTGAACAGGGAACTCCTAGATGTTGTCATGCATAGGTTTCAACCTAAAAGTCTATCATCAAATCCTCATCAAAGGAAATGAGAGTCCTAAGGGATCATGTCAATGATACACCAAAACAGACAAAAACATCAGCTTTAACAGTAAAATGCATGCAATGCAAGTGAGGGAGGAAATGTGTGTGGGGCTTCAGCCTCCACAAGCTCGTCTCGACCTCAAGCCAGTCATGAAATAACAGTAATCATACTGAAAATAAACAACATGCTATCAAGCAATATACAGATAAGAAATGAAATGCCATCAGGCAAACAAAACACACATGCTTAAGAAAGAAAGAAAGAATCTACTCTCTAACCCTAATCCTAATCACAGAATCTAAATCAAATCTAAGCAAAGCCCTAAAGCAAACCCTAAACAAAAGAAATCAATCCCAGCCTTCAAGCTTCAGAACAAGCTTAACAAAGAAAGGGAGCTAAGCAAGCAGGCTCATAGTGTCTTCCTCAGGAAAACACTAGGAGGTGTATACTCAGGAGTCATACCCTACGTGGCTCAACCACTGTGATCAGTTTATATTCCTCCTCAGGAGAAATTAAACTCACAAGCAGGCTCCAACATCACTGGATATTTAGGAAATCCTATCTGAACTAGTGGAACTAAGTGAATAGACTCATAGGACCTTCCTCAGGAAAGTACTAGGAGGCTTTCACTTAGGAGTTGTATCCCATGTGGCTCAACAACATGTGATCAGTTTACATTCCTCCTCAGGAGAAATTAAACTCACAAGTTGGCTCCAACATCACTGGATATTTAGGAAATCCTATCTGAACTAGTGGAACTAAGTGAATAGACTCATAGGACCTTCCTCAGGAAAGTACTAGGAGGCTTCCACTTAGGAGTTGTATCCCATGTGGCTCAACAACATGTGATCAGTTTACATTCCTCCTCAGGAGAAATTAAACTCACAAGTTGGCTCCAACATCATTGGATACTTAAGAAAGAGGTGAGAAGAAAGGATGAAAGTCATTCATAGTGCCTTCCTCAGGAAAGTACCATGAACTTCCTTCAAACTTCAGGATCTCAAACCTCACCAACAGGGAACAAGACAAGCTCTGGGTCTCTGAATCTTGATCTACAATCTTCTCTTCATGATGCCCTCCATCAAGGTCTTCAAGGCAACACAAGCCCCACAACAAATCCCCCAAAATAAACCCCAAAGATGAACAGATAACCACAGGGGAGACAAAATCAATAGGCAACTTCAGAAAATACCTAAAAATACTAAACTAATGGGGAAAAATCTAACAATTATTCACAAGGGTCCTCAACACCTACTCATAACATCTACAAAGGTCTTTACCTAAAAATCAAGATAAAACTCAATCAAAGAAAGGAATTCATCCCCTAAACACAATCTAAACCCTAATTAGGATACCCTAAATCTACCCTAATTAAACTAATTAAAATATTAATTCTAAAATTCTAGAAAAAATCCTATGGGGAACTATGATTCATCATCTAATTGCACAAAAAAGAATGGATTAAAAAACCTAAGGGAAGGTCCTAAAATAATTCCTACAAAATCATGATACAAAACTAAACATATTAAAAGCTATTTTAAAAGAAAAATCTATTAAAATACTAAACTAAAAAATAAAATCCTATTTTTATTTTTTATAATTTTCTACACAAAATGATCTAATCATAGAAAAAAGAAGAATTCAAAAATCATTTTTTATCAATTTTTAATGAATTAAACAAAACAGAAAAAATATTAAAAGAAAATTAATAAAAGAATTAAATCAATAAAGGGAGGGGGGGGGGGTATGAACAGCAAGGCGCGCCAGTTAAAACAATTAGGCCAGCAAAAGGGGGGGGGGTGAATAGAAAGCTGAGCCCAGAATGCCCTGATTAATGAAACGGCCGCGTTTCAATTAATTTGAATCTTCCCTCCAATCTTCAGACTAAACCGTGGCCGTTGGATTAGATGAATGAGTCAAAATCTGAGACCAATCCAATGGCTCTCCCTCATCGTCCCAAACAAGAACTAGGGTTTTCAGAACCCCCTCCCCCATGCACCAAGATTCGAGCCCCTCTATCTCCCTGCTCAGGCCATGGTTTCACACGACTCCAAAAATGAAAAATGCTCTACTCAATGAGAGGAATAAAATGGTACGAGTGGTTTTCCTTAATTCCTCTCGAATAATCCAAACAGAAGACCTCAACATATTGGTACAACCATGTTCATCTGATATTAACTGGTATCGACCTTCACCAAACTTCAGTCTAATGATCTACAGGTGTTCTATATGCTGTGCTCATCAATCTGACCTAACTCATACTAACTAAAACGCCCTAAACAACTAATTCTTGAAGATTCAAGAATCATTCACCTGCCATGGAACCTCATGGATCGCGCCCTAATTCAGGGGAAAGAGTCATCTACCCTAGTGCACCATTTCTATGCCTAAGAAACTAACTAACACTGCATAATTTAGGAGATAGAAGGTGAAGAAGAAACCTGTCAAGAAGTTATGGTGGAGTGATGTAGAGCACGATTCAAGCCTTGGAATTGCTTCTAGATGATCCTTGGATGATCACCAGTCTTCTGTTTGCAATGGTTGTGAAGGAGATGGCTTGTAGTGGAAAAAAACTCAAGTTGCTTCAACTTGAAGAAACCTCTTCAATGGCAATGTATCTCTCTCTTTCTCCTCTGACTTCTCTAGCTATCACCAAGTTTCACCAACCTCTAATCTCTCTGCATGGCACTCTTTAAATAGCAATTGATGGAAGCTTGTGGAATCATCTAGAAGGATCTAGAAAAGTCATGAACTTCTCCTTAAATGAGAAGTTGAAAATATCATTTCCCTTGCCTTATCCCTTGTAATCTCATGCCAAATTGTCTTAATATGAGATATTGAATGTTAATGAATGAAAGCAGCCCTTACATTTCACTTATGTAGGGTTTTGCAAAGTTGCCTTCTTATGCAAGTAATAAATTTCCAAAGGAAGTCCATTTTTGGAGCCTCAAATGAAAAATATATTTAAACCAATGTTCTCAAAATGGTTTTTCCAATCAAAATGATATATTGGATGACCTATTTTGGATTTGTGGATCTCCCAAATCACTTTTCAATTTCAACTTTTCAAAGTTATAAGCCTTTTTTAGTTCATTTTTGACCAATCATGTAATCTTGTGCCATGAGCTTTTCCAACAATTTGTGACCTT
Organism: Lathyrus sativus; assembly: GCA_963859935.3. NCBI lineage: Eukaryota > Viridiplantae > Streptophyta > Magnoliopsida > Fabales > Fabaceae > Lathyrus > Lathyrus sativus. The sequence goes on along the minus strand of OZ012738.1, from coordinate 615,759,313 downwards.
CTTTCTAGACTTAAAATCACATTTTGAGCAACTTTCATGTTTTGAGTTTTTCCATTTGAGGCTTGGAAATAGGAGTTTTAGGCATTGGCTAAAATGACCTATAACTGACAAATGACCAAAATACCCCTGCCTTGTTCAAACCATAAGTTGAGTTCCACAAATCCAATCAAGGACTTCTACCACTCAAATTAAAGCTAAGAAGATCCTCTTCAACATTCATGTTGACCAAGAAACCATAGGAATCATCCTACCAGGGCAAAAATTGTCTGCAAGTTGGGTGACTTTCAAGGACCCAGATTCACACACCTCAGCTGACCTGTAATTTGTCAAGACCATAACTTGAGCTCTGCAACTCCTATAAAGGACTTCCACCACTCAAATTAAAGCTAAGAACAAGCTCTACAACATTCATGTTGTGGGGAAGATGAGATATCAATCACATCTAGAGCTAAAACTGCCTGGAAAATAGGGATCAAATTAGGGTTTTTCCACTAACAATCCTCAGAAACCCTAACTCAAAACTTCTCAAACTCCTCAATCATGATGAGTTGGTCTAGGAATCATCTTTATAACATCTCTATACATCATTCCATGATCTCATGGCCCTTGGATTGGGTCTCAACCTTCCCCAAATCTTCAGTTATCCTAGGGTTGACCCAGTCAAAACCCTAATTCTATCATTCATGGTTGAATCTTCTGAACTCTTGCATAATGACTTCTCAGGGCTTCATGATGGCTATCAAGACATCTCATAAGCTTTCTCAAAACATCAAGTTCATTCTCAAAGTCTCAGAATCATCTGAGGGGCACCCACAACTTTCAAACTGTGAAGCACACAACCCTGGTTTCAATCCACTCCTCTGAGGATCTCTTGAACTTTCTGATGAAGGTATCCATTTTCAAACACTCAATGAATAAATAATTGTTGGTCAAATTTTGGGGTGCAACAGCTGCCCCTATTCAAACGGCTTGAACCTGACTGGGTGAGAAGCGAACGGCTCTCAACCAATCAAGGTACGAGACGGTTGAATATCGGTAAACCCGAAAATTTGCCAACTGCACGAGCACACGGTACTCTGCGGGGAACAAATCTTTGAACACTGCAATGCTAGCTGCACGGCAACTAGCTGGAGAAACACTGATCTGACATCGCCGCCGGAAACAAACATCATTCTGAGAGACACTCGACATCGCCGTCGTACCAACATCATCTCTGCTGGGGATTTAAAGAGTCTGACATTGCCGTCGAACAAACATCCAACCTCGCTGCCGGAAACAAACATAATCTGACCTCGCCGTCGAATCCAAACATCCAACCTCGCCGCCGGACACAAACATAATCTGACCTCGCCGTCGGATAATCAAAATACCCCGCATTGCCGCTGGAGAAAATACAACACTGAACAACTCTGACCTGGGGTTCACCCCTGGTAAATGGAACAAAAGGTACACTTGCGTATTTGGAGCTACTCTGCTGGGGATGAGAGACTCAACCAAGCACACTCTGATCTGGGGTTCACCCTCAGAATCATAACGAACATCCAAATATTACTGCATGCTGAGCTCATCGTAGCACTTCAACATCAAAGCTATGTGAAACCCTGGCCCCTGGCCACTTCCAGCTTCTGCTAGAAAAACATCCTTGGCCTTCAAGGGTGTAAACTTTGCCCGCCGGCAACTCTGCAGGAGGTATCTTCGACTTCAGTCTAAAGCAATGGTCCTTGACCTTCAAGGATACATGAATCTGCCTTCAGGCAACTCCACCTCTGCTATAGAGCATCCGTGACTTCAGTCAGGGATATACTTCGGCCTTCAGTCCGAAGAATGAATCCTAGGTCATTCATGACCTTGGGGATAACCTTGCCCTCAGGCACCTTTGCTTCAGCTTAGGAAAATCTGTGACTTCAGTCAGAGAAGTGGTATTCTGAGCCATTCATGACTCTACGGGGATTCAAACACTTTGCCTTCAGGCAAAACTCCGCTTCAGCTGGAGAAACATCTTCGACTTCAGTTAGAAGAAAAACTGTCCACTTGATCGCAATCAATCGTCACCTCAGGACAACTGACTTGGTCTTCAGACTCACACGAATCACTCTGTTGTACCTACAACCCTGGATCCTTGTCTTCAGCCACCCGTTGATTCATCAACACGGAAACCTGAACTCACAGGAACTTTCTGATATCGCCTTCAGGCGCTTACGAAATCCATCTTCAGATTAGACATCGTTGTTGGAGCAGACATATCATGCTGCTCAGGACTTCAAGAATCATCTTGAACAAACAGATTCGTCGGGCATCTTCAAGAATCGTCCTGAACTGATAACCTTTCTGGAGCAAACATTCTGTTGGGTATTCCAGGAATCTTCCTGGGCAACTCTTGCTGGGGACGCTATTGGGGAGCTCAAGTATCATACTAGGCGAACCACTCGGGAAGCTGTACTGGGGTCTTAAGAATCGTCTTAAGCAAATGGCCCTGCTGAGGAGTTCGAGAATCATCTTGAACTGGAGACTTCGCTGGGGATCTCAAAAATCATCTTGAGCGAGTGACCGTGGGGATTACACCGGGTTCTTTAAGAATCATCTCAAAAGCGACCTTGCTGGGGAGAATATCCAGAATCGTCCTGAGCAACTGGTCTTTTGGGGATACACCTGTTCAACAAGGATGATGATGACCTAGATCATGCTTATGATGCGTATGCTTCTGCGCTACGCCCCACACGGTGGGAATGATATGTATTTATGCTAAATGCCATGCAATCCTGCATAATTCTATGCAGCGTTTAACTGCTATGCAGTCATGCGCAATGCTATGCAATCATGCACAATGATACGATCCCATCAGCAAAATAAATGCCGAAGGGGGAATCCTCCTGTCAAGGAGAAAGAACCACTCAGGTAGAGGAATCATCCTGCTGAGGAGAACGTGTACACGCCAATATCAATTAGGCTCTGTCTGGGGAATTGATCTTCCGCGAACTTCTACAGGGGAACAACTTCAGCTGACTGCTGCAGGGGATGAAGCTCTACGAGAACTTGGATCTGCGGATATCAATCGCGAGAATGAACTGTGCGGCCGTCTCGGCTACTCTTCCGGGGATAACAACTTTGTGGGGAACCAACTTCGGCTGCTCATCACTCCACTGGGGAAAAACCAATCATGATCTGATCAACTTCCAAGGATTCGGATCTCTTGGACATCTGCAAACTCGGCTGAGGAAGGAGAAATCATTCTGCTTTGCTGGAGAGAGTGCGACTCAGGGGGAAATACAGCATTAGCTGCCCCACGCTCTACTGGGGAAAATTGATCATGATCTGATCAACTTCCAAGGATTCTGCTTTTCTGCGGACTCAGCCGGGGAGAGAAATCATTCTACTTCACTGGAGAGTACGACTCTGATGAGGAATTCGATTCCACCGGGGAAGAAAGAATCATCTGACTTCGGGGGAGAGTACAACTCTGCAGGGGCATACAACATCAGCTGTTCCAACACTCTACTGGGGAAGAAGGAATCATCGAACTTCAGGAGAGAGCCTGACTCTGGTGAGGAATCTCAATTCCGCTGGAGACTTCAGTCTGGCATCATCAGTTACTGCATATTTCGGTATACGACTAGCTTCCTACGAAACCCGCACTTGTGACCCGGTGCGGGGGAAGAATCCTGCTTCGGCGACTTTACTGGGGAAAACACGAGCTTCAGCACCCGAACACTTCTCTGAAATCTGCACTTGTGACCCGGTGCTGGGGGAGGAGAAATCATTCTTCGGTGCTTGGCTCAGCTGATGAGGTGACATTCCTTCAGGATGCGCCTTCTTGGGAAAGAGAATCACCTCTACCTGGGGAAGACATATCAATGCTCACTATTCGATTCCGATTCTGCGGAGGAGAAGATACTGAACTCTGCTGAAGAAGGAGGACTCATCCTGCTCCGGGGATACGCACGGCATATCTGCTGGCGAGGTGCTACACCTGCAACAACACAAACACACAGACAAGATACCCTCCTCAAAGGGGCCTATCAGGGTTATTATCTCGCGACAATGTCCAGTTAGCTAATTGTTTCAACAATCAATGGGCTTAGGCCCGCAAGTTTATGTATGCGTATTTTATCAAAAAACACATCGGCGTTCTCATTCGCAAACAAAACAGATAAATGCTAAACAGACAAGTAGAATTGCTGAATAATGTGCATTTTATTGATGATGAACCCCTGAATGGGCAAAAATGTTTTACAACAGAGGCAAGCTCCTGGAATGAGGAAGCCGCGCAAAAAGAAAACATAAATATACATCAGTATATACAAATGTCGGCAATCGAGGCGTAGACGAACACCTTGAGTTGATCCCTCTAAGACCCACTCGACTTCGATACTTCTCCGATGCTTCAGCTTTGGAAGAGATTGATTCAGATAAACGGCCCTCAGGTCTTCCGAACCACTAAGCAATGAAAGTCCATACGCGGAACGCAGTCATTTGCTTATTCAAATCCCTAACTTTTGCGTGAACCGCCCTTTCGGGTTTTCAGTTCACCGGGATACCCTTTTTTGCCGAAGCCGCCCAGTGTAGGTTTTCGACTTCGCGGGTGTACATTTTTTCCATATATCCCTAATTTTTGCCCGAACCTTTTATTCTGTTTTTGGTTCGCCGGGATGCCCCTTTTTTGCCTGGACTCTTTCTTTTTTGTCCAGCGGGTCGCTTTCAAGCAAAGTATTTTTTAACTGCGTCCGCGTTCACCGGGGATGCAAAATCTTCACCATCCATCATGGATAACACCAAAGCTCCTCCTGAAAAGACCTTGCTGACGACATACGCCCCTTCGTAATTCGGAGTCCACTTGCCCCGGTGATCGGAGTGTGGCGGAAGAATCTTCTTCAGGACGAGATCACCCGTCTGAAAGCTTCGAGGACGCACCTTCTTATCATAAGCTTTCTTCATTCGGCTTTGGTACAGGCGACCAAATGCAATCGATGCTAACCTCTTCTCGTCCATTAGGCTGAGCTGATTCAAGCGGTTCGTAACCCATTCTGCCTCATCAAGTTTCACATCAACCAAAACTCGCAAAGAGGGAATCTCCACTTCTAGCGGTAGGACAGCTTCCATACCGTACACCAAGGAGAAAGGAGTTGCCCCGGTCGACGTACGCACCGTCGTACGATAACCGTGCAAGGCAAACGGCAGCATCTCGTGCCAATCTTTATACGTCACAACCATCTTTTGAACAATCTTCTTGATGTTCTTGTTGGCCGCTTCAACAGCGCCATTCATCTTCGGCCGGTAAGGAGATGAGTTGTGGTGTTCAATCTTGAAGCTCTGGCACAGCTCCTTCATCATCTTGTTGTTCAAATTCGAACCATTATCAGTAATGATCCGCTCGGGAATTCCATAGCGACAGATGATGTCCCTCTTAATGAATTTAGCTACCACCTGCTTGGTCACATTAGCGTACGAGGCTGCCTCCACCCACTTGGTGAAGTAGTCGATAGCTACCAGAATGAAACGATGACCATTGGATGCGGTGGGCTCGATCTTGCCTATCATGTCGATGCCCCACATGGAGAACGGCCAAGGGGAGGACATGACATTCAATGGGCACGGCGGCACATGAACTTTATCAGCATAAATCTGGCATTTGTGACATTTCTTCGCGAATCTGAAGCAATCCGACTCCATAGTCAACCAGTAATATCCTGCTCTCAGGATCTTTCTCGTCATGGCATGCCCGCCGGCGTGCGTACCAAATGTGCCCTCATGGACTTCTTCCATGAGCATACTTGCTTCCTTCTCATCTACACATCTGAGTAGCACGAGATCGTGGTTTCTCTTGTACAGCACTCCATCAGGGTTGAGGTAAAAGTTTCCAGATAGCCTCCTCAGAGTCTTCTTATCCTGGGTTGACGCACCCGCAGGATACTCCTTAGTCATAAGGAAGGTCTGAATGTCGTGGAACCATGGCTTGCCGTCTGTGGCATCCTCGATTGCGAACACATATGCTGGTCTGTCAAGACGCGAAAGAACAATGCTTGGAGCTTCATTCCAAAGATTGACCTTATACATCGAAGCCAACGTGGCCAAGGCATCAGCCATTTGATTTTCAGCCCGGGGTACATGATGAAGTTCTACTCGGTCGAAGAACGGAAGCAGCCTCCTGGCGTAATTCATGTACGGCACTAGATTCGGTTGACGAGTTTCCCACTCCCCTTTAATCTGATTGATCACAAGCGCTGAGTCACCATATATGTCTAGATTCTTGATTCTCAAATCAATTGCCTCTTCTAGACCCATAATACACGCTTCATACTCGGCTTCGTTGTTGGTAACTGAAAACGGCAGTCTTGCAGTAAACGGGATGTGGGATCCGTGAGGAGTCGTGATGATAGCCCCGATACCACTTCCATAGGAATTAACCGCTCCGTCGAATATCAACTTCCACTGAGACTTCCTATCCGGCCCCTCATCGGGCAATGGCTCATCGCAATCCTTCGCTTTGAGAAACATAATGTCCTCGTCAGGGAATTCGAACTTCATCGGCTGATAGTCTTCGATTGGCTGTTCGGCAAGGTAATCAGACAATACGCTTCCCTTAATGGCTTTCTGAGAGACGTACTGAATATCATATTCTGTTAACACCATCTGCCATCTGGCAATCCTGCCCGAAAGAGCCTGCTTCTCGAAGACGTACTTGATCGGATCCATCTTCGAAATCAGCATAGTGGTGTGATTGAGCATATACTGTCGTAGACGTTTGGCGGCCCAAGCTAATGCACAACACGTCTTCTCCAGCATCGAGTATCGAGATTCACACTCAGTGAACTTTTTACTCAAATAATAAATGGCATGCTCTTTTCTGCCCGTCTCGTCGTGCTGACCGAGAACACACCCCATACTATTCTCCAGAACTGTCAAGTACATGATTAATGGCCGTCCAGCCACTGGGGGTATCAAGATTGGAGGTTCTTGAAGATACTGCTTTATCTTATCGAATGCCCTCTGGCAATCCTCATTCCAAGTAATCGCCTGATTTTTCTTTAAAAGCTTGAACATCGGTTCACAAGTGGCCGTGAGCTGAGAGATAAACCTTGCAATGTAGTTTATTCGGCCCAGGAAACCACGAACTTCTTTTTCTGTTTTCGGCGCTGGCATCTCTTGGATAGCTTTTATCTTCGCAGGATCAACTTCAATACCTTGTTCACTAACGATAAACCCCAATAACTTTCCGGACCGCACTCCGAAAGTGCACTTGTTAGGATTCAGCCTCAGCTTGAACTTCCTAAGCCTTTCAAACAGCTTCAGCAAATTGACCAGATGCTCGTCCTCCGTTTGGGACTTTGCAATCATGTCATCAACATAGACCTCGATCTCATGATGAATCATATCATGAAACAAAGTTACCATTGCTCGTTGGTAAGTGGCCCCTGCGTTCTTCAGACCGAAGGGCATTACCTTGTAGCAAAACGTGCCCCAGGGGGTAATAAACGTCGTTTTCTCCATGTCCTCCGGCGCCATCTTAATCTGATTGTAACCGGAGAAGCCATCCATGAATGAAAATACGGAAAACTGGGCTGTATTGTCGACCAACACATCGATATGAGGCAACGGGAAATCATCCTTAGGGCTCGCCCTATTCAAATCCCGATAATCGACGCACATGCGTACCTTACCGTCCTTCTTCGGTACAGGCACTATGTTGGCGACCCACGGAGGGTAAGTGGTAACGGCTAGAAATCCTGCGTCCAACTGCTTCTGGACCTCTTCTTTAATTTTTACAGCCATGTCTGGTCTCGTCCTCCTGAGCTTCTGCTTGACTGGAGGGCAATCTTCTCGCAACGGCAAGCGATGAACCACGATATCTGTGTCAAGTCCGGGCATATCCTCATATGACCAAGCAAAGACGTCACTATACTCTCGAAGCATCTCGACCAGTCTATGCTTGACATCATTCTGCAGCGCAGCCCCAACTCTGACATTCCTGATAAGCTCCTCAGAACCCAGATTTATGATCTCAATATCCTCCTCGTGAGGCAGAATAACCTTCTCTTCTTGTCTCAACAAGCGGGCCAATTCTTCCGGAAGGTCTTCGTCTTCATCAATCTCATCCTCGGCTTGATAGATCGGGCAATCAAAGTCGTAGTGAGCCGTAGAGGGTCCAGAGTCGATGTCATCTGTTACGTGGATCCTGCAATAACAAGGGTTAAGTTTAAAAGCAGGAATATGCAGGTTAGCACGAACCTCGTTGCCATTTTGCTGTTTTTCGAAACAAACATAAAGCATGAATAACAGAGAACACAATATTTGATTACGAAGAAAACGCCTTTTATTTATTAACAAAATGCATACACATAATCCTACAAGGCCCTGACAGTAAAACCACTATGCCCCGGGCAGGACATAGGGTTGTACAAAGATTGTAAAAAGCAAATCATTACTCTTCACTCGTCAGCTTGATAATCTCCTTGATGGTCCAATTGTGAAGGCGCTCGCCTGGCTTGCTCGGTTGAATCCAGGCGTCAAGATCACAATCACTGTCTCCGCTGTCCTCTGACGTAGCGTTGATACTCTCGAAGATTACTCCCCCCTTGGTGAACAAGATCGGCCCTTTCCCATGAGACGAGCTACCAGAAGAGGATGAAGCTTCAGCTTCAGGAGAATACCCCAATCCAAACTTATCTTGTTTGAATGGTATATCCAAGACATGCCCCCAGCCTGGGGTGGAACCAGCTTCGACAACAGCCCGAGCTTCCTTGAACGAGGAGAGGTTCACCTCTTGCTTCTCTGCAACAACGGGAGCTACCTCCTTCACCCTGACGGTTTCAAAAGCCTGGCAAAGAGTCTCATGGATCTCACCATCCATTTCGACATATTTAAAGGACGACAGGTGGCTTACCATGATGTCCTCCTCCCCACAGACTGTCACTATGCTGCCCCCAACAGCATATTTAAGCTTCTGATGCAGCGTGGACGTCACGGCACCAGCAGAATGGATCCACGGCCGACCTAAGAGGCAACTATAGGCGGGCATGATATCCATGATATAGAACACTGCATTAAACGTCTCTGGACCAACTTGAATTGGCAGGGTCAATTCTCCGAAGACGTGGCGCTTGGTTCCGTCAAAGGCCTTCACGACCAGATCACTGGGCGTGCACAGCAGTCCACGGGTATCCAACTTCATCAGTGCCTTCTTCGGAAGCACGTTAAGCGAGGAACCCGTATCCACGAGGACATGTGACATAATCGTGCCTCTGCACTCTATCGAGACGTGCAAGGCATTGTTGTGATCTCTTCCCTTGGGAGTCAGCTCTAGATCTGTAAAACCCAGCCCATTACCAGCATTGACATGGGCTACCACTTCCTCGAGTTGATTAACTGATATCTCCTGCGGCACGTATGCAGCATTCAATACCTTCAGCAATGCGTTGCGGTGCGCTTCAGAACACAGCAACAGGTTAAGAATCGAGATCTTTGACGGAGTCTGGTGAAGATGATCTACAATCTTGTAGTCACTTTTCCTGATCAGCCGCATGAACTCTTCAGCATCTTTAACCAACAAGTCCTTCTCTGCCCCTGCAGGGACCTCTTCAACAGCTTTACCTTTGCCCTTGTCCACAGCGTCAGCCCGGACTACTTTCTCTGCGGCGACCTCTGCCGGCGCGAACACTCTGCCACTCCTGGTGATACCACTGACTTCAGTAAGATTCAGCGCAGTCGATCCGGATGACTCAAGCTCTATCTTCTGACCGTTACAATACACTTCGGCGCCATAATGCCATGGAACGGCATTGGTGCTCTCGAACGGGATCGGTCCGGCCCTGGTGATGGTGATAGTAGGCGGACGAGGTGCAGAAATAGTGATAGGGTGGCGAGGAATGGTAATAGTAGCAACTTCGTCCGCCTGCTTCAGCACGACTTCCCCTGACGCATTCTCAATGCTTCGACTGAACTGCAAAATACCCTCGGTCATCAGACTTTGGATACCTTCGACCAACTGCTCACACCCATCAGGAAGTGTAGCACATGCCATACAAAACTCTCCACATCCGGGAAAGAAGCCTTTCTTTAGCAGCTTAGCTTTAACAAAACTCAACGGCGTCTTCAAATCTCTGACATCAGTCAGCAAGTCTGAATTCTCTTCAGTGATAACAGCATTTACTCCGCCCCCCCTATGATGAGGCATGGGATTCTTGGTGACGTTGGGCACGCTGTCAGAAAAGTTGATGACCTTGGCGTCGACCAGGTCCTGGACTTTGTGCTTAAAAGCTTTGCAATTCTCAACTGTATGGCCAGGTGCCCCAGAATGAAATTCACAAGTAGCATTAGCATCGTACCCCGGCGGTGGTGCCCCTGTCAAGGGAGCCAACGTCCTTTTTTGGACCAATTGGAGCTGAAGCAGTGTCTGCAGAAGCTGTGCATATGACATAGGAGGAGTTTCCAAATGACGGTTTGCCAGGGGACCCCGATTCTGATACCTCTTATATCCCGGATTATTCTGTTGCTGAGGCTGCTGCTGCGGCTGCGGGGGAGCAGCTGGGATGTTTATGCTAGCGATCTGAGACTGAGGGCCCTTGCCCTTTCTCCTAGCATTAGTGACAGCACTGGCATCGCCCTCTCGACGCTTGCCAGTATAGGGTTTCTTGCTAGCTCCTCCAGATGAGGATGATTCGCCCTGAATCTTGCCGATTTTTATACCATTTTCAACATGCTCGCCCAAAGTGATGAGGGCCGAGAATGTCCCGGACATGCCACTAATCAGCTTCTCATAATAGACTCCAGGAAGGGTAGCCACGAACATTTGTACCAACTCACGCTCAACCATCGGCGGTTGAACCCGAGCAGCCAATTCACGCCACCGCTGGGCGTACTCTTTGAAGCTTTCATTGCTCCGCTGCGAGAGATTCTGAAGCTGAACTCGGTTGGGAGCCAAGTCGCTATTATATTGATAGTGGAGAACAAACGCTTCTGCAAGATCTTTCCATGTGCGCACAGCAGCGGGTTCCAAACCCATATACCATTCGAGCGATGGGCCAGAAAGACTATCCTGAAAGAAGTGCATCAGCAACTTCTCATCATCAGAATAAGCGGACATCTTTCTGTAATAAGATCGGAGGTGAACACGGGGACAAGTAGTGCCCCTATACTTCTCAAAGATAGGCACCTTGAACTTGTGAGATACTTTAAAGTCAGCAATCAACCCGAGTTTGGACATGTCAACGCCCAATGTGTTCTGATTTTCTATATCTCTCATTTTGTCTTCCAGCGCCTTGAACCTGAGTCGAGCTTCAGCAGTCAATTCAGCCTCTGCGCCTCTCTGAGAGAAAATGTCATCCTGATGGTCCTCCAGCCACGGTTGAGGCACCACCATATTTCCTGCACCAACATTGCCGTTGACCGGCCCCATGGTAACATTGGCTCCCAAACCACCATTGACGGCGCCCGCCGCGTTAAGTCTGAGATTAGTCATGAGATTGCCGTTAGCACTACCGTTGCCTCCGGCAGCAGGAACAACGTTCTGTGGAGTATCCCCTTGAGGAGGAGTGGGCACGACCCCGCCATGAAGTATTCCATTACTGTCAACCCTGGAGATGAGAGGTTGAACCAAAGTACGAAGCTGATCTTGCCCATTCGCAACTACTTGCATCAGCTCCATAAAACGATCCATCCGTTCACGAAGCTCCTGAACATCTGACTGTACCTGGTCCATGATTCTCGTTTGATTGGCGCGAGTTGAGTAGCGGTGGATGAATCTTTGATCAATCCTGGAGATTGAAAGCAGCTCGGAACCTGAGTACCTGAAAAACCTGACAACATCAAGGGTTAGGAAAAGGTAACAGAATGTATGTCATGCAAGAATGCTTCATGCAAATGCATGCGTGAGTCTGTGTGCTTGAGAGATTTCCCCCGATCCTGGCATCTGCTGACAATAATAAGGAGAGGAATCGGGGCCCAGTCATGGAAACAGCAACCTCACATAGCAATAGTCAGATTCGACACAACAAGGATCGAGAACTCATACGCATCAGTCTTTCTGAGAACGGCTGCAGTAACACAATGAGAGATCTTGGATCGGGGAAACGGTACCTGTCACAGACACACGCTAATGGAATGATTATGCAAGCTAATGCAAAATGCAGGTATGCAACAATATATCCAGGTGGCTGCTGTGGAGATTCGATGTCAACAGTCGCTAATGAGAAGGAAACCCCGGTGTAAAACCACTGATCTGATCTGTTGTGAGTAACCATCTGGTAGGATCGAGATCAAAATTCTGCTCTGACAAGAACGAAGGCCTGATAATAAAGACCCCGGATGCAAGATCAAGGAATATCTGTTGATGAAGTCTTCAGACCCCAAATCAAAAATCTGTCCTATCAAGAACAAAAATACAGCTGCTGATGAGATCTTCAAACCCCACTCAAAATCTGCCCTATCAAGAACAAACAACAACTGCTGACGAGATCCTCAGACCCCACTCAAAATCTGCTCCATCCAGAACAAACCTCTGATAACAATACTCTGATCGGAACCTGCTCTATCAAGAACAGACAAACACCCGATGATAAAATCCTCTGATCAAACCCTTGCTCTATCAAGAACATATCTGCAACTGAGAACCCAACATAACTGATTCACTGTCAAGAAAACCAGGTGGTCTGGAGGTCAAAGTTTCCTGCAATATCCCAACCCCACTCACAGGTATGATGGACCTAATCCACGGACAAAGGTACGGCATCCTATGCGGTCGTCAGCGTCACAGACTTTCACGAGTGACAATACGATTCCCAGAAGGAGTGGCATCGTCAAGTCATGAAGAGGCCTCTCTTAGCTGACTTCCAAATGATCGGTCCCCAGAGTCGACAATCCTCACGTCTGGACTCCCCTCAGATCCTCAGGACCGGAAAGGAGCACCTCTGCAAGAATCTCGTCTGAGCGCAGATTTTCGTAGGGAACTGTGCCTGCTCAGCAGACAGGTTCGTCTACTACTTCTCCGCAACTATATCTAGGTGTGTACTCAAGCCCAGGTCCGGCTTTTCACTCACAGTAACATCCCTCTCCCACAGCAGCACAGATAATCATATCAACTGGAAATAAAATGCGGGAAATAAAATGCGGGAAGTAAAAATGCGATAAATAAATGCAACCCAACAAGCAAACACACAAACGATAGGATTGACTCGCGTAGGGGATGGGAAACGGTCCCAGCATAAGGGATGGGAAAAGTCCCTAGATGCTATACAGTCCCCAGCAGAGTCGCCAGCTGCTGGGGACGGTCCCAGGCAGCTAGGAAGAAAATCCAAGGCGAGACTCGCATAGGGAAACACCTGAAGTCCCCAGCAGAGTTGCCAGTTGTCGCTTGCGCGAAAATAAGGTGCCGGCATGACAGAAGAGTCGCCACCTTTCGTTATTTATCCCTCAGAGCGGGAAAGGAAACGATCGGAAAAACCTGACGAAAAAGGGTAAGACAAGGTCATCGCAACCATTGTCTGGGTTCGGGAGTCGGTTACGCAAGGGGAAGGTATTAGCACCCCTCACGTCCGTCGTACTCGACGGGATCCTCGCTTGTTTGTTTACTTGGACGGGTTGGTTATAATCTATCTACCTATCAAGGCTGGCTGAAAAAGAAAAGAAAAAATGACTCGGCAAAGCGTCGCACTTTATGCCTACGTATTCTCATCAGAGAATGAGAAATCAGAGTCAACGTAGTTCGGCTAACTACGGGTTATGGGGAAGGTTGCTCGCTAGGACATCGCATCCTATGCCTACGTACTTTCATCTGGTATGAAAGATCAGAGCAAACGTAGTTCGGGAAACTACGGGTTATCTCCTGAAAGAAGTGTCTTTTATTGTGTTTGCAATCTCAACCGCACTAGAGACTATGACCTGAGAGTGAATGCGTCGCATGTCACCCAAAGGGTACCATACTAAACATCCATCCTCAGATAGCTTAAGGCTCGTAACGTACGAAAGAAATCATTCATGATTACTGTATTTTAAACTGCTTCGAGATGAGAAGAGAACAGGCCCAACTAGGAGGGAGACTATCAGGTCCTACTATTATCATGCCATGGATTCATCCTATGGTTGAGGTTTGAACAGGGAACTCCTAGATGTTGTCATGCATAGGTTTCAACCTAAAAGTCTATCATCAAATCCTCATCAAAGGAAATGAGAGTCCTAAGGGATCATGTCAATGATACACCAAAACAGACAAAAACATCAGCTTTAACAGTAAAATGCATGCAATGCAAGTGAGGGAGGAAATGTGTGTGGGGCTTCAGCCTCCACAAGCTCGTCTCGACCTCAAGCCAGTCATGAAATAACAGTAATCATACTGAAAATAAACAACATGCTATCAAGCAATATACAGATAAGAAATGAAATGCCATCAGGCAAACAAAACACACATGCTTAAGAAAGAAAGAAAGAATCTACTCTCTAACCCTAATCCTAATCACAGAATCTAAATCAAATCTAAGCAAAGCCCTAAAGCAAACCCTAAACAAAAGAAATCAATCCCAGCCTTCAAGCTTCAGAACAAGCTTAACAAAGAAAGGGAGCTAAGCAAGCAGGCTCATAGTGTCTTCCTCAGGAAAACACTAGGAGGTGTATACTCAGGAGTCATACCCTACGTGGCTCAACCACTGTGATCAGTTTATATTCCTCCTCAGGAGAAATTAAACTCACAAGCAGGCTCCAACATCACTGGATATTTAGGAAATCCTATCTGAACTAGTGGAACTAAGTGAATAGACTCATAGGACCTTCCTCAGGAAAGTACTAGGAGGCTTTCACTTAGGAGTTGTATCCCATGTGGCTCAACAACATGTGATCAGTTTACATTCCTCCTCAGGAGAAATTAAACTCACAAGTTGGCTCCAACATCACTGGATATTTAGGAAATCCTATCTGAACTAGTGGAACTAAGTGAATAGACTCATAGGACCTTCCTCAGGAAAGTACTAGGAGGCTTCCACTTAGGAGTTGTATCCCATGTGGCTCAACAACATGTGATCAGTTTACATTCCTCCTCAGGAGAAATTAAACTCACAAGTTGGCTCCAACATCATTGGATACTTAAGAAAGAGGTGAGAAGAAAGGATGAAAGTCATTCATAGTGCCTTCCTCAGGAAAGTACCATGAACTTCCTTCAAACTTCAGGATCTCAAACCTCACCAACAGGGAACAAGACAAGCTCTGGGTCTCTGAATCTTGATCTACAATCTTCTCTTCATGATGCCCTCCATCAAGGTCTTCAAGGCAACACAAGCCCCACAACAAATCCCCCAAAATAAACCCCAAAGATGAACAGATAACCACAGGGGAGACAAAATCAATAGGCAACTTCAGAAAATACCTAAAAATACTAAACTAATGGGGAAAAATCTAACAATTATTCACAAGGGTCCTCAACACCTACTCATAACATCTACAAAGGTCTTTACCTAAAAATCAAGATAAAACTCAATCAAAGAAAGGAATTCATCCCCTAAACACAATCTAAACCCTAATTAGGATACCCTAAATCTACCCTAATTAAACTAATCAAAATATTAATTCTAAAATTCTAGAAAAAATCCTATGGGGAACTATGATTCATCATCTAATTGCACAAAAAAGAATGGATTAAAAAACCTAAGGGAAGGTCCTAAAATAATTCCTACAAAATCATGATACAAAACTAAACATATTAAAAGCTATTTTAAAAGAAAAATCTATTAAAATACTAAACTAAAAAATAAAATCCTATTTTTATTTTTTATAATTTTCTACACAAAATGATCTAATCATAGAAAAAAGAAGAATTCAAAAATCATTTTTTATCAATTTTTAATGAATTAAACAAAACAGAAAAAATATTAAAAGAAAATTAATAAAAGAATTAAATCAATAAAGGGAGGGGGGGTATGAACAGCAAGGCGCGCCAGTTAAAACAATTAGGCCAGCAAAAAGGGGGGGGGGCGAATAGAAAGCTGAGCCCAGAATGCCCTGATTAATGAAACGGCCGCGTTTCAATTAATTTGAATCTTCCCTCCAATCTTCAGACTAAACCGTGGCCGTTGGATTAGATGAATGAGTCAAAATCTGAGACCAATCCAATGGCTCTCCCTCATCGTCCCAAACAAGAACTAGGGTTTTCAGAACCCCCTCCCCCATGCACCAAGATTCGAGCCCCTCTATCTCCCTGCTCAGGCCATGGTTTCACACGACTCCAAAAATGAAAAATGCTCTACTCAATGAGAGGAATAAAATGGTACGAGTGGTTTTCCTTAATTCCTCTCGAATAATCCAAACAGAAGACCTCAACATATTGGTACAACCATGTTCATCTGATATTAACTGGTATCGACCTTCACCAAACTTCAGTCTAATGATCTACAGGTGTTCTATATGCTGTGCTCATCAATCTGACCTAACTCATACTAACTAAAACGCCCTAAACAACTAATTCTTGAAGATTCAAGAATCATTCACCTGCCATGGAACCTCATGGATCGCGCCCTAATTCAGGGGAAAGAGTCATCTACCCTAGTGCACCATTTCTATGCCTAAGAAACTAACTAACACTGCATAATTTAGGAGATAGAAGGTGAAGAAGAAACCTGTCAAGAAGTTATGGTGGAGTGATGTAGAGCACGATTCAAGCCTTGGAATTGCTTCTAGATGATCCTTGGATGATCACCAGTCTTCTGTTTGCAATGGTTGTGAAGGAGATGGCTTGTAGTGGAAAAAAACTCAAGTTGCTTCAACTTGAAGAAACCTCTTCAATGGCAATGTATCTCTCTCTTTCTCCTCTGACTTCTCTAGCTATCACCATGTTTCACCAACCTCTAATCTCTCTGCATGGCACTCTTTAAATAGCAATTGATGGAAGCTTGTGGAATCATCTAGAAGGATCTAGAAAAGTCATGAACTTCTCCTTAAATGAGAAGTTGAAAATATCATTTCCCTTGCCTTATCCCTTGTAATCTCATGCCAAATTGTCTTAATATGAGATATTGAATGTTAATGAATGAAAGCAGCCCTTACATTTCACTTATGTAGGGTTTTGCAAAGTTGCCTTCTTATGCAAGTAATAAATTTCCAAAGGAAGTCCATTTTTGGAGCCTCAAATGAAAAATATATTTAAACCAATGTTCTCAAAATGGTTTTTCCAATCAAAATGATATATTGGATGACCTATTTTGGATTTGTGGATCTCCCAAATCACTTTTCAATTTCAACTTTTCAAAGTTATAAGCCTTTTTTAGTTCATTTTTGACCAATCATGTAATCTTGTGCCATGAGCTTTTCCAACAATTTGTGACCTTCTTTCTAGACTTAAAATCACATTTTGAGCAACTTTCATGTTTTGAGTTTTTCCATTTGAGGCTTGGAAATAGGAGTTTTAGGCATTGGCTAAAATGACCTATAACTGACAAATGACCAAAATACCCCTGCCTTGTTCAAACCATAAGTTGAGTTCCACAAATCCAATCAAGGACTTCTACCACTCAAATTAAAGCTAAGAAGATCCTCTTCAACATTCATGTTGACCAAGAAACCATAGGAATCATCCTACCAGGGCAAAAATTGTCTGCAAGTTGGGTGACTTTCAAGGACCCAGATTCACACACCTCAGCTGACCTGTAATTTGTCAAGACCATAACTTGAGCTCTGCAACTCCTATCAAGGACTTCCACCACTCAAATTAAAGCTAAGAACAAGCTCTACAACATTCATGTTGTGGGGAAGATGAGATATCAATCACATCTAGAGCTAAAACTGCCTGGAAAATAGGGATCAAATTAGGGTTTTTCCACTAACAATCCTCAGAAACCCTAACTCAAAACTTCTCAAACTCCTCAATCATGATGAGTTGGTCTAGGAATCATCTTTATAACATCTCTATACATCATTCCATGATCTCATGGCCCTTGGATTGGGTCTCAACCTTCCCCAAATCTTCAGTTATCCTAGGGTTGACCCAGTCAAAACCCTAATTCTATCATTCATGGTTGAATCTTCTGAACTCTTGCATAATGACTTCTCAGGGCTTCATGATGGCTATCAAGACATCTCATAAGCTTTCTCAAAACATCAAGTTCATTCTCAAAGTCTCAGAATCATCTGAGGGGCACCCACAACTTTCAAACTGTGAAGCACACAACCCTGGTTTCAATCCACTCCTCTGAGGATCTCTTGAACTTTCTGATGAAGGTATCCATTTTCAAACACTCAATGAATAAATAATTGTTGGTCAAATTTTGGGGTGCAACACCATCAACCAAACCAATCTGATGTTGTTCCAGCAGAACGAGCACATCAGGATGCTGGAGCAGGATACCTCATCTCGCTCTCCCCGGCAGAGAAATCAACGCGAGGACTCTCGGAGCCCCTCTCCCCGTCAACGGGGGCGCCGGCCATAGCTGGAGAGGCCCTGACCCATGGCCACCAAGAAGCGCGACTGATCACCTCCCCGGAAGGAGACGCGTTCCCCGGCCCCAAGAGGGAACAGGCCGGAGTCCCTGGCCAAGAGGTCGAGGGGGCGTAATCAAGCCCCTCGGCACAATCCTTCGCCCTCGCGCTCTCTCGTCCGCAGTGACAAGGACGACTATAGGATCCCCTTTCGCAGAAAATCATGGCAACCCCCATCTCCCACGGGATGGGGAAGCCGCCCGCACTCTCCACCTACAACGGCACCTCGGACCCGGACGACCATCTAGAAGATATCGAGGACATGCTCCATTATCGGAACGTACGAGGGGCCATTAAGTGCATGCTTTTCCCGACGACACTAAGGAAGGGAGCCATGGCTTGGTACAAAATCCTGGAGCCCGATCCCATCACGTCATGGAGAGTCCTGAAGGATCTCTTCTCGCAACATTTCACACCGTCCCGTCCATCCGAAGACGGAGGCCGCACTAGGCACGATCATCCAAGCCCCAGACAAACCTCTCAGAAACTACATCGAGAGATTCACAAGGGAGGCTGTCTAGGTGACGAATTCAGAAGACATGAAGCGTTACCTCATGGAGCAAGGCCTGTGTCGCGGCTCTAAGTTCTACGAGACCGTGGCGATCCACCGACTGACCACCCTGCGAGGCTTCCTCGAGAAAGCCCGCCACTACATCTGGTACGAGGAGACCGAAGCTGTTAATTCAGCACGAGACTCCCGTAACCGCGAAACCCCCTGCGGAGCCCGAGAAGAGGGAGCTCCGGCCCCCAAGCGAGGGGGAGATCAACGACAGGATGATCGTCCCTGAGAGCAGAAGGGCCTCGAAGGCCGCTTCACCGAGTACACGGTCCTTGTCGCTTCCTGTGAGCACATCCTGACTGAGTGAGCCAACTCGGAGTTCGTCCGGGAAGGTGTCCGTTTTCCCAAACCGACACCCCCAAGGCCAACGTGGATAAGTCCAAATATTGTCACTTCCACCGCGGCCACGAGCATGTCATCGAAGATTGCATCCACCTAAAGGACGCAATCGAGATACTCATTAAGGATGGGCACTTGAAGAGATACACCAGGGAAGGGGATGCCCCTCGACAGGAGGCCCACGAAGCCAAAAAGGTCGAGGACATCCCTCCTCCCTCCAACAAATCTGGGCTGCAAGTGGCCCTCAACATAAGTCGGCCTGAAGACTTGTTCTCCCTGAGAGAACACAGCCTCCCTACCGGGCACCCGCTGTCGAAGAACCAGTATGCCTCATCAGCCCGTGGGAATACTTCCCCACCGCGATGGTCATCTCAGGCGGGGCCCTGGACAAGCTCTCCATCGGGTCCGTGAAGAGGAAATTTGACGAATTGATGAGCAATAGCTCCGGTAAAATAAGCACTCTCGATAAGTTCCACGGTTGGTCTAACCCGATCATGTACTACCTCGAAGAGCTGCCCGGAGGAGCCCCTAACTCCGCCATTCCCCTACTGATCCAGGCCCAAATGGCAAACTTCGACGTCTGCAGTATCCTGGTCGATGAAGGGAGCTTGATGGATATCATATATACCCACCTATTCTCGATGTTGCAACTCGACGAGACCAACCTGACTCCTTATGTCGGCTCCGACCTCCAGGGGTTCAACGGGACGACAACGAGACCGTGGGGATACGTGGAGCTCAAGGTCACTTTCGGGGCACAGGAAATGGCCAGGGAAGTCAACGTCCGCTTCCTCGTCGTCGAGTGTTCATCCCTGTACAATTGCATCTTAGGCAGGACAATGCTGACAGAGCTTACCGCGGTGCCATCGATAGTCCACCTGAAGATGAAGTATTACACCAGGCGGGGAGCCGTCATCACCCTCAATGGGGACATAGAGGCATCCTGAAGATGTTTCGAGGCAGTAATGAAGGGCCTCAGTACAACCGGTCCCTCTCCAAAAGCGACCAAGCCTCCGCCCGTCCAGGAGAACAAGCCAAGGGACCACGTCGATGCCGTGGACCTCGACTGCCACTTCCCCGGTGAACAGAAACACGAAGACAAAGCCGGGCATGTTCCTCCAGCGGTCAACGGGAAGTCCTTCCACCCAACGCGCCCCATTCCAGATGGGAACTTCGAGATAGTAGTCATCGGCGATGATGAGGCCGGGAGCATGAAGATTAGAGCTGGACTGCCCGACCTGACGAGGAAGCAGCTGAAAGCCTGCCTCCACGAGAACGCCGACCTCTTTGCCTGGAGCACCACCGAGATGCACGGCCTCGACCTCGAGGTCTCCTACCACCAGCTCTCCATCAACCCAGCCGCGAAGGCCATAGTACAACATAGGCGTAGGCTGTCCCCTGAAAAGTTAGTGGCGGCTAAAAAAGCTGTAAAAGACCTCCTAGAGGCAAATTTTATTTCGAAAGCCCGGTATTCAACCTGGCTGTCCAACGTTGTACTCGTTAAAAAATCAAATGGAAAATGGAGAATGTGCATTGATTACATTGATCTCAACTGGGCATGTCCCAAGGACGCTTATCCCTTCCCTAACATCGACAAGCTTGTCGATAACTCGGCGGGCTTCAAATTATTATCTTTCATGGACGCCTACACGGGATACAATCAGATCCCTATGGCTGAAGCCGACAAATAGGGCACGAACTTCATGACTGAGTCGGGCAACTATTACTACAACGTAATGCCCTTCGGCCTAAAGAACGCTGGTGCCACCTACCAACGGATGATGAACAAGGTCTTCTAGGGAGAGATTGGCGACACGCTCGAAGTCGACATGGACGACATGATCGTCAAATCGCTTACTGAGGTCGACCATATGGCCCACCTCAAGAAGGTCTTCGAAACGGCAAGGAAGCGTAGGATGCGATTTAACCTGGAGAAGTGCACATTCGGTGTATGCGCGAGGAAGTTCCTCGGGTTTTACCTAACCAAACGAGGGATCGAGGTGAACCCGGACAAATGTCGGGCCTTCTCCGAGATCACAACTCCGAGCACGAAGAAGTTGATACAGTCCCTGAACGGGATGCTCTCCTCACTATCCCGCTTCGTTGTGAAATCCGCACAACATGCCCTTCCATTTTTCAAACTGCTAAGGAAGGAGGCCGCGTTTGAATGGACGGAGGAGTGCGAACAGGCCCTCCTCCACCTCAAACGCGTCCTGTCAGAGCCACCGGTCCTGATTAGACCCGACGTCGGGGAAACCCTCTACCTGTACCTGACCGTTTCCATCAAAGCTGTGAGCGCCGTACTAATCCGGGAAACCCCTGACGGGCAGAAGCAGATCTACTTCACAAGCAAGGCCCTCCACGGCCCCGAGGTGAGGTATCAAGAGATCGAAAAAGTCGCCTTGGCCCTCATCAAGGCAGCCAGGAGAATCTAACACTACTTCTTGGCCTATACCATCGTAGTCAGAACCGAGCAGCCTATCAAACAATTGCTCGGCAAACCCGACATGTCGGGACGCATGTTGAAGTGGTCGCTGGAGCTCTCTGAGTTCGACATTGTCTATGAAGACAGGAAAGCGCTCAAGGCGTAAGTACTGGCCGATTTCTTCGCCAAGATGACTCCTACCGCAGAACCAACCCCCGGAGCCCACAAGTGGATCATCTTCATTGATGGCGCATCGAGCTCCTCGGGGAGCGGTGCGGGCATTATCCTGGAGAATGAGGAAGGCACGATCGTGGAAGTTTCCCTGACCTTGGCCTTCCCGACAAAGAACAATCAGGTCGAGCACGAAACCTTATTGGCCGGATTCAGCCTAGCAGAAGACCTCGGAGCCAAGGAGATAAAAATATTCACGGAATCCTAGTTGGTCGCCTCCCAAGTCCAGGGTGAGTACCAACCGAAGAACAATAATCTGGCCAAATATTTGACCCTTATCAGGAAACGGATAAAGAGTTTCGACTCCGTGGAAGTACAACATGTTCCCTGCAAACAGAATACCCAGGCGGACGTCTTCTCAAAGCTAGCAAGTACGGAGAAAAAAGGCGGGAACAAATGTGTCGTCCAGGAGGTCCTCACTCGTTCCAACACAAAATTGGCGAAAAACACGCTCGAGGTTAACACCATTGGGGACAGCGATTGCTGGATGACCCCGGTACACGCCTACCTGAGCACCGGTCGCCTCCCTAGTGACGCAAAGGAGGCCGGCACGGTCAAACGTCGAGCTTGCTCCTGTGTACTACTCGAGGGGAGATTGTACCGAAGAGGCTTCTCAATCCCTATCCTCAAGTGCATTGATAAAGCCCAGACCCCGAGCATCCTGCAAGAGATCCACGAGGGCATCAACGCTCAGCACTTACGAGGACAGTCTCTCGCCCGGAAGGCCTTACGGGCAGAATACTACTGGCAGACAATGCAGCAGGACGCTAAGGAACATGTGAAGAAGTGAGACAGGTGCCAAAGGCACGAGGACATGCACCTCGCCCCTCCGAGCGAGCTCAAGACCCTCTCCTCTCCGTGGTTGTTCGCCTGGTGGGGGATGGACATCCTCGGTCCATTTATCATAGGCTCCTGTCAGAATAAATACCTGATTGTCGACGTCGATTATTTCACCAAATGGATCGAGGCCGAAGCCCTAGCCAAAACCATGACGCACAACATACTCCGCTTCTACAAACGGAACATTCTCACCAGGTTCGATGTCCCCCTAGCCATCATTACCGACAACGGGATACAGTTCACGGACAAAAACTTCCAAGACTTCATGATCAAGCTCGGGACCAAACATCACTTCACCTCAGTCGAACACCCACAAACGAATGGTCAAGCAGAGGCCGCGAACAGGGTTATCCTCCGAGGTCTAAAGTGAAGACTCAGTGACGCCAAGAAAAGATGGGCCGAGGAGCTCCATAGCATGCTCTGGGCCTACCGAACAACACCCCACTCGACCACCGGAGAGACCCCTTTCTGACTCACCTACGAAACCGAGGTTGTGATCCCGATGGAAATAAGGGAGCCGTCCAGAAGGACCAAATCTTCCCTCGAGGAGGAGGCCAACGATGAGGCCCTCCAAGAGGAACTCGACTTGGTCGAAGAAATTCGTTCGGAGGCAGCTCTCCGCGAAGCCACACTGAAGCAGAAAATCGCCCTTTGCTATGACAGCAAAGTCATAAGACGCAAGTTCTAGGTCAGTGACCTTATCTTGCAAAGAAACCAGAAAGACTCAAGCGAGGGTAAGCTCGCCGCGAATTGGGAAGGCCCTTATCGTGTCCGGAATAAGATAGAACATGTGGCCTACTACCTCAAAAATTTACACGGGAATAAAATTGCTCGACCATGGAACACTGAGAAGCTAAAAAGATACTACAGTTAAACGCTGCCCGTGACGAACGACTTTGTGATCACAGGAGCGCGACCTAGTACAAACGCGTCTCCTAAAAACCCAACGAAAACAAAGTGCCTGCCCTTTTGTGTGTGCGAGCAGAGCGCTCTGTTCGAGGGAGGCCCCTCGACCGAGGACCACCGCCACCGTACCGAGAAGGTAGAACACCTAGCTCACGATAGGACGTTCACGCCGCAGAGCTAAGACCACGACCGCGGTCCATCTCCGTAACTGACCAGGTAATAATCCCGGTCACCCAGCCAGTTCCCTGCATTACCGGACACAACGAATAACGTCGAGCTACTACTCCCATGCAAACATACAAAAATACAAAGGTCCATGAAAACATACGAGCATACAAAGGGCCACATGTAAACTAGCACACACTTAGCAAAAAGAAAATATCATTGCATAATCATTGTACAATCAGGGGCACCAACCCAGAAGTTCGAAAATTACAACAAAAGGGCACGTAGGCCTGATAAAACAACTTAACAAAAGGGGCACGCAAGCCTAGAAACTACGAGCACGCATGCCCAACAACACAAAACCTAGATCTCTGGTTGACCTCCTTCAAGCTCGTCAGCGGGCATACCATCATCATCTTCCTCGGCGCCTATCACGACCACCCGTCTATCAACGACCTGGTGGTAGGTGTCGCTACTGCGAAAATCGGCGCCGGCTGAACAGAAGAGTCGCCACCGTGCGTTATTTATCCCACGGGAGGGAAAGGAAACGCTCAGAGTAAACCTCGCACAACATGGGAAAGGTATGGTCGTCGCAACCAAAACCTAGATTCGGGAGTCGGTTACGCAAGGGGAAGGTATTAGCACCCCTCACGTCCGTCGTACTCGACGGGATCCACGCTTGTTTTCGGGTATGGATTGTTATTCTATCTAAACTATAGGTCAAGGGTTAAAAAAGAAAATAAAATGAAAATAAAAATGACTCGGCAAAGTATCGCACTTTATGCCTACGTATTCTCGACTGGAACGAGAAATCAGAGTCAACGTAGTTCGCCTACCTACGGGAAAGGAGGGGAAGGTTGCTCGCTAGGATATCGCATCCTATGCCTACGTACTTCCACACTGCGTGGAAGATCAGAGCAAACGTAGTTCGGGCTACGGAAGACACAGACTTGTCTTGGTTGATTTTATTCCTTCTGAAAAAGGTTTTCTTGATTAGCAGTCCAAGCGGACAAAAATGACATCTTGATGAGTTCACATTCTTTTACAGAAAGAAGTGTCTTTTATTGTGTTTGAAATCTTTACGTGTTTTTCTGTTTGTTTTGAGGAAGAAGAGACAGAACTCTAACCTACGGTTGCGAAGGGAAACAAACTAACCTAATGTTATCATGCATGGGTTAAGACCTAGTGTCTATCATGCTCCTCTCTTGCACAGAGAAAAAACAGAGATCCTAAGGGATAGGCAGAAACAGAAACAATATCAGATATATACAGTAAAACAGTAAAATGCATGAATGCAACAATACAAGCGAGGCAAGGGAGTCCCACTCAACCTCGAACCTAGAAAACAATAGGCAAAAGTGAACAGACTTCACTTTCAACCCAGCAGGGTAAACAGCAAACAATACAGTCCAGAAAACCAATCAATACATCAACAATGAAATACAACAGCAAAAGAAACAGCATCAGCAGCTCTGAATCAACATCTGGCTTCAAGTAATCTCCAATCATTCACAGGCTTCAACAAGCATCAATCTCCATCTTCATGGCCTTCAGGCAAGGGCTTTGATCATCAGTCTTCTATCTGCAATGGCTTTTCTTCAAGTCTCAGGCTCCAGGATGAACATCAGCCAACCAGATGAAGTGAATGAATGTTGGACAGTTAATTACCTATCAAGGGTGGTTCATCAACTGTTAACATTAAACAGAAAGTTTTCTCTCAAAAGTTCTATCTTTCAAATACATCCACTGATCCTTCCAAAGGAAGGAGGTGGATATTTGAAAGAGACTTTGAATCATAGAGAAAGGATAGAGGCAAACAAAGCCATCTATGTTTGAGAAGCAAGCTTTCTAATCTAGAGCTCTGCCTAGCTCCTAAACCCTAGTCTCCTCAGCAGCTGCTAGCAAGAACCTCCTCTCCAACTCTGGCAGTTGTTCTTCAATCTCTGGATCTCCAATGGTCTTCATCTCCCCAAGTCTTCAGCTCTCCCAAGTCCCCAAACAATCCCAATACCCAAGCAAGCAAACACTAATCCCCAGAGGGCACACCACACCAGTCAATCAGATACAACAGCATATTAATAGCAGTAGGGGAATCCTGACTTTTTCTAAGGGGATCTAATAACTACCCATAGCCCCTATAGTCCCATAGCTAAACTAATCAAACCCTAAGTCCTGAGGGAAAAGAATCAAGCATCCTAAGTCATCACCTAAAAAACCCTAATTGTCCATGTTATTCACACTTACACTAAGCACCTAAATTTAATTTCTAAAAATGGGAACTAAATTGAATCTACAAGTTTAATGTCTAACCTAAACAACCTAAAAAGAATGGGCAAAAAATATTGAAGCAAATAATAGAACAAAAAAACAAAATCATGTATGAAATGAAACTATTAAAATGTCATTTATTTAGAAAATAGGGGAAAAATATCAAACAAAAAGTAAAATGCCATTTTTATTTTTTATAATTTTCTTGACATCCTAAAGAAAAATATGCAAAAAGAATGAATAAAAAATGATGATTTTTCTATTTATTATGAATTTTTAAAAATGAATGAAAAATGAAAAGAAAATAATAAAGAAAATATAAAGAAATAGCCAGAGGGGTGAGAATAGTAAGCAATTCATGTTCAGCGCGTTGGGCCTGCTAACTTGGGGGGTGCGAATAGCTGTCTGAGCCCAATCCCCCCAATAAGTGAAACAGTGCGTTTTACTTTTTAAATTTTCCCACCAGAACTCAGGCTAAACGTGGACCGTTCGATTCGTGGTCAAGTCAATCTTCCCCACCAGATCCAAGGGCGTACGAGTTATCTTCTTCCTCCATCCGTCTAGGGTTTCAGCCATGAGTTCCATGCACGAAAATTCCATCCAACCTTTCTCCATGCTCTCTTGATGAAAATGAACAATTCTAAGCCCTAAAATAATCTATAAAACCCTAGGAATCCATGTCTAGTCCTAGTTTTCTCTAATTCTCTTTGTAGACTCCAAACAGAGGGCACGAAACTCAGGGTATACCATGCTTGCCTGATGTCAACTTTACCAGAATTCAAACCTGATGATCCACGGATAATCTACATACTTTCCTCATTATTCTATGCCTCATTACATTGATTATAGTCCAGTACACAGCTTATTCTTGAAGCTAACAGAAATGGCAACCTGTCATGGATCTCTACGAAACTATCCCTAAACTTCAAGAATCATTCCCCTAGGGTCTCTAAACAATCCTATCCTAACCACATGATCTATAACAGCCTGAGTAGTGAGATTCGAAGAAGTTTACATACCTTGCACTTGGTGATGGCAATGGTAGTTAGACTTCAATTCAACCCTTGACACTTGCTGAAAATGATCTCTAATGAATGTGTATGCTTCTGTTTGCAGTGATTTTTGCTTAACCCTTGTGAATTACTCTATTTCATTCTTCATGCAAGTTGGAGTTTCAACTTGAGTCTCTTCACACAGCCACGAATTCTCTCCAATTCCTTGTGCCAATTACTCCCTGATGATAGTGGATGATGATGGTAACAGAGATCAGAATGATGGAGGAAGTTTTAATGGATTTTTGATGAAAATGCAACTTGGAGTGAAGAAGATAATTGGTACAATTCTTGATCAATTCAACCACTTCTTGATGTGAATCCTAGGGTTTGAATGATGATGATGAAGATTCAATCCAAAGATGTGAGAGTTTTGAGAGATTTGTGAGAGTTTGAGTAGCTTATGCAAGAATGAAAAAATGAATGAAAATGGAGGTTTTGAACAAATGGGAGCACCAACCCTTGCATGAATCAGCTTGTATGAATATATAGATGATGTTGGAACCTCCTAGAACATTGGAGAAATTTCCCTTGCATTTTTCCTTTTCAATTTGGATTATGTTACTTTCAATTCAAGCAACCATGGATAACTCACAAATTATGACCTAAACTCAAAATTCCACTTTAGCCAATGTCTTTAAAATGCCTTTTCCATTCAAAATGACCTATAATTTTGCATCATTTGGCCAAGATATGAAAAATCTCATTTTTTAAGCCATTTTTCTTCATTAAATTCACCAATTTTGAAACCTTGTGCTATGGACATTTCCAATCTCTCATGGTCACTTTTCTAGACTCAAAATGTCATTTGGAGCAAGTTTGATGTTGTAAGTTTTTCCATTTGAGGCCTCCTTGTATGAGTTTTGGACATAGGTTAAAATGACCTGTAATTCACAAATGACCAAAATACCCTTTGCTTGCCAAGACCATAAGTTGAGTTCCACACATCATATGAAGGCATACTATACCATTCTAGAAAGCTAAGACAATGAGGAACAATTCTTATGTTGACCATAAATTCATTTGAAATCTCCTTGAGGGGTAAAAGTTGCTTGGAAGTCAAGTCACTTTCACAGACAAAATTTCAGATACCTCAGATGACCTGTAACTTGCAAGGACCATAACTTGAGTTCTATAAATCTCCATGATGTCTTCCACCACTCAAATTAAAGGTCTTGAGATCCTCTACAAGTTTAGTGTTGGCCAAGGGTCCATTTGAAGCTTGCATTTTGACTTACCTTGCTTGGAAATTTGACCTAAACTAGGGGATTTTACATAGAAACCCTAATTTAGAAACTCCTCTTCTCCTTGACTCCTCTTGATTTCTTCTTATAATGACAACATATCCTTATTCTCCATGTCAAATGATGAACCCCACATCCCTTCAATAGACCTGAATGCCCTCAAATCAATCAATTGACCTAGGGTTGACCTAGGGTTGACCCAGATGAAACCCTAGTTGACTGTTTTCAACTGCAATTCTTGTGATCACATCAACAACTTGTTTTCTTCCCCAAATGACTTTCTAAGTCCTCCAATATGTATAGATACTCCTCATGCTCTCCCTTCACAACTCATAATTCCCTTGTTGACCCTCAGGTACCCTCAGATAGGAGATAGACTCAAGGCTTGATCTGCTGAACTCTTTGCTTTCAAATTCTTTCTTGATGACTTGAATGAGATTGAATTAGGATAATAACCTCTGGATAGGCCTCTAGAGATGAGAATAATGCTTGATCCCCTGTTGAATGCCTTGCTATGCTTATGCTATGCAGATGGTTAGGCTATGCACATGACTCTATATGCAAATGCTAATGATATTGAAACATAAACCAAGTGAATAAGGTTGAGCAAATTTTAGGGTGCAACAGCTGCCCCTATTCAAGTGACTTGGACCCGATTGGGTGAAGAGCGAACGGCCTTCAAACATTCTAGGTACGAGACGGTTGAATACTAAGAACCCGGAAATTTGCCAACCGCAGAAATAAACTGCGCCACTGCTTGGGGAACGACATTCATCAGCTGAATCTGACTGTTACGACAACCCACTGATCTCGTAACGACCACGCTGGGGATAACAGATTGCTTGCTTGTCCACATTAGGACTCTGTCTGTCATCGATACGAAGAAACCTCAACTAGAACCTGTCCATGTTAGGACTCCACTTGCTGTTAACCCAGAAAAATCTCGGCAACTCCGCTGGGGGATATTCCAATAAATCCTCCACGTTAGGAATAAACTCTTCCACGTTAGGAATAACACCATCCACGTAAGGAATCTATCTTCTTCTGCATTTGTCCACGTCAGGACTAAACTTTCCATCTTCCCACGTCAGGATGCAATCTTCTTTTTCCATGTAAGGAGAACCGTATCAATCTGTCCACGTAAGGACTCCAGCACAACTCGATATGTCCACGTCAGGACTCCAATCTTTCCGCGTAAGGAATACAACTTTGGTTCTGAACCTGTCCACGTTAGGACTCACCTTTCCACGTAAGGAGTACATCATTCTTCCACGTCAGGAATCAACTTTTCTTGAATCCGTCCACGTAAGGACCCCAATCTCTCCACGTAAGGAAACCAACTCTTTCCGATTTTCCCGCGTCATGACTACATTTTTCCACGTAAGGAATGCCATCTTAATCCGTCCACGTAAGGACTCTGCTCTTTCCACGTAAGGAATCCTCCTCCTATGTGTTCGCGTAAGGACTCAATCTTTTCCACGTAAGGAACACGATCTCCTTTCCCCGTAAGGAGCCAATTTTCTGATTTGTCCACGTAAGGACTCCCATCTTTCCACGTAAGGACCTGAAGTTTCTCTTTCTCTTCCATGTAAGGAACATGCCTTCTTTCCACGTTAGGCATACTTCTTCTTCTGAATCTGTCCACGTCAGGACTAAATTTTCCACGTAAGGAATCTATCTTCTTCTTCCACGTTAGGAATAACTTCTTTGATCTGTCCGCGTCAGGACTAAACTCTTCCACGTCAGGAATAATCTCTTTCTTTCCACGTCAGGAATCAATCTCGATATGTCTGCGTGAGGACCCAATCTTTTCCACGTAAGGAAACCCATTCTTTTCCACGTAAGGAATCTCATCTTTCCATATTAGGAATAAACTCGTCTTTCCACGTAAGGAATCTCCATTTTTTCCACATAAGGAAACTATTTTTCTTCCACGTAAGGAATACCTTTTGATATGTCCACGTAAGGATTCCGATCTTTTCTGCTGAGAAAATACATCTTGTCCCCGTCAGGACTCAGTTCTCCACCCAACTCACAAACTTCTTAGCACCGACGTGATAGCGACTTTGAGGCGGATTCTACTGGGGATATCTAGAAACCAAACTACCGGATGCCTGTTCTGCTGCCCGGAGGCCTCTGAAATTCTGATTCATGGAACCCCTGATAACAACTAACTCTGCCTGGGAATAAAGAGAAACTTATCCTGATAACTCTGTGGGGAATACGGTCGAAACTGACATTATCGTTGGATGTCCCATGCCGAGATCTTGAATGTTTGGTATTTCATTTGAGCAAGAGTTCTCTCCACCTGAACTGCTAGAGTACAGAAACTGCTTCAGCAAAATAAATGCTGAAGATAATGCCGACTCTGCTGGGGATAGCCAGATGCTACAGAATTATTCCAGCAAAATAAATGCTGGAAGGGTGAAGTCAACCCTGCTGGGAAACTGGGACTCAAACCAAACACCCTGTTGAGGTAACCCCCTGCTGGGGAATATAACTTTGCTGGGGAGTAGCAGATGTGCACAGTATGATCGGACTTTCTGCTGGAGAGTGAACTGATATTACACGGTGTCCCGGACAAAATAAATGACAGGACCCACCACCAACTCTGCTGGGGAGAGTCTTGATCTTTGAGTTCCACTGGGAGGAAAGGACACTTGCTGAAAAGAGAGGACTCTGCCGGGGATGGGATGATTCTCTTGGGAAAAACCAACTGACTCCGCCGGGAGAGGGTAAATGACCCTGCGAGGAAAGATGAACTTGTCTGGATACAGCTCACAACTATTAATCCTTTGCGGCTAAACCACTCTGCTTGAGATACACTGTCTGAATACAGCCTTACGATCTTGGAATCGTCAATTCTGTTGAGGATGAACGACTTTGCTGGATAATCCTTTTTGCACAAGCTACGACTAGCTGGAGAGTTCTATCCTTCTTCGGGAAGAACCTGCATGACCTGCGTGAGGGCTGAGTCTTTAGTTATTGCAATCTTTTGATCATCTTCCTCGTACGGTTATGAAACCTGCAACAACACAAACAAGACAAGACAAGCCTATGCAACCAAATCAATTCAGGTTAGTGACGTTATTTTCAGTTAATTCAAAGCTTTAGCAACTGTTGGCAAGGGCCAGTGACGTTATACACACGCTAGTTTCATCAAACTTAGGCGTTAATCATGCACAAAACAGTAAAGAACAGTGTCAAGTACTGAATAACGTATTTTATTGATTGGGCCCCTGAATGGGCGGAGTTTTGTACACGGGATGTAACTCCTGAAATGAGGAAGCTACACAAAGCAAATATACAAGTATACAAGTATGCACAAGAAGCATAAATATTGACAACTTAAATTTGTACACATGTCGGCAACGGGATGCAGATGAACACCACAAACTGATCCTCCCATGACTCGCCCGACTCTAATGCTTTCCCGGGATCCCCACTTCTGAAGCGATTGTATCAGATAACTGACTCCTCAAATGTATTCTCCCGCATTGATGCTTATTGCAATTATCCAATTCGGACCGCAGTCATTTGCTTTTCAAATCCCTAACTTTTGCGTGAACCGCCCTTTACGGGTTTTCAGTTCACCGGGATACCCCTTTTTGCCGAAGTCGCCCAGTGTAGGTTTTCAACTTCGCGGGTGTATATTTTTCAATTTTATCCCTAATTTTTGCCCGAACCTTTCATTCTGTTTTTGGTTCGCCGTGATGCCCCATTTTTGCCTGGACTCTCTTTTTTCTGTCCAGCGGGTCTATTTTATGCAAAGTATTTTTTAACTGCGTCCGAATTCACAGGCGACGTGAAGTCTTCACCGTCCATAGTGGACAACAACAACGCTCCTCCTGAAAAGACTTTCCTGACAACGTATGGCCCTTCGTAGTTGGGGGTTCACTTGCCCCTGTGATCTGCTTGCGGCGGGAGAATCCTTTTCAACACAAGGTCGCCCGTCTGAAAGCTTCGCGGATGTATCTTCTTGTCGTACGCTTTCTTCATTCGGCTCTAGTACAAACGACCGTATGCTAGAGAAGCTAGCCTCTTCTCATCCATCAAACTCAGTTGATTCAACCTGTCTTTTACCCATTCTGCCTCGTCCAGCTGAACGTCTCGCAATACCCTCAGAGAAGGGATTTCGACTTCTAACGGTAGCACCGCTTCCATTCCATATACCAACGAGAACGGAGTTGCCCCGGTTGATGTGCGTACCTTCGTACGATAACCGTGCAAAGCGAAAGGTAGCATCTCGTGCCAATCCTTATAGGTCACCACCATTTTCTGAACGATCTTCTTGATATTCTTATTGGCCGCCTCAACAGCGCCATTCATTTTGGGTCGGTAAGGGGAGGAGTTGTGATGTTCGATCTTGAAATTCTGACAGAGCTCCTTCATCATTTTGTTGTTCAGGTTTGAACCATTATCCGTGATTATCCGCTCGGGAATCCCATATCGGCAAATGATATCTCTCTTGATAAATCTGGCCACCACTTGCTTCGTTACATTTGCATAAGACGCCGCTTCCACCCACTTGGTGAAATAATCGATTGCTACTAAGATGAACCGATGCCCGTTAGAAGCCGTAGGCTCGATCTTTCCAATCATATCGATTCCCCACATCGAAAATGGCCAAGGTGATGACATCACATTTGGAGGACTCGGAGGCACATGGATCTTATCAGCATAGATTTGGCACTTGTGGCACTTCTTTGCGAACTTGAAACAATCAGTTTCCATCGTCAGCCAAAAGTAACCTGCCCTCAGCAGCTTTCTCGTCATAGCATGCCCACCAGCATGCGTACCAAAGGTACCTTCGTGTATTTCTTCCATGAGCAACTTTGCCTCTTTTTCGTCTACACAACGCAACAGCACCAAATCGTGGTTTCTTCTGTATAATACGCCATCCGGGTTCAAATAGAAATTGCCCGCTAATCTCCTGAGAGTCCTCTGATCTTGACTGGATGCCCCAGCCGGATACTCTTTATTCTTCAGGAAATTAAGGATATCAAAATACCACGGTTTGTCGTCGGATGCTTCATCAATAGCAAATACATAAGCTGGCCTGTCCAGCCGAGAGATAATGATTCGGGGAGCTTCGTTCCAGAAGTTGACCTTGTACATGGAAGACAAAGTGGCCAGAGCGTCAGCCATTTGGTTCTCTGCCCGCGGTACGTGATGCAACTCAACCTTGTCGAAGAAAGGCAACAATCTCCTTGCATAATTCATGTAATGTATCAAGTTGGGTTGCCGTGTCTCCCATTCCCCTTTGATCTGATTCACCACCAGAGCTGAGTCTCCGTATACGTCCAGATGTTTGATTCGCAAATCAATGGCTTCTTCAAGCCCCATTATACAAGCTTCGTATTCGGCCTCATTATTGGTAACAGCAAAGGTCAGTCGGGCAGTAAACGGGATGTGCGACCCGTGTGGCGTGGTGATGATTGCCCCTATTCCGTTACCGTAGGCGTTCACAGCTCCATCAAATATCATCTTCCATTTGGAACCCAACTCTGGTCCCTCGTCTGGCAACGGCTCTTCACAATCTTTCATCTTTAGGTACATGATATCCTCGTCAGGAAAATCAAACCTCATCGATTGGTAATCTTCAACAGGCTGCTCCGCCAGATATTCAGACAGCACACTTCCCTTTATAGCCTTTTGCGAGACGTATTGAATATCATATTCAGTCAAGACCATCTGCCAACGGGAAATTCTACCTGACAACGCCTGCTTTTCAAATACATATTTGATAGGATCCATCTTCGAGATGAGCATGGTTGTATGATTCAGCATATACTGCCTCAAACGCTTGGCGGCCCAGGCTAGCGCGCAACAAGTTTTCTCCAGCATTGAATACCGAGATTCACAATCTGTAAATTTCTTACTCAGGTAATAGATTGCATGCTCTTTTCTCCCTGTCTCGTCGTGTTGACCGAGAACACAACCCATGCTTCCCTCAAGAACCGTCAAATACATTATCAAGGGTCTACCTGCCACTGGGGGTATCAGAATGGGAGGCTCCTGCAAATACTGCTTTATTTTATCGAACGCCTTTTGACAATTTTCGTTCCATGTTACAGCTTGATCTTTCTTCAACAGCTTGAATAATGGTTCACACGTGGCCGTTAGGTGAGATATGAACCGGGCAATGTAGTTCAACCTCCCTAAAAACCCGCGCACCTCTTTCTCTGTTTTAGGCGTCGGCATTTCTTGGATCGCTTTTATTTTAGCAGGATCGACCTCTATTCCTCTTTCGCTTACGATAAACCCTAGCAGCTTACCCGATCTCACCCCGAAGGTGCATTTGTTAGGGTTCAGCCTCAGCCTGAACTTCCTAAGCCTTTTAAACAACTTCAGCAGATTCACCAGATGCTCTTCCTCCGTCTGGGATTTGGCAATCATATCGTCAACATAAACTTCGATCTCTTTATGCATCATGTCATGGAAAAGAGTCGTCATCGCACGCTGATATGTTGCCCCAACATTTTTCAAACCAAAGGGCATCACTTTGTAGCAAAATGTTCCCCAAGGCGTTATGAAAGTGGTCTTCTCCATATCCTCTGGCGCCATTTTAATTTGGTTGTAGCCCGAAAAGCCATCCATGAAGGAGAATACGGAGTATTGAGCAGTATTATCAACTAACACGTCAATATGAGGAAGTGGAAAATCGTCTTTTGGGCTTGCTTTATTCAAATCTCGATAATCCACGCACATTCGAACCTTGCCATCTTTCTTTGGCACTGGTACGATGTTGGCAACCCATGAAGGATACTTCGTCACAGCCAGGAAACCAGCGTCCCACTGTTTCTGAACTTCCTCTTTGATCTTCACTGCCATATCTGGTCGAGTTCTGCGAAGCTTTTGCTTGACTGGCGGGCAATCTTCTTTCAGTGGCAGGCGATGCACAACCATATCTGTATCGAGCCCTGGCATATCTTCATACGACCAAGCGAATACATCATTATACTCCCTGAGCATTTCAACCAGTCTTCGCTTGATATCATCCTGCAGTGCGGCTCCGATACGAATATTCTTCTTAACCCCTTCCGACCCCAAGTTGATAATTTCGATGACCTCATCGTGAGGCAGAATGGCTCTTTCCTCTTGCTTCACCAACCAAGACAGTTCTTCAGGAACATCACTATCTTCGACAACCTCTTCTTCGGCCTGAAATACCGGGTGCTCAAAGTCGGGACGAGTCATAGGTGGCTCGAGGATGTCATCTGAAAATGTTATCCTGCAAAAGGAATGGTTAAGTGCTTCAAAATGCGTATAAAGCGAACAACCACGTTGCCATTTTATTGAAAAATATAAAACAAGAAAGACAAGGATTACAGTATTTGCACATGAAAAAACGCCATTTATTTAATGATTGACACGCAATGTTCATAACAACACAGCCCTAAGCAAATCCTGATGCCCCGGGCAAGACATCAGATTATTCAACAATTAATAAAGCAAAGCATTACTGTTTAAAAGTCACAGGAACCAGCTCCTGAATAGACCAGTTGCACAGTCCTTATCCTGGCGTGCTTGGCTGAATCCAGGCATCCATATCGCAGTCGCTGTCTCCTTCGTCAGACTCTAAAGCAGCATTGACAGCTCCATGGCACACTCCACTGGCAGAGATGGTGACTGGCCCTCTGAAACGGGGTGCTCCCACGGCAGGAGTTGATGACGACGGTTGGTATCCCAGCCCGAACCGGTCCATCTTCACAGGAATGTCCAGCACTTT
Source organism: Lathyrus sativus (assembly GCA_963859935.3). Lineage (NCBI taxonomy): Eukaryota > Viridiplantae > Streptophyta > Magnoliopsida > Fabales > Fabaceae > Lathyrus > Lathyrus sativus. The sequence goes on along the minus strand of OZ012738.1, from coordinate 615,723,108 downwards.
GCCCCAGCCCTTTGCTTCTCCTGCTTCTACTAGAGCTTGAGCTTCTTTATACGATGAGACGGCTATCTCCGACGCTTTGCTCGGCCCGGGACCTTTGTCCTTGATGCGCAAACCTTCAAATGCCTGGCAGGGCGTTTCGTGGATTTCTCCGTCGACCTCCACATATTTAAATGACGACAGATGGCTGACCAGGATGTCCTCTTCTCCGCACACGGTGACTACGCTGTCTCCGACCATATATTTTAACTTCTGATGCAGGGTGGACGTGACTGCCCCTGCCCCATGAATCCAGGGTCTTCCAAGCAAGCAGCTGTACGCAGGCTGTATATCCATGATATAAAATTCAGTTGCAAACACTTCCGGCCCCACCTGTAGAGGCAATGTGATCGACCCAAAGACTGTTCTCCGCGTGCCATCAAACGCTCTGACTACCAAGTCACTGGGCGTACACAAGATTCCTCTAACATCCAGCTTCATCATCGCCTTCTTGGGCAGCTGATGGGCTAAAGACGTGTCTACTTATGCGTCTAGCGGTATCTTACTGCAAGTGCACAGCCTATCGAAGTAATATTTAAGATTATCGATCCACAGGGATTCTATCGTTACTTAGTGCTAGATGAACTTCTAGTTTAGCTAAGGCGAATAGTTGTCACGATTGTTGTTGGTTTTCTAAGACTATTGAAGGCGGAATTAAATTCAAGTTTTTAATAAAATAATACTAAGACGGTCGGTATGTAATTATACTAACTTAGGTGGGTCAATCTAACCTAGGCTTATAAAGATGTTCACTTAATCTATTCGGTAGAGATTACTAGTTTGAATACCCTCAACTCACACTCTCGTGGTCTTGAATCAGATCTTATCCCTAAAGCCCTATGCCTGCTCTCGCTAGCCCATAAGTGTTTAGAGATAATTTTTGGAAGCTAAATAATTCTAATTTATCTTAAAGCGCTCTCGCTGTATTTAATTTAAATGCCTAACTTTAGCTATCTGGTTAAAATCTCACACTCTCGTGGTCTTGACCCAACCTAATACCCTTTTCTTACTCTCGTAACGAAAAGGTCGAATTCAATTAAAAAGCATCAGCCAGAATGTTAAGCGATTAATTATTTTAGCCCATGGTTATATTTTACCGGTTAAGTTGGTTATAACTACATACCGCCCTAAGGTATTTAGCTACTCATCGAGGTTAAATCAGACTCAGAGTTAATTATTGACTTACTAATGGCAGAAAAATAAATAGACATTATAAATAAATTAAATTGCAATAATTGAAAAACCTGATTAACAAATATCTGAGTAGACTCCTTCTTCCACAGACCGGAAGGCTTGGAGTAGGCGGAAATAAAAATTAAAACGAATGCTGAAGGCTGGAAACAAATAAAAGTATAACAATTCCCTAATATTGGAAATTGTTACACGGTTGGTTTGGATACAAATAAAATAAGACAGAAAGTAAAATAATGCTGGAAAAATAATTCTGGTGGTAAGGTAATTCGGCAGAGCTTCCGCAGGAAATTTGGATAATGCCGTCCCCCTGAGTTCTCCTGAGTTGGTCCTATTTATAGAGCTTCCAATGGGCTGGTGCCTTGGTCTTTGCTTCTTGGGCTTTGCTGGAGTGGTTGAGAAAATGTTGGGAAGTGGCAGCAGAAAATGGGAGAAGTCTTCCTCACGTGCTGCCTTGAGGAGAATTACTAGGAAGAGTGGTCTTCACTGGTGGCTTGACGTAGTCTGAGTCAAAATCAAGTTATATCCTTGTCACGGGCGTGACAAGGTCTTCACGCTCGTTGTTTGATGATTTCAAGTGTCACGGTCGTGACTACTTCCTCACGGTCGTGATGGCCCAAAGTAAGGTGTCACGGTCGTGACACCCTTGTAACGACCGTGGCCGTAACAAATTATGCAGAGTTTATGCAGGCTTCTGTCTTGCTTCATTTCTTGTGGTTTCTTTGTTCTTTTCTTCTTAATTCATGATTCGGCCTCACATAACGATGTACCTGCAAAATAGTAAGAAAAACTCGAGAAATCGAGCGTTAAAACGGTGAATGCGCGACAAAAGTCAATGAAATCTAGCGATATAACCGATGCGTTTTCTCGTCATCAAACTTCCCCAAACTTAAACCTTTGCTTGTCCTCAAGCAAATAGTCGGTTGAAAATCGGCGGACAAGATTTTATTCGCGCATACTCATAACAAACCGTCCGGTGGATCGTTTTGTCGGATAGTCCGGTACTTTGATAGAACACTACCGATACACTAATGACATAAGCAACAAGCTATGTCGTCGACTTCCCGTCAAGCGAAACAATCGGCAGTCACATTACGATTTCACCTAGAGTTTTTCGATCTTATTTCACCCGGTTTCGTTCTAGCGCAGTCACATTAAGCCCTTTGCCTTCGCACGCACGTAGTGGAGTAGCCGGTTAGCGATTTTGATCCTTTTTTAGCACGGGGTCTGGTACACGAGTGTGGTAACCCTTCATGTTTTATCCGATGCGGAGGTTGTGGGGGATCGAGCCGTAGCACGCCCTACCGAGTTCAGAACCAGTACCTCTGAACCAACCCGAAACGGAGTCCTTCTCATATTTCTCGTTTCTTATCTGCGACCGTGTACTTTGGTGCAATCTCTTTTCATTTTGCATTGAGATACGAAGGATCATTATTGATTAGGCATCAAACGCTTATATTCATCGGCTCCCCACGTGGTTTGTGTTCAGACGGTGCTGACTGCTAGTATAAACTACTGGGGGTTACTTTTGAACTGAAACTAAAGGTGCACTCGCAGTGGTGATCGGGATGGAATTTCTTAAGCAGGGGGTCGAAGATGTCAAGATTGTATTGGTCTTGTTTAATCGTTCCTGGCTTCGTAATTACGAACCATTCGGTGGTAAGTCGGGTAATGCGAGTAATTAAAGATTTTTCTAGTATGGCTTAATAATCGGGGAAAGCTCGATATTAAAGAAAATAACGCACAGATTTGCTCATTTCATTGATTTGCTAAAAGGAATACAACGTAATTGAAAGTACACTGAAATGAAAAGTACCTCTCCCACACTATATCAGACATTGCCCTCAATGTTGTGATATAAATGCGGTACAAATACAGTACAAGACTAAAACTGAAAAACACAACATAAAAGTAAACTACTGCTGCTGAGGACCGCGGGCTCGGCCTCTGGTGCGAGAGCGGCGTCTGGAGGGAGTCGCGTCGGGATCAGAGCCGGTGCCGGAGGTAGCAGTAATGCTGATGCGGAGCGCCTCAAGCTCGCCGAAAAGTTCTCCAAACCGCTCATTAGTGGCCTCATGGTTGGCAGCAATAGTGCCGAGTAAAGCGTCATACTGTGCCTTCTGCTGACGCTCTAGTGCTGCGTTCATCAGGTTTTGCTGATGAATCGCAAGTAGGACGTCCTCAAGTGTGACGGCGGGAGCCGCCTGCTGTCGGGTGGAAGTCTCGGGGATGTCCTGGACATGCTCAGCTGCATCCATGGCGTCCTGCATCTCGTCCACTGGGGCGTCTGGCTGATCATCATGTACCGGGGCGTGATCCGCAGCAGCTGGTAAGGCAAAGAGCCAGTTGGCTCGGTTTGCTGGGTCGATGCGTGTGCGGGACGGCAGAGTGATGTGGTGGAAAACGGTGCCATTGACAACAGGACTGTACCTGCCATCCTCTCGCTGCGCGATCAGGTGGGCGGACCGTCAGTAGCTCATGGTCAGGAAATCGGCGGCGAGGTGCGGCAGATCAGCGAGCGCGTCACCAAGCCCCAGCTGAATGGCGAGGGTGGTGACAATGCCGCCAATGAAGAACGGGGATGAGCCTCGGTGCGCGATGGCCTGGATGTGGTAGAGCATAAAGGGGGCAGCGTTGATTGGCTCGTCATGAAGGGCACAGTATAAAAACAGAAGCTCCTTTGAGTTGAGCTTGTGGTTGCTCTCTCTAGCAAAGATTGTGTTGCAGATGACCCGGTGAAAGTAGCGGATAGCCGGGTTGTGGATGTGTGTGGCGTTGAGGCTCTGGAAGGTGGTCGCACGGGTGTTGGGAAGGTCGTGCCACAGTGTGAATGCTTGTTCACTGAAGTTGTCGGGCACGCGACGGTGGGCTTCGGTGCCGTGCTCGAAACCTAACAGCTCGGCGATCCTGGTTTGTGTGAGGTTGAACTCCCGGCCAAGCAGTCTGAATGTTACGATGCCGGTAAGCTGACTCTGAGAACCATGAGAGGTGATGTAGCTGTAAGAGCTGAGGAACTCCAGCGTCAGAAGTTCGAAAGTAGGTTGTGGCTGACGACAGAGGTCCCACAGGCCGACCTTCTGCAGTAGGCTTTGAACGCTGGACAGCATACCGAGTTCTTGCAGACAGTCAGTGGAAATGTACCGGGTGGGTTGCAGACCGCGGTTCTGGAAGCGGACGAAACGGTCTCTCTGTGTGATGTCGGCGTCTCCTTCTCTGAAAATGATGGAATCCATAACATGCAAGAGTGAAGAGTGAGGGTGGAAGGATTTGAGAGGTTTTGGGAGAAGAGTGATAGAATGAGGGAGATTGATGTTCGGATTAAATACGGGACAGTTGAAATGAATTGGTTGATGGTAATGGTGGATTAATGGGGTAGTGGAGAGGTTATGGCGGTTTTGGAATGAGTGGGTAATGTTTTGGGTAGGTTATGGATGGAGAAGAAGAGTGGACACGATGAGAAACAGTTATGTTTCTCTCGATCTCTGTAATAGAGGTCGTCACGGTCGTGACATAGGCGTGACGGTCGTGACACGCTAAATGAGCACGTCACGATCGTAAGTGGGGCGTGACGACCGTGAGGCTGTGTGGTGCTGGATAATTCCCAGAAAAGCACATTGTCTCACGTTATTTTTACATTAATAATAATTTATTTTATTTAGTAGCACTTATATTAACACACACCATATTATATAGCAATTGCAACACAGTAGTATACGAGCCTAAGATAAAATAGTGTAGTCATACAGTATATGGTCACACAGTGTATAGAAAAGAAATAGAAAAATTATATAAGCTGCTAAAATGAAGAATTAATTGAAATAAAAAGTGCATGGCATAAAGAAAAACTGAAATTACATAAACTCAAATTATGTTATGAAATCGTTGCGAAAGATAAATTTAACTGGAAATGAAAATAATGATAAAAAAGAATGAGAAAAGAATTAATAAACTAAATCACTGATAGCCGGTTCAAAGGCGTTTCTTCAGGTCTTCGATGGCGGAGTCCAGATGATAGAATTGTTCGCAGGCCATGTCAGTCAATCCCACGATGTCCAATCGCATACTCTTAATGTCTTCTCTGAATAGATTAATGTCAGTTTGATAGGCATCGAGAGTGTGCATGATGTTCTGCAAGTTGTTAGCGTACTCTCCGTGATTCGCTCCAGGGGTTTCATGAACTTTGTCAGTTGGGTCAATGTCATGGTGTTGCACCCCAAAATTTGACCAACAATTATTCATTCATTGAGTGTTTGAAAGTTGATATCTTCATCAGAAAGTTCAAGAGATCTTCAGAGGAAGTGTTTTGAAACCAGGGTTGTGTGCTTCACAGTTTGAAAGTTGTGGGTGCTCCTCAGATGATTCTGAGACTTGGAGAATGAACTTGATGTTTTGAGAAAGCCTATGAGATGTCTTGATAGCCATCATGAAGCCCAGAGAGGTCATTGAGCAAGAATTCAGAAGATTCAACCATGAATGGTAGAATTAGGGTTTTGACTGAGTCAACCCTAGACCAGCTGAAGATTTGGAGAAGGTTGAGACTTAATCCAAGGGCCATGAGATCGTGGAATGATGCATAGAGATTATATAAAGATGATTCCTAGACCAACTCATCATGATTGAAGGGTTTGAGAAGTTTTGAGTTAGGGTTTCTGAGGATTGTCAGTGAAAAAACCCTAATTTGATCCCTATCTTCCAGGAAGTTTTAGCTATAGATGTGATTGAGATCCCATCTTCCCCACAACATGAATGTTGTAGGGCTTGTTCTAAGCTTTAATTTGAGTGGTGGAAGTCCTTGATAGGAGTTACAGAGCTCAAGTTATGGTTTTGACAAATTACAGGTCAGTAGAGGTGTGTGAATCTGGGTCCTTGAAAGTCACCCAACTTGCAGACAACTTTTGCCCTAGTAGGATGATTCCTATGGTTTCTTGGTCAACATGAATGTTGAAGAGGATCTTCTTAGCTTTAATTTGAGTAGTAGAAGTCCTTGATTGGATTTGTGGAACTCAACTTATGGTTTGAACAAGGCAGGGGTATTTTGGTCATTTGTCAGTTATAGGTCATTTTATCCAATGCCTAAAACTCCTATTTCCAAGCCTCAAATGGAAAAACTCAAAACATGAAAGTTGCTCAAAATGTGATTTTAAGTCTAGAAAGAAGGTCACAAATTGTTGAAAAAGCTCATAGCACAAGATTCCATGATTGGTCAAGAATGAACTAAAAATGACTTATAACTTTGAAAAGTTGAAATTGAAAAGTGTTTTGGGAGATCTACAAATCCAAAATAGGTCATCCAATATATCATTTTGATTGGAAAAACCATTTTGAGAAGATTGGTTTAAGTAGAATTTTCATTTGAGGCTTAAAAAAGGAGGTTCCTTTGGAAATTTGTTACTTGAAAAAGAAGGCAATGTTAAAAAACCCTACATAAGCAACAAATGGACTTGTTTTTCACTTATCCTCATTCAATAACTCATGTAAGGAGAATTTGGCAATGAATTGCAAGGCATAGCATGTGGTATATGAGAAATCCAACATGGCATATCATGGAACTTTCATGAAGTTTCCACATCATTCTAGATGAATCTAGAGACTTCCATGGATTGTTATTTAAAGAGGGCATCAAAGAGTGATGAAAGGTTGGTGAAAGTGAAGCCAAGTCAGGGGAGAGAGAAGGATACATTGCCATTGGAGAAGTTTCTTCAAGTTGAAGCAACTTGAGTTTTCTTTCACTTCAAGCCACCACCTTCACAACAAGTGCAAACAGAAGTTTCTTCACCATTGTAGGATCTCATTGAAGCCATTTCAAGACCTGCAACCACCTCCACGAGCCTCACCATCATCTTCTTGACAGGTTTTTCTTCACTCTATATCTCTTAAATTATTGAGTTCTAGTTAGTTTCATAGGTATAAGATTGATGTACTAGGCTAGAGGATCCATCCCTGAGTGTTGCAGCATGTTCCATGAGGATCCATAACAGAACCAGAAAACTTTGATTTTCAAGAACTATTAGTTTAGGGCATTTCAATCATCAAGAATTAGTGTGCATTAGTTAGGGTAATGTGTAGTGTATCTGTAAATCATTAGGTTGAAGTTTGGTGAAAGTTTGATAGCAGTTGAATGTGGTTGTACCCGGATCTTCAATCCTTCTGTTAGAACAATTTAGGGCGAGATGTGGAAAACTGTATGTAGGGTTGTGTTCCCCTTGAGATTTAGAGCAACTTTCGTTTTTAAGTCGTGGCAAACCGTGGCCTGTAGAGAGAGATAATGGAACTCGAAGGTTTGCGCATGGAGGTGGGGGTTCTGAAACCCTAGGTCCCATTTGGGGACGATGAAGAGCAGCCATTGGATCCTCTCTAATATTTGACAATTTATTCCAATCGTGCGGTCGTGGATGCGTCTGAGAAAGAGAGGGAAGTTTGAATTAACTAAAACGCCGCGTTTCATTTAGAGGGCGCTGGGCCCAGACTTCTATCCCCACCCCCCTTATTTGTTGGCCCAATCCATATAACTAGCGAGGAGTGCTATTCTGACCCCCCCTCCCTTTATTCATTTAATTTGTTTTAATTTTCTTTTTTAATATTTCTGTTTTGTTTAATTCATTAGAAAATGATAGAAAATGATTTTTAAATGCTTCTTTTTTTCATGAGTAGATTAAAATGAGTAGAAAATTATAAAAATAAAATTGAGATTTTATTTTTAGGTTTAATATTTTTAGTAGATTTTCCAATTCAATAGCTTTTTAATTGTTTCATTTTGATATTTGATTTTGTAGGAATTGTTTTAGTACTTTCCATTAATCTTTTTTACCCATTCTTTTTGGTGCAATTAGATGATTAGTCATACTTCCCCATAGGATTTTTTCTAGATTTTTTAGAATTAATCTTGATTAGTTTAATTAGGGTTGACTTAGGATAGTCTAATTAGGGTTTAGAATTGTGCATAGGTGATGATTCCTTTCTTTGATTGAGTTTTATCTTGATTTTTAGGTAGAAACCTTTGTAGATGTTATGAGTAGGTGTTGAGGACCCTTATGAATATTTGTTAAATTTTTTCCCCATTAGTTTAGTATTTTTAGGCATTTTCTGAAGTTGCCTGATGATTTGGCCTGTTCAGTGGGTTATCTGTTCATCTGTGGGGTTCTTTCTGAGGAATTTGATGAAAGGCTTGGGTTGCCTTGAGGATATTGATGGAGAGCATCATGAGGGGAAGCTTGTAGATCAAGATGCAGAGACCCAGAGCTTGGCTGATGCCCTGTTGGTGAGGTTTGAGAGCCTGAAGTTTGAAGGAAGTTCATGGTACTTTCCTGAGGAAGGCACTATGAATGACTTTCATCCTTCCTTCTCACCTCTTTCTTAAGTATCCAATGATGTTGGAGCCAACTTGTGAGTTTAATTTCTCCTGAGGAGGAATGTAAACTGATCACTTGTTGTTGAGCCACATGGGATGCAACTCCTAAGTGGAAGCCTTCTAGTACTTTCCTGAGGAAGGTCCTATGAGTCTATTCATTTAGTTCCACTAGTTGATCTAGGATTTCTCAAGTATCCAATGATGTAGGAGCCAACTTGTGAGTTTAATTTCTCCTGAGGAGGAATGTAAACTGATCACATGTTGTTGAGCCACATGGGATACAACTCCTAAGTGGAAGCCTCCTAGTACTTTCCTGATGGAAGGTCCTATGAGTCTATTCACTTAGTTCCACTAGTTCAGATAGGATTTCCTAAATATCCAGTGATGTTGGAGCCTGCTTGTGAGTTTAATCTCTCCTGAGGAGGGATGTAAGCTGATCACAGTGGTTGAGCCACATAGGGTATGACTCCTGAGTATACACCTCCTAGTGTTCTCCTGAGGAAGACACTATGAGCTTGCTTGCTTAGCTCCCTTTCTTTGGTAAGCTTATTCTGAAGCTTGAAGACTGGGAATGATTTCTCCTGTTTAGAGTTTTGCTTGAGAGCTTTGCTTAGATTTGATTAGGATTCTGTGATTAGGGTTAGGATTGGAGAATAGATGATTCTTTCTCAAGTGTGTTGTTTGCCTGTTGGCACTTCATTTCTTTTACCTGTTATTGCTTGATAGCATGTTGATTATTTTCAGTATGATTGCTGTTATTTCATGACTGGCTTGAGGTTGAGATGAGCTTGTGGAGGCTGAAGCCCCACACAAATTTCCTCCCTCACTTGCATTGCATGCATTTTACTGTTAAAACTGATGTTTTTGTCTGTATTCTATGTATCATTGACATGATCCCTTAGGACTCTCATTTCCTTTGATAAGGATCTGATGATAGACTTTTAGGTTGAAACCTATGCATGACAACATCTAGGAGTTCCCTGTTCAAACCTCAACCATAGGACGAATCCATGGCATGATAACAGTAGGACTTGATAGTCTCCCTCCTAGTTGAGCCATATTTTCAGTAGTTTCCCGAACTACGTTTGCTCTGATCTTTCATATCAGATGAAAGTACGTAGGCATAGGATGCGACATCCTAGCGAGCAACTTTCCCCATCTTCACCCGTAGTTAGCCGAACTACGTTGACTCTGATTTCTCATTCTCTGATGGGAATACGTAGGCATAAAGCGCGACGCTTTGCCGAGTCATTTTTCTTTTCTTTTTCAGCCAGCCTTGATAGGTAGATAGATTATAACCAACCCGTCCAAGTAAACAAACAAGCGAGGATCCCGTCGAGTACGACGGACGTGAGGGGTGCTAATACCTTCCCCTTGCGTAACCGACTCCCGAACCCAGACAATGGTTGCGATGACCTTGTCTTACCCTTATTCGTCAGGTTTTTCCGATCGTTTCCTTTCCCGCTCTGAGGGATAAATAACGAAAGGTGGCGACTCTTCTGTCATGCCGGCACCTTATTTTCGCGCAAGCGACAGCTGGCGACTCTGCTGGGGAATTCAGGTGTTTCCCTGTGCGAGTCTCGCCTTGGATTTTCTTCCTAGCTGTCTGGGACCGTCCCCAGCAGCTGGCGACTCTGCTGGGGATCGAACCCAGAATCTCTGGTTCTCCGGTTCCCTATGAGAGTCAATCCTATCGTTTGTGTGTTTGCTTGTTGGGTTGCGTTTATTTATCGCATCTTTGCTTCCCGCATTTTATTTCCCGCATTTTATTTCCAGTTTGATATGATTATCTGTGCTGCTGTGGGAGAGGGATGTTACTGTGAGTGAAAAGCCGGACCTGGGCTTGAGTACACACCTAGATATAGTTGTGGAGAAGTAGTAGACGAACCTGTCTGTTGAACAGGCACAGTTCCCTACGAAAATCTGCGCTCAGACGAGATTCTTGCAGAGGTGCTCCTTTCCGGTCCTGAGGATCTGAGGGGAGTCCAGACGTGAGGATTGTCGACTCTGGGGACCGATCATTTGGAAGTCGGCTAAGAGAGGCCTCTTCATGACTTGACGATGCCACTCCT